>OZ038387.1:68140180-68795180 GCA_964036045.1 Eutreptiella sp. 'Long Island Sound 2002' | reverse complement strand
AGAATTCATGAGAAAACATAGATAAATTCATAGGCTCTGCCTTCAGTATATCAGTGCCTCAGTCACCCAGGAAAAGATGTTTTAGTGCATATAACTTGGGGATTAAGGGGTCCACACGACATCCTGATTTAGTGTTTGGTTCCATAGGTCAAAATTTGTTATCACCCATTTTGGTTAGGCTAATACTAAGATAAAAATGCAGCAGTGCTTAGAGCACCTCTAATACAACTAAAGTATACCCCAAAGCATTGGAAAAGCACTTTTTCTTACTCCCCCCTTGTGCTGTGGTGGCCACCACTGTCGCATTTTCAGGAAAAAGGGATTTTTTCTTGGCCTTTCCTTGGTTTCCACACCTAATTTAAAATACCTATAGCTTCCCTAACACTAGAAAAGAGCACTTTACAATGGCCAGCGACTCTTGCTGCAATGTTCATGACGATTTCCAACAGAAAACTCAGCGCTCTCGGCGCTGCAGGGGTTCCTGTGGCTTGGTGGGGTTAGCATAGGGCATGCAAAGACCATATGGATATGCATCCCTCCCTCCAAGCTGCAGCGTAACACCACCGAACGCCAGACGCTCATAGGATGCTCAATCCAAGTCTCATGGAACCTGATGGAGACACCTGTCCTGGTAGTGGGGCGAGGGTCGGACGATTAAATTAGAATGGCCTTTTGGAGGGGTCTTGGTTCTGGTTCAGTCTCCTGCTGCTGCTTTTCGGCCCGAACAGCGGCCTACTCAGCGAGACTTTGCGAGGATATCTGTACAACAGAGGAATGGAAGGATGAGAGACGAATCCACGCAAACGCGAAGCGACAAAACCTAAATCCGTCAAATGACGGCCTAGAATTTTTCTGAAAGCACATACCTGAACAGAATCCAATTGTGCATCAGATGCACATTTTTATAAAAATTGTAGTCATCTCTTGATGTTTTAAATCAAGAAATTCCCACGCAGAAAAAGGCGGCGCGCAGGAGCGGGTCTTAGCAAAGCGCCGGAAAATAAAGAATTAATAAGATTATGAACGTATGTTTCGTATAATGACAAAAATGACGAGACATACATTAATAAATTAACATAAAGATCTCACCCACACTGACAGAAAGAATCAAAATTCCAAGAATTCGAAAATCAAAGAAAAGAATTCAATGAATCAGGTAAAAACCACAGGTGTGCTCGTCTCGTATGCAGCATGCACATTGCTTGTCTCGTGTCTCCGTGAACGTGCCTTGTAGCAGCGCTAACAAACGATAGAGGGCTAGATTAGAAAGCTTGCAGGTGATTAGAGGTGAGATTAGGGAAAAAACAGATGGCCTTCGGCCAGGGAGTGGTTGTCACGGGGGGCTAACGGTCCTGCCCTGCAGTGCAATGCGGGGCAACCGTGACAACTGCTCTTACAGCACAACCACCCTTTTTGTTGCACTGATTAGAACATACACACTTATGCATAGCGTCGTGTCTCGCTTGTGCTTCGCTTTTTCCCTCACCTTGCTTCAGTCTCCAGCGGTAGGTAAGGTAGGTAAGCCCAGGTGGGGCCACCCCCTGGTGGAGTTCGTGATTGTGGGTAAGATTAGGAGAAAGAGAAAGATTGATCAAGGTTGACAGGTTGGAAAACTCGTGCATGCTCGTGCATTCACACACGCATTAAAGGGTAGGCCACACGTGGTGCGCTCGGTACAACCCTTGTTTAGGTTACCCAGGGGCTCCACCCCACGTTCTATAAGAGAACGGCCGGAGTTCCTTAAGCTTGCTTGCTTGTACTGAGGTTTGAGGACAGTGTATTATAGGGCTACCTGAGAAGCGTGTAATACGTGGAGGTAGTCTTGGTTCCTCAGCCGCAAACCTCAGTCATTTGCCTTTGCTTTACAGGTGGGAAGGTCAGGGTGATTGGTGCAGCAGCGATCGATTTTTTTTATTCCCTGCTAAACTAGGGCGCTGATCACACAAACAAATAACTCCGCCTCTGCCTGTGGCAGAGCAGGGAGTCCGACCCCATCAACATATGCGCTGTGCACGCCAAAGAGCACTCCTTCCCTCCAAGCCCTAGCAGAGAAATGCGTTGTGGCGTCCCTGTTAGGCCACAGACGCTTAGTAGCTCTGTGTTTTCTTGCGATCTCACAGGTGAGCCGCTAGGGCTCGTGCCTCCTCCTTCAACGCCACCCAGTAGAGCGTGCGTGTAGGAGTGGTAGTCCTGAGTGGGGGCTTGAGCCAATTGCAGAAGTGCTCGCAGAAAGATGGCCTTGATTAGTGCCCTAGATATTTTGATGAAATCCTGAGTGAAGTGGACCCACAATCCTAAGCTCCACAGGTTAAAAAGCTTTTGACAGATCGACACATTGATGTCATTTTACTGGCATGCATGTCATTTGCTGATGCATGATGATCATGATTTGGATGGTCGCTGATGCATGATGATCATGATTTGGATGGTCATTTATAGTGATTTTGTATCATTGCAACCCTGTGTCTCGAAGGCTATTGGAGTCGCTTTTTACTACTATTTAACACATTTTCGTGCTATGCGCCCCTCTTTGAGTGGGAGCCTTTGTGGGCTATTGGTGCTAATCTTTCTTTTGCTCTCGGTAGGAAATACCCATGGTGGTCACATGTGCACAACACAAATAACACGCAAAGGGCAACAGAGAAAGCGAACAAGCAAAGCGTTGTAAAGTAAACGAAGTGAATGGGAATATGTGAGTGTAAATGAGTCAGTGGTTTGTCACATACTCTGTGTTCGTACAGCCTCAGTGTGATGAAATGAATGAGTCCAAGGTGCAGTGCCTTCTAAGGGGTGCTGGTTAGAGCCAAAATCTTAGTGGTAGCAGAGCGAACGATTCTGAAGGTGTCAACTATACAAAGGCGCCTGATTCTGTCTTTGTCTGTCTGTTCTGTCAGTTCTGTGAACAGTTCTGCATGTTTGAATCTGAACTGTAATAAACAAGACGAGTGACATGGATCCCCCAGCCACAACTGAGGCGAAAGAAAAAGACACCCCTACAACAACCTCCACAGATGAGTCCCTTGAGACCACCTCAGAGTCTGTGAAAGAATACAGGCGAGAGTTAAAGGAAGACCTTGAATCTAAACCCTCATCCTCAGAATGCCCTGCGCCTAAAAGTCTCAACCCTGATCCAGAGGTAAAGGTGCGCGATGCGTCGGGTCCCAGCGCAGAGACAGAGGTGCGCGAAGACGCTCGTGAACACGAACCCATGGGAGAAGACGCTCCAGGTGAAAGGCAAGAAAACGTCGACAGGGACGACGCCAAGCATGAGGACGGCAGCGTACGTGAACCTGAGGAATGGAAGCAAGCAGTTGACTTTGCGAAGGAACTAGCGAGCGAGGGTAAGCTAGAGTGGTTTAGGACCATGATGGCTAGGATTGAGTCAGGGAGAGTGGACGAGAGGAAGGATGAGGATAGGGAGTCGAGAACAACAATGTCCGAGAGGTCAAAGGGGAAGAAGCATGACTTAGTTGAGTTCAAGTTTGGTGAACCAGGACCACCTTCCTCACCTCCCACTTCCTCGACAAGATCTCACACTTCTTGTTCGACAAAGATAAAAAGGTCGACAACCAGTAAAGGTGCATCGGCTGCGTCCACGACCTCGAAGCTGAGCCGTGCGACAGAAGTCCAAGACTCTTTGTCGAAAATGTTGGAGGAACAGAAGAAAATCTCCCGACGTTTAGATGAGTTGGAGGAGTCTGGGAAAAATCGCATCGAAAGTGACCTGAACACTTCTGCCCTGTCCAAGGTAACAGGACTCCACCTGTTAGACGAACATCAAAAAGGCATTTCACCCTTCCTTCCGAGGATCAAAGAGTCGTACCTGCCGGACGAGTTCGCTGTGAGAATCAAGGTGGGTAACTTGCAGGAAGCGCGCGACAAGCATGGGTTAACGGCGCTTGCACTGCTCGCCGTTTCACCTTTCAAGGTGGATGACAGCGACCTCACGACAGCAAAGATTCAGGGAGTGGTACGTAGGGCACAGCGAAAGGAAAGCTGGAGATACCTCTACCTGTGTTCACTGGGAAGTGTCTCGACCTGTACGCGCTTGACTTCGTGAGGTACCTGCAAATGACAGGGCAGAAAGCTGCAGATGAGATGACCCGCGCCGACCTGATCGTGACATGCTGCAAGAACGAATGGCTTCGAGGAGTGGTAGACGACATCTTAACCACGTCGGAATCATGGGTACACTTTCTGAAACAGTTGCAGTCTGCCTTCCCTCACTTCGAGACAGATGCATCCATTCGCGGAGCCTTGGAGAAAGTGCAGAAACTTACAGAACTCCCAACTCCCGCCGATGTTCGTCAATTGCTGCAGAAGCTCAAAAGCCTTATGATCCAGTTGAAGATTCCTATGTCGGAGACCGAGAAACTCCTTTTGCTGACGCGAAAGATCCAGAAGAAGACTTGGACCGAATGTCGGTCGACCGTGGAAAGGAAGGCGAAGACGCACACCTATCAAGACTTGGCTGACTTGCTGGAGGAACTCGCTCTCGAACGAATATCAGACCAACATGTCGAAGGTGAACGCGAAGCTCAACTCAATTTCCTGAAAGGAGCGAACAAGAACAAAGATCGAAACAAAGAACCGCCTCCCGAAGCAGGTCAAGACGAAGAAATCCAAGACTTATACTGGTCAGAAGGACAAAAAGGCAACGGAGGCAAAGGCAAAGGAAAAGGACGTGGGAAAGGTAGCGGTCGTGGAGGCGGTCGCGGAGAACAAGGAAAATGGGTATGGCAACCGCCTCAATTTCATTCCATTGTGTGGTGCGAGTACTGTGGGAAAAAGAACCATGCTCGTGACGAATGCTGGACGAAGCAATCGGACGAAAGGAAAGCCCGCGCTGCAGCCAAGAAACAAGGAGAAGATCCTGGCAAAGGAAAAGGCAAGAGCGATGGAAAAGGGGAAGGCAAAGGCGACGGAAAGGGCAAAGGCAACGGAGAGAAAGGTGGCAAAGGAGAATCCGGCAAAGGACAACCAAGCCAAAGTACACCGCCACCCAACGCGATTCCCTTCCCTGAAGCCGCTGAAGGAGAAGAGGGACCAAGCAATCGAAAGAGAAGGAGGTTCCTCAAGTTTCAAGAGAACGTTACCAACATGGCCAAATCCTGTGGACTTGCGTTGACGATGGACGCAAAGCCACTCCCTCCGCAAGACAAGTAGGGAGGCGGCCTTTTGGGGAAGGGCTACCTGTTGCCAGTCGAAGTAACCGAAGCATCCGCGATTGAAAGTTTTATTGACACGGGGGATACGAGCAGTATAATGGCGGAGAAACACGTACCTGAGGGAGAAATTGAGTACGCGCCGAGCGTTGGTATTCATATTGGCGACGGGAGAATATGCCTGACCGAAGGGAAGTGCAAAGGGACGGTGATCATGGGGAGAAGGAGATTACAGAAAAGTTTCTTAGTCCTCGAGACGGACGCGTTCGACGCAGTGCTCGGTGAGGACTTCTTCGAGGAGAACCCGGAGATTTGTTACCTGGGCCTTCAGTCACCGAGACACCTCCTAGTACGGACAGACGACGGAGAGTGGGAGAAGGTGCACCTGGAAGAGACCGCAGAGATTGTTGAAGGGGTAAAGGTCATGAGTGACATCAGCTTTGACCTGGACACGGAAGTTAAGGTCGAAGGACTGCTGCGTTTGGAGAAAGACATGCTACTAACCCTGGAGACCTACACCTTAGCCACGGAGATGAAGCTACACGCGTACGAGGAGTTGAACATCGAAGGTGATCCCTGCGGTGAAGATTTGTTCGAAATCTTCGCTAATCACGTTAACGCGGACAGCGAACTCTACTGTTGGAGACAAGGTAACAGCGCCTGGTGGTACAGTTGGCGAGACCTGGGGAGATGGAAGTACCTGTACGCCAACCCACCGTTCTCCCAAATGGAGAAAGTCTTGACGAAAGTCGCTTTGGAAGGTGCACGAGTAATCCTTGTTGTACCTGAAGAAGGGGAATGGATGAAGAAAGCGTGGAGAGAATTACTGACCAAACTGACAATAACCCAAGTACGACTACCCGATGTTCCTATGTACAAAGTTGACTATGGGGTGGAGCTACTGCCCGCTCCCAAGTGGCGAACGAATTTATGTCTTGTTGACGGATCGCTCAACCCGGTGGCGCGAGATGACTTGAGCCCCGAAGTTGTCGAGAAGATCACGAACAACAACCGAGGATGGGGAAGAAAGCACATGTTACAACACTTCCCTGACCTGAAGGAATCGCAACAAGACCGAAAACGTGAAGACATGAAGGTGACAATCAAAGAGCTACCCAAAGGAAACCCAGAACTCCCGGCGGAAGAGAAAAGTGAACTCTCAGAAGAAGTGCATGACAGCGATGGGCTGTTGGAAGCTCCTAGTATAAGCACCATCACACCTGCGAGTGAAGGGAGCTACCCAACTTCGATGGAGTACGAGGACATGTTCAACGACGTTCTTTTAGCTTGTGAAAACGAAGAATTGTTGCTCCGACGAACCATCGAGGAGAACCTACAGCCGAAGAGCGAATGGCATGGATTCCAGTACGGGTTCGAAACAAAGAAGCGAAAGACGAATCTAGCCAAGCCGACAGAGTCGTGGCCTATGTCAAAGCAGGATCGAGAAGAACTGAAGGCCCTGCTCTGGACGCGCATCGATCAGATTCAGAAAGAGGAGTTGAAAGACCTCTGGAAGTCTAACGTTTATTTGCCCGATCACGATGATGGGGCGGCAGACGAGTACTCGGAGGTCTTGAACTACACCGATCTGTGTGACCTGTTGGAAGAGTACAGAGAGACTACGGACTACTATGCCGATGAGGAACTCAACACAGGTGGCACGAAGAGATGCAAGAAGAACAAGCGCCAGAGGAAGAAAGAACGTACCAAAGGATGTGAACGCGCTCTTGAACGCGCTCTTGGGTTGACTGAAGTTGGGATACCCGAAGAAGTGAAATCAGACGGTCTCCGCAACCAAAAGAAGGATGAGTTCGGGCGAAGCAACCTGCAAGCGAGCGAGGACTTCATGAGCAAAGTTAAAGAACACGACGAGCGCGTGTGGCACATCTTACACAAGTACCAAGAAGTGTTCGGACCATTGCCATCACCTGGAACCTGTAAAAAGCTGGTACAGCTTGACTTGGAGCTGAAGGAAGAACACGCCAAGGATCGAACAAGGTGGAAGCCTTATCAGTGTTCCAAAGCCGACATGGACGAGATCGCGCGGCAAGTTTTGGAGTGCGTGGAGGCAGGGCTGATCGAGGAATACAAGGAGGGAGACTACTGACGCGTTCCCGTGGGGGGCCGGCCACGGGACGCTGCGGTGACACGCACAGGTGAGCAGGCAGGCAAAGCACTACGCTCACAAGGGCATCAATACGCTCGTGTCATGTGACAAAGCGTTTCAGGATCCTTGCCACTCTGCAACAAGGGAACGAAAGTATGTACAGCAACACATCAGGATATGTACACATGCAGTTAAGACTGGACTGGGGTAAGGGCATCACAGGACAATAGACACTCTATCCTAACTTGTATCCCAATCCCAGGTCCGACCCTCTCAGTGGCTGGTGGGGGCGGGGGCTCAAACACAACCCATGCCCTGCTCAGTCCGGACCCTGAAACCCTGCCAATAGGGGAGGTGTCCCGCCCAGCCACAAGCGAGTTCGTGGGAACCAAGGGGCTCCAAGGCCAACCGACAGTGGCTTCCTATGCTCCCTTAACGGCAAGTCCCAACTTCACTCTGAGCCAGAGATATGGGCCCGCCATTATCCCTCAGGAGTTGGTAGCTGCAAATGGGCTGTTTCAGCCCAAACTGATATTAGCTTGAAAAACTCCAAAATTGACCCCTCGTCCGGACCCGCCAGAGGTAGGGACGAGGCAACTGACCCTATGCCCTTCGAGTACGAACTCCCTGGAGCCCTGACCCTACCTGGTTCCCTCTGAGGTCCCGGCATCAGGGCAACACGGATGAGTCAAGTGGGGTCATGATGCCAAAATCACCAAAATTGGCGTCATTCTCACGCGTGGCTCGCCCGGCCAAGGTAAGGCCAATGGCTCACAGGGTAGGAGGCAGGACCTAGGACTTTTATCTGAGTGTACAACTTGGGATTAGGCCCGGGCTCCCTGTTGGCATAGAGAAATGGGGCCGCCAATTGACCACACGGAAGGGGGAAATTGGGGTCCCAAAATGGGGTCATTTTGGCTGCTCGAAATGAGCCAAAATTCGGGGTGCTCCCAATAGTATATCTCCACGCCGGCTTGGAGATCGGATCCGCCATTCCATACGCCATCCACTCGGAGTCCAACGGAGACTCCCATGCACTTGGTTCTCAAAGATATTCATGCCACTCGGCGTGGTGACAATCCCAATTGGGTCCACAAATGCCAAAATGGCAAAATTGCCCACACTCACTTTGGGCTAGCGCCTTAACGAAGGTTGCTCCGCTTCGCCCACGTGGTGTGTGAACCATGGGGACCATTATGCATAACACCCATGTCATATATGGTCCATTGGTCCATGCGTCCGGCGTGCACGGGTGGGCTGAACATAGTGCACGGCGGGCAACAAAAGTGGAAAATTGCTCAAAATGGCCAAAAATGCGCACACTCATGGTTGGGGCAAATGAGGCACATGCCCGACTTGGACCGGAGTGTGCCATAGGATTGGTATCAAGTCATGTGTGTCCAACATATCTTTTGGGCGTCGCCCAACTCCTCCGATTTTGGGAATGGCAGGGTCGCCAAGTGAGCCCATGATTTGGGATAGTCCCAAATCGCCAACATGGCGGCCACGGTGTGCCAAGCTCAAGAGGAGTTATTCGCCGGGTCCAAGATATGTTGGGCACCGAAGTATGTACCCTCATAACATGCTTGGGTCATGATGTCAATTGAGCGCAACGCTGAGATACACGGTCGCCACTTGACATCATGACGGGCCAAAAACGGCAAAATTGGCACAAAGACACACAAAAGTGCCCTGAAAGGTGCACAATTATATTATAATATCTTCGGATTGGATCGTGCAATCAACTAATCCTTCTATACACAATGACTTGACACCAATGACCTTCGATTCCACATATGTGCTCCGCTTGGGGCGCTTTGAAAGGTTACGAGCGCTACTTCCCAAGTGGGCACATGAAAATATGGAAAATTGCAAAATACACACCTTGCTCCCAACGCATCGCTTTGGGATCGCCACACAAGCTTTTCTCCACGAAGGTTAGGCTTGCAATTGATCGTGGGGAGTATGGAGAAGGGGCTTGCACAATATGAGGTCCATTGGCGGGTTTGGCTTGGAGCGATAGACCCGCCAAATGGGCACGCAACACAACACAAGGCACATACTCCATATTGCTCAAAAAGGTAGCTCCCCCCACGATATGTCATGCCCCTCCAAGGGCATAACTTTGTTTCAATCGCTCATAGGAACTCAAGGAGAGTTCCTATGCAACACCAACACTTGCGCGCTACACTCGAAAGTTATCTTAACGCACGCAATATCATGGCCAAAGAGTTATAACGCAAACTCTACCCTCTTGACCATGATCCATTACACTAGCGCGCACGTGTGGAGACGCAAGGCATATAATGCTTCCTAAATTACGTCGGGAGTATTGTGAATACATCCCACGTTTCCTTATCGTAATTCCTCGCAAGCAACACGAGATATGACCTTCACAAGTGGCCTCACGAATCAACTTTGTTTTGCCCATATCTTTAAGACAAATGGAGGGCAAGATAAAAGGAAAGTTGATTCGTGCATAGGGAAGCACGTAGGTCCACTCGAAAGAGGTCAAATCAAGTGCGGGGATGTCGAAGTCGAAAATCCGATTTCGACATCCTGAAAAATTCGGATTAAGGTTGCGAGTGTAAGATGTGAAAATTGCGGAAGCATCCATGCAGTTCCTGAAGACTTTGGAGCCTTCGTGACGGATTGCGTTAAAATTTCCATTAATAACAGTTAAACTGGCGGTTACGGTAAAGTCGCGATCCAACCGCCAGCAGTCAAAACAGTGAGTATCAGAACGGAAGCGTAAAAATTGACGGAAACAATATGAAAATAAAACCCTGTTGATTCCTGATATTCTGATACACAAATCTCCGCTGGCGGTGCATCGGTTGCCGATGCGGGGCTTTACGGCACGGAACACGCTCCCGCCGGGCCCGCACCGGGCGTCAACGGGCGCCTTCCGTACATGGGGTTAGTGGACCGGAGACCGGTCTTCTCATCCATATATGGGGTTAGTGGACCGGAGACCGGTTGTATGCCCTACCCTAGCCATGGGGTTCTGGGTGCCGCTTCACCCCCCTCCTTAGAGCAAACCCTGGGGGGGGCTCGATAACACCCACGCATGGCAGCGGGTACTCAGGACCACTTCCTGAAGGGGGGGGGGGTGTCACATCCTCACTTCAGGCTGATTCAGGGTAGGCTGCCCAAATCCCACAGTAAGATAGGTATGACGCTGTAAATGTTAGTACCCTAGGACCCTGTCATAAGTAGAGCTGTGTTAAATTCAATCCAACTGAATTTATAGTTTCGATTGAGCCCAGCCAAGGAGCCACCTGAAGTGGAGTTGAAAGATTTGGTGAAATACTACGTGCCGATGCGCATGGAAGGCAGCTCTCCACCAAACTGGGAAGTGGTTTTTGGCTATGACATTTCGAAATTCAAGGGCTACAATGTGGACGAGGTCCGAGTTGCATTGAATTTAACACAGCTCTGGTTATCACAAGGTCCCAGGGAATAAGAGGTACAGTATCAAGTATCAAGTCCCGGGTCCTGGCGGCGATTGTTCGGCATCCAAAGGACCCGTTAACCCATACCAGGCGCACCGGGTGCCGGCTGCTATGGTCACCACCACAGTGGCAGTGGCATACACAGCCAACATAGGCGTCACGCGACGACCGAGGTGGTCCCACAGGTCGAGAGCGACCACAAAGATCCATCAGGCTACCCCAAGCTTCCCAAGGCCCGCCGACTGGGGAGAGTCCCCACGGGTCCTTCCTCGGGCGCACCATGTCCATATCCATACGACGCGAGTCCAGAGTGATACAGCCGAACTCCTTAAGGGATCTTAAGGGAGCTCCTCCTTAAGGGATCGGGCATCAAGGCCGTCTTTTCCCTCGCCCTATTACCACGAAGGCCATACATGAGGGAGTCCTCATGCAGTGTGGGCGGAGGCGTCGACTCCTCAAACCACCAGTTTCCCAGGCAGACTGACCGAGGTCAGGAGCACCGGAGGCCGCCATCCGACTGCAAGTGCGTCTGCGAATCCGTAGGCTCACACTGGGACTGACAGTGGCGGACTGCTGGGAGTGTAGTCAGGCAACTGGGCTTCCCGCCTGGCGCCATCAGGATCTCCACATCACAGCGAATAGGGCAACACGGTATCACGAGCACTCAAACAGTAGAGTCTGTACTCAGGTACTGGTTCAGGCTGGACCAGGCTGTAAGAACATGTACACGGCGACTCAAGGCGCCTTTGTATACCATTCGCATTCCCTCGGGGGAAAAACAGTCCACATCTCAGTGATGGGCTGACAAAACTGGACATACAGAAGCACATATCCTGGAGGGGCGGAAAAGCAAAACAAGCGGGGTAAAGAGGCGTGTAAACACACTCCGAACAGAGCGCCAAAAGACGCCCCGGTTAGGATAAGGCAAATGCAGGAGGGTGGACAGGAAAACGCCTGAGTTCAGGCCATATATAGTCAGCTGACACACGTCGACTGGTCTGGATTCCGCAAGTGCCATGGAACCAGACCACACACCAAAAATCGCAATGCCGATGACAGCGGCATCCGTTGCGCAACGTCGTATGGGCTTCAAGGCCCCAAGAGCTCAGAAATATGAAGGTCAGTCGCCCTACCTGGTTTCCCAAGGATTCAGCAGGGGGGGAGTGACGAATAGAAAAAGAGAGGGGCCATCCTCCTCTGGATTCAGCAGGGGGGGGTATATGGCCACTCTGATGGCAGGTCACCGAAAGATGGAAGAGAGCAAGCAAGTAAGGGACGATCCGTCGACCTCACAAGCGCCTCAAAGCACATCAGGGGAGAGCTCAGGGCGCTGATCAGGCACCCCTGGCTGCAATCGCCCGGGTGAGTGCTGCCAAGTCCGAGACATGGATCTTGGTCTTGTGCTTGCGGATGTACTCCATGAAGGGAGTATTGACCCGCGGCACGAACGAGGAGACAGGTTCCCAGGTGTCGTGGGACGGCCCATAGCCTCGCCAACGAACCTTGAACTCCAGACCTCCGGGTGCCGAGGCTTTCGGACGCTGAGCCAGGATCTTCTCGACAGTATAGTCGTCCTGCTCAGCATAGTCATCATCCGAATCAGCCTCATGTGCGGCATAGCTCAGGGACACATGTTGGCCACGGAGGTCGGGTTCCCGCACACGGAGTTGACTCTCGTGGCGCTCCCGGAACTGTCCGTGACCCACCTTGATGCGGTAGGTGTCCTCACCAATCCTGCGGACCACCTCGCCGGGTGTGAACCAGGTCTTGGTGCGGTGGGTGCCCATGGGGCGGGGTCTGATCACCCAGACCGGGTCTCCCACCCTGAACTTCTGCGCTGTCGAGCTCGGGGCGGACTTCTGACGCTCAGCGTGCTCCTTCTCGAGATGCTGGCGGATGTCCCGCGCCGTTTGCTCTTGCCGTGCGAAGATTTCCTTGGCATCCATAGCCATGCCATCACCAGACAAGGGAAGTCCCCTAGCCAGGGGGTCCCTGCCGAACAGAATCTGGTGAGGGGACAAACCGCCCGGAGTGGGGGTGTCATGATGGGCCTTCAGAGCAGGCCACATCTCCTCAAACCAGTTCCGACGTGGATTGGTGATGTGGATCTTGCGCAGCTTCTCGAACAGCTGCCGTCCAGCCACTTCAGCACGGCAGTTGGACCGGCTGAGATAGGCGACGCTCTTGGCATGACGTATTCCCATGAGGGAACACATAGCCTTGAACCAGCCACCAGTAAACTGGGGCCCTCGGTCACTGCAAATGGTGCGGGGGATGTCAAAGACGGTCAGCCAATGACGAATCATCATGACTGCCACTTCCTTGGCAAGCAACCCCTTTTTGCGTGCCGGAACGGCTACAACGTAGCCGCTGTGGCGGTCCACACAGAGAACCACACAGTCAAAGGTCTCCTTGCCAATGTGCACTTCGGGCATGGAGAAGACGTCCATGGCCACGCTCTCCATGGGCTGGTCAGGAACCGGGGTCCATTGGGCTTCCCCCTTGACGTTCCGGTTATCGGGATTGCAGGCCTGACAGACCGAGCAACCCTTCCTGACCTTCTTGATGGCGGTGTAGAGAACGATATGGTCGATCTCGAACCGACGCTGCATGTCAAGGGCTTGCTTCTTGACCCCTGGGTGCAGCATGTGGTGGTGCCAAGCTTCACAAAGCTCGAGCACCCGGGACTCCGGTACTAGCAGCTTACCATTCCGGTAGAGCTTGCCATCTTCCTCAGTCAGCCCCTTTGGCCACTTCTGCCCGTCATCAGGGTCGGTCACAGCCCTATACTCGGCCACAAAGGCCTCAGACTTGGCGTAGTCGTCGGTCCAGTCGTCCTGGAGGCAAGACTCCGGGAAGAGGTGCTTGTCGGACTCAGCTCCATCAGGGGCGAGTACTCTGACCGCTCTGCTCACCCTCGACGCGAGGGGGGCATCCGCAGCCATGACGACGAAGCATTTGGCACCCTCCTCCTCCATCAGGCGCTCCATTTCGATGATCCTCTTGGCTTCAGCGGTCTCAGCCTCATCGCCATGGGCAGAGGGATCCGTCATGCCCTTGCTGGCGGGATAGGCCCACCTACTGAGACAGTCCGCCACGGTGTTATCCTTTCCAGGAATATACACAACCGTGAGGTCGAACTTGGCCAAGGTCTCATGCCATCTTGCCCGTCGGGAGGCGGGACCAGAGGGGGTGTCCACGTGCTCCTTGTGCCACGACTGCAGACTCTGATGGTCGGTGCAGACGGTGACGGGATGAAGGGCTATGTACCCGGCCCATTTCCTGAGAGCCATGACGATGGCATACGCCTCCTTTTCACGGGGCGCCCACGTCCGTCTCTGGCCTTCCGCCAGGACTCGGCTCCAGAAGGCCACCGGCACGTGCCTCCCGTCGTCAAGCACTTGCTCCAACACAGCGCCAATGGCGTAGTCGGAAGCGTCGGTGCGCAGGACGAACCCTCGGTCAGGATCAACGAGGTGCAGACCCACTGCGGATAGCAGCGCCTGCTTCATCCCCTCAAAGGCACGGTCGGACTCAGCTGTCCAGACCAGAGCCTTCTTGGACCCCTTCTTAGTCTCCTCTCGGTTGCCCTTGGGCATGGTCGTCATGGGGGCTGCATACTCGGCATACATTTTGATATACCCCGAGTAATAGTTGCAGAACCCCAGATACGCCCGTAGCTCAGAGACCGTCTTGGGCTTTTCCCAGTGCTCAATCGCAGCCACCTTGCCAGGTATGGGCTTTCGCTGCCCGTTCCCGACCACGTGGCCAGCGAAGACCACCTCGCTTACCGCAATGGTGGCCTTGTCACTGCTGCCCGTGAGTTTGTGCCGAACCAGAAGGTCCAGCACTCGAGTGACGTCCCTCTCGTGTGCCTCCAGGAGCTCCTCGTAGCTCATACTGGGGTCCCCGGACGCGATGATCACGTCGTCCACGAAGGGGTCCGCACAGTCGCGCACCGGCTCAAGCAGGTTCTCCAGCATCCGCTGAAAAGCCGCATTGCTGTTGGTAACGCCCATGGGCATCACCTTCCACTGGAGAGGTCCAAGTGGGGTGCTCATGGCTGTGCAGGCACGGGACTCCTCGGCGAGAGGCATCTGATGATAACCATGTTTCAGGTCAATCACCGTGAAGATCCTCCGCCGGTGTTGTTTTTGCAGCATGTCCTCAATGAGGGGCAGCGTATAGCTGTCGTGCTGCGTTTGGGCGTTCAGGCCGCGGTAGTCGACCACGAGCCGCCACTCACCGGCCACCTTCTTGGGGACGACGAAGCACGGAGAGGCCCATTCGGAGTGGCACGGCTCAAGCCAGCCTCTCTCGATGAAGTCACGGAGGATCTTCTCCATGGCCTCCTTCCTCTCGCCCCTCAGGGCAAACTCCCGGTGACGATACACACGGGGGTCCTGCTTCAGTCGTATCTTGGCCTCGCCATACGGTCCACGCACCGGTGGGGGAAACACAGGCTTACCGCTGAAGAAGGTATCACCATACTTCTGCTTCAGCCTGGCCCTCAATGCCTGGATCTTGGGGCAGTCATCGGACTCCACCTTGGCTTTTCCGGGCACTTGAACCACGGAGCTTACTTGAGGGGTAGCTACTCCGCTCGTTTTCGGCTCAGGCGGTCTTCCCAGGTGGCCCAAAGGGCCATCTCTGGTCTAGCCTCGGAATAGATCGCCGTACGTGGGTGGGTTACCCCCGATTGGCTCGTCCTGGCTGGATAGGTGGTTCAGTACCCTCCTCACGAAGGTATCTCCATCATAGGAACCAGAGACGATCGAGTCCACTTCCCACCAGGCTTTGTCCTGGCCTTTGCCCTCACGCTGGTTTCCCCAGTCGTGAAAGGGCTGATCCATATACCCCTGAACCAGATCCCACTCCTCTTCAGTGAGGGGCTCTTCCGATTCCGATTCTTCGATGTCAACAGGGGGAACCGCAAAGCATTGCCTCCAAGGCTCCGCTATGATGCGGTTGACACACACGAAGTCCGTGGTGTCGGCCTGATCAAGGCCCCCATCCACATAGTGGAAATCCGTTGGCCATCTCTGGGGTGGCATGGGCTGTCCCTTAGTGTCCTGATAGACACTCTCTCCAGCCGGTAGGACGACCTTGTTTAAGGTCATGTTGGTCAATGAGGCTACCCAATGTCGGGTACTTTCCTCCTCGGTGCATCCCATAGGAACAACCAGCACTGCCTTGGAGCGGTCCTTGCGAATCTTCGCTATCGCTCTTGGAATGTCCCAACGGGGGCAATGGATCCACATCAATCCCTGATGCGGACCCCAGTGCTTCTTCCACGCGGAGTCCTGTGCGCTCCAGTACTTCTCACACACCCGAAGATGGGCGGAGGTTCCTGAAGAGAACGCATCCAGGGCCAGATCCGAAGCTCCCAAGTCCGCGACAACTCGGCTCGCCACTTCCGGCCTTACACCGTACTCCTGGTTTGCAGGACCAGTTGGCTCAGTGTCCAGCGCGGCCACTTCGAGCTGATTGCGTTCGGGGTGGATCCATCCGCATTCCACATGGTGCTCAGGTGACGAAAGCCACGAGAGTTGGTCGTCCTGGTACAGGGTCATGGAGGCCTGGGCCGGGAGAACGCCGGAGTCCGTGTCCATCATGAAGTCGTACCCGACGATCATGTCCCAGTCCATCTCGGCCTCGTAGAAGCGACCGTGCAGGAGGATTTCCTTGCCGAGGTCTGGGCGGCTCAGCTCACGATGGTTCACGAACTGCAGCCCAATGGCCGCTTCCTTCGTGCCTCCCACCATGTACTGGCCGTTCGCCACCTTCAGCCTGACAGGTTTCCGACTGTTGGTAAGACACTCTGGCGGAAGCAGGCCAGCCTTGACCAAGCTGACTTGAGCTCCCGTGTCGACCAACACGTCAAAAACCTTTTCCACTTCCCCGCATAAGGCACGGACCTTAAGATGCAGCTGCCGCTCGCGACCGACACGGCGCACGGCGTGCAAACTCAGGATCTCCGGCCGTTCCAGAAGCTCAACAAGCGACTGGTGCAGGTCGTGGACAATGGGCTCAGGCTGCCCATCTGCAGCATCCAGCTGCGGTGCGGGTGATCCTCCGATACTCTCGGAAAGATCTTGTAGTACATCAAGCACATTCTTGGTCGCGAAGGACGGACGGGTGCAAGGGTTCGTGCCTTCACTTGCCCTCACCCCGCCTCCGCGACTGGGTGCCGGACCAGGCCTTCCGCCCGCGGCAGTCCCCTTGTGTTTATCGACTCCCGACTGGGATGGTTCGGCGCTTCCCACGTCACCATCCTGCGACCGCCCTAGCTGGGGCCCTTGGCTGCAGGGGCTCCGCTAGGGGGCGTCGGTTGTGGAAGAAGCGGTGTTCTCCTCCGCATCAACCTCGTTGATGCCCTTCTTCCTTCTTTCGCTGCGAGTAGGCTTCTTGTCCTTGTCCTTGTTCTGGTTGTTCTGGTTGTTCTCCTTGTTCTTGTTGTCCGACCTGGGGACCCAGTTGCGCTTGATCTCCTGGATCTCCTTGGCCAACTCGGTCCCCTGCGACACCAGCTTGGAGAGCTCGTCCCTGTCCACCTCCACCTTGGCTTCCCGGATACCCGCGGGCGCACGCTTCTTCGACCCGTGCGCCTTCTTGTAAGCCTCCGTGTCGGCATTGTGGACGGGGCATGTTCAGTGGTCATGGTTGAAGCCTCGCTTCCTCCCATAACACACGAAACAGCCCTGAGGGTGAGCTCGTATGAACTCCCCAAAGGACAGCGGAGGGTCGCCAATGCGGCGAGGGTCCCTCTTCTCCTGCTTCCTCCAACCCTGCTGCAGGGGCTTCCAGTTTCCCGGCTTGCTCCCCGCGCTCAGGTTCTTGGCCACGAAGGCACACACGGCCACTTCGGCGGACTCATCGTCGTCGTCATCGTCGACGAGAGTCTCATCGCCGCCGGCTCCCGCTGGGTCCATGGCAGGTTCCCCGCCAGGTCCCTCGCCAACGTGGTTGACGTCGCGGTCGCCGGGCCTCAACCCGCGGGTGTGGTGGAGGTTTCGGTACTCCTTGAGTACTTCCTCGCCAACCCACTCCAGGACATTGTCGCAGCTCATCCGCGCCGGGATGGCCTGCAGACGGATGGTCTGGCCGCTCAACTCACACTCGTCAAGGCGCCACATCGCGGTCTTCTCGCGATCGCCCGAGACGGTGATGAGGAGAGCGTTCCGCAGGGAGTGCCGTTTGACATCCCGGGCCACATTCTTCTTCGCCCAAGCCACCAGGTTCGTATGATACTCCTTGGGGAGCATCATCTTGACCGTGTGGTTGGACTTGGCCCGCTTGGATTCCTCCTTGGTGACCCTCTTGATCCATGCTTCCGGCAGCATGGAGAGCAGGCGAGCCTGCTCGTCACGCTCGGTCCAATCCTCCACGTTGCGGCGGTGGAGGGTGTATTTCCCTCGGAAGTCCCGCCAATCCCGCAGGCGGATCTCCCGTCCATCATGCTCAAGCTTGATGGCCTTCCACCGCTTGGCAGCCACCTGCGGAGCGTCCACCCGCTCCTGCTCGTTGAGCCACTTCTTGGCTTCCTTGAGGGTCTTGATCTTCCCCTCCTTGGTCGCCATGAAGTATAGCTCTCCGAGCACTTCCGGCAGGCGGTACCTGAACCGTCTGAAGACATATCTCTCCGCATCCGCGTGAGGCATGTCTTCAGTGACGCTCAGCCCCTAAGCGTCCAGCTTCTCCAAGAAGCGGTCGAGGTTGAGGGGGTTGCCATCGTACATGGGGGGCTTGATGTCCTTCAAGTCTTCCCACACGGCGGCATCCGCGGCCTTAGAGACCATGAACGCCGGCCGCGAGGTCGACCGAGGTTCCCATCGGCCTCGCCCACGGACTCCCACGGCCGCCACGTCCATCTCCTCCATGGAACCCCTGTGGCTACGCCGCGGTTCGTCTATGTACGCTGAACCAAAGTGTTCACGCCGTACTTCTTCCATGTACGCATCCTCATCACGGCGCCTGCGGCTGCGTTCAGCGGCCTCCCGTCGTACACCACGCGGCTGGCTGATGTCGAGGTCCTCCAGGTCCAGGTCCAGGTCCTCACCTTCGCCGACATCCCACTCCACGTCTCCTCTGGGGACCTCATCCCTGAGTCCACCATAACGTCCTCCAGCCATTGGGATTGGCACCGGGGCTGGTGCCGGGCGTCGGGGGCGTACAGGCGTCCGCGGTGGAGCACGGCGGTTGTGGTAGTCCGAGCTGAGCCACTCATCGCGCCAATCCTCACTGCCACTGCCGGGCGGCACGCGCTCGTTGCGGCGGCCCGCGCTGTGGTGAGAGGAGGCGGTGAGAGAGGGGGCGCTGGCGCCGGGGCGACTCCTGGGGGCTCCGCCGGGGGCGTGGGGTCTGCCTGGACCTGGTCCGGGTCCCCAGCCGTCGTCCGACGAGCCAGACTCCAGGGGTGGGTGGTCGCTGCCGACGCTCCCACGGGCCTCCAGCGCGTCCAGCCTCTGCTGCAGGCCGCTGATGACCGTGTTCAGCCCGCTGATCTCGGCCCTGGCGATGTCCAGCTCTGTCTGCGCGCGCGCGGCGACCTTGGAGATGCGAGTCATCTCGCCCTTGCCCGTGTCTACCTCGCACTCGAGGGAAAAGACCCTCCTGCGGAGGTAGACAATCCACCGCCAGGCGGTATCCGGGTCGCCGTTCCCGGGTGGGTCGTCGGGGTCCCCAGGGGGTCCTCCAGGAGGGCCTCCGCCGGGTCCGCCCGGTCCAGGGGGTCCTCCCCCGCCCGGTGGTCCGCCTCCAGGGGGTCCACTTGGTGGGCGTCCTCCAGGGGGTCCTGATGGTCCTCCGCCAGGGGGTCCCGGTGGGTCTCCGCCGGGTCGCCTCGGTGGGTCCGAGGATGGGCGCTTCTTCGTGATGCCGAAGTCCATGTCGTCATCCTCGTCCATGTCGCCCCACCTGGGCGTCTTGGTCTCGGAAGACTCTGAGCTCCGGTAGGGAGGAGGGAGATCCTCATCCCCACCTTCCGGCTCCATGGGGACGTCTCCGCCTCCTCCGCCCGTCCAAGCCACCACTTGGCGATGTCGGCAGACTCGTTCATCCCCGTCACTGGCGGTGAAGAAGGGGTCACTGTCCTGGGGGTGTCCACCCGCTGGCCTCCGCGGCCTCTCGGGGGTCTTCCCCTTGCCCTTCCTCCGTCGATGGGCGGTGGGGCCACTGCTCCCACTGCTGCCCGTGTCCGCCTCATCCAGCGTCATCCTGGAGGAGGCGTCCCCTTCGAAAAGCTTTCGAAGGGTCTCCACTCGTGATCCTCCCGGGGGAGTCTCGCGGCGGAGGTTGGCCTCTGCCTCCTCCATTGCAGCGGCGGTGGCTGCGGCAGCCCGCACTTCGGCTTCCTCCCGAGCACCAGCCGCCTCGGCTTCCCGGGCCTGCTGCAGCCGCGCCTTCTGCGCCTCCAACGCCGCCAGCTCCGCCTCTGTCTTGGCCTTCTCCTCAGCGACCTTCCGTCGCGCGGCCTCGATGGCGTTCTTCTTGGCGGCGTCCGCCTGGGCCTTAGCCGTCGCTTCGGCGTGGGCCCTTTCCTCCGCCTCCTTCTTTGCCCTCTCTTGGGCAAGCGCCTCTTCCAGCGCCCTCACCTCGGCCTCCCTGCAGGCAATGGCCTCCTGCGTCAGGCGGGCTTCCTCGTCGGCTGCCGCCAACTCACCGTTGACCTGGGCAGTCGCTGCCCCATGGGCGGCTACGGCCGTGAGTCCGGCCGCAATGGCCGCCACGGTCCGGGCGTGGATGGCCATGCCATGCGCCCACTCCGCAGCCTCCTCCTGGGCGATGCCGACGGCGCCCTCCACGGCAGCGCTGTGCTGCCTGGCCCGTTGCCGGACAACCCGAAGGTTGCAGGGCACCCCACAGACGCGCTCACAGGCGCGCGCCACGTCCCTGTCGGGAGCGACGCTGCTGCTGGAGCTGGCCTGGTCGGCCGGCATCCTCCCGCGGTGGGCCGACTCCACGTCGCTGCTGGGGCCTGCTGGGGCCTGCTGGGGCCTCAGGAGCAGCTGACGGGGCTTGGCCTTGGTCTGCCTGGCGACTTGGATGAAGTCCCCGAGGGTGGCGTGGCCGGGGTGATGACCACCATTGGCCCGTTGGGGACTGGGGGCTGGGGTTCCGCCCTTGGCGCCTTGGGCGGCTTCGGCGGCCAGGGACTCCTGGTACTCCCGCCACCTCCAGTCCCGCTTCCTGTCCCCGGCGGACCGCTTCTCCTTCCCCGGAGACGCGCTGCTGCTGCCCTGCAGCCTGCGCTCGCTCCCCGGTTCCGGGAAGTTCTTCTCGATCATGTCCCACATGGAGACATTGATCGAGGCGCCCGACGGGTACACGTTGGGCTCCTCGTCCTCCTCAATCCCGTCGGGACGCAGGCCTTCGCCGGGCCTGTCCGGCCGGGTCCACGTCCTCCAGCGCCTCTGCTGGAAGCGGAAGGCGAACCCTTCTGCCCGCAGCCAGTCCTCCAAGTCCTGCAGGCGGTCGGGGGCGATGTCCGTGCGGAGCTCGAAGCTCCCGGGCATGCCGCCTTCGCACTGGGGGTGGCTGTGGCGGTAGTGCTGGTCCCAGACCAACCCACGCAGTAGGCGCACTGCATGGGGGTGGGGCCGCGGCCACGTCCTGCCCGCTTCTTGCCAGTTTACCATGGCAGCGGGGGGGTAGTTGGTCTTGAGGTCCTTGGTATGCACTCGTTCAGCTCAACGAACTGGTGGTGGTTGTTGAGGCGGGTGCTGCAGCACTGGATTGGAACTGCGGCTGGTGCTGGTCAGCCGGTGGTTGTGGAGGTGGTTGACGCGGCCTTGCTGGTCGGCCGATGGCACTCGCTGTTGCAGGAGTCTTGGTCAGTCCACTTCCTTCACGGTCGCGGCGCGGTCAGGGCGATGCTCTGGACGGCACTGCTGGCTCCGTGACGAACTCGGCGCTGTCGCTGAGTGGCGCTGCGAGCCGCTGCGCTGCGCTGCGAGCCGCTGCGCTGCGCTGCGAGCTGCGAGCTGCGCCGCGCTGCTCGGGGTTCGTGGCCCCGAGTGGCACGCGAGGGCTGGGTAACCCCGCGGCGGTGAAACGCTTTTGACGCGTTCCCGTGGGGGGCCGGCCACGGGACGCTGCGGTGACACGCACAGGTGAGCAGGCAGGCAAAGCACTACGCTCACAAGGGCATCAATACGCTCGTGTCATGTGACAAAGCGTTTCAGGATCCTTGCCACTCTGCAACAAGGGAACGAAAGTATGTACAGCAACACATCAGGATATGTACACATGGGGTTAAGACTGGACTGGGGTAAGGGCATCACAGGACAATAGACACTCTATCCTAACTTGTATCTCAATCCCAGGTCCGACCCTCTCAGTGGCTGGTGGGGGCGGGGGCTCAAACACAACCCATGCCCTGCTCAGTCCGGACCCTGAAACCCTGCCAATAGGGGAGGTGTCCCGCCCAGCCACAGGCGAGTCCCTGAGAACCAAGGAGCTTCAAGGCCAACCGACAGTGGCTTCCTATGCTCCCTTAACGGCAAGTCCCAACTCCACTCTGAGCCAGAGATATGGGCCCGCCATTATCCCTCAGGAGTTGGTAGCTGCAAATGGGCTGTTTCAGCCAAAACTGATATTAGCTTGAAAAACTCCAAAATTGACCCCTCGTCCGGACCCGCCAGAGGTAGAGACGAGGCAACTGACTCTATGCTCCTTGAGTACGAACTCTCTGGAGCCCTCACCCAACCTGGTTCCCTCTGAGGTCCCGGCATCAGGGCAACACGGATGAGTCAAGTTGGGTCATGATGCCAAAATCACCAAAATTGGCGTCATTTCCACGCGTGGCTCGCCCGGCCAAGGTAAGGCCAATGGCTCACAGGGTAGGAGGCAGGACCTAGGACTCATTTCTGAGTGTACAACTTGAGATTAGGTCCGGGCTCCCTGTGGGCATAGAGAAATGGGGCCGCCAATTGACCACACGGAAGGGGGAAATTGGGGTCCCAAAAGGGGGTCATTTTGGCTGCTCGTAATGAGCCAAAATTCGGGGTGCTCCCAATAGTATATCTCCCTGCCGGCTTGGAGATCGGATCCGCCATTCCATACGCCATCCACTGGGAGTCCAACGGAGACTCCCATGCACTTGGCTCTCAAAGATATCCATGCCACTCGGCGTGGTGACGATCCCAATTGGGTCCACAAATGCCAAAATGGTAAAATTGCCCACACTCACTTTGGGCTAGCGCCTTAACGAAGGTTGCTCCGCTTCGCCCACGTGGTGTGTGAACCATGGGGACCATTATGCATAACACCCATGTCATATATGGTCCATTGGTCCATGCGTCCGGCGTGCACGGGTGGGCTGAACATAGTGCACGGCGGGCAACAAAACTGGAAAATTGCTCAAAATGGCCAAAAATGCGCACACTCATGGTTGGGGCAAATGAGGCACATGCCCGACTTGGACCGGAGTGTGCCATAGGATTGGTATCAAGTCATGTGTGTCCAACATATCTTTTGGGCGTCGCCCAACTCCTCCGATTTTGGGAATGGCAGGGTCGCCAAGTGAGCCCATGATTTGGGATAGTCCCAAATCGCCAACATGGCGGCCACGGTGTGCCAAGCTCAAGAGGAGTTATTCGCCGGGTCCAAGATATGTTGGGCACGGAAATATGTACCCTCATAACATGCTTGGGTCATGATGTCAATTGAGCGCAACGTTGAGATACACGGTCGCCACTTGACATCATGACGGGCCAAAAACGGCAAAATTGGTACAAAGACACACAAAAGTGCCCTGAAAGGTGCACAATTATATTATAATATCTTCGGATTGGATCGTGCAATCAACTAATCCTTCTATACACAATGACTTGACACCAATGACCTTCGATTCCACATATGTGCTCCGCTTGGGGCGCTTTGAAAGGTTACGAGCGCTACTTCCCAAGTGGGCACATGAAAATATGGAAAATTGCAAAATACACACCTTGCTCCCAACGCATCGCTTTGGGATCGCCACACAAGCTTTCCTCCACGAAGGTTAGGCTTGCAATTGATCGTGGGGAGTATGGAGAAGGGGCTTGCACAATATGAGGTCCATTGGCGGGTTTGGCTTGGAGCGATAGACCCGCCAAATGGGCACGCAACACAACACAAGGCACATACTCCATATTGCTCAAAAAGGTAGCTCCCCCCACGATATGTCATGCCCCTCCAAGGGCATAACTTTGTTTCAATCGCTCATAGGAACTCAAGGAGAGTTCCTATGCAACACCAACACTTGCGCGCTACACTCGAAAGTTATCTTAGCGCACGCAATATCATGGCCAAAGAGTTATAACGCAAACTCTACCCTCTTGACCATGATCCATTACACTAGCGCGCACGTGTGGAGACGCAAGGCATATAATGCTTCCTAAATTACGTCGGGAGTATTGTGAATACATCCCACGTTTCCTTATCGTAATTCCTCGCAAGCAACACGAGATATGACCTTCACAAGTGGCCTCACGAATCAACTTTGTTTTGCCCATATCTTTAAGACAAATGGAGGGCAAGATAAAAGGAAAGTTGATTCGTGCATAGGGAAGCACGTAGGTCCACTCGAAAGAGGTCAAATCAAGTGCGGGGATGTCGAAGTCGAAAATCCGATTTCGACATCCTGAAAAATTCGGATTAAGGTTGCGAGTGTAAGATGTGAAAATTGCGGAAGCATCCATGCAGTTCCTGAAGACTTTGGAGCCTTCGTGACGGATTGCGTTAAAATTTCCATTAATAACAGTTAAACTGGCGGTTACGGTAAAGTCGCGATCCAACCGCCAGCAGTCAAAACAGTGAGTATCAGAACGGAAGCGTAAAAATTGACGGAAACAATATGAAAATAAAACCCTGTTGATTCCTGATATTCTGATACACAAATCTCCGCTGGCGGTGCATCGGTTGCCGATGCGGGGCTTTACGGCACGGAACACGCTCCCGCCGGGCCCGCACCGGGCGTCAACGGGCGCCTTCCGTACATGGGGTTAGTGGACCGGAGACCGGTCTTCTCATCCATATATGGGGTTAGTGGACCGGAGACCGGTTGTATGCCCTACCCTAGCCATGGGGTTCTGGGTACCGCTTCACTACCCCAAGCATTGTTCCCCTTGTTTCCTAGTGGCGAAGCCACGGTCTACGGCGAAGAGGTTAGTCGTGGACTACCAAAAGCTCAACCGCAAGATCAAGCAGCACAGTGGGTCCCTGCAGTTTATGGAGAAAACGGTGGAAAACGCAGCGGACTGCAAGTTCAAGACGAAGATGGAAAAGAGGTCAGGCTTTTGGCAAGTGGACCTGACGGAGCGCGCCAAGGACATGATGGCTTTCATCACTCCACAAGGCCGTATTTTCAAGTGGCGAGTGATGCCTTTTGGCATTAGCAACGCCCCAGCCTTATTCCAGGAGATGATGTCTCAAGTCCTGTGCCTCGTCAAGAAGAGACCAGGCGTTCAAGAGCTACTCACAAGAGGTGCTGTGTTGGAGGCGCACATTGACGACGTGCTGCTAGGGACCAACTCGGTCGAAGACCATTTAGTACTCTTGAGCGAGTTTTTCGAGGTCTGTCAAGAACAACACTTGAGGATAAAGCTGAAGAAGTGCGAGTTCCTCCAAAGTGAAATGGAGTATCTGGGGTTTACGATTGGACCGGGATGGTGGAAGCCAATGGATGCAAAGTTGCGACCATTGCTCGACTTTGACCTGTCCGAAGTCAATGGAAAAGCCGAAGGTGTCAAGAAAATACGCCAGTTCTCGGGGTCGTGTAACTTTTACCGAAGACACCTGAAGAACTTCACCTTTAGTAGTGCACCCTTGACCGACCTCATCAAGAACGAGATCAAGTGGCAATGGACAGAGAAAGAGCAAGCAGCACTGGAGGAAATGAAAGGAAAACTCAAGAACTGCCTGATCTTAGGCGTACCTCGACCAGTTGGTGAGATGTTGCTGGTCACGGACGCGTCGGATGTTGGAGGCGGAGGTACACTCTTCCAATGGCAGCGCCTGAACAGGGAATTGTGCCAAGAAGTGGACCAAAAGCTCAGGACGCTGGGCGTAAACAGAGACGGAACGCTACCACACGAGTACAATGAAGACGAGTGGTGTTTGGTCCCGCTAGGCCACTGGAACTGGAAGTGGAATGACGCCCGGAAGAACTACCCAACCTACGAGCAGGAGATCATGAGCGGAGTCCTGTTGCTGGCAAGCCAGACTCGCATTGTGGGATCAAACCCTGTTACGTGGTTGTGTGATCAGGAACCGGCACAAGCATTCCTACATAAGCCTCCACCCGAACAAAAGAGGATCAGGAGATGGTGGACCTTTTTATCACAACTTCGATTGGTGACCTTCCACATTCCTGGCGTGAAGAACGAGTTGTGCGACTACCTTTCACGAGGTTCGTTCAACGACTTGTTGGGACGAGACACGGAAGAACTCGCGAAGGAGGCTTTCGCTAAGATGGACGTGCAGTTGGACCTCTTCGCAAAGGTTACACCCTCGAAATCTACAGAATGGAAGGTCACAGACCTGTTGCCCGAGTATCCCATCCTGAAAACGTTGAAGGAGGGACGAAGCTTCGTAGATGACGGAGGAGTCCAATGGGCACGTGGCGAGTCACCTGTACAGAGAAGAAGTGATATGTGTACTGACGCGGTCCGTGGGGGGCCTGGCCACGGGACGCTGCGGCAGACAGGCGCAAGCAAGCAGGCAGGCAAAGCACTGCGCTCACAGGGGCATCCTCATGCTCGTGTCATGTGACAAAGCGTTTCAGGATCCTTGCCACTCTGAAACAAGGGAACAAAAGTATGTACAGCAACAGATCAGGATATGTACACATGGGGTTGAGACTGGACTGGTATAAGGGCATCACAGGACAATAGACACTCAGTCCCAACTCATATTCCAATCCCAGGTCCGACCCTCTCAGTGGCTGGCAGGGGCGGGGGCTCAAACACAACCTATGCCCTGCTCAGTCCGGACCCTGAAACCCTGCCAATAGGGGAGGGTGTCCCGCCCAGCCACAGGCGAGTTCCTGGGAGCCAAGGAGCTTCAAATTTAACCGACAGTGGCTCCCCATGCTCCCACAACGGCAGGTCCCAAATCCTCTCTGAGCCAGAGATAAGGCCCCGCCATTATCCCCTAGGAGTTGGTAGCTGAAAATGGGCTGTTTCAGCCCGAACTGATATTAGCTCGAAAAACTCCATAATTGACCCCTCGTTCGGACCCGCCAGAGGTAGGAACGAAGCAACTGACCCTATGCTCTTTGAGTACGAACTCTCTGGAGCCCTCACCCAACCTGGTTCCCTCTGAGGTCCCGGCATCAGGGCACCACGGGTTCGTCAAGTGGGGTCATGATGCCAAAATCACCAAAATTGGCGTCATTTCCACGCGTGGCTCGCCCGGCCAGGGAAAGGCCAATGACTCACAGGATAGGAGGCAGGACCTCAGACCTATATCTGAGTGCACAACTTGCAATTGCGTCCGGACTCCTCATGGGCGAAGAGATATGGGGCCGCCAATGGACCACACGGGGGGCTGAAATCGGGGTCCCAAAAGGGGGTCATTTTGGCTGCTCAAAATGAGCCAAAACCGGGGGTGCCCTCAATAGTATATCTCCACGCCGTCTTAGAGATCGGATCCGCCATTCCATACGGGATCCACCCGGAGTCCAACGGAGACTCCCATGCTCTTGGCTCTCAAAGATCTCCATGCCACTCGGCGTGGTGACAATCCAAATTGGGTCCACAATTGCCAAAATGGCAAAATCGGTCGTCTCGGTCGACCATCCAGGACAGGAAACCTTAGTGATATTGACGCGCCAAGCCTTGATTCACAATCCTTGATATCCCCTTTGGTCCCATGCCCTGGGTTATGGCTTGCTGTCACGCTGGCTGCTTGCTGTTCATCGAGGGGATGAACACGCGGACACGGGCAGAAAGCAGCATGCGGTGCAAAGGGGGAGATCATGGATCGCATCAAAAGTTGAATAACTCCGGATGAGCCAGAGGAGCAAATACGAAACTCAATGGCGTTCAACCCTTGGTCATATGCTAGCATATTCGCCCTTTACTTCTGGCTAGATCCCGTGCCCCATGGCAATATGGTAGTTCCAATATGGCATACAATGGCAAAAACAGCGAAATTTGGCCAAAATGGCCCGCACTCATGATTCCATATCTCCATGGCCACGGCGAGGATCCTTTCAACCAAAGATGCTATAGACATATGGGACTTAGGGCCCAATATATGCTGCTTGGCAACCCTCATGGTCGCCTCTAGCTATTTTCCCCATTGGAGGGAAAATGACACACAAATGGGGCAGAATGGCAACGTACCCCAAATTGGGTGACTCACAACTCTCCCTTCGAGAGGAGAGGCCACATGGGGAAACACCGCATTGGATGCAAGTTTATGTGCCCTCTCCGAATTGCCCTTACCCTTGGTCAAGTGGCGCACGCAACCTCGGGGGTGAAATCAGGGGGAGAAGGGGTTTGTGGCCATTCTGGGCAAAACGGCAAAAATTCACCCAAAAGTGGTCCCTTGAAAAGTCGTATCTCCGTATCACAAGAGAAAGGAGCCTCGGGCTTTTGCATGGATGCGAACCGAAGCTTTGTTTCCCTTTTGCAACAAGGGTTGAGGTTCAAAGCATAATGGAAACATTTTCAACACCTGAATCCTTGAAGCACACTATTTATGGGAAAAAGTGCATATATCGGCGATATTGGCATGAACATATCTTTGGGACCTTGAGGAGCAAAAATATGAGTAAACATTCTTGGAGTAGGCCCATAGTAGGTGCCTTCAAATATGCCCACTATGGTTGCATTGTCTCCGCCCACTCGTGTCATTAGTGCTTGCATATGAGCGCGTGTGCAAGGAGGCAGTATGGCACGCGTGCTCACAAGGCGAAATTATATAAAATAGAAGACAAGGTTGTAAAAATCAACCAAGCCATCCAGGATGTCCTTCGTGGTCTCTGGTTTACATATTGCCTTGATTCGAGGCTCAACTCTCCATAGGCTTCGAGTACGAGCCTCGGGGGTTTGGCCATTTTGGCCTAATTTTCGACCAAAACTTGCCCTCTTTCCAAAATGGAGTTTTGGTACGCATTGAATTGCATGGAGCCATCGTTGAGTTGGCTCAAAAAAAGAAAATGGCCTGGGGCTCTTGGTCTTGTGAGCATTGTGTTCGGTTATTAACGTTCATGCTCACAAGGCCACAAAGTCAGCGTTTGCGCACGCACACGACTTGGGTCTGCGAAACCCATAGGCCGCCTAAGACATCCCTATTGCCCGCTTCCCTATACAAAGTAATATGCCCACGTGAAAGGGGCATGGATGAAAGGCATAGGGGGGAAATGTAGGGTTCCGTCCGAGCTCATGGTACTTGAGAACCATGAGTTGGAGCGATTGACGGAAAAGCTTGTGCGCTGATTTTCTCTCAGACGCAACGGCGAAAAATTCTGGTGAACACACCAGATGACAGTACAATAAAAACCCTCTAAATCCAGCCCTTAAGTTCTCTTAGAACGTCAAAGGTACTCGAGAAAAATCCATCACAAAACTCGCCACGGAGAAGCGACGAAAGCGCGCGAGCAGGCGACAACAGGCGGCGATTTCACGACAATTAGAAATCGCGGTAGAAATTGGGTATTTCACCGATTTGCGACCGAAAATCGCCCAAGACAATAAAATTATGGTAATTCTACATCGATTGAATGGTTAGGGATCGGATTCCAGATCTCGCGGATTAGAGGACAGGGATATCCCGCTGACAGCCGGTGTCAACGGCTTCCGCACGGGTGTGACGGCTCACAGGCCTCTGGGCCATGGGCCATAGGTTCTGGGTACCGCTTCACCCCCCTCCTTAGAGCAAACCCTGGGGGGGGCTCGATAACACCCAAGCATGGCAGCGGGTACCCAGGACATCCCCTGAAGGGGGGGGGGTGTCACATCCTCACTTCAGGCCGATTTGCGGGTCAGGTGGCCCATTACAATCCCACGGTAAGACAGGTACGATGCTGTAGTTGTTAGTAACCGCAAGTATAGTATCAAGTATCAAGTCCCGGGTCCTGGCGGCGATTGTTTGGCATCCAAAGGACCCGTTAACTCATACCAGGCGCACCGGGTGCCGGCTGCGACGGTCACTACCACAGTGGCAGTGGCATACACGGCAAACATAGGCGCCACACGACGACCGAGGTGGTCCCACAGGTCGAAAGCGACCACAAAGATCAATCAGGCTACCCCAGGCTTCCCAAGGCCGCAGGCTGGGGGAGAGTTCCCACGAGTCTTCCCTCGGGCGCACCATGTCCATATCCACGACGCGAGTCCAGAGTGGTAAAGCCGAACGAGCTCCTCCATAAGGGATCGGGCATCAAGGCCGTCTTTTTCCTCGCCCCATTACCACGAAGGCCATGCATGGGGGAGTCCCCATGCAGTCTGGGCGGAGGCGTCGACTCCTCAAACCACCAGTTTCCCAGGCAGACTGACCGAGGTCAGGACACCGGAGGTCGCCACCCGACTGCAAGTGCGTCTGCGAGTCGGTAGGCTCACACTGGAACTGACAGTGGCGGACCGCTGGGAGTGTAGTCAGGCAACTGGGCTTCCCGCCTGGCGCCATCAGGATGTCAGCACATCACAGCCACTAGGGCACACGGTATCACGGGCACTGAAACAGAAGAATCTGTACTTAGGTACTGGTCCAGGCTGGACCTTATGTAAGAGCATGTACACGGCGACTCAGGGCGCCATCGTATTCCTGTTCGTTCTGGGGAAAAACGGTCCATACTTCAGTGATGGGCCATTAACACTCACCATACAGATGCACATATCCTGGAGAACAGAAAAAGAAGCAATAAGCGGGGTAATGGGCGTAAAAACACACTCTGGATAGAGCGCCAAACGGTGCCCCGGTTAGGATAAGGCATATGCAGGAGGGTGGACAGGAAAACGCCTGAGTTCAGGCCATATATAGTCTGCAGACACACGTAGACTGGTCTGGATCCCGCAAGTGCCAGGGGACCAGACCACACACCCCAAAAATCGCAATGCCGATGACAGCGGCATCCGTTGCGCAACGTCGTATGGGCTTCAAGGCCCCAAGAGCTCAGGAAATGTCAAGGTCAGTCGCCCTGCCTTGTTTCCCAAGGATTCAGCAGGCGGGGAGTGACGAATAGGAGTGGAAGAGAGGGGCCATCCTCCCCTGGATTCAGCAGGGGGGGGTATATGGACACTCTGATGGCAGGTCACCGGATGATGGAAGAGAGCAAGCAAGTGAGGGACGATCCGTCGACCAAACAAGTGCTCAAACTTCATCAGGGGAGAGCTCGGGGCGGTGATCAGGCGCCCCTGGCTGCAATCGCCCGGGTGAGTGCTGCCAAGTCCGAGACATGGATCTTGGTCTTGTGCTTGCGGATGTAGTCCATGAAGGGGGTGTTAATCCGCGGCACGAACGAGGAGACGGGTTCCCAGGTGTCGTGGGACGGCCCATAGCTTCGCCAACGAACCTTGAACTCCAGGCCTCCGGGTGCCGAGGCGTTCGGATGCTGGGCCAGGATCTTCTCGACGGTATAGTCGTCCTGCTCAGCATAGTCGTCCTCCGAATCAGCCTCATGTGCGGCATAGTCCAGGGACACATGTTGGCCACAGAGGTCGGGTTCCCGCACACGGAGGTGACTCTCGTGGCGCTCCCGGAACTGTCCGTGACCCACCTTGATGCGGTAGGTGTCCTCACCAATCCTGCGGACCACCTCTCCGGGTGTGAACCAGGTTTTGGTGCGGTGGGTGCCCATAGGGCGGGGTCTGATCACCAACACCGGGTCTCCCACCCTGAACTTTTGCGCTGTTGAGCTCGGGGCGGACTTCTGACGCTCAGCATGCTCCTTCTCGAGCTGCTGGCGGATGTCCCGCGCCGTTGCCTCTTGCCGCGCGAAGATTTCCTTGGCGTCCATGGCCATACCATCACCAGACAAGGGAAGTCCCCGACCCAGGGGGTACCTGCCGAACAAAATCTGGTGAGGGGACAATCCACCCGGAGTGGGGGTGTCATGATGGGCCTTCAGAGCGGGCCACATCTCCTCAAACCAGTTCCGACGTGGATTGGTGATGTGAATCGTGCGTAGCTTCTCGAACAGCTGCCTTCCAGCCACTTCAGCCCGGCCGTTGGACCGGCTGAGATAGGCGACGCTCTTGGCATGACGTATTCCCATGAGGGAACACATGGCTTTGAACCAGCCACCAGTAAACTGGGGCCCTCGGTCACTGCAAATGTTGCGGGGGATGTCAAAGACGGTCAGCCAATGACAAATCATCATGACTGCCACTTCCTTGGCAAGCAACCCCCTGTTGCGTGCCGGAATGGCTACTACGTAACCGCTGTGGCGATCCACACAAAGGACCACACAGTCAAAGGTCTCCTTGCCAATGTGAAATTCGGGCATGGAGAAGGCGTCCATGGCCACGCTCTCCATGGTCTGGTCGGGCACCGGAGTCCATTGGGCTTCACCCTTGACGTTCCGGTTGTCGGGATTGCAGGCCTGACAGACCGAGCAACCCTTTCTGACCTTCTTGATAGCGCTGTAGAGACTGATCTGGTCGATTTCGAACCGGCGCTGCATATCCAGGGCTTGCTTCTTGACCCCTGGGTGCATCATGTGGTGGTGCCAAGCCTCACATAGCTCGAGCACTCGGGACTCTGGGACCAGCAGCTTACCATTCTGGTAGAGCTTGCCATCCTCCTCATTCAGCCCCTTTGGCCACTTCTGCCCGTCATCAGGGTCGGTCAAAGCCCTATACTTGGCCTCAAAGGCCTCAGACTTAGCGTAGTCATCGGTCCAGTCGTCCTGGAGGCAAGATTCAGGGAAGAGGTGCTTGTCGGACTCAGCCCCCTCAGGGGCGAGTACTCTGATCGCTCTGCCCATCCTCGTTCCGAGGGGGGCATCCGCAGCCATGACGACGAAGCATTTAACACCCTCCTCCTCCATCAGGCGCTCCATTTCTATGATCCTCTTGGCCTCAGCGGTCTCAGCCTCATCGCCATGGGCGGAGACATCCGTCATGCCCTTGCTGGCGGGATAGGCCCAACTACTGAGACAGTCCGCCACAGTGTTGTCCTTACCAGGAACATACACAACCGTGAGGTCGAACTTGGCCAAGGTCTCATGCCATCTTGCCCGTCGGGAGGCGGGACCTGAGGGGGTGTCCACGTGCTCTTTGTGCCAGGACTGCAGACTCTGATGGTCGGTGCAGACGGTGACGGGATGGAGAGCTATGTACCCAGCCCATTTCCTGAGAGCCATGACGATGGCATACGCCTCCTTTTCTCGGGGTGTCCACGTCCGTCTCTGGCCTTCCGCCAGGACTCGGCTCCAGAAGGCCACTGGCACGTGCCTCCCATCGTCAAGCACTTGTTCTAACACAGCGCCAACGGCGTAGTGGGAAGTGTCGGTGCGCAAGACGAACCCTCGGTCAGGATCAACGAGGTGCAGACCCACTGCGGATAGCAGCGCCTGCTTCATCCCCTTAAAGGCACGGTCGGACTCATCATTCCAGACCAGAGCCTTCTTGGACCCCTTCTTGGTCTCCTCTCGGTTGCCCTTGAGCATGGTCGTCATGGGGGCTGCATACTCGGCATACATCTTGATATACCCCGAGTAGTAGTTGCAGAACCCGAAGTATGCCCGTAGCTCAGAGACCGTTTGGGGCTTTTTCCAGTGCTCAATCGCAGCCACCTTGCCAGGTATGGGCTTCCGCTGCCCGTTCCCGACTACGTGGCCAGCGAAGACCACCTCGCTTACCGCAACGGTGGCCTTGTCACTGCTGCCCGTGAGTTTGTGCCAAACCAGAAGGTCCAGCACTCGGGTGACGTTCCTCTCATGTGCCTCCTGGAGCTCCGCATAGCTCATACTGGGGTCCCTGGACGCGATGATCACGTCGTCCACCAAGGGGTCCGCACAGTCACGCACCGGCTCAAGCAGGTTCTCCAGCATCCGCTGAAAAGCCGTATTGCCGTTGGTAACGCCCATGGGCATCACCTTCCACCGGAGAGATCCAAGTGGGGTGCTCATGGCTGTGCAGGCACGGGACTCCTCGGCGAGAGGCATCTGATGATAACCATGTTTCAGGTCACCCACCGTGAAGATCCTCCGCCGGTGTTGTTTTTGCAGCATGTCCTCAATGAGGGGCAGCATATAGCTGTCATGCTGCGTTTGGGCGTTTAGGCCGCGGTAGTCGACCACCAGCCGCCACTCACCGGCCACCTTCTTGGGGACGACAAAGCACGGGGAGGCCCACTCGGAGTGGCACGGCTCAAGCCAGCCTCTCTCGATGAAGTCACGGAGGATCTTCTCCATGGCCTCCTTCCTCTCGCCCCTCAGGGCGAACTCCCGGTGTCGATACACACGGGGGTCCGGCTTCAGTCGTATCTTGGCCTCGCCATACGGTCCACGCACCGGTGGGGGAAACACAGGTTTTCCGCTGAAGAAGGTATCACCATACTTCTGCTTCAGCCTGGCCCTCAATGCCTCGATCTTGGGGCACTCATCGGACTCCGCCTGGCTTTTCCGGGCACCTGGACCACTGAGCTTACTTGCGGGGTACCTCCACAAAATCGCTCAGGTGGTCTTCCCAGGTGGCCCAAAGGGCCATCTCTGGTCTTGCTTCGGAACAGGTCGCCGTAGGTGGGTGGGTTGCCGCCGATTGGCTCGTCCTGGCTGGACATGTGGTCCAGCACCCTCTTTACAAAGGTATTCCCATCATAGGAACCGGAGACAATGGAATCCACTTCCCACCAGGCTTTGTCCTGGCCCTTGCCCCCACGCTGGCTTCGCCAGTCATGAAAGGGCTGATCCATATACCCCTGAACCAGATCCAACTCCTCTTCCGTGAGGGGGTCCTCCGATTCTGCGATGTCAACAGGGGAAACCGCAAAGCATTGCCGCCATGGCTCCGCTATGATGCGGTTGACACACACGAAGTCCGTGGTGTCGGCCTGTTCAAGGCCCCCATCCACATAGTGGAATTCCTTTGGCCATCTCTGGGGTGGCATGGGCTGTCCCTTAGTGTCCTGATAGACACTCTCTCCAGCCGGTAGGACGACCTTGTTTAAGGTCATGTTGGTCAATGAGACCACCCAATCTCGGTTGCTTTCCTCCTCGGTGCATCCCATAGGAACAACCAGCACTGCCTTGGAGCGGTCCTTGCGAATCTTCACTACCGCCCTTGGAATGTCCCATCGGGGGCAATGGAACCACATCAAACCCTGATGCGGACCCCAGTGATTCTTCCACGCGGAGTCCTGGGCGCTCCAGTACTTCTCAGAAACCCGAAGATGGGCGGAGGTTCCTGAAGAGAACGCATCCAGGGCCAGATCCGAAGCTCCCAGGTCCGCAACCACTCGGCTCGCCACTTCCGGCATTACGCCGTACTCCTGGTTTGCTGGCCCAGTTGGCTCAGTGCCCAGCGCGGCTACTTCGAGCTGATTGCGTTCCGGATGGATCCATTGGCATTCCACATGGTGCTCAGGTGACGAAAGCCACGAGAGCTGGTCGTCCTGGTACAGGGTCATTGAGGCCTGGGCCGGGAGAACGCCGGAGTCCGTCTCCATCATGAAGTCGTACCCAACGATGATGTCCGAGTCCATCTCGGCCTCGTGGAAGCGACCTTGCAGGAGGATTTCCTTGCCGAGGTCCGGGCGGCTCAGCTCCTGGTGGTTCAGGAACTGCAGCCCAATGGCCGCTTCCTTCGTGCCTCCCACCATGTACTGGCCGTTCGCCACCTTCAGCCTGACAGGCTTCCGACTGTCGGTCAAGCACTCTGGCGGAAGTAAGCCAGCCTTGACCAAGCTGACCTGAGCTCCCGTGTCTAGCAACACGTCGAAGACCTTCTCCACTTCCCCGCATAAGGCACGGTCCTTAAGATGCAACTGCCGCTCACGCCCAATACGGCGCACGGCGTGCAAGCTCAAGATCTCCGGCCGTTCCAGAAGCTCAATAGGCGACTGGTGCAGGTCGTGGACAATGGGCTCAGGCTGCCCATCTGCAGCATCCAGCTGCGGTCCGGGTGATCCTCCGATACTCTCGGATAGATCTTGAAGCACATCAAATACATTCTTTGTCGCGAAGGATGGACGGGTGCAAGGGTTCGTGCCTTCACTTGCCCTCACCCTGCCACCGCGACTGTCTTTCGTTTCGGGTGCCGGACCGGGCCTTCCGCCCGCGGCAATCCCTTTGTGCTCACTGTCTCCCGACTGGGATGGTGTGGCACTTCCCACGACACCATCCTGCGACCACCCTAGCTGTGGCCCTTGGCTGCAGGGGCTCCGCTAAGGGGCGTCGGTTGTGGTAGTAGGGGTACTCTCCTCCGCATCAACCTCGTTGACACCCTTCTTCTTTCCCCCTTTCTTACCCTTCTTGTCCTTGTCCTTGTTCTTGTCGTTCTCTTTGTTCTCCTTGCTCTTGTTGTCCGACTTGGGGACCCAGTTCTTCTTGATCTCCTGGATCTCCTTGGCCAACTCGGTCCCCACCGACATCAGCTTGGAGAGCTCGTCCTTGGTGACCTCCACCTTGGTCTCCCGGATACCCGCGGGTGCACGCTTCTTCGACCCATGCACCTTCTTGTAGGCCTCCGTGTCGGCCTTGTGGACGGGGCATGTCCGGTGGTCATGGTTGAACCCTTTGTTCCTCCCATAACACATGAAACAGCCCTGAGGGTGAACACGTATGAACTCCCCGAAGGACAGCGGAGGGTCGCCAATGCGGCGGGGGTCCTTCTTCTCCTTCTTCTTCCAACCCTTCTGCAGGGGCTTCCAGCTTCCCCGGTTGCTCCCCGTGTTCAGGTTCTTGTCCACGAAGGCACAAATGGCCACCTCGGCGGGCTCATCGTCGTTGTCATCGTCGTCGAGAGCCTCATCGCCATCGGCTCCCGCTGGGTCCATGGCAGCTTCCCCGCCAGACCCCTCGCCAACGTGGTTGACGTCACGGTCGCCGGGCCTCAACCCGCGAGTGTGGTGGAGGTTGCGGTACTCCTTGAGTACCTCCTCTCCAACCCACTCCAGGACATTGTCGCAACTCATCCGCGCCGGGATGGCCTGCAGACGGATGGTCTGGCCGCTCAACTCACACTCGTCAAGGCGCCACATCGCGGTCTTCTCGCGATCGCCCGAGACGGTGATGAGGAGAGCGTTCCGCAGGGAGTGCCGTTTGACATCCCGGGCCACGTTTTTCTTCGCCCAAGCCACCACGTTTGTATGATACTCCTTGGGGAGCATCATCTTGACCATGTGGTTGGACTTGGCCCTCTTGGCTTCCTCCTTGGTGACTCTCTTGATCCATGCTTCCGGCAGCATGGAGAGCAGGCGGGCCTGCTCATCACCCTCATTCCAGTCCTCCACGTTGCGGCGGAAGAGGGTGTATTGCCCCTGGAAGTCCCGCCAATCTCGTAGGCGGATCTCCCGACCATCATGCTGAAGCTTGATGGCCTTCCACCGCTTGGCAGCCACCTGCGGAGCGTCCACCCGCTCCTGCTCGTTGAGCCCCTTCTTGGCTTCCTTGAGGGTCTTGATTTTCCCCTCCTTGGTCGCCACGAAGTATAGCTCTTGAAGCACCTCCGGCAGGCGGTACCTGAACTGTTTGAAGACATATTTCTCCGCATCTGCGGGATCCATGTCTTCAGTGACGGTCATCCCCCAATCGTCCAGCTTCTCCAAGAAGCGGTCGAGGTTGAGGGGGTTGCCAGCGTACGTCGGGGGCTTGATGTCCTTCAGGTCTTCCCACACGGCGGCATCCGCGGCCTTAGAGACCATGAACGCCGGCCGCGAGGTCGACCGAGGTTCCCATTGGCGTCCCTCACGGACTCCCACGGCCGCCACTTCCATCTCCTCCACGGTATCCGTGTGGCTACGCCGTGGTTCTTCCATGTAACCTGAACCTAGATGTTCACGCCGAACTCCTTCCATGTATGCCTCCTCATCATGGCGCCGGTGGCTGCGTTCAGCGGCCTCCTGTGATACACCACGCGGCAGGGTAATGCGGAACTCCTCCAGGTCTTCTCCGCCTCCGCGGACATCCCACTCCACGTCCCCTCCAGGGACCTCATCTCTGAGTCCACCACAACGCCCGCCAGCCATTGGGATTGGCTCCTGGGCTGGTGCGGGGCGTCGGGGGCGTACCGGCGTCCGCGGTGGAGCACGGCGCTTGTGGTACTCCGCACTGAGCCACTCATCACGCCACTCCTCACTGCCACTGCCGGGCGGCACGCGCTCGTTACGGCGGCCCGCGCTGTGATGAGAGGGGGCGCTTAGAGAGGGGGCACTGGCGCTGGGGCGACTCCTGGGGGCTCCGCCGGGGGCGTGGGCTCTGCCTTGACCTGGTCCAGCCCCCCAGCCGTCGTCCGACGAGCCAGACTCCAGGGGTGACTGGTCGCTGCCGACGCTCCCACGGCCTTCCAGCTCGTCCGACCTCTGCTGCAGGCCGTTGATGACCTTGTTCAGCAGCCTGGTCTCGCCCCTGGCGATGTCCAGCTCCCTCTGGGCGGCAGTGGCGACCTTGGCGATCTTGACCATCTCTGTCTTGGCGATGTCCAGCTCCTTCTGTGCGCCCGCGGCGATACTGGCGATGCGGATCATCTCGCCCTTGCCCGTGTCTACCTCGCGCTTGAGGGACTGGACCCTCCTGCAGAGGTGGACAATCCACCGCCAGGTGGCATCCGGGTCACCGTTTCCTGGTGGGTCGTCGGGGTCCCCAGGGGGTCCTCCAGGAGGGCCTCCGCCGGGTCCGCCCGGTCCAGGGGGTCCTCCCCCTCCCGGAGGTCCGCCTCCGGGGGGTCCACTTGGTGGGCGTCCTCCAGGGGGTCCTGACAAGCCTCCGCCAGGGGGTCCCGGTGGGTCTCCGCCGCGTCGCCTCGGTAGGTCCGAGGATGGGGGCTTCTCCGTGTAGCCGAAGTTCATGTCTTCATCCTCGTCCATTTTGCCCCACCTGGTCGTCTGGGTCTCGCACGCAGAAGACTCCGAGCTCCGGTAGGGAGGAGGGAGATCCTCACCCTCACCCTCTGGCTCCATGGGGACGTCTCCGCCTCCTCCGCCAGCCACTCCTCGGCAATGTCGGCGGTCTCGTCCATCCCCGTCGCTGGCGGTGAAGAAGGGGTCGGAGTCGTGGGGGTGTCCGCCCGCTGGCCTCCGTGACCTCTCGGGGGTCTTCCCCTTACCCCCCCTTCGTCGGTAGGCGGCGGGGCCACTGTCCCCACTGCTGCCCGTGTCGACCTCCTCCAGATCCGGCGTCATCTTGGAGGAGGCGTCCCCTTCGAAGAGCTTTCGAAGGGTCTCCACTCGGGATCCTCCCGGGGGAGTCTCGCGCTGGAGCTTGGCTTCCGCCTCCTCCATTGCGGCGGCCGTGGCTGCAGCAGCTCGCCTTTCGGCCTCCTCCCGGGCACGGACAGCCTCGGCTTCCCGAGCCTGCTGCAGCCGAGGCTTCTCAGCTTCCAACGCTGCCAGCTCCGCCTCCGTCTTGGCCTTCTCCTCAGCGACCTTCCGTCGCGCGGCCTCGATGGCGTCCTTCCTGGCGGCGTCCGCTTGGGCCTTGGCCGTTGCTTCGGCGTGGGCCCTTTCCTCCGCCTCCTTCTTTGCCCTCTCTTGGGCAAGCGCCTCTTCCAGCGCTTTCACCTCGGCCTCCTTACGGACAATGGCCTCCTGGGCCAGGCGGGCTTCCTGGGCGGCTGCCGCCACCTCGCCCCTGACCCGGGCAGTCGCTGCCTCCTGGGCGGCTGCAGCCGTGAGTCCGGCCGCAATGGCCGCCACAGTCGAGGCATGGAAGGCCATGCGCCTGCCCCAATCTGCAGCCTCCTCCTGAGCGATGCGGACGGCGCCCTCCACGGCAGCGTTCTGCTGTGTGGCTCGTTGCCGGGCAACCCGAAGGTTGCAGGGCACCCCACAGGCGCGCTCGCAGGCGCGGGCCACGTCCCTTTGGTCGGGAGCGACGCTGCTGCTGAAGCTGGCCTGGTCGGCCGGCATCCTCCCCCGGTGGGCCGACTCCACGTCGCTGCTGGGGCCTGACTTCCTCAGGTGCAGCGGACGGGGCTTGGCCTTGGCCTTCTTGGCGACTTCGAGGAAGTCGCCAAGCATGGTGTGGCCGGGGTGGTGACCGCCACTGGCCCGTTGGGGGCTGGGGGCTCCGGTTCCACCCTTGGCATCTTGGGCAGCTTCGGCGGCCAGGGATTCCTGGTACTTCCGCCATTTCTTGTCCCGCTTCTTGTCCCCGGCGGATCGCTTCTCCTTCCCAGGAGACGCGCTGCTGCTGCTGCCCTGCAGCGTGCGCTCTTTCCCCGGCTCCGGGAACTTCTTTTCGATCAAGTCCCACATGGAGACGTTGATCGTGGCGCCCGACGGGTACTCGTTGGGGTTCTTGTCCTCCTCAATCCCGTCAGGGCGCAGCCCTTCGCCGGGTCTGTCCGGGCGGGTCCAGACCCTCCAGCGCTTCTGGCGGAAGCGGTAGGCATACCCTTCCACCCGCAGCCAGTCTTCCACTGCCTGCAGGCGGTCGGCGCCGATATCCTCGCGGAGCTCGAAGCTCCCGGGCATGCCGCCTTCGCACTGGGGATTGCTGTGGCGGTAGTGCTGCCCCCACACCAACCCTCGCAGTAGGCGCACCGCATGGGGGTGGGGCAGCGGCCACGTCTTGCCCGCCTCCTGCCAGTTCACGATCGGTGCTCGTTCCTCTCGATGGACCGGTCTTGGGGGTGGCTGTTGAGGCGGTTGCTGTGGTCCATTCTATCTACAGAGCTGGGACCAAGACGCCCTATGGTGGTTGTGGAGGTGGGTGATGTAGCTGGGAGTGCGGCCGGTGCTGGTCGGCCGAAGGAACTCGCTGATGTCGGAGTTCCGGTCGCTACACCTCCTTCACGGACTCGGCGCTGTTGCTGACGCTCGGGGCGATGCTCCGGGCGGCGCTGCGAAGCCCGTGGTGCTCGGGGATCAGGTGGCCCCAAGTGGCACGCGAAGGATGGGTAACCCCGCGGCGGTGAAACGCTTTTGACGCGTTCCCGTCGGGGGCCTGGCCACGGGACGCTGCGGCGGACACGCGCAAGCAAGCAGGCAGGCAAAGCACTGCGCTCACAGGGGCATCCTCATGCTCGTGTCATGTGACAAAGCGTTTCAGGATCCTTGCCACTCTGAAACAAGGGAACAAAAGTATGTACAGCAACACATCAGGATGTGTACACATGAGGTCAAGACTGGACTGGGGTAAGGGCATCACAGGACAGTAGACACTCAGTCCCAACTCATATCCCAATCCCAGGTCCGACCCTCTCAGTGGCTGGCAAGGGCGGGGGCTCAAACACAACCTATGCCCTGCTCAGTCCGGACGCTGAAACCCTGCCAATAGGGGAGGGTGTCCCGCCCAGCCACAGGCGAGTTCCTGGGAACCAAGGTGCTTCAAATCCAACCGACAGTGGTTCCCCATGCTCCCTTAACGGCAGGTCCCAACTTTCCTCTGAGCCAGAGAGAAGGCCCCGCCATTATCCCCTAGGAGTTGGTAGCCGAAAATGGGCTGTTTCAGCCCAAACTGATATTAGCTCAAAAAACTCCAAAATTGACCCTTCGTCCGGACCCGCCAGAGGTAGGGACGAGGCAGGTGACCCTATGCCTTTCGAGTACGAACTCTCTGGAGCCCTCACCCAACCTGGTTCCCTCTGAGGTCCCGGCATCAGGGCACCACGGGTTCGTCAAGTGGGGTCATCATGCCAAAAATCACCAAAATTGGCGTCATTTCCACGCGTGGCTCGCCCGGCCAGGGCAAGGGCAATGACTCACAGGATAGAAGGTAGGACCTAGGCCCTTTATTTGAGTGCACAACTTGAAATTGGGTCCGGACTCCTCATGGGCAAAGAGATATGGGGCCGCCAATGGACCACACGGGGGGCTGAAATCGGGGTCCCAAAAGGGGGTCATTTTGGCTGCTCAAAATGAGCCAAAACCGGGGGTGCCCTCAATAGTATATCTCCACGCCGTCTTAGAGATCGGATCCGCCATTCCATACGCGATCCACCCGGAGTCCAACGGAGACTCCCATGCCCTTGGCTCTCAAAGATCTCCATGCCACTCGGCGTGGTGACAATCCAAATTGGGTCCACAATTGCCAAAATGGCAAAATCGGTCGTCTCGGTCGACCGTCCAGGGTAGGAAACCTTGGTGATATTGACGCGCCAAGCCTTGATTCACAATCCTTGATATCCCCTTTGGTCCCATGCCCTGGGTTTTGGCTTGCTGTCACGCTGGCTGCTTGCTGTTCATCGAGGGGATGAACACGCGGATGGGGCAGAAAGCAGCATGCGGTGCAAAGGGGGAGATCATGGATCGCATCAAAAGTTGAATAACTCCGGATGAGCCAGAGGAGCAAATACGAAACTCAATGGCGTTCAACCCTTGGTCATATGCTAGCATATTCGCCCTTTACTTCTGGCTAGATCCCGTGCACCATGGAGATATGGTAGTTCCAATATGGCATACAATGGCAAAAACAGCGAAATTTGGCCAAAATGGCCCGCACTCATGATTCCATATCTCCATGGCCACGGCGAGGATCCTTTCAACCAAAGATGCTGTAGACATATGGGACCTAGGTCCCAATATATGCCGCTTGCCAACCCTCATGGTCGCCTCTAGCGATTTTCCCCATTGGAGGGAAAATGACACACAAATGGGGCAGAATGGCATCATACCCCAAATTGGGTGACTCACAACTCTCCCTTCGAGAGGAGAGGCCACATGGGGAAACACCCCATTCGATGCGAGTTTATGTGCCCTCTCCGAATTGCCCTTACCCTTGGTCAAGTGGCGAACGCAACCTCGGGGGCGAAATCAGGGGGAGAAGGGGTTTGTGGCCATTCTGGGCAAAACGGCCAAAATTCACCCAAAAGTGGTCCCTTGAAAAGTCGTATCTCCGTATCACAAGAGAAAGGAGCCTCGGGCTTTTGCATGGATGCGAACCGAAGCTTTGCCTCCCTTTTGCAACAAGGGTTGAGGTTCAAAGCATAATGGAAACATTTTTAACACCTCAATCCTTGAAGCACACTATTTATGGGAAAAAGTGCATATATCGGCGATATTGGCATGAACATATCTTTGGGACCTTGAGGAGCAAAAATATGAGTAAACATTCTTGGAGTAGGCCCATAGTAGGTGCCTTCAAATATGCCCACTATGGTTGGATTGTCTCCGCCCACTCGTGTCATTAGTGCTTGCATATGAGCGCGTGTGCAAAGAGGCAGTATGGCACGCGTGCTCACAAGGCGAAATTATATAAGATAGAAGACAAGGTTGTAAAAATCAACCAAGCCATCCACTTTACATATTGCCTTGGTTCGAGGCTGAACTCCCCATAGGCTTCGAGTACGAGCCTTGAGGGTTTGGCCATTTTGGCCTAATTTTCGACCAAAACTTGCCCTCTTTCCAAAATGGAGTTTTGGTACGCATTGAATTGCGTGGAGCCATCGTTGAGTTGGCTCAAAAAACGAAAATGGCCTGGGGCTCTTGGTCTTGTGAGCATTGTGTTCGGCTATTAACGTTCATGCTCACAAGGCCACAAATTTAGCGTTTGCGCACGCACACGACTTGGGTCTGCGAAACCCATAGGCCGCCTAAGACATCCCTATTGCCCGCTTCCCTATACAAAGTAATATGCCCACGTGAAAGGGGCATGGATGAAAGGCATAGGGGGGGAATGTAGGGTTCCGTCCGAACTCATGGTACTTGAGAACCATGAGTTCGAGCGATTGACGGAAAAGCTTGCGTGCTGATTTTCTCTCAGACGCAACGGCGAAAAATTCTGGTGAACACACCAGATGAAAGATCCAGCCCTCTAGATCCAGCCCTTAAGTTCTCTTAGAACGTCAAAGGTACTCGAGAAAAATCCATCACAAAACTCGCAACGGAGAAGCGACGAAAGCGCGCGAGCAGGCGACAACAGGCGGTGATTTCACGACAATGGGAAATCGCGGTAGAAATCGGGTATTTCACCGATTTCCGACCGAAAATCGCCTAAGACAATAAAATTATGGTAATTCTACATCGGATTAATGGTTAGGGATCGGATTCCAGATCTCGCGGATTAGAGCACAGGGATATCCCGCTGACAGGAGGTGTCAACGGCTTCCGCACGGGTGTGACGGCTCACAGGCCTCTGGGCCATCGGCCACAGGTTCTGGGTCCCGCTTCAGTACCGTCAACACACGTGAAGTCGATGGGGCGATGGGCACACAAGACGAACGGACATCCTGGATTGGAACGAACACGATGGTTTTTCGAGAAGCATTTCTACACTACCCTGAGCCAAGAGCGACTGAACGAAGTCTTAAGGGAAGTTTGCACGGAATGCTCATGCTTGAAGGCCAAGCAAAGCACAAGTGCTGATCAAGGTTTAACAGCTCACTTACCAATACCGAGAATGGTGAACAGCGTTGTGTACCTGGACTTCGGGGAGATGCCCAAGTACTCAGGGCACGACTTCGCCTTGCTCGTGACCTGTGGATTGAGCAGGTACACACGTGTGTTTCCGCTCACGAAGATATGCGATGGAGAAACTGTCTTGAAAGAGCTGTTCAAGGGTTGGATACAAGCCTACGGGATGCCGAAACGGATACACAGTGACAGAGACATCAGATTTACCTCAAACACTGGCTCGTACACCGGAGTCCTCAAGAACATGGGCGTCGAGGTCCACTTCGGGACGCCGAACTATAAGAAAAAGAACACGCAGTGCGAGAGGCAGATCAAAGCGTTCAAGGCGATTACAAGAATACTACATGCCGAAGAAAGTAGCCGCAACTGGATTAAGCTGGTGCCTGTAGCTGTTTACATGATGAACAATCAGATCTCAAGTCGGACCGGATATGCTCCCACCGAACTGTTTTTTGGATGTCCGGGTTTCTTTTACGAGTTCCCTACCGCAGACGATTGCAATGTGAAGGTGAAAGGATGGCTCCAAGAGCAAAGAGCCATGGCTGAGAAGGCACAAGAGCTGCTGACCAGAGTGCATAACCGAGAACACCGTCGACAAAACAGAGGGAAATCACACCCCGAGTACAGAGAGGGAGACCTGGTACTCGTTCATCATACTCGTTTTCCTCGATGGCCACGAAACGACTTGGATCTGCCGTACTTCGGGCCGTAATTGGTGACGGAGGTTGGGCCGAGTACTGTCAAGGTTAAGGCAAGCCCAAGCATGGGAGGGTTTGTAGATGTGGGTTACAACCAACTGAAAAGGTACACAGCGGTGGAAGATGACGACCTGGAAGCATGGGAAGAACTGGCGATCGAAGCGGAAAGGTCAAAGATGGCGGCGGACGAGGATGAAAAAGAAGAAGGCGTGCAAGAAGAAGACGGGGTACAACAACTTCCTGAAATGGACGACGAAGAAATGAAAGAGAAGGCCTGCTACACCGTGGAGTCGATCCTGCAGCACAAGTACAAGCACAGGTGGCGATTTCTCACACGATGGGCTGGGTACGAAGTTAGCGACAGCACGTGGGAACCCATCAGCGCATTCGTGTTAGACAACGGTAATTTGACATAACAGTTTGTCCATTACTGTCGGCTGCACGATCTCACGGGTATACTGGAAACGTCAAGAGGGATGGCTCAAAGGAAGTTGGATCGAACGCTACGTCGCGAAGAGAAAAAGGAAGAGGCACGGAAACGAGTAGACGATGAGCAAGAGCCAGAGGCAGTACCACGGACGAGCAAAAGATTGCGAGCAAACTGACCTCCGTGTATGGCCATTCAAGTAAGATACATGTTCGCGAAGAAGTGTTCGTGGGCGGTAATGAAGATCGAGAGCAGCACGGAGAAAACAATGGCGGAGGCTGCACGTTGATGCTCAGGGCCAAAGCTCTCCACTTCCACGATGACCTCCACATCCTCAACATCCAGGAGGAGTTCCTCCTGGGGAACAGCGAGGGGGCCATGGCGAGGAGGGATTACCCACTCCTCGGGCACAGGAACACTGGGGCCCGGAAGGTCCCAGGTCCACACCCAGTGGACCCCAGCAGGGGTGAGCCGGGGGGCGCGCCACATGGAGCGGCGGGGCACGCCCTGAAGCGTGGCGCCTCCTGATCCGAACCACAGGGCAGGCGTTGCAGTTGGAGTCTGCAAGATCCATGCCCCATGGAACGGAACCCACGTTGGGGTTGTCAACCCAGCGGGCCGTCCGTGCTCATAAGCCGTGTTGATGTACGACGGCTGCGACGGAGGCGGGTTGGGAGGCAGACGTGGAGTTGGTGGGGGGACTGGCACTGGCACTGCAAAAGCAGCAGCTGGCGCAGTCGCTGGAGGAGAGGCCCAACGGCAGGGCACACTCTTCTTCTTAACCATATTGCTGACAAGAAAAAGAAAGAAAAAGAATAAAAGGGGACCAAAGGAATATGTTATGCAAGCTGAAGGGAGTGGTCTGACAGGTTGAAACAAGTCCGGCCAATATCTGAAGCGCGCACGTGCGCTTTGTCTGAGACCAGGGGGTAAAGCAAGAAGAAGCAAAAGGAGTGCCTGACTTGAAAACTCTGCTGTTTGTTGACTGTTTAACCACAGACTGTTTGTTTGCAATAGTCCAGAGAGAGTTAGAAATAGCTGGAGTGTGACTGACTGTACACTGCTGACTGACAACACTGTTGCGCCTGAGTGTAGTAGATACTGGAAACATAGTTGGTTCTGAGACCCTAAGGTTAGGTTTGTATGGCACTGCCCGGCACTGGAGTCGGTACGCCAGCAAATCTGTGCGTTCGTTAACCTGCACAATCACTATATCAGACAGATGCAAAATCGTCGACGCGCTGGGCCAAAATGAAGTAAATCGAACTTGTGAGTCGACTGAACGAATGGCCGAAGCATCAATGGGGGGCTATGACAACTGCGAAGCCTCCAGGAAGATGAGTACTGCAGACTGAAGCCCTTCAAAAAGATGCGATCTGCGTGCAGAACGACAACCGTCCTGCGTCGTCCCCAACGCGCGAATTGGAGGATGAGCAAGGAGTACAACATGATCCAGCCGAAGTGCAGAAGAGAATGAGGACAGCGCCATCGCGTCTGAAAGAAATTCGAGTACAACACGTAGCTGTGGACCTCAAGCAGGGCAGCGTCAAAGCCTTGAAGAGCGACAGCGACCTGATGGGAGTCTGATGGATTGTAGGAGTGAGGAGTCGTCAACAAGGACAAGATCAGCGCCAATCAAGACACCGCAGCTTCGATGAGCCACGACTACGCGACGAAGTACGCCGGCGTGGTCTTCGACGAGGGGGGAGTGAAGTGGACCCACAATCCTAACCTCCACAGGTTAAAAAGGTTTTGACAGATCGACGCATTGATGTCATTTTACTGGGATGCATGTCATTTGCTGATGCATGATGATCATGATTTGGATGGTCGCTGATGCATGATGATCATGATTTGGATGGTCGCTGATGCATGATGATCATGATTTGGATGGTCATTTATACTGATTTTGTATCATTGCAACCCTGTGTCTCTAAGGCTATTGGAGTCGCTTTTTACTACTATTTAACACAGTTTCGTGCTATGCGCTCCTCTTTGAGTGGGAGCCTTTGTGGGCTATTGGCGCTATTCTTTCTTTTGCTCTCGGTAGGAAATACCCATGGTGGTCACATGTGCGCAACATAATAACAAGCAAAGGGCAGCAGAGAAAGCGAACAAGCAAAGCGTTGTAAAGTAAACGAAGTGAATGGGAATATGCGAGTGTAAATAAGTCAGTGGTTTGTCACATACTCTGTGTTTGTACAGCCTCAGTGTGATGAAATGAATGAGTCCAAGGTGCAGTGCCTTCTAAGGGGTGCTGGTTAGAGCCTAAATCTCAGTTCCTGCAGGTTTTGAAGTTGAAAACCCAAACCAAAGCAGCAAGTAGATCAAGAACAGGATGTGGATCGAATCGATGAATAGTTTTGAAATCCAGTGTACCACAGAAGGGCTGCAGATAGACAAAGCAGGTATAAACACAAAGATTCAATCACAAATGGATAATACAAAAGATTTTATATGAAAGCTGGTCTGACTCTAGCCTCCAAGATAGCATCAAGCACTTCATGTGCACTCTTTTGGGTGAAATGGTGCTGGTTAGGGATGTGGGGCATAGATGTCAGGCCAACACAGAAAATGACTTGGTCAAGCAAGTGAATTCAGAAACAGTTAAAAAGTAGAACCACAATAAGTGGTAGAAACAATTGAGTATAGGGGTCTTGGGGTGGGAGACCACTAGGCTTAACCTCCAAGGCCTAAAGCATGAAATGCCTATTTTATTTTGGTATATCCTCCATGAAGGAAGGTACCTCCGCTCAGTTGAGTGGTAGGGGTGAACTTCATGGGGGGCTAGGGTTGCAACCCTAGTTACCTTGAGAAAGTGTACTTTAGGCTTCAAAAGAGAGAGAAAAATACTTAAGTTAGTCTTAGTATCAACAAAAGGGTTTTAAGGGGGGCTTGGCCTGGATCCAGCCCTCCAAGAAGGACACGGCAGTGACTTTCTCTTACTCCCCCCTGGAGTACTAGTTAGCTAAGCTAGTAGGACCAAGGAAAAAGGCTCAAATATTCCCAAAGTTACCTCGGAAAATGCATTAAACTTACCAAAAAAATCCTCATCAGTTCATAGAAGCCTATCACACTGTGGGTACCCTCGAAAAACGGTGTAATGTACCGTGAATGATGTCCCTTCGATGGGGCATTCCTCCAAAGTCGCCGGCGTGCGACGAAAACGTTTGGTAAAAATTTTGGGGTAGTGGAGTTCGAACCCAGGACTCCCTCCCTAGAGCACATATGCTTGCCCACTAGGGTACAGTCGAACGCTCTACTGCGGACGGCGATCGCTGTATAAACAGCGTTTTAGTAAGCGTCCTGACCAAGGGCCAGGGCGGAGCAATACTCCCAATGGAGGACACAAATCTCCAGGAGCTAAAAAAAAAAGAGAATGAAACCAACAGGGAGTGATTCCTGCGGTTTAGCCAAAGTGGTAGCGATTTAACAAGTCAAATCCCTAAAAATTGACGAAATCACGCGAGAAATCGTCATTTTTACACCAAACTCAAAGTCGCAGACAAGCGCAAAAGAAGCTGACTTCAAAAACAAGGTTGCGCAAGCGTAAACGGCTTTTGAAAGAGAAGGTATGAGCCGTAGTTTTTAAAGTTCTAAAGGGAATTTTTGGACAGTTGCATCAAAATGTTTATAAACTTTAGGGAAAAGTTTTCAAACTCAACCCACACCACAGAGCAGGTTGACAACCCACCTCTCAGGTATGCCAGTGTCATCTCACACGCATGCATTGCGTTCGTGTTGGTTGCTTTGTTAAAACGTTAGGGTTGTCAACGCTGTGTTTGTTGGGAGTTCGGGCGCTCATCTCCTTTGCTCTGCACAGGTCACAACACGAATGAAAGGTATGCGATGCGAATGGAGCGTGCAGCGCGCACGTAGGGTTAGAATATGCGCTGTGCTCGCGATGCATGTGCCTAATTGAGGCATTCACACGCTGTGACGCTTTGCCTGTACCCCAATTCATCCTTGTTCTCTCTTCACAGGTAAGAAAAGAAAGTGTTTGTTCGTGTGTACCCGTAGCGTTAAAGTAGGGTTGCTCAAAACGCTTAGGCTTGTTCATAACTCGCAATAGGGTTGTTTTGCGTTCGCTTCACTTCGGCATTCACACGATGCATGGTGAGTAAGGTAGGTAACCCCAGGAGGAGCTCACCTCCTGGTTGAGTCAGTGTCGTCATGGTTCCGCCTCCCTTCCCGGCATGCGTGCACACGATGCATTAAAGTGATTTGACAGTAGGCCACGCGCTGTGCACACGGTATGAACCCTTGCCAGGTTACCCAGGGCTTCGCCCTACGTTCCATAAGGGAACGGGCGAAGTCCTTAACCTTGCTTGCTTGCAACTGGGTTCAGGAATTGTGTATTATAGGGCACACTAAGAAGCGTATAATACGTGGAGTGTGTCTTGGTTCCTCAGTCTTAAACCCAGTCCATTGGCCTCTGTTGTACAGGTGGGAGTGGTTCAGGGTGATTGGTGCAGGCAGCAGCTGCCTTCGTCGGCTATCCCATTTTTCTGCCCCAGCTAAACAGTTGCCCTGATCACACAATCAATTGACTGCGCCTCAGCCAGGTGTAGCGTGGGCAGTTCGACTCCATGGACATCCGCGCTGTGCATGCAACAAGAGCACCCCTTCCCTCAAAGCCCTAGCAGGGAAACGTGTTGTGACGACCCTGTTAGGCCACAGATGCTTAGCAGCGCTGTGTTCTCTTGTCTTCTTCACAGGAGGGACATTAGGACCCGAGACTTCATTGACAGCAACACCAAGTAGCGTGTGTAGGGGTTAGGGTCAGCGGGCCTGGCAGGAGTTGAGTGCAGGTGATGAGTGCTCACCCTGCCTTCGAAGGCCGGTGCTGGCGTTAGTGAGTGTAGTGTAGTGGTGTCTCCTGTCCCGCATGCTTTTCGTCGTGGGCAGGGGAGTGCGTTAGCTTTCGGCCCTTAGCAAAAATGGGCGTTTTGTATGCCCTTAGCACACTTGGCCAATCCCCCCCTCTAGTAGGTAGCGCTTTTGCCGTCTTCCCCCAAGGATAGGCGTCAGCACAGAAATTGAGCGCCATAGGAGTGGTAATAGTACCTCATTAGGACCTTCGGTCCGACATCAGCGAAGCCCGGTCTCCGGGAGCCACGCCGGGGAGAGAAGTGAGACACACACAGACATACGTAGCACACATAGGGGTATGGTAAACCCTGTAAGGAAGGGTAGAACCCCATGGGTCTGGACCAGTCAGAGGGTCCTAACTGTGGGCTCGCTTGTCCCCAAGGAGGGAAGACACACCTTGCCTCATAACACATTGTTTGTCATTCTTCCCTGGTGTGGTAAGCCACCGTTCTTCGTTGGCTCCCAAAGGTCATTACATCAGGGCGGTCTCCATGCAACACATGGTCAACAAGGCATACACTCGCTGGGTGGCTGCAAACCTGATAAGCGGCCACCTGGCCCACGCTGGAAACCATAGGCATGGGTCTGCAGGGCACAGACAGGGTCAGTGCAGTGCTCGGTAAGCAGTAGTCTGTGAAAAACCAATAGCCTTCGGCCAGGGAGGGGTTGTCACGGGGGGCTAACGGTCCTGTCCTGCGATGCAATGCGGGGCAACTGTGACAACTGCTCTTACACCCATACACAGGCACGTCTGCAGAAGAGTGCTCATTGCACCTGTCAGTAGACTGACACAGGGAAATTAGTTTCACTTTTTACGCTGGGACATAGTCTCAGCACGGGTTAGGAGCTGCCCCTCGTTGTTCTCAACGAGGTAGGTGCGGAAGATGGGGTCGACACTCCCATCTGGTTGTATGAAGGCTGACATAGGTTCCCAGGTCGCCTCAGATAACCCATAGCCATCTCACAGGGTTAGGAATTTCCAGCCCTGTTTATACTCGTGGCGAGCAATACCTGCAACCACGTAGTAACCATCGACTGCCATCTCATCGGCAGTCATCTCTTCGAGTTTGTTTGCCTCCTCTGGAGTGGCAGTGTTCTCTAGGTCTATACGCTCGACCTCACTGTTGCTGAGGCGCCACTCATCCCAAGACAAATTGTCAGGGGAGTGATAGTGCCTCATCTGTTTAGGTGCACACAGCAGTTCACCACCTAGACATGGACTGCACCTGACACGGATCCTGGATCCATCTATCCTGATGATACGATAGGGTCCAAAATAAGGGTCCTGTAGGCAGTCACGTGGCCACGAGGGTAGGCGTGAATGGTGAACCAAAACAAGGTCACCAACCTTGAAGCTGGCAGGTCGCCGTAGGCGGTTCCGTCGGCTCAGTTCACGGTCACGAATGTGTCTCAGGTTAGTCCCAGCCTGGTTAGCCAGAGACTGCTTGTGTTCCAGCCAATCTCCCACAGGACTCTTGATGTCCTCAGGAAAGGGGGTTTTGAAGAGCCAAGCAGGTCGTCCTCCATGGAACAGTTCGTGGGGGGTGAAACCCGTAGAAGAGCTCGGCTGTGAGTTCATGGTCAGCACTGCCCAGGACACCAGGCGTACCCAGTCCTTGGTACGCTCCTGTTTCATCAGGATTCTTAAGTTTTGCTCCACCACACGGTTCTGTCTCTCACAGAGAGGGTTAGCCGTGTGGGTATAGGGCACACCTGTGGTTACCTCCACGTTGAGGGCATTTAGCACTCGTTTGTACCACCCAGTGTCACTGCGGATGCGTACATCCTCATCAGAGTGCACCTGCTTAGGTGCCCCATAGGGTTCAAACCATTGTTCGACCAACAGTTTCACAGTCTGCTCACCTGTGATTTTCTTGTTGCAAGGGAACACACGGGTGAAGCGAGATAGGCCACAGGTGACCACTAGGCAACTATCATAGCCGCCGAAGCGTGGTAGGCCGTGGATGAAATCCACGTAGAAAAGAGAGTTAGCACAATAGGGTATGGGTAAGCTGGAGATCAGGCCCCTATCCCTACTGTCGCTCTGCTTGCTGGCATGACAGCCACAAGCATCCACAAGGGTCTGCATACGCAACCTCAGATCAGTCAGGGTTAGACTAGAGTAGAAACACTCACGGAGGAGTCCACTGAGCGATTAGCGCCAGTGTGACCAGAACTGAGATGGGACCACTGTAGGCACCCATCCAGTAGTGCCTCAGGCACCACATTTTGGTCCTCGTAGAAGAGGTACTGATTGTTTTTATACCACTGGTGCCCGTCAATGACACGGGGTTGGAGACCAGTGCTGAGGGTTTGGAGAATTTCTTTGTACTCTGACTGATAGTCGGTTAGACTCCAACCCTCCAGGATTCCAGCAGTGCGCATGGACAGGTCAAGTTGGACATCCATACGCTGGAAAGCCTCTCTGGCGAGCGCCTCAGAGCTCTCACCTATAAGCACATCGAAGTTGTTGCGCGATATATAGTCAGACAGTTCATTCTTTATTCCGGGGATATGATGCACTGTCAGCCTGAACTGGCTCAGGTAAGTCCACCACCGCTTTAGCTTAGCTTTCTGTGGTGGTGGGCCCTTCTGAAAAGACTTCACAGGCTCCTGGTCACACAGCCAGACAATAGGGCTAGATCCCAGGAGTCGGGATTATGACGAAAGCACCAACATACCGGCCAGGAGTTCCTGGTCATAGGTGCTGTAACTGGAACGCGCTTGGTTCCATTTCAAATTCCAGTGTCCCAGTGGCACCAGTCGCCACTCACTGGTAGGATAGTCATGTTTCAACGAACCATCACGGTTCAGTCCACTAGTACGATAATGGCAGTGGGTTAGTTCAGCGGGGTTAAGCTCCTGCCATTGGTAGATCGTACCACCCCCCCCTACATCACTGGTATCAGTGATCAGGACTATCTCGCCCTTAGGGCGGGGTACTCCCAGGCAGTAGGAGGAGGCAATCTTCTTCTCCAACTCCTGGAAACACTGTTTCTCTCTGGCGGTCCACCTCCAGGGAGTAGTTTTCTTGATTGGGTCAGTGACGGGGGCAGAGGAGTAAGTAAAATTGTGGATGTGACGCCAATAGAAATTACAGGCCTCCACAAAACTCCTCACGTTGTGTAGACCCTTCTTAGGGTCATCGCGAATCTGCATGTCCTGTAGGGGCTGCATCTTAGACGCGGCTGGTTTCCACCAACCATACCCCACGTCGAAACCCAAATATTCCATCTCCTCTTTCATAAACTCACATTTTTCGAGTTTGATTCGGAGATGGTTTTCTTGACAAACAATGAAAAATTCACGGAGGAGAAAGACATGGTCCTCTTGGGTATTAGTACCCAAACTCACGTCGTCGATGTGGGCCTCCATTTCTGCACCCCGAGAAATCAACTCCTGTACTAGAGGCCTGCGCCTCAGTGTGTACAAAATTTTGTTCATTAGCTCCTGGAAGAGCGCTGGGGCATTAGCCACCCCGAAAGGCATAACCTTCCACTTAAAGACACGGCCCTTAGGGGTTATAAAAGCCAGCAGCTCCTGAGCTGCGGCGGTTAGGTCCACCTGCCAGAAACCAGAGCGTTTGTCCATTTTGGTCTTGTACCTGCATTTGGCAATACGCTCCAGGGTATTTTCCATGTTAGGAATACTCCCTGAGTGGTTCTGAGTTTTCTAGTTGACCTCACCATAGTCAACAACCAGTCGTAGGGCAGTCGACCCTGCTTTGGCAACCAGTAACTTAGCCCACGCAAACTGCACCCTGTTTTGCGCGCCGAACGCGCAAAAAAGGACCGGTTCGCAACAGGGCAAAAAAACTATTTTTTTGGATGTTTCATGAACGTGATTTTAGACGTAGTGAAATAAATTGCTTTTTTCGTGTTGTGCAACTCCGTGTTCCTCAATGTGACGTTTTTTACATTTCTCTGGCGTTCTGAGTGCGCGAGGCCTCGCGCACTCAAGATAGCGAAAGCAGAGTTTATCACGAAACGTAACAAACCGTAAGGACTGGCTTTTGCGGAAATACGCAGCTCCCACACGGTATTAAAATTAGGATTGTGTTGAGTTGGAAGTGTATGGCTGTCGGACTTCCCATGTTAGGGGAAACACATGTACTGTAAAGTGAAAATAAAATACAAATTTAAGCAACCTGAGTGCGCGAGGCCTCGCGCACTCAGGTCACGTTATGTATTGAATTTTCAGACTGGATGTGACGCGTACAATTGCAGGTACAGTACGAGACGGACAAACACGTTTGATTTTTCCGGTGTCTATGTGTGTAGACACCATGTTGATCAGATTCAACACGGTATAGAACATTGTTTCCCCGGAAACAATCAGTGCGCGAGGCCTCGCGCACTTAAATGACAGAAGAAAATGAAAAAGCGATCAAGCTAGGCTACGCCGGTATTTACATTCCCCTTCACGTCTACCACCTGTGACAGTCGATTATACATCGGTAACCTTCGTCATATTTTTCAGGGGATCAGGGGAATGATTTGCTTTTTTCCAACAGCCACTCGATGGTAGACGTGTCCGGTTTTAATAGCGGCGTAGCCTTCGTTGACCGATAGACATGGTTTTTTTTTCCAACTGGGTTTAAAGACGGACGCAGAACAGGAAATTGTGGTTGCGAAAACAGTTTGCGGTTACTGGGAACGGAGCGCACGCAGACACCAAATCCAATTTGCGGCGACAAGACACGCACCAGAATGACGACAGGAAAAGGCCAGATGTTTTCTAATACATTTTTTTTAAAGGTCGCTGTGCGAAACGATAACCAACATATGTGCGCAAATATAATTCCACAGAGAAAGACGCAAAATGCCACTTCGAGCCAGAAAATCCGTAGAGCAACGCATGATTGCAGAAGTAAGCAAAGGAGCAGCAGCACTACGAGAGGCATGCGCGGCAGAACCAGCATACCAAACAGCAGGTGACCTATGGAAAGGACTGAAACGGAACGACCTGGCGGCGCAACTGGTGTTAACATTTGCACAGCGACTCAGGTTCAACAAAAGAACGCGCCACAGTTTACCAGCAGCTAAACGACAGGAGGACAAGCGCTGGGTGCGCATTTTGCAACAGGAGGGCTGGAACCTGTACCTGTTGATGCGTCAACGGGCAGTACCAAACAGGAAAAAACCGGGAAACACAACAGGGTACCTGACGCAAACAGAAAGACGAACAAAAGTACGACTCGGGCAAGCAGACGCTGCCGCAGACACAGTGGACGAACAGGCAGCAGCAGCACTTAAAGCAACTTGGTCACTGGTGCTTTCGTCGTGTTGCGTGCTGTGGATAGACAACTGGTACCGGGCACAATACACGACACACCCAGACGAAAGTGACCGGTCGCAAAACTGTACTGCAATGGCAGTACTTCAACTGAAACAGAGGCCCACGTATTGGGCAGGACATCCAGCCATTGAGGAACTGGCAGCACGGATAACAACAGTCGCAAGGGCTCTGCAACAGCGTGAACGGAGAATCCACCAGACATTGCGTGACATGGGGTATGCAGATGGGTGTACACCAGACGCTGGAAACGTGAGAGCGCCGTTGGATGTGAGGAGGGATGCAAGGACTGTACAGGCACCGGTGTGGCGCCCGTTTGCCCTGTCCAAAGAGAAGGTAACTTGTGGTGTTGGTCTGTTAAACTTGTTACACTTTGCAAGGGACGTAGCACAACAGACAAACAGAGTTCTACCGCTGTTGGTTGACGAAAACATACACTACAGGGTACTAAAGTTGTTGTACGGTGCCAAGAACCAACGATGGAACATGCGTGCATACCTGCGTTACCTGCGTTAGTTTACGGTGTCTGGCATGCCTACAAGTTCGTTGTTACTCATACTTTTCGGGTGTTCTGGCCTATTCTAACCTACCTACGGAAAGGTCTGCTACGACCTGGTTCCACCATACTATCATACCCCAAACTGATAGTTATGGAAAAAACTATTGCTGCGCTGATGCTTGCCACACCCCGAATACTACGCCCGTATCGGCGCAAGGCACAAGCTGCAACCGCGATCAGTGGTCGTGACACTACGCATGCCAACAGGGCAGCAGTGGCAAACGCAGTCTTGCATTTGTTGTCGGATTGGTGCCCGTTGTTGTTGTACTTGGGTCACCTGGTACGGGAGTGCAATTGGTCGGGGGAAAACAACGCTACAGGGACACGAGCTCAGGAGGTGTTGCAGTTGAGTTTGTGTCTGTTGCGGAGGCTGCGTCGAGGACCGTGTGACACCATACTGAAGTACGAGCGCACAATCATGTGCACATTGTTGTACAACAGCAAGTGGCACCAGGACCTGCCCGGTCAGGCACACTCAGAGGAGTTTGGAGAAGGGATGTTGAGCAAGCTGGTGCGGGACAAGGCGAGAAACACGGGTTCTGTTACTGTTCAGGAGGTGGAAAACCATTACTTGTTGCTAAAGGTTGGTCCTGGTGGAAAACGCGTGGGGGTGCAAAACGTTCCCAAGAACCTGGTACACAGCATGCGACAACGACTGACCAGATTTTTGGCGACAGACCGGATATGCATGGCCTATGTGGAATGGGAGTCGGACAGAGTAAGCACGGTTGCACCTTCTTGGCCGCGGAGGTTACCGAGATTTCCGCCCTCACCTACACAACCCCTCGGTTACGACCACTACCGGCTACTTGGTCACAGCGTACTAGATGCCCTCATTGACCAGAAAACAAATCCCACCAACCAACTGAAACGGAAACTGGATGCTGTTGTGGGACAGAGAACAGATATGGATGCCGACAGACAGGAAGCAGCAACACGCAACGTGCGGCAACGCTTGCGGTAACTGACACCCGCAGTGCGCGAGGCCTCGCACACTAAACGTTATGAAAACAGGTATGTAATGCGATGTGAGTGCGCGAGGCCTCGCGCACTGAGTACTTCGCTAAGTGCCGTGGATTAAGTCACAACAAAGACGTTTGTGGAACAGATTTCCGAAAACGACCTGCAAAATACCGTTTCGACTGATTTCAGAGTTCAAATGACCGTGTTTCATGTCATGCCATTTGCCCTTTTCAGGTATTGTTTGGCATCATGAGTGAACCAGGGTCGCCAGAACGTCCAGTAACAGACGCAGAGGCCATGGAGTCGTCACCAGGGACCGACCACGGGGACACGCCGAAGAAAGGACGCAAGAAGAAGGGTGAGAAGAAAGCAATACCGGAGATGAAGCTCACAGTCGAAGTGGCACAGTGGCTGCGGCAGGAGAATGGTAAAGCCGTGAAGGTAAAGATTGCTGATTTGAAAATTGACAAGACCAAGGAGCGCGGACAGATCCGATCCATCAACTATGACGACGTTGCCAGAAAAGTGGCAGGATACCAAGCACTGCCACCAGCTGGACCGTTGCGCATAACGGCGTGGGAGGATGGTGGTATGACTCGCTTCGCTTTCGATCGAAGACGGTTCTTCTTTTTGCTTCGGTACATGATTTGCTTTGCAGATGGCTCCCTTTACGTTCTGAATGGTCAACATGGCACAGAAACATGCAGAAAGATTCAGCAACAGCGTCTCGAAGAAGGCAAAGAATTGGAGGATTGGCAGGAGTTTTGCTACGTTGACATTCTGAAGTACGAAACGCCTTGGAGGATCCGTGCCAAGGTTGCAGGATTGCAACAAGCTGGCAGCCAGTCTGTGACGTGGATTCCGCTGTCCGAGGCGCTGGACAACATGTTGTTGTACATTGAGGATCAGAAGCGGGAAAAAGAGCCACAAGATTTCGAGAGGTTCAAGATTGCTGTTGTCCAAGCTGCCGTCAACTCTGCGTTTCTTGCACCCGAGGCTTTGGAGGAAGCAGGACATACAGTATGTATTCGTGTATCGCACGGTTACAGTGCGCGAGGCCTCGCGCACTCCATGACACTGTCTCCCCCCGCAGGACTCGACATTCAAGAATTGGAGGGACATCTTCTCCCTGGCGTATTACTGCGGCCGTGAGGCGGTTACTGGTATGAGGAACCTCGAGAGTAAGAGCAAGAAAGAGGACGTTACAAGGAATGCCTTCAAGAGGCTGGAGGGGCTGCATCTACCGAGCCTATTGCAGAAAGTCTGTGCGCACATGAACCTGAAGGACTCGACCTTGAAGACCACCCAGAACTACATTGACGCGCAGATTACGGAACAATGGGTTATTTTCCATCTTGACCATCCGGACAATACGCAGCATGTCAACCAGACCGCAGGTATGCGTCAGTGTCGCAGCTGCAGTGCGCGAGGGCTCGCGCACTTCACCACGTTTGTCACATCCGTACAGCTGCCGATGCGAAGATCCGAGCAGAAGTCGCAGCACTGGGCACGCCGCAATTGAAAATTGGGCTTGGAAATTGGGGTTATTGGGTGGACGCAAAAAGTACGAAGTTTCGGTCGCCCTGGCCAAAATGGAAGACGTTGCTCACTGCACCTCTGTGGCGCACTGGGGACAAGGGCGCACCTCCATTACCACAGACGTTGGCCGTGCGGAAACAACTGCAAAGGAAGGTTGAGGCACCATCATCGGCACCTTCACAGACACAGCTCAGTAATGGCGATGTGATCAATGTCTCCAAGTCGGACGAGCAAGGGATCAAATACGCTTTGACAGCCTGCCGTATTGAGAATATTGAAGAGACACCGCCAGGCCGTTTCCGGGATCTGCAGTACCCGTTGTGGATCATCAACGCTGACCTTTTCATTGAATACGACTCTCCAGGATTTGTTCCGAAGTGGCTGTTCGATGTGATGATGCTGGGGAAAGACGTCATTTTCTATGGCGAGGCTGATGTTGTGCACCGTATTGGCCGCGAAATGCAGAGGCTCTGGCGTATGGAGAAGGACAAGGATCCAACCACAGTGCCATTCTACCATGTTCGGTTGCCGGTGTACTCTTGGTTATCGGGTCCCGTGACCAGCAGTACGTATCAGTTCGACGAGCACTGTATGTGGATCGGAACAACGAGTCGCTGGGATAAGCAGGTATATCTGCTTCTTTCGATTGTTACGATGCCGTTGTGTGCGCGAGGCCTCGCGCACTGCTGCCTCCGTTATTCGTCTATATTCATCACATTTACAGTTGCCGAACTATGTGTCGTATTCCGCTGGACATTTCGAAGAGATGCAAGAGAAGAACCTCGGCGGTTTCATGCCTCTGATTCACGTGCTGTGGTACCTGGACAGATACGTTTTGTGCAGTGGGCTTCCTGATGCAGTGGTTGTTGTGGACGACACGCCTGCCATGGCCGCAAAGATTGCGATGTCTGACCTCAAAACTAAAGTGGCGTTTCTGGCTGTGTCAACGATCAAGCAAAAGGACCTAGGGAATGCCGTTGGAGGTGCTCTGCAGCATGCAATCGTGATGCGGTACATGCTGGAGGCCGATCAGACGGAGCAGGGAGCAACAGCTGCAACTTGGGATACTCAAGAAGAGTGGCTCCAGCGTGGCATTCCACTGTGGGTTTTGGACAGCAAACGAGGGCATGAAGGGCACCAGCAGGTGCATGCTGCAGAAGCCGTCCAGCAAGATGTCGTGACTGAGGCCCCCGCTGAAGACACTGAGCCTGGTGCGCCTGCACCTACCTTGCCAATGCAAGCCAAGATGAAGAAGACTGCCAAAGTTGTACCAACTCAGGGTACTGCAGCCGGAAAAGGAACACCCTCGAGTACCAAGAAGCAAGCAAAAGGGAAAGAGAAGGAATCGGACAAGCCCGCGGAATCAGACGACGACGATACTGACGAGGAGTCAGAAGAAGACGATCTGGAGCAAGTACTGGAGACCCAGCAGAAGCGCAAGCGGGCATCCGCCTCTCACTTCGATGCAAGCAGCCCCGACTCTGGTAAGGAACAGTCCAAGAAGAAAGCGAAGACTGCTGCCAGTGCTACTGCAGAGTTCAAGCCGCCCTCGCGTTCTGGTACCCTGCCGTCTCGAGGTACCGTTGCCTCTCCAAGTGGGACAAGTACAACAGCAAGAAGCCTGGGTTCCAGGTTGGCTAAGGTTGCTGGACCGAAGAAGAAGTAAGTCACCATTAACCCAAGTGTTACGCCTCTTTTTGCAGTCATGAGTGCGCGAGGGCTCGCGCACTCGCCTTCGACGCGAATGCAATTATATGCCCTTAAAGGGTTGTACATTTTTGCCAAGCTTTTATCTCAGTGTTTGTACGTTGTGCACTTCGTGTCCTGTTTTTGTTGCCCTCTGTACACAATTGTTTCCATGACCTTGAGTGCGCGAGGCCTCGCGCACTCAGGTACACAAAAAAGCAATTTATTTCGCAGGACAAACATAGGTGCAACTGGAGACCCGCAGAATGTCATATTTTGAAAATGAGCTCCCGAACAGGCACGCACCAGTTGGCTTTTGAAATACAAAAACGACAAGATTGGTAAAACACACCCCTCAAATCAGACAAAATAATAGTTTATTTTGATAAGCAAAAAGTGGAAAAAAGCAGCAAATTGGGTAAAATTGTATTTTTTCGGTGGCATCTGGGCCATGTGTGTTGCAAATGTCCAAAAAAAATAGTTATTTGGGCGGTCATTTTTTAGGTCCTTCTCTTCCAAAAGGGGGTGCAGTTTGCGTGGGCTAAGAGTAAACAGCGACTGCAGTGATGGGGGTAGTCCCCCTTCTTATATTCTTCAACGAGGCCAGCATCAATACAGTCCTGGATCTGGCGCTTGATTTCTTCAACCTGTTCCTGTGGAGCGGGATGGGGAGGAGGCCTCACTCGCGTCTGTTCAAATTCAGGTTTCAGTTTCAGGTCCATCTGGACCAGTTTTTTACAAGAGAGGGGAGGCGGCAAGGCGCCGAACACCTCCTCATAGGTTATCAGCAATTTCTTCAGTCGGGGGTAAAGGTTAAGACTCTCGAGTTTCTGCAGGAAATCCTCCTCACCATGGAGGTTGCCCTTTCCATGTTCTTTCTTTTTCTGCCGATCAGCAGTTTCAACGGGCACAGAACCATCGTCCCACTCAGGGGGACATTGCTGCCAATAGTGCAGAGAATACACTAGCGGTATCTCAGGATCAGGCAGCGTATAGGAATCATCGTCCTCCTCAGACCAGATGGAGGATTTCCAGGTCTGTCTGAGGTATTGCAGCCGCTCTTGGCGCTCTATACCTTCGGCCTTCAGGTACAACAGCCGCCGGAGTTCCTGAGTGTCATGCTCAGACAATGGCATGTTATTAGAAGCAGGTCGCGCCAGAGCATCAGCACTCCGGGCCACGGGTTCACCTGTGTGCATAGGCTGCATGTGTAGCACTGGCTTCCCAACAGGGTAAGCGGGCTCAGGGGTTGACTCTAGATCTACCTCCTCCAGCAACAGCTGGGCTAGGAAGGCACTGTGTTTTAGGTCAACACAGCTGGGATCAACAGGAGGGATAGTGCTGGCGATCTCAGACAGCTGGTCGTCAGCATCCTCCTTTACAGCTGCAGGTTCCAGATAGTCATCGGGAGACTCACACCCTGTAAGTGTGGCAGATAGGTGCTCAGGAGATCGATTTTTGAGATCAGAAAGGGTCAGGCCACGATTTTCGGCCATGACCTCATTCAGTAGCACCTGGTCTAGGTCACACAGGGGTACAGGATTGAGAGATCCATCGACGATGGACAGGAAACTGGCCCACTCAGGGGCCTGCATAGCTGTGTCTGAGTCCTCAGGCACATAGATGGGGCCGTCGGGGAGTTGCACTCCTCCCACGGTCATTCGATCTAGCATACGGCGCCAGTAAGCATGTTCACCAGAGCAGCCCCAGTCAGGGGTGCACATGACAACCCTTCCTCCCTCATAAGCGATTTTCGTTAGAACCTTCGCGAGCAGGGAGAAGGGAGGGTTAGCATACGCTAGGCCCATTGCTTTCCAGAAGAAACGGAAAGCATTGTTCAATTGTTTCCAGCAGTACAACTGCATGATGTGCTGTTGTTGGCTCGCAAACAATTCCACCTGGATCTCATCCAGGTTTACCTGAAGGGCCGCCAGTCCATTTCCAAGAACGTGACGGGCCAATTGGTAGTTTTCAGTACGATAGTTAGTCTTGGATGCGTAGCGCAGCCCAGACTCTTTTCGTCCTGACAGCTCCAAAGGTACGGAGAACAGCCCACTGCCAAAGTCGCAGTGCAAAGAATAGGGGCGCTGGAGAGACAGCATTTTTACCTGGGGGTTTCTTCGTAGGAAGTCTGTACCAATGACGATGTCAAAGCCGTTGGTGTCCAGCACTCTGCAGTGTTGGGTCACGGTTTTGTCACCCAGGCATATAGTCACATCGACCCCCCCCAAGGAATGGATGGTACGCCCATCCCCTACTCTTATGGCCACGGTCTTAGTTTTCTTGAAAGTGTTTAGCAGGCGCCAGGCCACTATGGAAATTGTTGCACCGGTGTCAAGCACCGCTCGAAGAACTTGATCCCCGATTTTCACGAGGATCCAGAAAACCAAGTCCTCCTCTTCGGAGCCGCCCCCCTACTCCTCATCAGGGAACTTGACATCCACCCCTGCAAGTATGAGGGACCTGGCCATCAAGGCCAAGCGCCTTTTCTGGGAGGTATTCCTCTCAGGGGTAGCGTTATCCCCCTGGGGGCGCTTCTTGGGATCACCTGCGGCAGGAGGGGGTGTAGCAGCAGGAGAGGGTGTAGCAACGGGCGCTGATGAGCGCCTCTGGGGGTTAGGGGGTCCATTTTTGCGACCCCCCTTGCCACCTCCTTTACCACCTTTATCCCCATTCTGAGGGCTTTTGGTGGGTGTTTGGGTCTTCTGGCGTTCGGCCTCCTGACGCTTGAGTTTATCACTCTCGCGTTTCTTTATGTGACATTCGTCTTCGTAGTGACGACGTTTGCCACAATAGCCACAGGTGATGGTACACCTGAAATGATCCTGATGGGTCACAGGTTTCCCATCCTTGGTATGCTGCTGTCGTTTCATCTGCAGCATACAGCTACTGCGATGATCGCAGTCAGAGGCATGACAAGACCCCCCCTTGTCATTGACAGGTTTGCAGTAGAACAAAGGGGGTGTACCTGCCTCAGGTTTAACCTCATTCATGGCACGTAGGTTACCCCTTCCTTTACCACCTCGCTGGTTGGCGTTAGTGGGATTTTTAGGCCCTTTCCCTTCGCCACATTCGGGGGTAGGGTTACCCCCTCGACCCAAGTGCTTCTTGAGGAATTTCTCCATGTGGGAGTCATTCTCCCTCTCAAGAGCTAGCTCAATCAGGAGGTCCACCAGTTCATCGTACGAGTGGGTCCGACTCTTCCTCTCAGAGGTAGCGCGGCAATCATCCCACGTACGTTGGGCGATCTTACTCATGAGCCACAGGTGGGGCTCAGTGGCTCCGTAGGAGCCCACGTTCATCCGTGAAAACAGATACTCCAAGTCGCACACGTATTCAGAGACTCGCGCAGCGGAAGGAAACTCAGGGAGCATAGGTAGCTCCTCTATCTGTGTGCGCACACTGAGGTCAGTCTCATGGACTGGGAACGTTTTCCCCAACCTCTGGAGTACCTCTGCCCAGGTGGAACAGGTTTTCACAATCTGTTTCACCTGTTTTTGCAAAAATTTCCCTTTGCATGAGCGTTTCAACAGTGAGCATTTGGTGGCCACATCCACATGGGATTGGCCAGTCAGCAAAAGAAACTCAGCAAATTCTTCTGCCCATTCGGGCAGATTTTTGGGGTCGAACTCCGGCAGTTCCAGCTGGATGTTCGCCTGGGCAATAGGTCTGCCCGTCTTCCCACCCCCCGGAGTTAGGCCAGAAGGTGATACGCCGGCAAGAGGTGCCAGGGCTGACAGCCCTCTTTTCTCAATCTCTGTCACAGGCACGTCCTGTAGTTCAGCAATAGGGACTGTCCTGGCACGGGGGTGAAAAGGGCTGGGGCAGGTGACCTTAGGCAACAGCCTTGAGACCCTTGATCTCTTAAGATCATCGGCCAGGGTACTCAGTCCGGGGGAGGGGAAGGACAACTCTGGCTTGGGTAAGGGTTCTGCAATACCCAGCTTTGCCTTAACGGCCTCCGATAGGGCCGTCACATCTGGATCTTCTGATCCGGACAGAAGTTTGGCCAGCAGTTCGGCCGTATGATCCAGGGCACCGTAGGTTGGCCTTGGATGATGTTGTCCCTCAACTCGAGTCGGGCCTACTTCGGGAGCCCTTGGGGTTGGACAACATGCTCTTGGATACTTGGGTCTCGGTCGTCTTGGCAGGGATGCTGTCTCGGCTCTGTCGAACGGCGGGCCAGAGTGCGTGTAGGACCCTAGGTCTGTACGTGGTCTGGATCCGTGTACTGCCAATGGCTCCTCCCCGTCTTCTCCACGAATGGATTTGTAGTACTCCTCATGGAGGATGTATTCATCCATTTTCTTCCTCAGTTCCTCTTATTCCTCAGGGCCTCCAATCGCTGTTGAGGATGATGCCGGACAGGCGGATTGGGAGACTGAGGCTGCTACGCGCCTGTGGAGATGATGCAGGCTGTCTCCACCGTGGGCCGCTAAGGCCTCGGTGGTAAGGATTTTATTTTCTTCCGCCCTTCTGCGATCTGGATCTCCTTGAGACCCAGATGCGACACTGAGATGTGGAGCTCGGTAAGGTGGTTCACTCATAGGGTGGGCCATGCTGCCCATTTGTACTTGGACAGTTCTTATGGGCCAGGTCCTGACGCTTGGCGTGGACATGATGAACTTGTTGTTGAGCTTTGTGTGCTGCACTTCTTCTCAGGGTCGGTTCAAAAGGTCACAACGGACTGCCTCTGCTACCAGAAAGATGTCCTTGATTAGTGCCCTATAGATTTTGATGAAATCCTGCAGGTTTTGAAGTTGAAAACCCAAACCAAAGCAGCAAGTAGAGCAAGAACAGGATGTGGATCAAATCGATGAATAGTTTTGAAATCCAGTGTAACACAGAAGGGCTGCAGATAGACAAAGCAGGTATAAACACAAAGATTCAATCACAAATGGATAATACAAAAGATTTTATATGAAAACTGGACTGACTCTAGCCTTCAAGATAGCATCAAGCACTTCATGTGCACTCTTTTGGGTGAAATGGTGCTCGTTAGGAATGTGGGGCATAGATGTCAGGCCAATACAGAAAATGACTTGGCCAAGCAAGTGAATTCAGAAACAGTTAAAAAGTAGAACCACAATAAGTGGTAGAAACAATTGAGTATAGGGGTCTTGGGGTGGGAGACCACTAGGCTTAACCTCCAAGGCCTAAAGCATGAAATGCCTATTTTATTTTGGTATATCCTCCATGAAGGAAGGTACCTCCGCTCAGTTGAGTGGTAGGGGTGAACTTCATGGGGGGCTAGGGTTACAACCCTAGTTACCTTGAGAAAGTGTACTTTAGGCTTCAAAAGAGAGATAAAAATACTTAAGTTAGTCTTAGCATCAACAAAAGGGTTTTGAGGGGGGCTTGGACTGGATCCAGCCCTCCAAGAAAGACATGGTAGTGACTTATTCTTACCCTCGCCCGCCAGGATGGTGCCACTGTAGGGTGTGTAGGTCCTGTAGTGCGTCTGTCACTGTCCCACCCTTTTCCTGCAATTTTAGCGGGGTTGGTGGGCAGTGGCAGTGGTTAGGCTAGATTTTGGCCATCGTAGCAAATAGGCATTTTCAAGCCTTCATAGCTTTTGGCCACCCCTCCCCTGTAGTAGGCAGATAGATAGGGAAAGCAATACCTGGATTAGTATGCTGGGTATTCCCCCAAGGTTTTGCGCCAGCACAGAAATTGGGCGCTTAGGGGAGGAGAGACCCGGGGCGTAACCCGTGGCACCGGTAAGACATCTTCCAGGTTTAGCAAGCGTGCAGACTTGGGTATGATTAGGACACCATTTCTGCCGCTTGCTCTCAGGACCTTAGGAGTAGCACACTCACACATACGCTTAGGCAGGTAAGGGTAAGGTTCAGTCCCTAGCTTTAGTCTTGGAGGCAAGCGTCTCAGCGAGCCTCAGCAACTCACCAAGGTTGTTCTGGGACAAGTAGTCTACCAGAACTGAGTTTAGGCGTCCCTCAGGTAGAACAAACGCTGAGAAGGGCTCCAAGGTGGCCTCTTAGACTCCAACCCTTCCAGGAGGGTGACGAAGCGCCAACCCTGGCGATAGCGGTGGCGTAGGACAGACTTCACCAGGTAGAAGCCCTCCTTAGCCATCTCCTCGGCGTTCATGTCGGGGAGGTCCCCTTCAACTTCCATAGGGCTGGCAGCCCCTTGTAGGTCTAGGGCGGCGATTTCCTCGTCGTTCAGCTCCCACTCCTCCCCACAGAGGTCTTCAGGATCATAGTAGCGCTTCAGGTGTTGAGCAGCGCACACCAGGGTCCCCCCTAGACGGGGAGAACACCGCACTGTTATACGGTGTCCATCCACAGATAGAATCTTGTAGGGCCCGAAGTATGGGTCATCGCTGGTAGACTGTGGCCAGGCGGGTAGTCGGTTGTGGTGCACCAGCACCCAGTCCCCTTCTTGGTAGGTGGCAGGTACTCGGTGCTTGTTCTTCTTGTTCCACTGGCGGTCCCTCACTCTCTGGAGCATAGCCTTGGCCTTGTCCACCTTCGCTTGTTGCTCTTGGACCCACTCACCCACAGAAGAATGGGTGTCTTCTGGATAGGGAGCATGTAGGAACCACGCCGGGCGCCCTAGGAATAGCTCATGGGGCGAGTAGCCAGTCGCTGAACTCTCTTGGGAGTTCATCATCAAGGTTATGACGTGGAGTAGTCTCACCCAGTCTCTGGTGCGTTCAGTTTTGCACCATATCCTTACATTCTCCTTGAGGACACGAATCTGTCGCTCACATAGGGGGTAGAAAGATGTCCTTGATTAGTGCCCTATAGATTTTGATGAACTCCTGCAGGTTTTTGATGGTGAAATCCCAAAACCAAAGGAGCAAGTAGAGCAAGAACAGGATATGGGTCGAATCAACGAATAGTTTGAAATCCAGTGTAACACAGAAGGGCTGCAGATAGACAAAGCAGATTTAAATACAAAGATTCGATCACAAATGGATAATACAAAAGATTGTATGTGAAAAGTGGCCTGACTCTAGACTCCATGTTAGCATCAAGCACTTCATGTGCACTCTTTTGGATGAAATGGAGCTGGTTCGGAATGTGGGACATAGGAGTTAGGCCAGACACAGATTGCAAAAATCTCCCCTGGCGGCGCCTCGGTACTGAATGTGGCCGCTCATAGCCGGAATGGCCAAACCTATCACACTATCACATCGGGTTAGGTCAGGTGGATGGGAGAGTATGATATCAGCCAATGGCGGCTTGCCGGCACATAGATACACACCCCAAGTGACCCCAAGATGGCCACGCATTCAGAAACAGTTAAAAGGTAGAACCACAATAAGTGGTAGAGACAATTGAGTATAGGGGTCTTGGGTTTGGAGACCACTAGGCTTAACCTCCAAGGCCTAAAGCATGAAATGCCTATTTTATTTCGGTATATCCTCCATGAAGGAAGATACCTCCGCTCAGTTCAGTGGTAGGGGTGAACTTCATGGGGTGCTAGGGTTATAACCCTAGTTACTTTGAGAAAGTGTACTAAAAGCTTAAAAAGAGAGATAAAAATACTGAAGTTAGTCCTAGCATCAACAAAAGGGTTTTAAGGGGGGCTTGGCCTGGATCAAGCCCTCCAAGGAAGACATGGCAGTGACTTTTTCTCACCTATGATTTTAGCAGCTGTTTTTTCCCAAAATTCAAAGTCATGCATTTTCAGAACGGCGATATCAAACTGTACACAGTAGTACTGTTGCTTTTGTGTTTTCTCAAATTTTCAACAAAATTATGCTGTCGCTGGAGCTGGAGCCGTAGATCAACTGTCAACAACTGCCGCGTACGCGAGTTTCAGATTCCCGACCGCCGTGCGCAGTAGAAAATTGCCAAAAACTCCACTTTTTTTCGCAGTTGGAAGCAAAGTAAAGGCATGAGCGTGTCCCCGAGATCAATACCTTGCTGCTGACCTAAACAAATCCAGATTGGCAGGCACAGATTTTGAGGAATTCACACTTTTCTAGCCAAAAACCACTCTTTCTCATGGTTTTAGGGTCTATGGAGGCCATGTAGAGGGCCTTACAGGGCTGGAAGAGGTGGTATAGAGGTGATATATGAACAACATTATATCAACAACATTACTCCTCCCTGGAGTACTAGTTAGCTAAGTTAGTAGGACCAAGGAAAAAGGCTCAAATATTCCCAAAATTACCTCAAAAAATGCACTAAACCGACCAAAAACATCCTCATCAGTTCATAGAAGCCTATCACACTGTAGGTACCCTCGAAAAACGGTGTAATGTACCGTGGATGATGTCCCTTTGATGGGGCATTCCTCAAAAGTTGCCAGCGTGCAACGAAAACGTTTGGTAAAAATTTCGGGGTAGTGGGGTTTGAACCCAGGACTCCCTCCCTAGAGCACATATGCTTGCCCACTAGGGTACAGTCGAACGCTCTAATGCGGACGGCTATCGCTGCATAAACAGCACTTTAGTGAACGTCCTGACCAACGGCCAGGGCGGAGCAATACTCCCAATGGAGGACACAAATCTCCAGGGGCTGAAAAAAATTGTAAATGGGACCAACAGGGAGTGAATCCTGTGGTTTAGCGAAAGATGTAGCGGTTTGAGAAATCAAATCTCTAAAAGATGACGAAATCACGCGAGAAATCGTCATTTTTACACCAAAACTCAAAGTCGCAGACAAGCGCAACAGAAGCGGACTTCAAAAACAGGGTTGCGCAAGCGTAAACGGCTCTTGAAAAAGAAGGTATGAGCCGCAGTTTTTAAAGTTCTAAAGGAAATTTTTGCACAGTTGCATCAAAATTTTTATAAACTTTAGGGAAAAGTATCCAAAATAAACCCACACCACAGAGCAGGTGGAGAACCCACCTCTCAGGTATGCCAGTGTCATTTCACACGCATGCATTGCGTTCGTGTTGGTTGCTTCGTTAAAACCTTGGGGTCTCATGGCTGTGTTCGCTGGGGCTTCGGGTGCTCCTCTCTCTTGCTCTGCACAGGTCAAAACAGGAATGAAAGGTATGCGATGCGAATGGAGCGCGCAGCGCGCGCGTAGGATTAGAATATGCGCTGTGCTCGTGATGCATGTGACTAATTGAGGCATTCACACGCTGTGGCGCTTTTCCTGTACCCCAATTCACCCTTGTTCTCTCTTCACAGGTAAGAAACGAAAGTGCTTGCTCGTGTTTGTGGTGCCGTAGCGCTGAAGTAGGGTTGCTCAAAACGCTTAGGTTTGTTTTGCGCCGTGCAGTGTGCCACTCTCTCTCCTCTTTCTGCAGGAAACAAGACAAGGGAAGCATGCATGAAACACAGTGCATTAATCGCTTAGGGTGGTTTATAATTCGCCGTAGGTTTGTTTAAGCGCGTAACGTTGTTTTGCGCTTGTGTTTTCGTCAGCATTCACATGATGCGTGGTGAGTAAGGTAGGTACCCCAAGGAGGAGCTCACCTCCTGGTTGAGTCACGCTTGTGATTGGCCATGTTGGGTTAAATTAGGTAAGTACAACAGGAAATGGAGAAATTGTGCATACCTGTGCATGCATATGACGCATCAAAGGGTAGGCCACGCAAAGTGCGCACGGTATAACCCTTGTTTAGGTTACCCAGGGGCTCCATACTACGTTCCTTAAGAGAACGGGTGGAGTTCCTCAAGCTTGCTTGCTTGATAGGGGCGTTTGTGGACAGCGTATTATAGGGCAGACTGAGAGGCGTATAACACGTGGAGTGTGTCTTGGTTCCTCCGCTGCAAACGCTCCTGCATCCGCCTTTGTTCTTCAGGTGGGAAGGTTAGGGTGATTGGTGCAGTCCCACTTTGGCAGCGCTAAAATATGCTGGGCAGATCACAAAACAAACAACTGCAACTCAACCAGGAGCCGCCATCACCAAAAAAAACCGCATTTTTTGCCCAAAAATGGTCAAAAAATGCCATTTTGTAGCCTAAAACAGTGTTTTTGGGGCCTGAGTGGTCAGTTGTAGGGCCCCAAACCCTATTTTCAGGGCGCTGGACTCACAAAAAAGTGGTTTCCAAGGTTTTGGAGCAGATAATCAAGGGTTTCAGGGCCGCCATCACCAAAAAAACGCATTTTTTGGCCGAAAATGGCCAAAAAAAGCCATTTTTTGGCCTAAAACAGTGTTTTTGGGGCCTGAGTGGTCACAGGTAGGGCCCCATGCCCTATTTTGAGGGTGTCGGACTCAAAAAAGCTTGTTATGCAGAGTGTTGGAGCAAATGATCAAGGGTTCCGGAGCCACTATCACCAAAAAACCCCATTTTTTGCCCAAAAAATGCCAATTTTTTGGCCTAAAACAGCATTTTTTGGGCATGAGTGGTCAGTGGTAGGGCCCCATACCCTTTTTTGAGTGTGGTGGACTCAGAAAAATGTGTTTTGCAAGGTTTTGGAGCAATTTATTGGGTGTTTGGAGCCGCCATCACCAAAAAACCGTATTTCTTGCCAAAACAAACATGTATGGTTTGAGCTATACAAAAGCTGCTATTCGCAACTAGGTGGTCAATGTCATATTTCTCGGATACGGCCAATTTTAGATGGAACCAAGCCTGCATTGTCGATCTAGGGGCTTGAAAATTTTCAATTTGGAGGGTGGGGGGGGGGGGGGCTAACTCCGGAAAATATGCTCTTTATGGTATAATTTGACAAAAAAAGTAGTTTTTCTGACTGTAGCTGGTTTTGGGATTTTTGGACCCCATAAAATCCCAGGTGGAGTGCAGTCCGACTTCATCGCCATCCACGCTGTGCACGCACGCTGTGCACTCCCTCCCTCCGAGCCCTGACAGGGAAACGCGTAGTGGCGTCCCTGTTAGGCCACAGCCGCTTAGTAGCGCTGTGTTCTCTTGCTTTCTCACAGGAGGGTCAGTAGGACCCGTTACTCCTTCAACAGCAACACGGGGTAGCGTGTGTAAGTGTTAGGGTGAGCAGGCCTGGCAGGAGTTGAGTGCAAGTGATGAGTGCTCACCCTGCCTTCGAAGGCCGATGCTGGCGTTAGTGAGTGTAGTGTAGTGGTGTCTCCTATCCCGCGTGCTTTTCCACGTGGGCAGGGGAGTGCGTTAGCTTTTGGCCTTTAGCAAAAATGGGCGTTCTGTATGCCATTAGCACACTTGGCCACCCCTCCCCTCTAGTAGGTAGGGCCTTTGCCGTCTTCCCCCAAGGATAGGCGTCAGCACAGAAATTGGGCGCCATAGGAGTGGTAATAGTAACTGACTAGGACCTTCGGTCCGATGTCAGCGAAGCCCGTTCATTCGGGAGTCACGCCTGGGAGAGAAGTGAGACACACACAGACATACGTAGCACACTGAGGGGTAAGGAAAACCCTGTAAGGAAGGGTAGAACTCCATGGGTCTGGACCAGTCAGAGGTCCTAACTGTGGGCTCGCTTGTCCCCAAGGAGGGAAGGCACACGTTGCCTCATTACACCTTGCTTGTCATTCCTCCCTGGTGTAGTAAGCCACCGTTCTTCATTGGCTCCCCATGGTCATTACATCAGGGCAGTCCCCATGCAACACATGGTCAACAAGGCATACACTCGCTGGGTGGCTGCAAACCTGATAAGCGGCCACCTGGTCCACGCTGGAAACCATAGGCATGGGTCTGCAGGGCACAGACAGGGTCAGTGCGGTGCTCAGTAAGCAGTAGTCTGTGAAAAACCAATAGCCTTCGGCCAGGGAGTGGTTGTCACGGGGGGCTAACGGTCCTGTCCTGCGATGAAATGCGGGGCAACTGTGACAACTGCTCTTACACCCATACACAGGCATGTCTGCACAAGAGTGCTCACTGCACCTGTGAGGTTAGAACACAGTCAGTAGACTGACACAGGGAAAGTAGTTTTTCTTTTTACGGTGGGACAGAGTCTCATCACAGGTTAGTAGCAGCCCCTCGTTGTTCTCAACGAGGTAGGAGCGGAAGATGGGGTCGATACTCCCATCTGGTTTTATGAAGGCTGACATAGGTTCCCAGGTCGCCTCAGATAACCCATAGCCATCCCACAGGGTTAGGAATTTCCAGCCCTGTTTATACTCGTGGCGAGCAATACCTGCAACCACGTACTAACCATCGACTGTCATCTCATCGGCAGTCATCTCTTCGAGTTCGTTTGCCTCCTCTGGACTGGAAGCGTTCTCTAGGTCTATACGCTCCACCTCACTGTTGCTGAGGCGCCACTCATCCCAGGACAAATCGTCAGGGGAGTGATAGTGCCTCATCTGTTTAGGTGCACACAGCAGTTCACCACCTAGACGTGGACTGCACCTGACATGGATCCTGGATCCATCTATGCTGATGATACGATAGGGTCCAAAATAAGGGTCCTGTAGGCAGTTACGTGGCCAGGAGGGTAGGCGTGAATGGTGAACCAAAACAAGGTCACCAACCCTGAAGCTGGCAGGTCGCCGTAGGCGGTTCCGTCGGCTCAGTTCACGGTCACGAATATGTCTCAGGTTAGTCCCAGCCTGGTTAGCCAGAGACTGCTTGTGTTCCAGCCAATCTCCCACAGGGCTGTTGAAGTTCTCAGGAAAGGGGGTTTTGAAGAACCAAGCAGGTCTTCCTCCATGCAACAGTTCATGGGGGGTGAAACCCGTAAAAGAGCTCCGCTATGAGATCATGGTTAGCACTGCCCAGGGCACTAGGCGTACCCAGAGAAAGATGTCCTTGATTAGTGCCCTATAGATTTTGATGAAATCCTGCAGGTTTTTGATGGTGAAATCCCAAAACTAAAGGAGCAAGTAGAGCAAGAACAGGATGTGGATCGAATCAATGAATAGTTTGAAATCCAGTGTAACACAGAAGGGCTGCAGATAGACAAAGCAGGTATAAACACAAAGATTCAATCACAAATGGATAATAGAAAAAATTTTATATGAAAACTGGACTGACTCTAGCCTCCAAGGTAGCATCAAGCACTTCATGTGCACTCTTTTGGCTGTAATGGTGCTGGTTAGGAATGTGGGGCATAGGTGTCAGGCCAGACACAGATTATGACTTGGTCAAGCAACTGAATTCAGAAACAGCTAAAAGGTAGAACCACAATAAGTGGTATAAACAATTGAGTATAGGGGTCTTGGGGTGGGAGACCACTAGGCTTAACCTCCAAGGCCTAAAGCATGAAATGCCTATTTTATTTTGGTATATCCTCCATGAAGGAAGATACCTCCGCTCAGTTGAGTGGTAGGGGTCAACTTCAGGGGGGGCTAGGGTTATAACCCTAGTTACTTTGAGAAAGTGTACTAAAGGCTTCAAAAGAGTGACAAAAATACTGAAGTTAGTCCTAGCATCAACAAGAGGGTTTTAAAGGGGGCTTGGCCTGGATCAAGCCCTCCAAGAAAGACAAGGCAGTGACTTTTTCTTACTCCCCCCTGGAGTACTAGTTACTTAAGCTAGTAGGACCAAGGAAAAAGGCTCAAGTATTCCCAAAATTACCCCAGAAAATGCATTAAACTTACAAAGCACATTCTCATCAGTTCATAGAAGCCTATCACACTGTAGGTACCCTTGAAAAACAGTGTAATGTACCGTGAATGATGTCCCTTCGATGGGGCATTCCTCAAACGTCGCCAGTGTGCGACGAAAACGTTTCGTAAAATTTTGGGGGTTATCGGGGTTTGAACCCAGGACTCCCTCCCTAGAGCACATATGCTTGCCCACTAGGGTACAGTTGAACGCTCTAATGCGGACGGCTATCGCTGCATAAACAGCGTTTTAGTAAGCTTCCTGACCAACGGCCAGGGCGGAGCAATACTCCCAATGGAGGACACAAATCTCCAGGAGCTGAAAAAAAAAATGTAACCAACAGGGAGTGATTCCTGCGGTTTAGCAAAAGGTGTAGCGATTTAAGAATTCAAATCTCTAAAAATTGATGAAATCACGCGAGAAATTGTCATTTTTACACCAAAACTCAGAGTCGCAGACAAGCGCAACGGAAGCGGACTTCAAAAACAAGGTTGCGCAAGCGTAAACGGCTTTTGAAAAAGAAGGTATGAGCCGTAATTTTTAAAGTTCTAAAGGAAATTTTTGCACAGTTGCATCAAAGTTCTTATAAACGTTAGGGAAAAGTATTCAAACTCAACCCACACCACAGAGCAGGTGGACAACCCACCTCTCAGGTATGCCAGTGTCATTTCACACGCATGCATTGCGTTCGTGCCGGTTGCTTCGTCAAAACGTTAGGGTTGTCAACGCTGTGTTCGTTGGGGGTTCGGGTTCTCCTCTCCTTGCTCTGCACAGGTCACAACACGAATGAAAGGTATGCGATGCGAATGGAGCGCGCAGCGCGCACGTAGGGTTAGAATATGCGCTGTGCTCGCGATGCATGTGCCTAATTGAGGCATTCACACGCTGTGGCGCTTTCCTTGTACCCCAATTCACCCTTGTTCTCTCTTCACAGGTAAGAAAAGAAAGTGCTTGCTCGTGTTTGTGTAGCTGTAGCGCTAAAGTAGGGTTGCTTAAAACGCTTAGGCTTGTTTTGCGCTGTGCAGTGCGCCACTCTCTCTCCGCTTTCTGCAGGAAACAAGACAAGGGTAGGATGCATGACACACAGTGCATTAATCGCTTAGGGTGGTTTATACTTCGCCGTAGGTTGGTTTAAGCGCGTAGGGTTGTTTTGCCCTCGTGTTTTTCTCGGCATTCACCTGATGCGTGGTGGGTAAGATAGGCCCAGGAGGAGCTCACCTCCTGGTTGAGTCACGCTTTGATTGGTTAGGTTGTGTAAGATTAGGTAATAGAAGGAGAAATTGGGAACTCTGTGCATATTTGTGCATGCATATGACGCATTAAAGGGTAGGCCACGCGGAGTGCGCACGGTATAACTCTTGTTTAGGTTACCCAGGGGCTCCACCCTACGTTCTCTAAGAGAACGCGTGGAGTTCCTTAAGCTTGCTTGCTTGTACTGAGGTTCAGGAATAGCGTATTATAGGGCAGCCTGAGAAGCGTAAAACACGTGGAGGCTGTCTTGGTTCCTCAGTCTTGAACCTCAGTCATTGGCCTTTGCTTTACAGGTCGGAAGGTAAGGGCGATCGGTGCAGTCCCTCTTGGCAGCGCTAGAATATGCTGCGCGGATCATAAAAACAAAAGCTGCAGCTCAACCAGGAGTGGTGAGTGTAGTCCGACTTCACCGCCATCCACGCTGTGCACGCACGCTGAGCACTCCCTCCCTCCAAGCCCTGACAGAGAAACGCGTAGTGGCGTCCCTGTTAGGCCACAGCCGCTTAGTAGCGCTGTGTTCTCTTGCTTTCTCACAGGAGGGTCAGTAGGACCCGCGACTTCATTGCCTTCAACTCCCAGTAGGGTATGTAGGTGTTAGGGTCAGCAAGCCTGGCGGGTGTTGAGCGCAAGTGATGAGTGCTCACCCTGCCTTCGAAGGCTGGTGCTGGCGTTAGTGAGTGTAGTGTAGTGGTGTCTTCTGTCCCGCGTGCTTTTCCACGTGGGCAGGGGAGTGCGTTAGCTTTTGGCCCTTAGCAAAAATGGGCATTTTGTATGCCCTTAGCACACTTGGCCACCGCTCCCCTCTAGTAGGTAGGGCCTTTGCCGTCTTCCCCCAAGGATAGGCGCCAGCACAGAAATTGGGCGCCATAGGAGTGGTAATAGTAACTGATTAGGACCTCCGGTCCGACGTCAGCGAAGCCGTCTCCGGGAGCCACGCCGGGGAGAGAAGTCAGACACACGCAGACATACGTAGCACACATAGGGGTATATTAAACCCTCTAAGGAAGGGTAGAGCCCCATGGGTCTGGACCAGTCGGGGGTCCTAACTGTGGGCTCGCTTGTCCCCAAGGAGGGAAGACACACCTTGCCTCCTAACACCTTGCTTGTCATTCCCCCCTGCTGTAGTAAGCCACCGTTCTTCATTGGCTCCCCAAGGTCATTACATCAGGGCAGTCCCCATGCAACACATGGTCAACAAGGCATACACTCGCTGGGTGGCTGCAAACCTGATAAGCGGCCACCTGGTCCACGCTGGAAACCATAGGCATGGGTCTGCAGGGCACAGACAGGGTCAGTGCAGTGCTCAGTAAGCAGTAGTCTGTGAAAAACCAATGGCCTTTGGCCAGGGAGTGGTTGTCACGGGGGACTAATGGTCCTGTCCTGCTGGCAATGCGGGCAACTGTGACAACTGCTCTTACACCCATACACAGGCACGTCTGCACAAGAGTGCTCACTGCACCTGTGAGGTTAGAACACAGTCGGTAGACTGACACAGGGAAAGTAGTTTTTCTTTTTACGGTGGGACAGAGTCTAAGCACGGGTTAATGGCTGCCCTTCGTTGTTGTCAACGAGATAGGAGCGGAAGATGGGGTGGATACTCCCATCTGGTTGTATGAAGGCTGACATAGATTCCCAGGTCGCCTCAGATAACCCATAGCCATCCCACAGGGTTAGGAATTTCCAGCCCTGTTTATACTTGTGGCAAGCAATACCTGCAACCACGTAGTAACCATCGACTGCCATCCCATCCGCAGTCATCTCTTCGAGTTCGTCTGCCTCCTCTGCACTGGCGGCATTCTCTAGCTCTATACGATCGACCTCACTGTGGCTGAGGCGCCACTCATCCCAAGACAAATCGTCAGGGGGGTGATAGTGCCTCAACTGTTTAGGTGCACACAGCAGTTCACCACCTAGACGTGGACTGCACCTGACACGGATCCTGGATCCATCTATCCTGATGATACAATAGGGTCCAAAATAAGGGTCCTGTAGGCAGTTACGTGGCCAGGAGGGTAGGCGTGAATGGTGAACCAAAACAAGGTCACCAACCCTGAAGCTGGCAGGTCGCCGTAGGCGGTTCCGTCGGCTCAGTTCACGGTCACGAATGTGTCTCAGGTTAGTCCCAGCCTGGTTAGCCAGAGACTGCTTGTGTTCCAGCCAATCTCCCACAGGGCTCTTGAAGTCCTCAGGAAAGGGGGCTTTGAAGAACCATGCATGTTGTCCTCCATGGAACAGTTCGTGGGGGGTGAAACCCGTAGAGGAGCTCCGCTGTGAGTTCATGGTCAGCACTGCCCAGGGCACTAGGCGTACCCAGTCTTTGGTACGCTCCTGTTTCATCAGGATTCTTAGGTTTTGCTCCACCACACGGTTCTGTCTCTCACAGAGAGGGTTAGACGTGTGGCAATAGGGCACACCTGTGGTTACCTCCACGTTGAGGGCATTTAGCACTCGTTTGTACCACCCAGTGTCACTGCAGATGTGTACATCCTCATCAGAGTGCACCTGTTTAGGTTCTCCATAGGGTTCGAACCATTGTTCGACCAACATTTTCACAGTCTGCTCACCTGTGATTTTCTTATTGCAAGGGAACACACGGGTGAAGCAAGATAGGCCACAGGTGACCACTAGGCAACTATCATAGCCGCCGAAGCCTGGTAGGCCGTGGATGAAATCCACCTAGAGAAGAGAGTTAGCACAATAGGGTATGGGTAAGCAGGAGATCAGGCCCCTATCCCTACTGTCGCTCTGCTTGCTAGCATGACAGCCACAAGCATCCACAATGGTCTGCATACGCGACCTCAGTTCAGTCAGGGTTAGACTAGAGTAGAAACACTCACGGAAGAAGTCCACTGAGTGATTAGCGCCAGTGCGACCAGAACTGAGATGGGACCACTGTAGGCACCCATCCAGTCGGGCTTCAGGCACAACAATCCGGTCCTCGTAGAAGAGGTACTGATTGTTCTCATACCACTGGTGCCCGTCAATGACACGGGGTTCGAGACCAGTGCTGAGGGTTTGGAGAATTTCTTTGTACTCTGACTGATAGTCGGTTAGACTCCAACCCTCCAGGATTCCAGCAGTGCGCATGGACAGGTCAAGTGGGACATCCATACGCTGGAAAGCCTCTTTGGCGAGCGCCTCAGAGCTCTCACCCATAAGCGCATCAAAGTTATTGCGCGATATGTAGTCAGACAGTTCGTTTTTTATACCGGGGATGTGATGAACTGTCACCCTGAACTGGCTCAGGTAAGTCCACCACCGCTTTAGTTTTGCTTTCTCTGGCGGTGGGCCCTTCTGAAAAGACTTCACAGGTTCCTGGTCACATAGCCAGACAATAGGATTAGATCCCAGGAGTCGGGATTGTGACGAAAGTACCAACATACCGGCCCAGAGTTCTTGGTCATAGGTGCTGTAATTGGAACGCGATTGGTTCCATTTCCAATTCCAGTGTCCTAGTGGCACCAGCCGCCACTCACTGGTAGGATAGTCATGTTTCAGCGAGCCATCACGGTTCAGTCCACTAGTACAATAATGGCAGTGGGTTAGTTCAGCGGGGTTAAGCTCTTGCCATTGGTAGATCGTTCCGACCCCCCCTACATCACTGGCATCAGTGATCAGGACTATCTCGCCCTTAGGGCGGGGCACTCCCAGGCAGTTGGAGGAGGCAATTTTCTTCTTCAACTCCTGGAAACATTCCTCCTCCCTGGCGGTCCACCTCCAGGGAGTAGTTTTCTTGATTAGGTCAGTGAGGGGGGCAGAGGAGTAGGTAAAATTGTGGATGTGACGACGATAGAAATTACAGGCGCCCACAAAACTCCTCACGTCGTGTAGACCCTTCTTAGGGTCATCGCGAATCTGCATGTGCTGTAGGGGCTGCATCTTAGACGCGGCTGGTTTCCACCAGCCATACCCCACATCGAAACGCAAATATTGCATCTCCTCTTTCATAAACTCACATTTTTCGAGTTTGATTCGGCGATGGTTTTCTTGACAAACAATGAAAAATTCACGGAGGAGAAGGACAAGGTCCTCTTGGGTATTAGTACCCAAACTCACGTCGTCGATGTGGGCCTCCATTTCTGCACCCCGAGAAATCAACTCCTGTACTAGAGGCCTGCGCCTCAGTATGTACAAAATTTTGTTCATTAGCTCCTGGAAGAGCGCTGGGGCATTAGCAACCCCGAAAGGCATGACCTTCCACTTAAAGACACGACCCTTAGGGGTTATAAAAGCCAGCAGCTCCTGAGCTGCGGCAGTTAGGTCCACCTGCCAGAAACCAGAGCGTTTGTCCATTTTGGTCTTGTACCTGCATTTGGCAATATGCTCCAGGGTATTTTTCATGTTAGGAATACTCCCTGAGTGGTTCTGAGTTTTCTTGTTGACCTCACCATAGTCTACAACCAGTCGTAGGGCAGTCGACCCTGGTTTGGCAACCAGGAAACAGGGACTGCAGTGATGGGGGTAGTCCCCCTTTTTATATTCTTCAACGAGGCCAGCATCAATACATTCCTGGATCTGGCGCTTGATTTCTTCAACCTGTTCCTGTGGAGCAGGATAGGGACGACGCCTCACTCGCGTCTTTTCAAATTCAGGTTTCAGTTTCAGGTCCATCTGGACCAGTTTTTTACAAGAGAGGGGAGGCGGCAAGGCGCCGAACACCTCCTCATAGGTTATTAGCGGTCTCTTCAGTCAAGGGTCAAGGTTAAGACTCTCGAGTTTCTGCAGGAAATCCTCCTCAGCATGGAGGTTGCTCTTTCCATGTTCTTTCTTTTTCTGCCGATCAGCAGTTTCGGCAGGCACAGAACCATCGTCCCTCTCAGGGGGACATTGCTGCCCATTGTGCAGAGAATACACTAGCGGTATCTCAGGATCAGGCAGCGTATAGGAATCACTACGGCCTGGCCAGCCACAAAAGGCGCCGTTCAGTGCAAAAAAAAAGCGTATAGGAATCATCGTCCTCCTCAGACCAGATGGAGGATTTCCAGGTCTGTCTGAGGTATTGCAGCCGCTCTTGGCGCTCAATACCTTCCGCCTTCAGGTACAACAGCCGCCGGAGTTCCTGAGTGTCATGCTCAGACAGTGGCATGTTATTAGAAGCAGGCCGCGCCAGAGCATCAGGACTCCGGGCCACGGGTTCACCTGTGTGCATAGGCTGCATGTGTAGCACTGGCTTCCCAACATGGGGAGCGGTTTCTGAGGTCGACTCTAGATCTACCTCCTCCAGCAACAGCTGGGCTAGGAAGGCACTGTGTTTTAGGTCAACACAGCTGGGATCAACAGGAGGGATAGTGCTGGCGATCTCAGACAGTTGGTCGTCAGCATCCTCCTTAACAGCTGCAGGTTCCAGATAGCCATCGGGAGATTCATACCCTGTAAGTGTGGCAAATAGGTGCTTAGGAGATCCAATTTTGAGATCAAAAGGGTCAGGCCACGATTTTCGGCCATGACTTCATTCAGTAGCACCTGATCTAGTTCACACAGGGGTACAGGATTGAGAGATCCATCAACGATGGATAGGAAACTGGCCCACTCAGCGGACTGCATAGCTGTGTCTGAGTCCTCAGGCACGTAGATGAGACCGTCGGGGAGTTGCACTCTTCCCACGGTCATTCGATCTAGCATGCGGCGCCAGTAAGCGTGTTCACCAGTGCAGCTCCAGTCAGGGGTGCACATGACAACCCTTCCTCCCTCATAAGCGATTTTGGTTAGAACCTTCGCGAGCAGGGAGAAGGGAGGGTTAGCATACGCTAGGCCCATTGCTTTCCAGAAGAAACGGAAAGCGTTGTTTAAATGTTTCGAGCAGTACAACTGCATGAACCGCTGTTGTTGGCTCGCAAACAATTCCACCTGGATCTCATCCAGGTTTACCTGAAGGGCCGCCAGGCCATTTTCAAGAACGTGACGGGCCAATTGGTAGTTTTCAGTACGATAGTTAGTCTTGGATGCGTAGCGCAGGCCAGACTCTTTTCGTCCTGACAGCTCCAAAGGTACGGAGAAGAGCCTACTGCCAAAGTCGCAGTGCAAAGAATAGGAGCGCTGGAGAGACGGCATTTTTACCTGGGGGTTTCTTCGTAGGAAGTCTGTACCAATGACGATGTCAAAGGCGTCGGTGTCCAGCACTCTGCAGTGTTGGGTCACGGTTTCGTCGCCCAAGCATATAGTCACATCGACTCCCCCCAAGGAATGGATAGTACGCCCATCCCCTACTCTTATGGCCACGGTCTTAGTTTTCGTGAAAGTCCTTAGCAGGCGCCAGGCCACTATGGAAAGTGTTGCACCGGTGTCAAGCACCGCTCGAAAAACTTGATTGCCAACTTTCACGAGGATCCAGAAAGCCAAGTCCTCCTCTTCGGAGCTGCCCCCCTACTCCTCATCAGGGAACTTGACATCCACCCCTGCAGCTATGAGGGACCTGGCCATCCAGGCCAAGCGCCTCTTCTTAGAGCTATTCCCCTCAGGGGAAGCGTTATCCCCCTGTGGGCGCTTCTTGGGATCACCTGCGGCAGGAGGGGGAGTGGCAGGGGCCGAGGATGAGCGTCTCTGGGGGTTAGGGGGTCCACCCTTGCCACCCCCCTTGCCACCTCCTTTACGACCTTTATCCCCATTCGGGGGATTTCTGGTGGGTGTTTGGGTCTTCTTGCGTTGAGCCTCCTGCCGCTTGAGTTTATCACTCTCGCGCTCCTTTATGTGACACTCGTCTTCGTAGTGACGACGTTTGCCACAATAGCCACAGGTGATGGTACACCTGAAATGATCCTGATGGGTCACAGGTTTCCCATCTTTGGTATGCTGCTGTCGTTTCATCTGCAGCATACAGCTACTGCGATGATCGCAGTCAGAGGCATGACAAGGCCCTCCCTTGTCATTGACAGGTTTGCAGTAGAACAGGGGGGGTGTATCTGCATCAGGTTTAACCTCATTCATGGCACGTGGGTTACCCCTTCCTTTACCACCTCCCTGGTTGGTGCTAGTGGGATTTTTAGGCCCTTTCCCTTCGCCACATTCGGGGCTAGGGGTACCACCCCGACGCAAGTGCTTCTTGAGGAATTTCTCCATGTGGGAGTCATTCTCCCTCTCAAGAGCTAGCTCAATCAGCAGGTCCACCAGTTCGTCGTACGAGTGGGTCCGGCTTTTCCTCTCAGAGGTAGAGCGGCAATCATCCCACGTACGTTGGGGGATCTGACCCATGAGCCACAGGTGGGGCTCAGTGGCTCCGTAGGAGCCCACGTTCATCCGTGAAAACAGATACTCCAGGTCGCACACGTATTCAGAGACTCGCGCAGCGGAAGGAAACTCAGGGAGCATATGTAGCTCCTCTATCTGTGTGCGCACACTGAGGTCTGTCTCATAGACTGGGAACGTTTTCTCCAACCTCTGGAGTACCTCTGCCCAGGTTGAACAGGTTTTCACAATCTGTTTCACCTGTTTTTGCAAAAATTTCTTTTTGCAGGAGTGTTTCAGCAAGGAGCACTTGGTGGCCAAATCCACATGGGATTGGCCAGTGAGCAAAAGAAACTCAGCAAATTCTTCTGCCCATTCAGGCAAATTTTTCGGGTCGAACTCCGGCAGTTCTAGCTGGATGTTTGCCTGGGCAATAGGTCTGCCCATCTTCCCACCCCCTGGGGTTGGGCCAGAAGGAGAAGGAGATACGCCGGCAAGAGGTGCCAGGGCTGACAGCCCTCTTTTTCCAGTCTCCGTCACCGGCATGTCCTGTAGTTCAGCAATAGGGACTGTCCTGACGCGAGGATGAAAAGGGCTGGGGCAAGTAACCTTGGGTAGAAACCTGGACACCCTTGATCTTTTGAGATCATCAGCCAACGTGCTCAATCCTGGTGAAGGTGAGAGTAGCGCTGGCTTGGGTAAGGGTTCAGTGATACCCAGTTTATCCTTGACAGCCTCTGACAAAACTGTCACGTCCGGGTCTTCCGATCCGGATAGAAGTTTGGCCAAAAGTTCGGCCGTACGATCCAGAGCCCCATGGGTGGGCTCTGGGCGAAGAGGATCCATTATCGGCAGGTCTGGATGCCTTGCTCTGGGGTGTTCGTGTACTCTCGGTCGTCTCGGTAGTGATACTGTGTCCGCCATGTCTGTAGATGGCCCAGAATAGAGGAAGGAGCCCATCTCAGTTTGGGGCGGCGACCCGAGAGCATCAAGAGGTATTTCTCCATCTTCTTCTACCCTGGACTTGTGATACTCTTCGTGGAGCATGAACTCGTCCATCCTCCTTCGTAGGTCCTGTTGTTCTTCAGGACCAACTCCAAGTACGGTAGAAGACGAGGCCGGACAAGCCGACCGGGCGATGGAAGCTTCGACACGCCTGCGGAGCCTTTGCAGGCTGTCTTCACCATGGGCCGCTAAGGTTTCCATGGTTAATGGGATTGTTCTGGGCGGATTTAGTTCCGCCCTTCTGTGCTCTGGATATTCCTGAGACCCAGATGCTGCTCTGAGTGGCGGTTCACTCTTTCGGTGGGCTACACTGCCATGTTGCACTTGTACACTTCTGTTCGGCCAGGTTCGGGAGCACAGTTGAGTGGACATGTTCAATGTGCTTTTCAGTGTGCTTTTCTTGTGCTTCTGCTCAGAGTTGGTTCGAAAGGTTCTCAGGGTTTGCCTCTGCTACCGGAAAGATGTCCTTGATTAGTGCCCTATAGATTTTGATGAAATCCTGCAGGTTTTTGATGGTGAAATCCCAAAACCAAAGGAGCAAGTAGAGCAAGAACAGGATGTGGATCGAATCAATGAATAGTTTGAAATCCAGTGTAACACAGAAGGGCTGCAGATAGACAAAGCAGGTATAAACACAAAGATTCAATCACAAATGGATAATACAAAAGATTTTAGGTGAAAACTGGACTGACTCTAGCCTCCAAGATAGCATCAAGCACTTCATGTGCACCCTTTCTGGTGTAATGGTGCTGGTTAGGAATGTGGGGCATAGGTGTCAGGCCAGACACAGAATATGACTTGGCCAAGCAACTGAATTCAGAAACAGTTAAAACGTAGAACCACAATAAGTGGTAGAAACAATTGAGTATAGGGGTCTTGGGGTGGGAGACCACTACGCTTAACCTCCAAGGCCTAAAGCATGGAATGCCTATTTTACTTCGGTATATCCTCCATGAAGGAAGATACCTCCGCTCAGTTGAGTGGTAGGGGTGAACTTCATGGGGGCCTAGGGTTATAACCCTAGTTACTTTGAGAAAGTGTACTAAAGGCTTCAAAAGAGTGACAAAAATACTTACGTTAGTCCTAGCATCAACAAGAGGGTTTTAAAGGGGGCTTGGCCTGGATCAAGCCCTCAGAGAAAGACAAGGCAGTGACTTTTTCTTACTCCCAGTCCTTGGTACGCTCCTGTTTCATCAGGATTCTTAGGTTTTGCTCCACCACACCTTTCTGTCTCTCACAGAGAGGGTTAGACGTGTGGGTATAGGGCACACCTGTGGTTATCTCTACGCTGAGGGCATTTAGCACTCGTTTGTACCACCCAGTGTCACTGCAGATGCGTACATCTTCATCAGAGTGCACCTGTTTAGGTGCTCCATAGGGTTCGAACCATTGTTCGACCAACATTTTCACAGTCTGCTCACCTGTGATTTTCTTATTGCAAGGGAACACACGGGTGAAGCGAGATAGGCCACAGGTGACCACTAGGCAACTATCATAGCCGCCGAAGCGTGGTAGGCCGTGGATGAAATCCACATAGAGAAGAGAGTTAGCACAATAGGGTATGGGTAAGCAGGAAACGAGTCCCCTATCCCTACTGTTGCTCTGCTTGCTGGCATGACAGCCACAAGCATCCACAATGGTCTGCATACAAGACCTCAGTTCAGTCAGGGTTAGACTAGAGTAGAAACCCTCACGGAAGAAGTCCACTGAGCGATTAGCGCCAGTGTGACCAGAACTGAGATGGGACCACTGTAGGCACCCATCCAGCCGTGCCTCAGGCACAACAATTTGGTCCTCGTAGAAGAGGTACTGATTGTTTTTATACCACTGGTGCCCGTCAATGACACGGGGTTCCAGACCAGTGCTGAGGGTTTGGAGAATTTCTTTATACTCTGACTGATAGTCGGTTAGACTCCAACCCTCCAGGACTCCAGCAGTGCGCATGGACAGGTCAAGCTGGACATCCATGCGCTGGAAAGCCTCTCTGGCGAGCGCCTCAGAGCTCTCACCTATAAGCGCATCGAAGTTATTGCGCGATATGTAGTCAGACAGTTCGTTTTTTATACCGGTTATGTGATGAACTGTCAGCCTGAACTGGCTCAGGTAAGTCCACCACCGCTTTAGTTTTGCTTTCTCTGGTGGTGGGCCCTTCTGAAGAGACTTCACAGGTTCCTGGTCACATAGCCAGACAATAGGGTTAGATCCCAGGAGTCGGGACTGTGACGAAAGCACCAACATACCGACCAGGAGTTCCTGGCCATAGGTGCTGTAATTGGAACGCGATTGGTTCCATTTCCAATTCCAGTGTCCTAGTGGCACCAGCGCCACTCTCTGGTAGGATAGTCATGTTTCAACGAGCAATCACGGTTCAGTCCACTAGTACGATAATGGCAGTGGGTTAGTTCAGCTGGGTTAAGCTCCTGCCATTGGGAGATCGTTCCACCCCCCCCTACATCACTGGCATCAGTGATCAGGACTATCTCGCCCTTAGGGCGGGGCACTCCCAGGCAGTTGGAGGAGGCAATTTTCTTCTTCAACTCCTGGAAACATTCCTCCTCCCTGGCGGTCCACCTCCAGGGAGTAGTTTTCTTGATTAGGTCAGTGAGGGGGGCAGAGGAGTAGGTAAAATTGTGGATGTGACGCCGATAGAAATTACAGGCGCCCACAAAACTCCTCAAGTCGTGTAGACCCTTCTGAGGGTCATCGCCAATCTGCATGTGCTGTAGGGGCTGCATCGTAGACGCGGCTGGTTTCCACCAGCCATACCTCACATCGAAACGCAAATATTCCATCTCCTCTTTCACAAACTCACATTTTCCGAGTTTGATTCGGCGATGGTTTTCTTGACAAACAATGAAAAATTCACGGAGGAGAAGGACATGGTCCTCTTGGGTATTAGTACCCAAACTCACGTCGTCGATGTGGGCCTCCATTTCTGCACCCCGAGAAATCAACTCCTGTACTAGAGGACTGCGACTCAGTTGAAAGTGCTGCCCTGGGTCGTTGATGGTGCCGGAGGGCTCGGGGCCGGCAAGACCAGTGGGGCAGGCACGCGAGGAGTCTCCCTGAACGTTGCTATTGGGGGTGGAACCGGATACTCGGACACCAACGGAGGCGAGAACAGCAACAACTGAAGCAAGGTCCATGCTGATTGTGGTCCGGCAGAAAATCCCCGTCTATGAAGAAAATTGAGGCGGATTATTCTAAATGCATCTGAGTGTCCAAAACTGTCTGAAAAGATTTAAATAATCCAATTATGTAAAAATGTTTGGCCGATCTGGCCCGCGAGCGCGCGTCAGCGGCAAATGGCAATTCCAGCTAAAATAGCGGAACGCGGCGGATTTACGGGGAATGGACCGCGGAATCAAATCCGGCATATCAGAAATATATAGGAAATATCCTGAGACTGAGCTGCGAGGCGGCGATTCCGCCGAAGCAAAGAAAATGACCAAAATGTAGCCAATCTGGGCAGAATGTCTGAAAATCTGAGCAGATGGGGCTAGCCGCACTTACAATCCCCCTCCAAAAACACACTGGGGTGTGTCGCTACGTCAACGAAGAACGTAGTGCGGGTAAGTCCCAGAAAAAAATAGAAATGTAACCTCGATGGGGCGAAATCTGCTTGATCTGACCTGATTCGGGCTGAATTGGCACTGAATCAGGCTGGATGAACCTGAAATGAGACAGATTGAGGAGTGACGAACAGTCCTCCGTGCAGTAAAACATTAGGTCAAGGGCTAAAAAGCATGTAAACGTATCGAGAATCGATACCAAACCATGCATTGGTTGAGAATGAGGTAGATTATTGGTAGATTGACTGGGGGGATCAAGAAATGGAGTGACATCTCAGCGCTCTGCCACAGTTTCGCTGTCGCGGGCACGCTACGGTGTCCTCGCCGAACTCTACATCGTGTTACTCCCGCTTTTCTCGTTCTGAAAAGTGCAGCATGTGGCTCAGATTAGACGCATCTGGTGGATGATCACAAAATTCAGCAAATTTGAGAGTTAATTTGGGCAGAGATGTAGGAGATTAAACAATCACAGAGAGGAAAAACAAATACAAATGTAGTCTATAGACCCTAAGTGAACCACAGAAGGTAAAGATGTCTTTCTGTTCACTTAGATCTAAACAGATCTTCAAGGAATGAGAGGAGATGATAAGGAAATCAATCTAAATTGTCCTAATGTCAGCAAATTCCCTAAGATAAAGGTGAAATGAAGCGGAATGTGTACAACTGAAACTACCAACACCTTCGTTTAGACTAAAGTTAATATATATTGTCGTTTATTCAGCTCAATTGTGCTTTCCGGCACGTTGGTTCGCGAGCATCTAACAGATTCTATGAAAATGTGGATCATGTGATGATGCATCATGATGGGACATGCTGGCCCTGGATCCTTGGCATGTAACGCGCCGAAGGTTCGCTGAAGGCGCTTTACTGACAGTATATAACTGAGAGACACCGAATTTACAGTGGCGGTGGTGTCAATCGACTTGGACAAGGCCAATCTTTCGATGGAGTCCACACGACACTTGGATTCACCATTTTCGACAGTTTCAGGTCGGATTGAGCTCACATTGGCGTGTGCCAAAAATACAACGAAGCTTACGGACTTCAGAGGTTGCTTTTAGAAGTCCCTAGAGCTCCTATCTGAAGGTTGTCTGAACAATTGACGTCTGGGTTTCGTACAACAGTGGCAGAATGATGAACAAACCTGAGAAATTCAAGGTAAATTTGAGGATCCTGGATCTGAATCTGGACTTTGGCGTTAGCATCACAGCAAATGAAGGTACGATCTGAGTTCCTGGCGTCGCATCTGGTGCAGCCAGTACTACAGGGGGTGCCTGTAGGGGTGAATGTCGCTGAAAGGGGCGACTGTCGCTGGCCAGCGTTTTGATTATGTACATTTGCTTCCATCTGCACGAGTAGCCAAATTCCAAAGATGCACAGACCAACAGAGACAAGATTACCCCGAATCTGCCTGAATTAAGCCTGAGTTTGGTTTTTTCTGAACACGGCAGCACACTCCGTGGCTTTCGGTTTTCGACTTTCGATACGCTACCGAACGGAGACCAAAGAAAAATTGATTGATTGACGTCAAATTATCAAACATTCGCAGTTCTCCACATCATGACATAAACAGAAAGAATGAACAGTGGATTGAGCAGAATGTGGTAGGATGGCTTCCTCAATTCGGCCAAGCACGAATACATGTGACCACCAACCTGTCTGGCCTGGCCCTCGTACGGCTTGGGCGCTGCAAATCAGCGGCCGAACTCGAAGCTTGGTCCTCATTTGGCTCCTGGGCTGGCCTGACCGCAGGAGGGGGGATCGACGGATCAGCCCTGGAATGTGGCTGCTGAGGGCCGTAAAAGGCTGGATCTCGATTCACCACAGGTCGTTTTCCGTCGCTCTCCACTTGTCTGTCTGGTTTCGACAAACAGTCTGTCAGGAGTACACCAATTTCGGGGTGCTTCTTCAGGAAGTCGATGAACCCCTTGGTGTATCCATGGACAAAAGATTGGGCTGGTTCCCAGTTGTTGTGACTGGAATCAAAGCCCCTCCACTCACACAGAAATTCCCATTCGCCCTTGGCGTCACGTCTTGCTTCAACAATCCTCTTGAGTTCGTACTTCCCCCCTTCGATGACCCGATCAGACAAATGTTTCGCAGTCCAAAAAAGGGGTTTAACCCGATCCTTGGGGGAGGGGATCTCTCTCTTGAGGCGATCGCCCGAAACGTCAATTTCCCTGCTGACATCCACACGAATCCTCCACCTGTTCTCACCAAGACGCGCTGTAACAGCGAATGGCCCCTCCCACAAGGGAAGAAGCTTGTCATCTCCGTCCAGGGTGGTTTCGGATTTTCGAAGCCAAACTCGATCATCGACTTCAAAATTGTGGGGGTTTTTTCGGCCTTGATTCTGGACCCAAAGCCAGTCAGCTTGATGCTTCTCGATCAATTTCGACACAGTTTTATCTGCTCGTTGGACTTCGTCCAAAAACAGCGAAGCATCTTTACAGGGGCGAGGATTATTCAACGGCATGTTCCACCAACACTTCTTTCGTCCAAAGACAATTTCATTTGGAGAAAGGCCATGATACAAAGGCGTGTTGTGGTAACGGCGAAGCATGGCGAAAAGAATCTCAAGCCAATGGAAATCCTTTTCACTCGCGAGCTCCTTACGAAGCATATTTATAAGTGAGCGGCCGGCTCTTTCGCCAGGCAGCGCTCGATGCGAGTGGATTTCACATCGCAGGTGGTGGATTCCAAGGCGAGCACATAATTCTCTCCACCATTCGGAGGTGTACTCTTTGCCTGAATCCGTCACCACCTCGGATGGAACGTCCCAGCCTCCCATCCAGGTCTGCGCGCACCATTTGGCGGCAGCCTTGCCAGTCATCGACTCAATGTTGCAAGGCAACACTTGAATGTAGCCGGAATGACGGCACTGAATAAGGAGCACACCATTGACTTTTTTATTAGTCCAATGGCACTCTTCGTCATCGAGTTCACCGAGATAGAAGAAATCACTGGTGACTCTGTTAAAGAGGCGCTCCGGAATAGGATGAGGCCTCAGATGGCCGTGCTTCTTCGCGCTGGGGGGCGTCGAGACAGCACATTGGGCACATCCGGCGGCTACTTTCATGCAGTGAGTATATAGCCGTGAGCCAAACAACCTATGTTTAATCATCGACCACAGTCGACGGCCATGTGCGTGGGGGGACTCCCATTTATGCCACCAGTTTAACACTCGGGGGGCCAGGGCGTCTGGTACGCACAATTTACCCTCCATCCACAGCTTCCCCCCATCCAACGAGTACTCCGCAAAAATCCCATCCCTGTGAGCATCTTTGGATTGGAGATTTCCAAAGACCTCTTTAAACATGGGATCCTGCAGATAATCGGACGTCCAGTCACGGATGATCAGGGAATCTTTAGGCAGGGGTGGAGTTTTGGCCGGATCTCGACGCTTAATGCCCTGGATCAACCGAAATCGACTTACTCGTCGGGTATAGTCAAACCGTTTCACACTCCCTGAGGAGGGATCGGTGACTTTTTCCACGACTTTCAGTGTTTTGGTGCAGATCTCATGAGCATGCGCCGGATCTGTGATGGCCATGATGTCGTGACACGGTAATGCGTGTTGTTTAACAGCGCATTGCATGCATGCACGTCGAATGAGCTTTTTTTCTTCCTGATCCCATTCGATGATTACATGGCGGTCCTGCTCCGTACCATGGATGTTGGTACTTTGCAGCCCCTCTGAAGCGGGGTAAGCCCATCGGCTCAGAGCATCCGCTACCGTGTTATGTTTTCCAGGCAAATACGACACATGGAGGTCAAACAGACTGAGAAATTCGTGCCATCTGGCCCGTCGACCAGCTGGGCTCGCGACAGTATCAATGTGTTCGGTGGCCCAATACTCCAGAGATCGATGATCTGTCAGGACCTCGACTCGATTGGTGCCAACCCACGATTGGTACTTTTTTAAAGCACAGATTATGGCGTAGGTTTCTTGCTCACGCGGCGACCATTGCATTTGGCGTGGGGCTAGCTTCCGAGACCAAAATGCAAGAGGGTAATGATCGCCGGTGGCTTCATCAACCTGTTCAAGGACAGCTCCGATCGCGTACCTAGAAGCGTCGGTTCTAATGTAGAAGGGTCGGTCGAATTGGGGCACATGCAACGTGGCGACTTCACAGAGGGCCGCCTTCAAGTGATGGAAGGCCTCCTCGCACTCGTCAGTCCACTTGACACGCACCTTCGAACCTGCCTTGCCTGCATCTCTCCCTACCTTCAATAATTCAGTGAGGGGGGCAGCAAATTTGGCATAATTCGGCACAAAAGTGTGGTAAAAATTGCAACAACCCAGGAATCCTCTCAACTCCGTGATCGTCTCAGGGCGCTTCCCCTTCTGAATAGCGACGAGCTTCCCTGGACTGGGTCGTCGGGTGCCATTCTCTAGGAGAGAACCACAAAATTCGACTGATTTTAAAAATAATTTTCCCTTCTTTGGCCCACAAATTAGCTGATTGGCGTCAAGAATGTCCAAAACTTGGTTCAGCTGCTTCTCATGTAGGGCCACCAGCTCGGCTTCGGTCAGTCCCTCCCCCTCCGTCGCGATGATTATGTCATCTATGTACACACTCACGAAGGCACGAAGCTCAGGATGGGCTGTAAAAAGCACATCTTCCATCATTCTTTGAAAAAACGAAGGGGCATTCTTCAGGCCCATGGGCATGACTGTCCACTGGACTGGGCCACATGGCGTGCACATACAGGTGAGGGGTCGGCTGTCCTTCCTCAACGGCATTTGGTGAAAGCCGTGACGGAGATCCAGCACAGAAAACAAACGACCTCTCGCCCTCTTGGCGATTTCCTCCTCAATGAGGGGCAGGGGGTGCGAATCCGCCTTGGTTTCGGCGTTGAGATTGCGAAACTCAACCACCATTCGCCAACCATCAATAGTGTTCTGGTCTGCAGGCGGTGGCTTCGGGACTGTGAAGGGTGCACAGCACCATTCGCTGGTCATACAACCCTCAAGCCAACCAAATTCCCTGAGATTTCTCTCCATGATTTTTCTGAGTATCTCATGTTTGTGTCCATGATTTTCATAAGGGCGCTGTTTTTTTGCCTTGTACCCTTCAGGAAGCTCGATGAAGGCTTCACCGAACTGTCCACGGACAGGGGGGTCTTTGATCAACTTCCCTGAAAGGGTTGTGTCCTTCCGTTCCTCAAAAATCTTTTCTCTTGACTTGGAACACAATTCAGTGTCCACCTGATCGCCAGGAATTACTGTCGAAAAAACTTTGGCGACTTCTTCGGCTTTGGCAGGAAGAATCTTCTTACGGATGTCCCTAAACAGGTCCGTGTCAACTGCCTCTTGAAGATAGGTGGGTCGTGTGTCGAAATCCCAGAGATTCTCTTCGTGATCCAGCTCCTCGAAAGGATCTATGAAAGCTTCCACAGGGGGTTTTTCATAAAAAACTCTGAATTTGCGGCGCGATTTGGAATTTTTCTTCGGCCGTGCACTGAAGATTCTTTTCGATGTCGATCGTATTGGGGAAGAGGGAGACGAGGCGGATCCATTGGACGTTGAATCACCTTGGGTATCTGACGGACAAAAATCAGAAAAAATAGATTCATCATCAGTACCACGCTCAACCTCAGATTCAGACCCAACACAGGAATCTGTACTAGAATCAGCAGAATTAGAGTCAGAAAGCTTTCCATCCACCAGGAATGCAAGCGAACTCCAGGACCACTGTGGCAGGGGACCTGTGTCGTCCCTGGCATACAGCTTAATCTTCCTGGGAAGTTCGATGTAATCTACACAAATGTCTTGTAATTCCTGAAACCAAGGCTTGTCGTCCCACAAGGGCACAACTAAAATTGCCTGGGTTTTATCTTGCTTGATTTTGTGGATGACCTGCTGGATTAAGTGAAACGGAGGATTAATCCACAACTTCTTGTCCCATTTATGGGTCCAAGCGTCGCTAAAGTGCTTGTCAAAGCGCTTGTTCTCGCGGTTAGCAAAGGCATCATACTGCGGCCAAAAGGAATGGTGCTCATGAAAATATTCACAAATTGCATCGCGCCATTTGTCGACAACTCTGTAGGATGAAGAGTGCCAGCGCGAAGGACGTCGCGGCTGGGAGTCCCTACGAAGACATTCTAACTCTCGGGAGTAATCGGCACTCCCATTCACCTCTGCAATGGTGACATCTTCACCAAATTTTGGTGTAACTCTTTGCTTCAAAAATTCTTCTGCACTTTTAAACCCTGCGTGCAAAAACGAAATTCAGGACGCTCCAAGGGACCTGACTCCAGCAAAAAACAACGACAATGACCTACGGGCGCTACCCTGTTCTTGCGAAGCCAAGGATGGCCCAAATAAAGGTCATACTTTATGTCGGCACGATAGAAGTAGTCATCCTTAAGGACAACTTCTTCCACATTTTGCTCTTCCCAAAGGTCTTGAGCGACCAAATGAGTTGATATATAACAACCGTGTTGCCCACCTGCGAGAGAATGTCCAGAAACTCCCTCGAGGGTAACAGGATGAGGCGACTCAAACACGCAGTCGTCGGGTAAGAATGAATTGGATTGGAGATTTACCTCTGATCCATTGTCACACAAACAAGTGGCGAGGTGGAAATTTCCCTTGCAATCAGAGACCCACAGCTTTGTGACAAACTGACGGGCCCTGTGCTTGGACTGTACACCAACCTCGTCCACTACAACAGAAGGATCCGCTGCCGGATCCAGGGGAGAGGAGACAAGCGACCCTACATCAAGTAATGGTCGATCAGGAATCTGGGGATCATGCCTGAAATCGCCTGGGGAGGGGCGATTTTCGTGGCTCCCCTAGGCGTTCTGACCTCCAGCGGCTGCATTAACATTGTGAACACAGCCTGATTCGTCGATCCACTCATCTTGGAACGGATCATCTGCTGGATTCAGGGCATTTTCGACATAATCTCGATCCGCATCGGACACCTGATCTGCACCTGAGACCTGATCCACACGATGGTTGCCCTTTCCACGTCCACGGCCACGGCCGCCGGATGATGGGCCACCACCGTCGCCACGCCCTCTGCCCTTACCAGAGAAAGGGGTTCCTGAAGGATTTCCCTTACCCTTACCCTGTGATCCTGGAGCATTTCCTTTGTTTGTACCGGATTGAGGGGTTTGGCCTGGATTTCGATTTCCGCCTCCGGCGTTGCCATTGGGACTTGTCTGGCCGTTTGGCTGCCCACCGGAGCCGGATGGAGTCCGATTTCCTTTGCCTTGGGACCCGCCAGGACCTCCAGTATTTTTGTTTCGACCGGAGGGGGTCGGATTACCCTTTCCCCCCTTTGCACCATGCACCTGTCTGTCATTCCTGTCTGAATTCTGCGAATTACTGACATTTTCACCAATCACCTTGTGATCGTAAGCAGACGATCGGTGACTACCAGTAGAATGCGTCTTAGCTCGGTTCGTAGAACCTAAAAGAAGGCAGATGCTACAATGATCCTGAACATTCCGGGTGTCATTCACCTTTTTGTTGCCCTTTTGGGCCACATTTTGGGTGTTTTGCTGGGTATTCTTGTTTCCCCCAAGACCCTCATGGAAATTTTGATTGGCGGCGTCAGCGAGCCGCTCAACCTCTTCCCACAGTTCCTGCGGGGTGAACGAAAACACCCAGTTCCTGGCCTTCAGGCGATGGCCGTGGAAACTTACTCCCCTGTTGAGGACTTGGACAAACAAGTCCCGATCCTCGTGTTCATTAAACTTGATTTTCCACGTGTTTTCAGTGAATTTCACCTTGGTAAACGACGTGGGGGAACACTTTTGAAGTGATTCCCTGACAGAAAACCTGTTGGCCGAGGCATCGAAGCCATCGACCTCCGCCCACCAGGTCTTGACCTTTTCTTCGGACTGTTTATTCCGAAGGGTGGCGGCAGTCTCGGAGGGGATCTTGTCTAAAATCAGATTTTTCAGCTCGGCACTAGAAAATTTTTCGCCTGAATGTTCAGACTCTTCCACTAAGTTCCAGAAGCGCTGTCTCTTGTCTTGCACTTCGTGCAAGATTAATCGCGAGAATGAAGGAAAATTCTTCAACATCTGGTGGTAATGGTCCTCAGGCAGCCGGGATCCACGTACCTCCAACTGTTCCCACACCTCATCAAAGGTAAGGGGGGAACTTGAATCCTCACGATCACTCCAGGTCCTGAGCCAAGTGTTGGCCGGCGTTCCTTCAAGGCAGTCCAAGAGGGCCATCAGGAACTGATCATCTTGGAGTTTTTGAGTATTAACCCACAGTTTAAATTCCCGTTGGAACTGAGGCCAACGTCTGGGGTTTCCATTATACTTCGGTTGCTTGGCAACCTGACGAAGTCGTAATGAAGTAGGATTAAGAAGTGAATCCAGCCCAACACCGGCCGTAATGGCAGACACCTTGGCGGCATCATTCGCCACACCAGCTCCGGCGAGGGTCTGGGCGAGCAACATCTGGGCTAATGCATTGGAATCAGCAGCAGGAAGGGCAGTACGGGAGGCAGTTCGCTTGGCATTCTGAGCCTCAGTCCTAGCCTTCGCCGACCTACTCTGAGATCGAGAGATTGTAACCCTTTCCTTTAGCTTAGTCCTGCTGATCCTTGCATCGGTGGTCTTAGAGTCCACCGAAGGAGCAATCGAAAAAAATTCTGTCGCCTCCTCCGACGGTTCTGTTGTTTGTTCCACCGATGATGCGCCCTCAGACCTCATGTGTGTCTTGAAAAGGTCTTTAATTCCCAGCGTTTGAATGATGAGTTGCATTTGATCCTTGAGCAATTGGAGCTCAGTATCTCGCTGTAATCTGCAAGAGCAGTAGGCAGGACAGTACATACCGTGTCCTGAAGGGCCTGAGCAGGCTGTCGGACCGCTAATCTCAGTGGTTCGCAGCCAGGAGTCCACTTGGGGAGCTCCTTCAGCCCTAATTTCCAGGCTTGCCTGCCTGGCTGCCTCTAAAATTCCTTCCTCAACCGCGCCGGCTAGATCGTCGCGGATGGAAACAGAGGGATGAGGGGCGGAGGGCCCGGCAACAGGTGCCTTGGTCTTCTCCTTCGGGAAAGGACTTGCCTCCCAGATCTGCAAAAAAATGGCAAAAGAGTCATCTTCTTGAGAACACCACCACATCCTGGTATTAATTTCTTCTTGAAGGAGGAAAAAATATTCGAATAAAAAATCAGAGGCGATTCTTTCTTGTCCTATCAGCTTAGACGTGGCTAATAGACAAAGGGCCTCAAGCGCCTCAAGGTTACGGGTCACTTCTGAAGACAAATGGTTGTCCCATTGTGCCCAAGAGGCTGGTCGATTATAGGTAGGTACCTCACCTGGACCACCCATCTCAATGTCGTCAATGTCGGCGTCGATGGTCTCAAAATGTGGACAATGGTAAGGAGTATTAGTACCTGCCAGGTCCGTAAGCTCCACCGGAGCGTTGCGATCGGCGTAGGCTGGGAGATTCCAGCTGCTTGATGGCCAATTTCGACTGGGATCTTGATGGTAATGTGGGCCTCCACAGCTGCTGATTTGTGCCCTTCTTGGGCAATTTGGGCTTGCGCAAGGCATTCCTCTCAAGGCCTCGTTCGCACAGCACCACGGGAGGGTAATCGTTACTTCTCCGGAGGTGGCGGGGTCTACGGAGCCGTACTGGGGAGCTAGCTGTGGTTGGGACACCAAAGGAACAACATTCAGGTAGCCTCTGCTACCATGAAAGTGCTGCCCTGGGTCGTTGATGGTGCCGGAGGGCTCGGGGCCGGCAAGACCAGTGGGGCAGGCACGCGAGGAGTCTCCCTGAACGTTGCTATTGGGGGTGGAACCGGATACTCGGACACCAACGGAGGCGAGAGCAGCAACAACTGAAGCAAGGTCCATGCTGATTGTGGTCCGGCAGAAAATCCCAGTCTATGAAGAAAATGGAGGCGGATTATTCTAAATACATCTGAGTGTCCAAAACTGTCTGAAAAGATTTAAATAATCCAATTATGTAAAAATGTTTGGCCGATCTGGCCCGCGAGCGCGCGTCAGCGGCAAATGGCAATTCCAGCTAAAATAGCGGAACGCGGCGGATTTACGGGGAATGGACCGCGGAATCAAATCCGGCATATCAGAAATATATAGGAAATATCCTGAGACTGAGCTGCGAGGCGGCGATTCCGCCGAAGCAAAGAAAATGACCAAAATGTAGCCAATCTGGGCAGAATGTCTGAAAATCTGAGCAGATGGGGCTAGCCGCACTTACATCAGTATGTACAAAGTTTTGTTCATTAGATCCTGGAAGAGTGCTGGGGCATTAGCCACCCCGAAAGGCATGACCTTCCACTTAAAGACACGACCCTTAGGGGTTATAAAAGGTAGGTAGGTATGTCCACTCGGGACTGGGGTTGCCCCGCAGGGGGTCTTACCAAGGGGTTTTCGCTCACCCACCCACGGCCCTACTGCACGTGCCCCCACAAAGCGGCTTCCCCACATGGGGGAAGGGCGCGGTCGCCGCGAGCAGTACCCTACAGGGGGTTCTGCCCAGAGAGGTAACCCATGTTCCACCGAAGTCTCACATTCCCCTCCTTCGGGCGGATGATACGTGGGGGAGGGTCCCATCGCACATCCTCATCAACCTCCAGATTCTGGGGCCCAGGGGCCGGGAGCCAGGCCAAAGGCCCTGTCCTGCAGGCACCCCCACCTGGGTTGGTTTTCAGTAGGCGTGAGGCGACTTAAAGAAGCACGTGCTACGGGACTCGCATGCCCCGGCGCACAGTCACGCCTCCGGACTCGGTCGAGCTTGCGCTCTCCCGGGGGGCCCGGGGTTCGAGGTAGGTCGTTGCGGTCGGTTGGTCGGCCGTTTAACGGTTCAGTGTAGTTTGTTAATGTTGGTTGGTCGGTTGCGTGATGGTAGAGTCACGGTTTTGTTCGCGGATATGGTCGCCGGCGGGCGTGGTGCATCACGGCCCCGCCAACCCGATGGATGCCGTTCCCGTTTCGACCCGTGCATGCCTGACTGGTTTGGTGTTGGCCGGCTTGCGTGTGGTCTGTTTACGGTCAAGTGGCGGCTGCAGCTGCGGTGTGGTCGGTGCGCGGTTCTCTTGGCCGGCTCATGGTCGGCTTGGTCTGCGTGGGTTTCGTCCCGCCGCTGCCAGTGGTCGTATCGCCGAATGTTGTTTGTGCGGCCGACACGTCCGTGTCGGCGCTGGCCAGTTGCATCTTGGTTGGTCCAAGGGCGGCGTAGTGCGGTTTGTCAGCGCTGGCTGGCCGCGTCCGTAATGGTAGAGTTGCGGTGTTCTGCCGTGTCCTTGGGCATGGTCACCGGCGGTCGTGGCGCACCACGGTGCCGCCTTCCCATTGGACGCCGTTCCCGTTTCGACCCGTGCACGCCTGGCTGGTTTGGTGTTGGCCGGCTTGCGTGTGGTCTGTTTACGGTCATGTGGCGGCTGCAGCTGCGGTGTGGTTGGGGTGCGGTCGTAGCGGCCGCCTCATGGTCGGCTGGGTTCGTGTGGGTTCCGTCGCGCTGCTGCCGGTGGTCTTATCGTCAAATCCTGCCCATGTAGCCGGCATGTTCGTGCTGGCGCTGGTTAGTTGCGTCTTGGTTTGTCCAAGTGTAGTGTAGTGTAGTTTGTGAACATTGGTTGGCCCCGTCCGCAGTGGTAGAGTTACGGTGTTCCGCCGTGTTCATGGTCATGGTGGTCGGCGGGCGCAGCTCGCCATGGTGTCGCCAGCCCGTTGGACGTCGTTCTCGTACCGGCCCATGCAGGTCTCGCCAGTTTGGTGTTCGCCGGCGTGCGTGCGGTCTGTTTATGGTCACGCCGTGTTCGCTGTAGCGGTTTTGTTGATGTGCGGTCGTGTTAGTCGCCTCCTGGTCGGTTAGTTTGGGCTTGGTTCCTTGTCGTTGCAGCGGGCGTTCGCGCAGTCGGATTTGTTGCGTGCAGGTGTTCTGTTGGTTGCGGTGTTGGTTGGTGCCAGTTGTGTGGGGCCGGCACGGTACGTTTTCACCATGCGCCGTCCCCCCGCCGCGGGGGAGAAAAGTGATGACAAGTGGTCGGACCGCTGTAAAAAATGTTTTCCCGATTCTGTGCCCTTGTCCCTGCCCCGCCCTGGCAGTGTTGCATGCACAACCCATCATCCGGTGTTTCGCGGTGTTCTGTAGCCGTCCTTCCAGTTTCGCTTGTGCGATTCATATGTACACCCCCCGCCGGTGGCAAGGCCCCGTCGGTCCCCCTTGGCGCGTCCCTGTGCTCCCCATGGGAGCCCCAGGGTGCTGTTACAGCTCGGTGGTGCGGTGCTCGTGGTCGTGTCTGCCTGCCTGCCGTGCGCCATATCGTGCCGTGTTTTGCGGGTCATGTGGGCGGTGTGCCTGTGTTGCGGTGCTGAGTTTGGTGGTTAGGATGGCTAGGGCGGGTCGGCTTGTGCTGTGGTGCCGGGACGTTCCGTCAGACGTGGTGGGTTAGGCTCGGCGTAACACATCCCTGCCCGCTGGCAGGGGGTCGGCGTGGCCCCGTGTTGCGAGCCTGTGGTCCCCCGCGTGCCCCGGGTGGGGTTTCGGAGGATAGGAATACCGGGCAGTGTTGCAGCCCCCCTCCCACTTATTGACTTTGTTAACTTTCTGCGGGGAGCGTGTCCCTCGTACCATTCGCGTAGGTTATATGTGCCGTAACCCCCCCCGCGTCCCAGGCGTGTAACTTTCCCGGAGGAGGTGCGCGCCGGTCCCCGCGGTGCACGTATCCCTGGATGCTCGCCTTGGATGGTAATACTCTGGACGATTGTTCGTTAACATTCTCGTGGTCATCGGCCCGGCCGTGGGTCCCGCGTGTTTGGCCGGGTACTTGGCCTGGTCCCTTGTGGATCCGGCTCGCGGGAGATGACGGTGAGGTGGAAGGACGGGTCCAAGCGTGGTGCCGCCCCTTTCGCTGTTGCAGGCGGGTTGCGGGGGTCCGGGAAGCGTGGCCCCCGCCCGGGGGATGTAGGAGGAAGTCATTGGGCTTTCGTTTGTGCTCGACACCAGTGGCTGCTAAGGCTAGCCCCCACTCTTCGGGTATCTGTGGCATGTGTCGGGCAGGTTGATGTCGTTCCCGTCGGTGTGTCAGACCGACAGGTGTTGCTGGGGTGTGTTGCGCGGCCGTGCGCCGTTGGGTTGTACAAGGGGTCCTTTTGGGCGGGGTTGGCTCGCCCGGGGTCGTCTTGGTTTATGGCCGAGTGCGCAGTCGTTGGTGTGACGTCCATCGGCCGGCCCCCCGGTGGGAGAAGGGGTCCCCGCAGCCGTCGTGTCGTCTCCTCCCTTGCGCATGGCCGGCGCGGGACTCGTGTCGCGCGTGTGTGGCTGTGCGCCGCCGCTGCAGGTTCTGTGGCCAGGTGCGGCTCAGGGTCCATGCAGGTCTATCTTCCTTATTCGACTTCTTCGTCGCGCGCTCGCAGCAGAAGAAAATAAAAAACCAAGAAAAGGACGCACAGCCAGAAAGAATGACGCGAAAAATCGTCTTTTCAGACCTCTGAAGCCCCCCTAAAAATATTACGCCGCTGTTTGGCGAGGTCACAAAATTTAGGACACTCACAGAAAAAGAAGAACAATAGAGACGCGACAGCAAAGAAGCTGAGCGTTGCTTGCCCCAAAACACCTAGCAAAGTGCGTGCCCTAGGCGCTAGGGACTTGTGCGCGCCCCAACCACGAAGAAAGGGAACACACGCACAAAGAAGAACACAAGAAAGCAAGCAAATATAAAACACGCACAAACAACAACGACGCTACCGGCCGCCGAAACACAAGTATGTTATATGCCAAGCAACGCTGAATAACGCCGTAGCAAGCACGACACGATAAGAAGTAAGCAAAGAGAGAGCAGGTATGTTACAAACAGCGCCACGGTGGAGACATACCGCAAGTATGAAACCAAGCATGACATGAAACCGTGCATGTAGGATGCAAAACCCCCGGGGCTGTGGGGCCGGTGCGGGGTCCCCACGCCCGCACCGACCGCACTCAGGACACACGGGTGGCAGAACCCCGGCTGCCCGCCACAGAGGAGGGGCAGCCGGGGGCGGGACAGCGCCTGACACATGACGCCCCTCACAACGGTGGCAGGCAACCCTTTCAGGGGACGGCCCCCCACCACCCCCGCGGCACGCAACCCCCATAGGGCATGCAAGCCGAGGGGACAGAGCCGGGCCCCTAAGCCCGCACATCCGCGCCCACAGCACGTGGGTAGCGGACCCCGACAGCCCGCCCAGAGGGCGGGCAGTCGGGGGAGGGGGAGCGCCTGACCTCAGACGCCCCTCACAACGGCGAAAGGCGCCCTCCCCGGGTTACGCCCCTCCACCACCCCCACAGCGAGCAACGCCGGCCCGCAAGGGCGCACGCTGTGGGGCCGGTGCTGGGTCCCCACGCCCGCGCCGACCGCACCCAGGACACACGGGCCGCGGAACCCCGGCTCCCCGCCCCAGAGGACGGGCGGCCGGGGGGGGGACAGCGCCTGACACCAGACGCCCCTCTCAACGGTGGCGGGCCACCCCCCCCGGGGACAGCCCCCCACCACCCCCGCGGCACGCAGCCCCCACAGGGCATGCAAGCCGAGGGGACAGTGCCGGGCCCCCACACCTGCACACCCGCGCCCACAGCACGTGGGTAGCGGACCCCGACAGCCCGCCCGGAGGGCGGGCAGTCGGGGAGGGGAAGCGCCTGACCTCAGACACCCCTCACAACAGCGAAAGGCACCCTCCCCGGGTTACATTCTTCCGCCACCCCACAGCGAGCAACGCCCGCCCGCAAGGGCGCACGCAGTGGGGCCGGTGCTGGGTCCCCACGCCCGCACCGATGGCACCCAGAACACACGGGTCGCGGAACCCCGGCTGCCCGCCCCAGAGGACAGGCGGCCGAGGGAGGGACGGCGCCTGACACCAGACGCCCCTCACAACGGTGGCGGGCCACCCCTCCCCGGGGACGGCCCCCCACCACCCCCGCGGCACGCAGCCCCCACAGGGCATGCTAGCCAAGGGGACAGTGCAGGACCCCCACACCCGCACGCCCGCGCCCACAGCACGTGGGTGGCGAACCCCGACAGCCCGCCCGGAGGGCGGGCGGTCCCGGGAGGGGGAGCGCCTGACCTCAGACTCTGCTCACAACGGCGAACGGCACCCCCCCCGGGGACGCCCTTCCGCCACCCCACCCCACGCCGGCCCGCAAGGGCGCACGCTGTGGGGCCGGTGCTGGGTTCCCACGCCCGCACCGAACGCACCCGGGACACACGGGCCGCGGAACCCCGGCTGCCCGCCCCAGAGGACGGGCGGCCGGGGAAGGGACAGCGCCTGACACCAGACGCCCCTCACAACGGTGGCAGGCCATCCCCCCCGGGGACGGCCCCCCACCACCCCCGCGGCACGCAGCCCCCACAGGGCATGCAAGCCAAGGGGACAGTGCTGGGCCCCCACATCTGCACACCCGCGCCCACAGCATGTGGGTGGCGGACCCCGAAAGCCCGCCCAGTGGGCGGGCAGTCGAGGGAGGGGGAGCGCCTGACCTCAGACGCCCCTCTAAACGGCGAAGGGCACCCCCCCCGGGGACGCCCCTCCGCCACCCCCACAGCGAGCAACGCCAGCCCGCAAGGGCGCACGCTGTGGGGCCGGTGCTGGGTCCCCACGCCCGCACCGACCGCACCCGGGGCACACAGGTCGCAGAACCCCGGCTGCCCGCCCCAGAGGACGGGCGGCCGGGGGAGGGACAGCGCCTGACACCAGACGCCCCTGACAATGGTGGCAGGCCGACCCCCCCCGGGGACGGCCCCCCGCCAGCCCCGCGGCACGCAACCCCCACAGGGCATGCAAGCCGAGGGAACAGTGCCGGACCCTCACTACTGCACACCCGCGCCCACAGCATGTAGGTGGCGGACCCCGACAGCCCGCCCAGAAAGCGCGCAGTCGGGGGAGGGGGAGCGCCTGACCTCAGACGCCCCTCACAACGGTGAAAGGCGCCCTCCCCGGGCCACTCCCCTCCGCCAGCCCCACAGCGTGCAACGCCGGCCCGCAAGTGCGCACGCTGTGGGGCCGGTGCTGGGTCCCCACGCCCGCACCGACCGCACCCGGGACACACGGGTCGCGGAACCCCGGCTGCCCGCCCCAGAGGACGGGCGACCGGAGAAGGGATAGCGCCTGACACCAGACGCCCCTCACAACGGTGGCAGGCTACCCCCCCCGGGGACGGCCCCCCACCACCCCCGCGGCACGCAGCCCCCACAGGGCATGCAAGCCAAGGGGACAGTACTGGGCCCCCACACCCACACACCCCCGCCCACAACACGTGGGCGGCGGGCCCCGACAGCCCGCCCAGTGGGCGGGCAGTTTTGGGAGAGGGAGCGCCTGACCTCGGACACCCCTCACAACGGTGAAAGGCACCCGCCCCGGGAACCCCCCCCCGCCGGCCCAACAGCGAGCAACGCCGGCCTGCAAGGGCGCACGCTGTGGGGCCGCCGCTGGGTCCCCACGCCTGCATCGACCGCGGCCGGGACACACGGTCGCGGAACCCCGGCTGCCCGCCCCAGAGGACGGGCGGCCGGGGGAGGGACAGCGCCTGACACCAGACGCCCCTCAGAACGGTGGAAGGCCAACCCCACCGGGGACGGCCCCCCACCACCCCCGCGGCACGCAGCCCTCACAGGGCATGCAAGCCAAGGGGACAGTGCTGGGCCCCCACACCCGCACACCCGCGCCCACAGCATGTGGCTGGCGGACCCTGACAGCCCGCCCAGTGGGCGGGCAGTCAAGGAGGGGGAGCGCCTGACCTCAGACGCCCCTCACAACGGCGAAAGGCGCCCTCCCCGGGGACGCCCCTCCGCCACTCCCACAGCGAGCAACGCCGGCCCGCAAGGGCGCACGCTGTGGGGCCGATGCTGGGTCCCCACGCCCGCACCGACCGCACCCCAGGCACACGGGTCGCGGAACCCCGGCTGCCCGCCCCAGAGGACGGGCGGCCAGGGGAGGGACAGCGCCTGACACCAGACGCCCCTCACAACGGTGGCAGGCCACCCCCCCCGGGGACGGCCCCCCGCCAGCCCCGCGGCACGCAACCCCCACAGGGCATGCAAGCCGAGGGAACAGTGCCGGACCCTCACACCCGCACACCCGCGTGCACAGCATGTGGGTGGCGGACCCCGACAGCCCGCCCAGAAAGCGCGCAGTCGGGGGAGGCGGAGCGCCTGACCTCAGACGCCCCTCACAACGGTGAAAGGCGCCCTCCCCAGCCCACGCCCCTCCGCCACCCCCACAGCGTGCAACGCCGGCCCGCAAGGGCGCACGCTGTGGGGCCGGTGCTGGGTCCCCACGCCGGCACCCACCGCACCCGGGACACACGGGTCGCGGAACCCTGGCTGCCCGCCCCAGAGGGGGGCGACCGGAGAAGGGATAGCGCCTGACACCAGACGCCCCTCACAACGGTGGCAGGCTACCCCCCCCGGGGACGGCCCCCCACCAACCCCGCGGCACGCAGCCCCCACAGGGCATGCAAGCCAAGGGGACAGTGCTGGGCCCCCACACCCACACACCCCCGCCCACAACACGTGGGCGGCGGACCCCAACAGCCCGCCCAGTGGGCGGGCAGTCGGGGGAGGGGGAGCGCCTGACCTCAGACACCCCTCACAACTGTGAAAGGCACCCGCCCCGGGGACGCCCTTCCGCCACCCCCACAGCGAGCAACGCCGGCCTGCAAGGGCGCACGCTGTGGGGCCGCCGCTGGGTCTCCACGCCTGCACCGACCGCGGCCGGGACACAGTGGTCGCGGAACCCCGGCTGCCCGCCACAGAGGACGGGCGGCCGGGGGAGGGACAGCGCATGACACCAGACGCCCCTCACAACGGTGGCAGACCACCCCCACCGGGGACGGCCCCCGACCACCCCCGCGGTACGCAGCCCCCACAGGGCATGCAAGCCAAGGGGACAGTGCTGGGCCCCCACACCCGCACACCCGCACCCACAACACGTGGGCGGCGGACCCCGACAGCCCGTCCGGAGGGCGGGCAGTCGGGGGAGGCGGAGAGCCTGGCCAGACGCCCCTCACAACGGCGAAAGGCGCCCTCCCCGGGGACGCCCCCCGGCCACCCCCTCAGCGAGCAACGCCAGCCCGCGAGGGCGCACGCTGTGGGGCCGGCGCCGGGTCCCCACGCAGGCATCGACCGCACCCGGGACACACGGGCCACGGAACCCCGGCTGCCCGCCCTAGAGGACGGGCGGCCGGGGGAGGAACAGCGCCTGACTCCAGACGCCCCTCACAACGGTGGCAGCCCAACCCCCCCGGGGACGGCCCCCCACAACCCCCGCGGCACGCAGCCCCCAAAGGGCATGCAAGCCAAGGGGACAGTGTTGGGCCCCCACACCGGCACACCCGCGCCCACAGCATGTGGGTGGCGGACCCCGACAGCCCGCCCAGTGGGCGGGCAGTCGGGGGAGGGGTAGCGCCTGACCTCAAACGCCCCTCACAACGGCGAAGGGCACCCCCCCCAGGGACGCCCCTCCGCCACCCCCACAGCGAGCAACGCCGGCCCGCAAGCACGCACGCTGTGGGGCCGTCGCTGGGTCCCCATGCCCGCACCGACCACACCCTGGACACACGGGCCGTCGAACCCCGGCTGCCCGCCCCAGAGGACGGGCGGCCGGGGGAGGGACAGCGCCTGACACCAGACGCCCCTCACAACGGTGGCAGGCCGACCCCCCCGGGGACGGCCTCCCGCCAGCCCCGCGGCACGCAACCCCCACAGGGCATGCAAGCGGAGGGAACAGTGCCGGACCCTCACACCCGCACACCCGCGCCCACAGCATGTGGGTGGCGGACCCCGACAGCCCGCCCAGAAAGCGCGCAGTCGGGGGAGGGGGAGCGCCTGACCTCAGACGCCCCTCACAACGGTGAAAGGCGCCCTCCCTGGGCCACGCCCCTCCGCCACCCCCACAGCGTGCAACGCCGGCCCGCAAGTGCGCAGCCTGTGGGGCCGGTGCTGGGTCTGCACGCCCGCAACCACCGCACCCGGGACACACGGGTCGCGGAACCCCGGCTGCCCGCCCCAGAGGACGGGCGCCCGGAGAAGGGATAGCGCCTGACACCAGACGCCCCTCACAACGGTGGCAGGCTACCCCCCCCGGGGACGGCCCCCCACCACCCCCGCAGCACACAGCCCCCACAGGGCATGCAAGCCAAGGAGACAGTGCTGGGCCCCCACACCCACACACCCCCGCCCACAACACGTGGGCGGTGGACCCCGACAGCCCGCCCAGTTGGCGGGCAGTCGGGGGAGGGGGAGCGTCTGACCTCAGACATCCCTCACAACGGTGAAAAGCACCCGCCCCGGGGACGCCCTTCCGCCACCCCCACAGCGAGCAACTCCGGCCTGCAAGGGCGCACGCTGTGGGGCCGGCGCTGGGTCCCCACGCGTGCAGCGACCGCACCCGGGAACACGGGTCGCGGAACCCCGGCTGCCCACCCCAGGAGACGGGCCGCCGGGGGAGGGACAGCGCCTGACACCAGACGCCCCTCAGAACGGTGGCAAGCTACCCCCACCGGAAACGGCCCCCCACCAGCCCCGCGGTACGCAGCCCCCACAGGGCATGCAAGCCAAGGGGACAGTGATGGACCCCCACACCCGCACACCCGCGCCCACAACATGTGGGCGGCGGACCCCGACACCCCGCCCGGAGGGCGGGCAGTCAAGGGAGGGGGAGAGCCTGGTCAGACGCCCCTCACAACGGCGAAAGGCGCCCTCCCCGGGGACGCCCCCCGGCCAACCCCACAGCGAGCAACGCCGGCCCGCGAGGGTGCACGCTGTGGGGCCGGCGCCGGGTCCCCACGCACGCACCGACCGCACCCGGGACACACGGGCCGCGGAACCCCGGCTGCCCGCCCTAGAGGATGGGCGCCCGGGGAGGGGACAGCGCCTGACACCAGACGCTCCTCCCAACGGTGGCAGACCACCCCCCCCGGGGGCGGCCCCCCACCACCTCCGCGGCACGCAGCCCCCACAGGGCATGCAAGCCAAGGGGACAGTGCTGGGCCCCCACACCCGCACATCCGCGCCCACAACATGTGGGCGGCGGAACCCCGACAGCCCGCCCAGTGGGCGGGCAGTCGGGGGAGGGGGAGAGCCTGGCCAGACGCCCTTCACAACGGCGAAAGGTGCCTTCCCCGGGGACGCCCCCCTCGCACCCCCACAGCGAGCAACGCCAGCCCGCGAGGGCGCACGCTGTGGGGCCGGCGCCGGGTCCCCACGCACGCACCGACCGCAGCTGGGACACACGGGCCGCGGGACCCCGGCTGCCCGCCCCAGAGGATGGGCGCCCGGGGAGGGGACAGCGCCTGACACCAGACGCTCCTCCCAACGGTGGCAGACCACCCCCCCCGGGGGCGGCCCCCCACCACCCCCGCGGCACGCAGCCACCACAGGGCATGCAAGCCAAGGGGACAGTGCTGGGCCCCCACACTCGCACACCCGCGCCCACAGCACGTGGGTGACGGACCCAGGCAGCCCGCCCGGAGGGCGGGCAGCCGGGAGAGGGGGGGCGCCTGGCCGCAGACGCCCCTCACAACGGTAAAAGGCACCCCCCCCGGGGACGCCCTTCCGCCACCGTCACAGCTCGCAACGCCAGTGCGCGAGGGCGCACCCTGTTGGGGTGGCGGGTGCCCACGCACGCACCGACCGCACCCGGGGCATACGGGTTGCGGTACCCTGGCTGTCCGCCCCAGAGGGCGGGTGACCAGGGGAGGGACAGCGCCTGACACCAGACGCCCCTCACAACGGTGGCAGGCCACCCCCCCCGGAGGCGGCCCTCCACTACCCCCGCGGCACGCAGCCCCCACAGGGCGTGCCGGCACACCCGTGCCCACAGCACATGGACGTTGGGCCCCAGCAGCCCCCAGGAGGAGGACAGCCGGAGGAAGGAGAGCGCCCGGGCTCGGACGCCCCTCGCAAGGGGGTCGCCACGGACAGCGGGGGAAGAGCACCTAATAACCACACGCACACATGGCCCGCGGAACCAGCGTACGAGCTCCCCCACCCACGCCCCCCCAGGCCCAGAGCACGTACACCTACCACGGGAAATCCGCACCACGCCCCCTGCTCTTAGGCACAGCGACACAACAATGGCGGAACCCGCGGCCCCACGCAAAACACGCCCCCGATCTCCAACGCTCGACGCAGCACACGAGGTCATCAGGGCGCTGGGACTCAGAGGCGGCGAAGAGACCCCCCACAAGAGGACGCGGGCACGGACTCCAACCTGGAGGAAATCCTGGAGCCCTCCACGGGCAGCACGCCCGCGGAACCTGCGCCGCCGGCGGGCAGCGTGCCCGCCCTCTGCCCCGCTCGGAAACGGAGCCACTGCACCGGCGAAGGCTGGTGCCCCAAGCAGCAACCCCAGCCCGGCCCCGATGACGGAGCGCTGCCCGCGGTGGTGAAGCGGTACCCAGAACCTATGGCCCATGGCCCGGAGGCCTGTGAGCCGTCACACCCGTTATGGCCCATGGCCCGGAGGTCTGTGAGCCGTCACACCCGTGCGGAAGCCGTTGACACCGGCTGTCAGCGGGATATCCCTGTTCTCTAACCCGCGAAACCTGGAATCCGATTTCTAACCAATAAATCGATGTAGAATTACCATAATTTTATTGTCTTAGGCGATTTTCGGTCGGAAATCGGTGAAATACCCGATTTCTACCGCGATTTCTAATTGTCGTGAAATCGCCGCCTGTTGTCGCCTGTTCGCACGCCTTCGTCGCTTCTCCGTGGCGAGTTTTGTGAGGGATTTTTCTCGAGTACCTTTGAGGTTCCAAGAGAACTTAAGGGCTGAATCGAGAGGGTTTTTAATGTACTGTCATCTGGTGTGTTCACCAGAATTTTTCGCCGTTGCGTCTTCGAAAAAATCAGCGCGCAAGCTTTTCCGTCGATCGCTCGAACTCATGGTTCTCAAGGACCATGAGTTCGGATGGAACCCTACATTCCCCCCCTATGCCTTTCATCCATGGCCCTTTTATGCAGGCATATCATTTTGTATAGGGAAGCGGGCAATGGCGATGTTTTAGGCAGCCTATGGGTCTCACAAACCCAAGTCGTTTGCGTGCGCAAACGATAACTTTGTGGCCTTGTGAGCATGAGCGTTAATAACCGTACACAATGCTCACAAGACCAAAAGCCCTAAGCCATTTCCGTTTTTTGAGCCAACTCAACGATGGCTCCACGCAATTCAATGCGTACCAAAACTCTATTTTCGAAAGAGGGCAAGTTTTGGTCAAAAATTAGGCCAAAATGGCCAAACCCCCGAGGCTCGTACTCGAAGCCTGTGGGGAGTTGAGCCTCGAACCAAGGCAATATGTAAAGTAGAGACCACTAAGGACATCCTGGATGGCTTGGTTGATTTTTACAAACTTGTCTTCTATTTTATATAATTTCGCCTTGTGAGCACGCGTGCCATACTGCCTCTTTGCACACACGCTCATATGCAAGCACCAATGACACGAGTGGGCGGAGACAATCTAACCATAGTGTGCATATGTGACGGCACCTACTATGGGCCTACTCCAAAAGTGTTTACTCATATTTTTGTTCCTCAATGACCAAAAGATATGTACATACCAATATCGCCCATATATGCACTTTTTCCCATAAATAGTGTGCTTCAAGGATTGAGGTGTTAAAAATGCTTCCATTATGCTTTGAACATCAACCCTTGTTGCAAAAGGGAAGCAAAGCTTCGGTTTGCATCCATGCAAAAGCTCAAGGCTCCTTTCTCTTGTGATACGGAGATACTTTTTTGGAGGGACCACTTTTGGGTGAATTTTGGCCGTTTTGCCCAGAATGGCCACAAACCCCTTCTCCCCCTGATTTCACCGCCGAGGTTGTGTGCGCCACTTGACCAAGGGTAAGGGCGATTCGGAGAGGGCACATAAACCCGCATCGAATGGGGTCTTTCCCCATGTGGCCTCTCCCCTCGAAGGGAGAGTTGTGAGTCACCCAATTTGGGGTATGTTGCCATTCTGCCCCATTTGTGTGTCACTTTTCCTTCAATGGGAAAAATAGCTAGAGGCCACCATGAGAGTTGGGAAGTGGCATATATTGGGACCTAAGTCCCATGTGTCTATAGCATCTTTGGTTGAAAGGATCCTCGCCGTGGCCATGGAGATATGGAATCATGAGTGTGGGCCATTTTGGCCATATTTCGCTGTTTTTGCCATTGTATGCCATATTGGAATTACCATATCTCCATGGGGCACGGAATCTGGCCAGAGAGAAACGGCTATTATTGTAGCTTATGACCAAGGGTTGAACGCCATTGAGTTTCGTATTTGCTCCTCCGGCTCATCCAGAGTTACTCAACTTTTGGTGCGATCCATGATCCCCCCGTTTGCACCGCATGCTGTTTTCTGCCCCATCCGCGTGTTCATCCCCTTGGTGAACAGTGAGCAGCCAGCGTGACAGCAAGCGATAACCCAGGGCATGGGACCAAAGGGAATATCAAGGGTCGTGAATCAAGGCTTGGCGCGACAAGATCGCCAAGGTTTCCTACCCTGGACGGTCGCGCGAGACGGCCGATTTTGCCATTTTGGCAATTATGACCCCACTTGATGAACCCGTGGTGCCCTGATGCCGGGACCTCAGAGGGAACCAGGTTGGGTGAGGGCTCCACGGAGTGGTAGGCGAGAGGCAGAGGGTCATTTGCCTCGTCCCTACCTCTGGCGGGTCCGGACGAGGGGTCAATTTTGCAGATTTTTGAGCTAATATCAGTCCTGGCTGAAACAGCCCATTTTCAGCTACCAACTCCTAGGGGATAATGGCGGGGCCTTATCTCTGGCTCAGAGGGGAGTTGGGACTCGCCGTTAAGGGAGCATAGGGAGCCACTGTCGATTGGCCTTGGAGCCACTTGGTTCCCAGGAAGTTGCCTGTGGCTGGGGAAGACACCCTCCCCTATTGGCAGGGTTTCAGGATCCGGACTGAGCAGCGCATGGGTTGTGTTTGAGCCCCCGCCCCTGCCAGCCACTGAGAGGGTCGGACCTGAGATTGGGATACGAGTTGGGACTGAGTGTCTATTGTCCTGTGATGCCCTTACTCCAGTCCAGTCTTAACCCCATGTGTACATATCCTGATGTGTTGCTGTACATACTTTCGTTCCCTTGTTTCAGAGTGGCAAGGATCCTGAAACGCTTTGTCACATGACACGAGCGTGAACGCCCCTGTGAGCGTAGTGCTTTGCCTGCCTGCTTGCCTGTGCGTGTCCACCGCAGCGTCCCGTGGCCAGGCCCCCCACGGGAACGCGTCAAAAGCGTTTCAACGCCGCGGGGTTACCCAGCCCCCGCGTGCCACTCGGGGCCTTCGAGGGGTACGAGCAGCCCCCCAACCCCGAGGACTCCGAGACCATTACGGAGCCCGCAGCGCCGCCCAGAGCATCGCCCTGAGCGACCACGGAAGCGCCGCGACCGTAAAGGAGGTGGACAGACCAGGACTCCCACATCAGCGAGTCCCATCGGCTGATACCGGCTGCACTCCCAGCCGCGTCACCCACCTCCACAACCACACCGGTGCAACCGCTTCAACAACCACCACCAAGGACCTCAAGACCAAGTACGCCCCCCGCTGCCATGGTAAGGTGGCAAGAAGCGGGCAAGACGTGGCCGCTGCCCCACCCCCATGCAGTGCGCCTACTGTGTGGGTTGGTGTGGGACCAGCACTACCGCCACAGCCACCCCCAGTGCAAAGGCGGCATGCCCGGGAGCTTCGAGCTCCGCGAGGACATGGGCCCCGACCGCCTGCAGGGAGTGGAAGACTGGCTGCGGGTGGAAGGATTTGCCTTCCGCTTCCGCCAGAGGCGCTGGAGGGTCCAGACCCGGCCAGACAGGCCCGGCGAAGGGCTGCGCCCCGACGGGATTGAGGAGGACGAGAAATCCAACGAGTACCCGTCGGGCGCCACGATCAACGTCTCCATGTGGGACCTGATTGAAAGGAAGTTCCCGGAGCCGTGGACCGAGCGCACGCTGCAGGAAAGCAGCAGCAGCAGTGCGTCTCCTGGGAAGGAGAAGCGGTCCGCCGGGGACAGGAAGCGGGACAGGAAGTGGCGGGAGTACCGGGAATCCCTTGCCGCCGAAGCCGCCCAAGGCGCCAAGGGCGGAACCTCAGGCCACAGCCCCCAACGGGCCAGTGGCGGTCACCACCCCGGCCACACCACCCTTGGTGACTTCCTCCAAGCCGCCAAGCAGGCCAAGGCCAAGCCCCGTACGCTGCACCTGAGGAAGTCAGGCCCCAGCAGCGACGTGGAGTCGGCCCAACGCGGGAGGATGCCGGCCGACCAGGCCAGCTCCAGCAGCAGCGTCGCTCCCCACCAAAGGGATGTGGCACGCGCCTGCGAGCGCACCTGTGGGGTGCCCTGCAACCTTTGGGTTGCCCGGCAACGGGCCACGCAGCGGAACGCTGCCGTGGAGGGCGCCGTCCGCATCGCTCAGGAGGAGGCCACGGAGTGGGGCAGAGGCATGGCCTTCCACGCCTCGACCGTCGCGGCCATCGCGGCCGGTCTCACGGCTGCGGCGGCCCACGAGGCAGCGACTGCCCGGATCACGGGTGAGGTGGCGGCAGCCGCCGAGGAAGCCCGCCTGACCCAGGAGGCCATTGCCTGCAAGGAGGTCGAGGTGAAGGCGCTGGAAGAGGCGCTTGCCCAAGAGAGGGCAAAGAAGGAGGCGGAGGAAAGGGCCCACGCCGAGGCAACGGCTAAGGCCCAGGCGGACGCCGCCAGGAAGGACGCCATCGAGGCCGCGCGACGGAAGGTCGCTGAGGAGAGGGCCAAGACGGAGGCAAAGCTGGCGGCGTTGGAAGAGGAGAAGGCTCGGCTGCAGCAGGCCCGGGAAGCCGAGGCGGCTCGTGCCCGGGAGGAAACCAAAGGGCGAGCTGCCGCAGCCACGGCCGCCGCCATGGAGGAGGCGGAGGCCAAGCTCCGCCGCGAGACTCCCCCGGGAGGATCCCGAGTGGAGACCCTTCGAAGGCTCTTCGAAGGGGACGCCTCCTCCAAGATGGCGCTGGATCTGGAGGAGGTCGACACGGGCAGCAGTGGGAGCAGTGGCCCCACTGCCTACAGACGGAGGAAGGGTAAGGGGAAGACCCCCGAGAGGTCACGGAGGCCAGCGGGCGGACACCCCCACGACTCCGACCCCTTCTTCACCGCCAGCGACGGGGATGAACGAGGCCGCCGACATCGCCGAGGAATGGCTGGCGGAGGAGGCGGAAACGTCCCCATGGAGCCGGAGGGTGAGAGTGAGGATCTCCCTCCTCCCTACCGGAGCTCGGAGTTTTCCGCGTGCAGGACCGAGACGCCCAGGTGGGGCGACATGGACGAGGATGATGACATGGACTTCTACTACACGAAGAAGCCCCCATCCTCGGACCCACCGAGGCGACCCGGCGGAGACCCACCGGGACCCCCTGGCGGAGGACCACCAGGACCCCCTGGAGGACGCCCACCAAGTGGACCCCCTGGAGGCGGACCACCGGGCGGGGGAGGACCCCCTGGACCGGGCGGACCCGGCGGAGGCCCTCCTGGAGGACCCCCTGGGGACCCCGACGACCCACCAGGGAACGGCGACCCGGATGCCACCTGGCGGTGGATTGTCCACCTCCGCAGGAGGGTCCAGTCCCTCGAGCGCGAGGTAGACACGGGCAAGGGCGAGATGACTCGCATCGCCAGGATCGCCGCGGGCGCACAGAAGGAGCTGGACATCGCCAAGATCAAGATGGTCAAGATCGCCAAGGTCGCCACCGCCGCGCAGAAGGAGCTGGATATCGCCAGGGGCGAGACCAGGCTGCTGAACAAGGTCATCAACGGCCTGCAGCAGCGGTTGGACGCGCTGGAAGGCCGTGGGAGCGTCGGCAGCGACCACCCACCCCTGGAGTCTGGCTCGTCGGACGACGGCTGGGGACCTGGACCAGGTCCAGGCAGACCCCACGCCCCCGGCGGAGCCCCCAGGAGTCGCCCCGGCGCCAGTGCCCCCTCTCTCAGCGCCCCCTCTCACCACAGTGCGGGCCGCCGCAACGAGCGCGCGCCGCCCGGCAGTGGCATTGAGGAGTGGCGTGATGAGTGGCTCAGGGCGGAGTACCACAACCGCTGTGCTCCACCGCGGACACCGGTACGCCCCCGGCGCCCCGCACCAGCCCCGGAGCCAATCCCAATGGCTGGCGGACGTTATGGTGGACTCAGGGATGAGGTCCCCGGAGGAGACGCAGAGTGGGATGTCGGCGGAGGTGAGGACCTGGACCTGGACCTTGAGGAGTTCGGCATTACCCCGCCGCGTGATGTACGACGGGAGGCCGCTGAACGCAGCCGCCGGCGCCGTGATGAGGAGGCATACATGGAAGGAATACGGCGTGAACATCTAGGTTCAGCGTACATGGAAGAACCACGGCGTAGCCACACAGATACCGTGGAGGAGATGGAGGTGGCGGCCGTGGGAGTCCGTGGGGGATGCCGATGGGAACCTCGGTCGACCTCGCGGCCGGCGTTCATGGTCTCTAAGGCCGCAGATGCCGCCGTGTGGGAAGACCTGAAGGACATCAAGCCCCCCATGTACGATAGCAACCCCCTCAATTTCGACCGCTTCTTGGAGAAGCTGGACGATTGGGGGGTGACCGTCACTGAAGACATGGATCCCGCAGATGCGGAGAGATATGTCTTCAAACGGTTCAGGTACCGCCTGCCGGAAGTGCTCCAAGAGCTTTACTTCGTGGCGACCAAGGAGGGGAAAATCAAGACCCTCAAGGAAGCCAAGAAGTGGCTCAACGAGCAGGAGCGGGTGGACGCTCCGCAGGTGGCTGCCAAGCGGTGGAAGTCCATCAAGCTTCAGCATGATGGTCGGGAGATCCGCCTACGGGATTGGCGTGACTTCCAGGGGCAATACACCCTCTTCCGCCGCAACGTGGAAGACTGGGATGAGGGTGACCAGCAGGCTCGCCTGCTCTCCATGCTGCCGGAAGCATGGATCAAGAGAGTCACCAAGGAGGAAACCAAGAGGGCCAAGTCCAACCACACGGTCAAGATGATGCTCCCCAAAGAGTATCATACGAACGTGGTGGCTTGCACAAGGAAGAACGTGGCCCGGGATGTCAAACGGCACTCCCTGCGGAACGCTCTCCTCATCACCGTCTGGGGCGATCGCGAGAAGACCGCGATGTGGCGCCTTGATGAGTGTGACGTGAGCGGCCAGACCATCCGTCTGCAGGCCATCCCGGCGCGGATGAGCTGCGACGAGATCCTGGAGTGGGTTGGAGAGGAGGTGCTCAAGGAGTACCGGAACCTCCCCCACACCCGCGGGTTGAGGCCCAGCGACCGTGACGTCAACTACGTTGGCGAGGGGCCTGGCGGGGAAGCTGCCATGGACCCAGCGGGAGCCGATGGCGGTGAGGCTCTCGACGACAATGACGACGACGATGAGCCCGCCGAGATGGCCGTTTGTGCCTTCGTGGCCAACAACCTGAACACGGGGAGCAACGGGGGAAGCTGGAAGCCCCTGCAGCAGGGTTGGATGAAGAAGGAGAAGAAGGACCCCCGCCGCATTGGCAACCCTCCGCTGTCCTTTGGGGAGTTCATACGAGCTCACCCTCAGGGCTGTTTCGTGTGTTATGGGAGGAAGCAAGGCTTCAACCATGACCACCGAACATGCCCCATGCACCAGGCCGACACGGAGGCCTACAAGAAGGCGCACGGGTCGAAGAAGCGTGCGCCCGCGGGTATCCGGGAAGCCAAAGTGGAGGTCGACAAGGACGAGCTCTCCAAGCTGATGTCGGTGGGGACCGAGTTGGCCAAGGAGATCCAGGAGATCAAGAGGAACTGGGTCCCCAGGTCGGACAACAAGAACAAGGAGAACAAAGAGAACGACCAGAACAAGGACAACGACAAGAAAGGTAGGAAAAGGGAAAAGAAGAAGGGTGTCAACGAGGTTGATGCGGAGGAGAATACCCCTACTACCACAACCGACGCCCCTTAGCGGATCCCCTGCAGCCAAGGGCCCCATCTAGGGCGGTCGCAGGATGGTGTCGTGGGAAGCGCCACACCATCCCAGTCGGGAGACAAAAAGGACAAAGGGATTGCCGCGGGCGGAAGGCCCGGTCCGGCACCCGACAGTCGCGGTGGCGGGGTGAGGGCAAGTGAAGGCACGAACCCTTGCACCCGTCCATCCTTCGCGACCAAGAATGTATTCGATGTGCTTCAAGATCTATCCGAGAGTATCGGAGGATCACCCGGACCGCAGCTGGATGCTGCAGATGGGCAGCCTGAGCCCATTGTCCACTACCTGCACCAGTCGCTTGTTGAGCTTCTGGAACGGCCGGAGATCCTGAGCTTGCACGCCGTGCGCCGAGTGGGGCGTGAGCGGCAGTTGCATCTTAAGGTCCGTGCCTTATGCGGGGAAGTGGAGAAGGTCTTCGACGTGTTGGTCGACACGAGAGCTCAGGTCAGCTTGGTCAAGGCTGGCCTACTTCCACCAGAGTGTTTGACCGACAGTCGGAAACCTGTCAGGCTGAAGGTGGCGAATGGCCAGTACATGGTGGGAGGCACGAAGGAAGCGGCCATTGGGCTGCAGTTCGTGAACCAGCGTGAGCTGAGCCGCCCGGACCTCGGCAAGGAAATCCTCCTGCAAGGTCGCTTCTACGAGGCTGAGATGGACTGGGACATGATCGTTGGGTACGACTTCATGATGGAGACGGACTCCGGTGTTCTCCCGGCCCAGGCCTCAATGACCCTGTACCAGGACGACCAGCTCTCGTGGCTTTCATCACCTGAGCACCATGTGGAATGCCAATGGATCCACCCGAAACGCAATCAGCTTGAAGTGGCTGCGCTGGGCACTGAGCCAACTGGGCCGGCAAACCAGGAGTACGGCGTAATGCCGGAAGTGGCGAACCGAGTGGTTGCGGACCTGGGAGCTTCGGATCTGGCCCTGGATGCGTTCTCTTCAGGAACCTCCGCCCATCTTCGGGTTTGCGAGAAGTACTGGAGCGCCCAGGACTCCGCGTGGAAGAAGCACTGGGGTCCGCATCAGGGTTGGATGTGGATCCATTACCCCCGATGGGACATTCCAAGGGCGGTAGCGAAGATTCGCAAGGACCGCTCCAAGGCAGTGCTGGTTGTTCCTATGGGGTGCACCGAGGAGGAAAGCACCCGACTTTGGGTGGTCTCATTGACCAACATGACCTTAAACAAGGTCGTCCTACCGGCTGGAGAGAGTGTCTATCAGGACGCTCAGGAACAGCCCATGCCACCCCAGAGATGGCCAACGGAATTCCACTATGTGGATGGGGGCCTTGAACAGGCCGACACCACGGACTTCGTGTGTGTCAACCGTATCATAGCGGAGCCATGGAGTCAATGCTTTGCGGTTTCCCCTGTTGACATCGGAGAATCGGAGGACCCCCTCACGGAAGAGGAGTTGGATCTGGTTCAGGGGTATATGGATCAGCCCTTTCATGACTGGGGAAGCCAGCGTGAGGGCAAGGGCCAGGACAAAGCCTGGTGGGAAGTGGACTCCATCGTCTCTGGTTCCTATGATGGGAATACTTTCGTACAGAGGGTGCTGGACCAGATGGCCAGCCAGAACGAGCCAATCGGCGGTAACCCACCCACCTATGGTGACTTATTCCGAGGCAAGACCAGAGATGGCCCTTTGGGCAACCTGGGAAGACCACCTGAGCCGAAACCGAGTGGGGTCGCTACCCCTCAGGTAAGCTCAGTGGTCCAGGTGCCCGGAAAAGCCAAGGCGGAGTCCGATGATTGCCCCAAGATCCAGGCATTGAGGGCCAGGCTGAAGCAGAAGTATGGTGATACCTTCTTCAGCGGGAAACCTGTGTTTCCCCCACCGGTGCGTGGACCGTATGGTGAGGCCAAGATACGACTGAAGCAGGACCCTCGTGTGTATCGACACCGGGAGTTTGCCCTGAGGGGCGAGAGGAAGGAGGCCATGGAGAAGATCCTCCGTGATTTCATCGAGAGAGGCTGGCTTGAGCCGTGCCACTCCGAGTGGGCCTCCCCGTGCTTCGTCGTCCCCAAGAAGGTGGCCGGTGAGTGGCGGTTCTTGGTCGACTGCCGCGGCCTAAACGCCCAAACGCAGCATGACAGCTATACGCTGCCCCTCATTGAGGACATGCTGCAAAAACAACACAGGCGGAGGATCTTCACGGTGATTGACCTGAAACATGGTTATCATCAGATGCCTCTCGCCGAGGAGTCCCGTGCCTGCATAGCCATGAGCACCCCACTTAAATCTCTCCAGTGGAAGGTGATGCCCATGGGCGTTACCAACGGCAACGCGGCTTTTCAGCGGATGCTGGAGAACCTGCTTGAGCCGGTGCGTGACTGTGCGGACCCCTTCGTGGACGACGTGATCATCGCGTCCGGGGACCCCAGTATGAGCTATGAGGAGCTCCAGGAGGCACATGAGAGGGACGTCACCCGAGTGCTGGACCTTCTGGTTTGGCACAAACTCACGGGCAGCAGTGACAAGGCCACCATTGCGGTAAGCGAGGTGGTCTTCGCTGGCCACGTAGTCGGGAACGGGCAGCGGAAGCCCATACCTGGCAAGGTGGCTGCAATCGAGCACTGGGAAAACCCAAAACCGTCTCTGAGCTACGGGCGTACTTGGGGTTCTGCAACTACTACTCGGGGTATATCAAGATGTATGCCGAGTATGCAGCCCCCATGACGACCATGCTCAAGGGCAACCGAGAGGAGACCAAGAAAGGGTCCAAGAAGGCTCTGGTCTGGTCCGCAGTGGGTCTGCACCTCGTGGATCCTGACCGAGTGTTCGTCCTGCGCACCGACGCTTCCGACTGGGCCGTTGGCGCTGTGTTGAAGCAAGTGCTTGACGATGGGAGGCACGTGCCAGTGGCCTTCTGGAGCCGAGTCCTGGCGGAAGGCCAGAGTTGGACGTGGACGCCCCAAGAAAAGGAGGCGTATGCCATCGTCATGGCTCTCAGCAAATGGGCTGGGTACATAGCCCTCCATCCCGTCACCATCTGCACCGACCATCAGAGTCTGCAGTCGTGGCACAAGGAGCACGTGGACACCCCCTCTGGTCCCGCCTCCCGACGGGCGAGATGGCATGAGACCTTGGCGGAGTTCGACCTCACGGTTGTGTATGTTCCTGGCAAGGACAACACCGTGGCGGACTGTCTCAGTAGGTGGGCCTATCCCGCCAGCAAGGGCAAGACGGATGTCTCTGCCCATGGCGATGAGGCTGAGACCGCTGAAGCCAAGAGGATCATAGAAATGGAGCGCCGGATGGAGGAGGAGGGTGTTAAATGCTTCGTCGTCATGGCTGCGGATGCCCCCCTCGGAACGAGGATGGGCAGAGCGGTCAGAGTACTCGCCCCTGATGGAGCTGAGTCCGACAAGCACCTCTTCCCTGAGTCTTGCCTCCAGGACGACTGGACCGACGACTACACCAAGTCTGAGGCCTTTCAGGCCGAATAAAGGGCTGTGACCGACCCTGACGACGGGCAGAAGTGGCCAAAGGGGCTGACTGAGGAAGATGGCAAGCTCTACCGGAATGGTAAGCTGCTGGTCCCAGAGTCCCGGGTGCTCGAGCTGTGTGAAGCTTGGCACCACCACATGATGCACCCACGGGTCAAGAAGCAAGCCCTGGACATGCAGCGCCGGTTTGAGATCGACCAGATTGGTCTCTACACCGCCATCAAGAAGGTCAGGAAGGGTTGCTCGGTCTGTCAGGCCTGCAATCCCGATAACCGGAACGTCAAGGGGGAAGCCCAATGGGCGCCGGTGCCTGACCAGCCCATGGAGAGCGTGGCCATGGACGTCTTCTCCATGCCCGAAGTTCACATAGGCAAGGAGACCTTTGACTGTGTGGTCCTTTGTGTGGATCGCCACAGCGGCTACGTAGTAGCCGTTCCGGCACGCAAAAAGGGGTTGCTTGCCAAGGAAGTGGCAGTCATGATGATTCGTCATTGGCTGACCGTCGTTGACATCCCCCGCACCATTTGCAGTGACCGAGGGCCCCAGTTTACTGGTGGCTGGTTCAAGGCCATGTGTTCCCTCATGGGAATACGTCATGCCAAGAGCGTCGCCTATCTCAGCCGGTCCAACGGCCGGGCTGAAGTGGCTGGACGGCAGCTGTTCGAGAAGCTGCGCAAGATTCACATCACCAATCCACGTCGGAACTGGTTAGAGGAGATGTGGGCCGCTCTGAAGGCCCATCACGACACCCCCACTCCGGGTGGTTTGTCCCCTCACCAGATTTTGTTCGGCAGGAACCCCCTGGGTCGGGGACTTCCCTTGTCTGGTGATGGCATGGCTATGGACGCCAAGGAATTCTTCGCGTGGCAAGAGCAAACGGCGCGGGACATCCGCCAGCAGCTCGAGAAGGAGCATGCTGAGCGTCAGAAGTCCGCCCCAAGCTCGACAGCGCAGAAGTTCAGGGTGGGAGACCCGGTGTTGGTGATCAGACCTCGCCCTATGGGCACCCACCGCACCAAAACCTGGTTCACACCCGGAGAGGTGGTCCGCAGGATTGGTGAGGACACCTACCGCATCAAGGTGGGTCACGGACAGTTTCGGGAGCGCCACGAGAGTCAACTCTGTGTGCGGGAACCCGACCTCTGTGGCCAACATGTGTCCCTGGACTATGCCGCACATGAGGCTGATTCGGACGACGACTATGCTGAGCAGGACGACTATACCGTCGAGAAGATCCTGGCCCAGCGTCCGAACGCCTCGGCACCCGGAGGCCTGGAGTTCAAGGTTCGTTGGCGAGGCTATGGGCTGTCCCACGACACCTGGGAACCCGTCTCCTCGTTTGTGCCGCGGATCAATACTCCCTTCATGGACTACATCCGCAAGCATAAGACCAAGATCCACGTCTCAGACTTGGCAGCACTCACCCGGGCGATTGCAGCCAGGGGCGCCTGATCACCGCCCTGAGCTCTCCCCCGATGCAGTTTGAGCGCTTGTTTGGTCGACGGATCGTCCCTTACTTGCTTGCTCTCCTCCATCTTCCGGTGACCTGCCATCAGAGTGGCCATATACCCCCCCCTGCTGAATCCAGGGGAGGATGGCCCCTCTTTTCCACTTCCATTCGTCACTCCCCGCCTGCTGAATCCTTGGGAAACCAGGCAGGGCGACTGACCTTGACATTTCCTGAGCTCTTAGGGCCTTGAAGCCCGTACGACGTTGCGCAACGGATGCCGCTGTCATCGGCAATGCGATTTTTTTGGTGTGTGGTCTGGTCTTATGGCACTTGCAGGATTCAGATCAGTCTACGTGTGTCTGCAGACTATATATGGCCTGAACTGAGGCGTTTTTCGGTCCACCCTCCTGCATATGCCTTATCCTAACCGGGGCGTGGTTTGGCGCTCTGTCCAAAGTGTGTTTACACGCCTATTTACCCCGTTTATTGCTTACTTTTCTGCCCCCCAGGATATGTGCATCTGTATATTGCGTATTATCAGCCCATCAGCGCCTATGGACTGTTTTTCCCCCGCCCGAGGGGATGCGAATCGGAATACGCATGCGCCCTGAGTCACTGTGTACAGGCTCTTACATAAGGTCCAGCCTGGACCAGTACCTAAGTACAGATTCTTCTGTTTGAGTGCCCATGATACCGTGTGCCCTATGGCTGTGATGTGCTGAGATCCTGATGGCGCCAGGCGGGAAGCCCAGTTGCCTGACTACACTCCCAGCGGTCCGCCACTGTCAGTCCCAGTGTGAGCCTACCAACTCGCAGACGCACTTGCAGTCGGGTGGCGACCTCCAGTGTCCTGACCTCGGTCAGTCTGCCTGGGAAACTGGTGGTTTGAGGAGTCGACGCCTCCGCCCAGACTGCATGGGGACTCCCCCATGCATGGCCTTCGTGGTAATGGGGCGAGGATAAAGATGGCCTTGATGCCCGATCCCTTATGGAGGAGCTCTTTCGGCTGTACCACTCTGGACTCGCGTCGTGGATATGGACATGGTGCGCCCAAGGAAGGACCCGTGGGGTCTCTTCCCCAGACTGCGGCCTTGGGAAGCCTGGGGTAGCCTAATGGATCTTTGTGGTCGCTTTCGACCTGTGGGACCACCTCGGTCGTCGTGTGACGCCTATGTTGGCCGTGTATGCCACTGCCACTGTGGTAGTGACCGTCGCAGCCGGCACCCGGTGCGCCTGGTATGGGTTAACGGGTCCTTTGGATGCTGAACAATCGCCGCGAGGACCCAGGACTTGATACTTCATACTATACTTGCAGTTACTAACAGCTACAGCACCGTACCTGTCTTACTGTGGAATTGTGCTGGGCAGCTTAACCCGCAAACCGGCCTGAAGTGAGGATGTGACACCCCCCCCCCCTTCAGGGAATCGTCCTGGGTACCCGCTGCCATGCTTGGGTGTTACCGAGCCCCCCCCAGGGTTTGCTCTAAGGAGGGGGGTGAAGCGGTACCCAGAACCTATGGCCCATGGCCCGGAGGCCTGTGAGCCGTCACACCCGTTATGGCCCATGGCCCGGAAGCCTGTGAGCCGTCACACCCGTGCGGAAGCCGTTGAAACCGGCTGTCAGCGGGATATCCCTGTTCTCTAACCCGCGAAATCTGGAATCTGATTTCTAACCAATAAATCGATGTAGAATTACCATAATTTTATTGTCTTAGGCGATTTTCGGTCGGAAATCGGTGAAATACCCGATTTCTACCGCGATTTCTAATTGTCGTGAAATCGCCGCCTGTTGTCGCCTGTTCGCACGCCTTCGTCGCTTCTCCGTGGCGAGTTTTGTGAGGGATTTTTCTCGAGTACCTTTGAGGTTCCAAGAGAACTTAAGGGCTGAATCTAGAGGGTTTTTAATGCACTTTCATCTGGTGTGTTCACCAGAATTTTTCGCCATTGCGTCTTCGAGAAAATCAGCGCGCAAGCTTTTCCGTCGATCGCTCGAACTCATGGTTCTCAAGGACCATGAGTTCGGACGAAACCCTACATTCCCCCCCTATGCCTTTCATCCATGGCCCTTTCACGCGGCATATCATTTTGTATAGGGAGGCGGGCAATGGCGATGTTTTAGGCAGCCTATCGGTCTCGCAAACCCAAGTCGTTTGCGTGCGAAAATGCTAACTTTGTGGCCTTGTGAGCATGAACGTTAATAACCGAACACAATGCTCACAAGACCAAAAACCCGAGGCCATTTCCGTTTTTTGAGCCAACTCAACGATGGCTCCACGCAATTCAATGCGTACCAAAACTCTATTTTCGAAAGAGGGCAAGTTTTGGTCGAAAATTACGCCAAAATGGCCAAATCCCCGAGGCTCGTACTCGAAGCCTATGGAGAGTTGAGCCTCGAACCAAGACAATATGTAAAGTAGAGACCACGAAGGACATCGTGGATGGCTTGGTTGATTTTTACAACCTTATCTTCTATTTTATATAATTTCGCCTTGTGAGCACGCGTGCCATACTGCCTCTTTGCACACGCGCTCATATGCAAGCACTAATGACACGAGTGGGCGGAGACAATCTAACCATAGTGTGCATATGTGAAGGCACCTACTATGGGCCTACTCCAAAAGTGTTTACTCATATTTTTGTTCCTCATTGACCAAAAGATATGTACATACCAATATCGCCGATATATGCACTTTTTCCCATAAATAGTGTGCTTCAAGGATTGAGGTGTTAAAAATGCTTCCATTATGCTTTGAACCTCAACCCTTGTTGCAAAAGGGAAGCAAAGCTTCGGTTTGCATCCATGCAAAAGCTCAAGGCTCCTTTCTCTTGTGATACGGAGATACGATTTTTGGAGGGACCACTTTTGGGTGAATTTTGGCCGTTTTGCCCAGAATGGCCACAAACCCCTTCTCCCCCTGATTTCACCGCCGAGGTTGTGTGCGCCACTTGACCAAGGGTAAGGGCGATTCGGAGAGGGCACATAAACCCGCATCGAATGGGGTCTTTCCCCATGTGGCCTCTCCCCTCGAAAGGAGAGTCGTGAGTCACCCAATTTGGGGTATGTTGCCATTCTGCCCCATTTGTGTGTCACTTTTCCTTCAATGGGGAAAATAGCTAGAGGCCACCATGAGGGTTGGGAAGTGGCATATATTGGGACCTAAGTCCCATGTGTCTATAGCATCTTTGGTTGAAAGGATCCTCGCCGTGGCCATGGAGATATGGAATCATGAGTGTGGGCCATTTTGGCCATATTTCGCTGTTTTTGCCATTGTATGCCATATTGGAATTACCATATCTCCATGGTGCACGCGATCTAGCCAGGAAGAAAGTGCAATTATTGTAGCTTGTGACCAAGGGTTGAACGCCATTGAGTTTCGTATTTGCTCCTCCGACTCATCTGGAGTTATTCAACTTTTGGTGCGATCCATGACCCCCCCGTGTGCACCGCATGCTGCTTTCTGCCCCATCCGCGTGTTCATCCCCTTGGTGAACAGTAAGTAGCCAGCGTGACAGCAAGCGATAACCCAGGGCATGGGACCAAAGGGGATATCAAGGGTCGTGAATCAAGGCTTGGCGCGACAAGATCGCCAAGGTTTCCTACCCTGGACGGTCGCCCGAGACGGCCGATTTTGCCATTTTGGCAATTATGACCCCATTTGACGAACCCGTGGTGCCCTGATGCCGGGACCTCAGAGGGAACCAGGTTGGGTGAGGGCTCCAGGGAGTTCTTAGGCTAAGGGCATAGGGTCAGTTGCCTCGTCCCTACCTCTGGCGGGTCCGGAGGAGGGGTCAATTTGGAGATTTTTTGAATATCAGTTTGGGCTGAAACAGCCCATTTTCAGCTACCAACTCGTAGGGGATAATGACGGGGCCTTATCTCTGGCTCAGAGAGGAGTTGGGACCTGCTGTTAAGGGAGCATAGGGAGCGACTGTCGGTTGGCCTTGGAGTCCCTTGGTTCCCAGGAACTCGCCTGTGGCTGAGCTAGACACCCTCCCCTATTGGCAGTGTTTCAAGGTCCGGACTGAGCAGGGCATGGGTTGTGTTTGAGCCCCCGCCCCTGCCAGCCACTGAGAGGGTCGGACCTGGGATTGGGATACGAGTTGGGACTGAGTGTCTATTGTCCTGTGATGCCCTTACCCCAGTCCAGTCGTAACCCCGTGTGTACATAGGTAGGTAGGTAGGTGCACTCGGTCGTGGAGAGGCGCCCCATGGTTCCCCCTGGCGTCGCCCCTGTGACGAACAGGAAGAGGCTTCGCGCGTGAAGAGGGGAGGCGGCTTACTTCCCGCTAGACCTGACTGTTGGCCCCCAACAAAGCGGCCCCGGGCTACGCCGGGAGGGCTGATCGCCGCCAGCGTGACATGCTTGTCTCGCCGGGAGGGTGTGCCCCCGTGCTTGCGCACGTCCCCTCCTTTGGGCGGAACCCTAGGGGTTCACCGGACTTCCTGGCGTATCCCGTTCCCAAGGCGTGCATGCACGTTCCTGGTACTAGGGTTCCGAGGCGCTTGGGTGTCGCACGCTCCGCCTCGAGTCCCAAAGCAGCGCAGGCCTTAGGATGCAGCCTTACCCCCGGGCTCCGGATCTCGTTTGGCCGGGTCACCTGCATGGCACGGGCTGCCTCAGTGCCCGGGCTGTGGGCACTGGGTTTCCTACTGTTGTGTGGTGTTTGTGTTTGGGTCCGGTTGGCGGTTGGGTGCGGGTTTTGTCAACCCCGTCTGTCCTGGCTGGGGTTTAGGGTGGGTGTTTTTGGGCTCGATTTGTGGTGTTGTCCCCCTAGTGTCGGCTATTTGTGGTGTTCGTGGTTGGGCTTCGGTTTCGGTCTGCTTTTGGGACGTGTGTGGTTTCGTGGGCGCCCCGCTTGCCCCCCGCCGTTTCCGGTTCCGGCGCGCGGTGTGGGCGTGTGTGCCGGGCCCGGGTCTCGCCTGTGCCCAGTCCGTCTTGGTTGGGTTGTCGGGGTGTGTTTTTTTTTTTTTTTTTTTTGCTTTGGTTTTTTCTTTTCTTTTTTTTTTTTTTTTTTTTCTGGGCTTTGTGGTCCCTGTCCCTCCATCCCCTTTCTTTCGGGCTGGGCTGGTGGCTCTCTTTTTTTTTTTTTTTTTTTTTTTTTCTGTCCCTTTTCCCCGTGGTCCGCTGTTACTGGCTTGGTGTTGCCGGTTTTGGGTGGGTGGTTCGCCTGTGCCTCTGCGGGGGTCCCCCTTTTTTTTTTTTTTTTTTCTTTTTTTCTTCTGGGGGGGGGGCCTGGCCGCCTGTGGTGGTGTTGGCGGGTGGTTGGGCGGCTGTGGGCTGTTTTCGTGCCTTTTCCCCTTCCCCCCTCCTTTTTTTTTTTTTTTGGGGGGGGGGGCTTGCCTGTTCCTCCCTCTGCCTTCCCTGGGCTGGCGCACGCACTGGCCTGTATTCAGTGTTGTCTTCCGGGCTGCTGTTTTCAGTTGGGTTCTGTGTGGCCATGTTCCGGCCCCATGGGTCGGGTGGGCTCTGTACACTGTGGGCTCGGCGCCCCTTCTTGCTGGGTTAGGTCCTGGCTCTGCCGGCTGGGCGGCTGCGCCAGGCGGCTGCTTGTGGTTTTGGGTTAGGGGGCTGGGGTTGCTCGTGTCCTTACCCCTCCGCGGTGCCGGCTGTAATCTTCTGGGTGGTCCGTCACCGTTGTCGCCTGGCGCTCTGTGGTCCCGTGTGTGGCCTGTGGTGCCGGTGTGTGGCGTGGTGGCGCGGCGCCTTCCCGGGTGTGCGGTGGCTGGCTTCGGTTAGTCCCTCAGGTTAGGGTCAGTTGTGTCGTGTTGTGCCGCTCTGTGCCGCGTCGCGTCGCGTCGTGCTGTGGTGTGTTGCTCTGTGGCGCGCTGTGGTATGGTGTGCCGTGGTCTCGCGTGGTGCCGCGGTGGGTCAGTGGAGGTCAGCCTGGCCTGTGTGGGTCGGTTAGGTCTTCGGGAAATTCTGCTGAATGATCACGGTGTCCTTGGGGCGTGCACACTGACTCTCACCCACGGACTCAATCTTCACCGGGCCTCGCAGACAGGCAGGTGTACTCGGGGTGTAGGAAAAGCGTTCCTTCTCCAAGGCAGACAAACAGACATCAGGAGTCGGACGGTGGAGGTGGCTTCCGAACGCTGTTTGAGTGGCGAATGGCTTTCACTGCAGCTCGGCTGCGCTGGCAGGGTCCGGGTCGGTGCCGCCGGCAGGGATGAGCTCACACTGTAGGGTCAGGGGGATGTCCATATCTCCGGTGCTGGATTGCTGGGGTCCGGGGCATCGGTAGTATTCTTGGTACTTCCAGTCTTCACGGCGCTCGGAGATGGCGTTGAAGGGGGGCACCGTCCAGCAGCACCAAAGCCTTCGCGATCGATCACAGCGTTTCGTTTCCCCTTGCGATGCTCGATATTCATCATGGACGGGATCGGTGCGCCGCCGCAGTGCCATTCCTCCACTGGACGCAACAGGTTGGTGACGGACGCCCTCACGGACGTGAGACCAGCCGAGATCGAGCCCCCGTAGCAATACTCTGCGTCAAACCGCGACGGTAGCGCAGCCCGGCCCTTATAGCCCATGGTGTGGTCGCGTGACGGTCCGTGGGGTTGCCCTCCCTGGGGGCCTGTGCCTTGGTCTCGTGTCCTCTGGGGCTGTCGTGGTGCCCTTTTCCTCCGTGTCTTGGTCCCCGTTCCCGTTCCTTCCTGGTTCTTGGGTGGTGTCCTGACCCCCTGTGGTGTCGCTTCCGGCGCCCTGTCCCTGCGTGTGCCTGCCCTCACTTGGGGCCCTTCCGTGCCCTCTTGCCTGTGTGGTCCTTGGTGTCCCTTGCCCTTCCCTTGCCCTTGTCCTGCCCCTTCCTGGTGTGGTGGTGGTGGGAGGGGCGGGGTGGGGAGGGGGCGCCGGTGGCCCAGGCTTGGGGGTGGGTGGCCTGGAGCCACCGGCGGAGGGCTTGGGGGGTGTAGGGGGGGCGGAGGCCCTGGACCGCATCGCGGAGGAGGGCCTCCCATGCCGCTTGCGGCATGATGGTCTCTGGGGCGGCCTCATTGGGGTTTGCGGGGGTGCGGGTGCGCACCTCCTCGAAGGTATGCACCGTGTGCACCCCTCTGTGTCTTCCCGCTCCCCCGGCCCATTTCACCCAGCGGCGGAGCTCCTGCAGAGCGGAGGGAGACCACCAGGCGAGGTGGGCGGGGGCCCGGGGGGGGGAGGGGTCCGTGCCTGGGGTCCTGGAGCGGCGGGGGGAAGATGTGGACCTGAGGTGGTGGCGGGGGTGGCGGTGGCTGGGGGAGCGGGAGCGGCGGCGGCGGGGGCTGGGGGTGGAGGACGGGTACGGGCGGAGGGGGGAGCGGGAGGGGGAGGTGGACATGGGGCGGCGGTGGCGCGCTCGGTGGCGTCCGGGGGAGCGGGAGTGGTGGTGGCGGGGGCTGGGGGTGGTGGATGGGTACGGGTGGCGGGGGGAACGGGGAGCCCGGCGGGGCGTGTGGGGGGAGGGGGAGGTGGACGTGGGGCGGCGGCGGGGGGAGCGGGAGTGGTGGTGGCGGGGGCTGGGTGGCCGGCGGGGGGAGGGGGAGGGGGACATGGGGCGGCGGTGGCGCTCGTGGTGGTGCCCGGGGGAGCGGGAGCGACGGGAGCGGGGTCCCTGGGGGTCGTGGTGGTACCTGGGGGAGCGGGAGCGGCGCGAGTGGGTGGTTGAGGCGCGGTGGGAGTGTGGGCGCCGTGGGCGAGTGTGCCGTGCGGGGGGGGAGCGGGAGCGCCGCCGCTTGCGGGACCGGCCCTCGTCGCTCGAGTCGGGCCAGTCCGGAAGCGTCGGCGGCCTCTGGGGGGGCTCGCGCGGCGCCGCTTGGGGGGGGGGGTCCCCCGTCGTCCTTGGGGCCCCTTCGGCCATCGGATGGTGGCCGGGGGGGTACGGGGCGTCACGCGGTGCTGGTTGGGGGGGGAGATCCCCCGTCGTCCATGGGGCCCCCTCGGCCATCGGATGGTGGCCGCGGGGGTACGGCTGGTACGGGGGTGGTGGCTGGTACGGGGGGGGTGGGTATGCGAGCGGGGCGTTCGGCGGCTGCCATCCCGTCCGCTGGTGCTGTTGGTGTACGGGGGGTTGTGGCCCGGTGGGGTAGGGCGGTGGGCAGTGGTAGTGGTGGGGGTGGTGTTGGTAGTGGTGGTGGTGGGGCCGCTGGTGGTGGTGGTGTGTGTAGTGGTGGGGTTGGTGTTGCGGGTATGGCCCATGGAGTCCTTGTGGGTATTCCGGTCCCCCTTGTGGGGGTGGGGGGTTGGGCATCGTGGGCAGTCCCCGGGGCTGCACTATGTGGTGGGCATGGAGGAAGGGTTGGGGGGCGGGCTTGACGGTGACGATGGTTGAGGGGTCCCACGTCCCTGGGTCGGTTTGGCCGGCGGTGGTGGTGGTTTGTGGGGGATGGATGACGGGGCGTTTGATGACGGGGATTTTGACGAGGGTTTGGAGGGGGTCGTGCTGGGTGGCCGTCTCCGCGGTGGTGGTGGGTGCCGGCGGGAGGGGGGCGCGGGTCGTGGTGGGTGGGGGGTCCTGGCTTGGGCGAGGGCCTGAGTGGGGGTAGTATCGGGTGGTTTTGTGTCGTTGCGTATGCGGTGTTGTGTGTGGTCGCGTGGGCGCTGGCTTGGGTTTGGGGTTGGGTTTGGGGTTGGGGTCCGGTTTGGGTTTGGGGTCGGGTTTGGGGTTGGGGTCCGGTTCCAGGTTGAGGAGTACCTCTGTCCGGAGGTGTGAGGGCGTCGATGCCGGGTCGGGGGTCGTCCCGGTGGGTTGCCGGGGTGCCTGAGTCGCCTGTGTGGGGGTTGGGGGGTTGGTGCGTGCGGCCGCGGCTTTGGCTTTCGCCGTGGCCTTGAGGATGAGTTTGGCGGGGAGGGGGGGGTCGGAGGATGAGGTGGAGGAGGTGGACGAGGCTGAGGACGAGGAGGAGGTGGTGGACGCGGGTTGGGCTGTGATGCGGGCGGGCTTGCGGGCGGCGGCTTCTGCCGCGGCCACGGCGGGGAGGATGGAGGGCATGTCCCCGGGTTGTAGGTTGGGGGCGGGCGGCTGGGGGGGCCCGGTCGTGACCTGGCGGCCCGGCGGGCCGATCTGGTCGGCTGCGGCGGGGGAGGGAGGCGCGGGGCTGCGGCCTTCTCTTTCTGGGCTCGGCTGGGCCCGGGTCCTGCAATGTGCGAGGTCGTGTGGGTTTGTGTCAGCGGGGGGGAACAGTTCGCGTGGGCTGCATTCAGGGGCCGGGGGGGGTGGGCCTGGGTCCTCTGGGGTGTGTGTGGGGGGCGTGGGCGGGCCACTGGGTGGGGTGGGCGTGCCGCGGGGCATGGGGCTCCCCTTGGCGGGTGTGTGTGGGTTGTCGAGTGTGGGGGGCGGTGAAGGGTGGCCGGTGGGTGGGTGTGTGGCGGGCGTGTGCTGGTGTTCGGGCGGGTGGGGGAGGCCCGTGTCGCGGGGCCCGGGGGTGCGCGCGATAGTGGGCGTGTGTGGGTCTCCGGTTGAGCAGCGAGAGGGGGGGGGCATGGGCGGGGATTGTGCGGGGGGTTGTGCTGCGCCGGTGTATGTGTCCGCTTGCTGCGCGCTTGCGTGGGCAGTTGTAGGCCGGGCGGTTTGGAGGAGAAGCTTGCCGTCTTCTGCTGCCGCGGCAAGGATTTCGCAGACGAGCGTTCGTATCTGGTGGACCTCTTGGTCAGTGGTGGGAAGGGGGCATGCTAGCTTTGGGCTAAGACCCGCGCGGTTGAGGACCCTGTGGATGGCGTGGTACCCGCAGGTGAGGGACTGCTGCGGCCTGGGGGGGGGGTTTGGTCGTGTGTCCGGGCCTGCTTCGACTTGTGTGTGGGCGGTGGGGATGGCCCAAACCCAGGGCACAGTCCCCGTGGGTGGCCAGTGGCGCTGGATCCAGTGGGTTAGGCAGAGCATGGACAATCCCAGGTGGTAGCCCGCCTTCCCTGAGGTGATTTGGGCCAGGGCGCGGGCTGGGGGCGTGTCCCCTGGCTGGAGGAGACCCCTGAGGATCCTGTGCTGGGTGGTGGGGTCCCCCACTGCCCCTGGTGGGGCGGTCTCCGGGGCGAACATGGTGTCTGTCCCCTGGATGATCCATTGCGGGCCGTGGGACGTAGCCATAGCGGCTATCACGTAGTAGTGGCCGCGCTCGAGGACTGTAACCCAGACCTCCGGCGGGGGGTGGTCACTGTCTGTAGGTGGGGGGGGGAGGTCGTCGTCCGGGGTGCGGAGGCCGGCGGCGCGGAGGGCGGTGTCGCGGTTGGGCGCGGTGGCCTGTTCCCACTGCTCGGGGTGGTTCGGGTCCGCTGGGTGGTCCGTCTCCGCTTGGGCCCGCCGTAGGCGTACGGTCCCTCGACGCGTGACGTTGCTGCCGGTGTCGTGCGTCAGGGCCTGGCCCCACTCGATGGGGGGGATCCAGATGGGCTGGCCCCGGGTGTGTTTGCGGGCTCGCCAGAGCACGAGGTCTACTATGGTCTCTTGGAGGCCGCTGCCTGGGGTGGTCAGGTCCCGGAGGGCTTTGACGGTGAGCTTGGTCCAGTCCTCTTGTAGGCGGTACCAGCCCAGGGGGGTGGTCGGGGCCCTGTCTTGGAGGGTCGCTCGGAGGAGGTCGGGGTCGCGGATGGTGGCCGGTGTGAGGGGAGGGTGTCCCGGGTCCGGGGGGGGTGGGCTGGATGGGCTGCCGGGGTCTTGCGCGTCTACGTCGATGGATGGTTGGCCCTGGCTGGGTTCGGCCGGACTGGGCGGTGCCGGGTGGCTTCTTGGGTGCGAGACGGGTCTCGGGGCGCTGTGGTGGTGCCTTGGAGACCTGTGGATGGAGACGGGGGGCGCGTGCGGGGCGCGGAGCGGGTTAGTGGACGTCTGGGTCATGCACGGCATGGTAATGGATGAGACGCTGCATGTGTTCCCTGGCGGTGGGGTCGGTGAGTTGTTCCGCGTGTGTTAGCAGGAGGTGTTTGCGGTGTACCATTTGGGCTGCTGCTCTGCGGACCGCTTCTAGCTGGAGGTGTGCTGCTGCTTCCATGGGGCTTTCCGTGTGTTTGGTGAGGTGTCGGTGCAGGGCCTGTGTCACTGCCCCTCTCATGGTGGCTTCTTTGTTCAGGGGGTCCCGGAAGAGGTGTTCGGTGGCCTGGTGTGCGTGGCTGTGGGCTGGCCATCCTTCGTGTTGCCGCAGGGTTTCCGCCGGGGACCAGCCCACTAGGGTGTCCCTGTCTGTATGGAGGGGGCATTTCTTGAAGTGTTCCCAGTCCTCCGGGGTGGTGTGGTCGCATGGGCAACGGGTGTGTTCGTCGGGGACGTGGATGTGCTTGCGGGCGAGCCATCTGGCGACCCTGGTGAGGAAAGGCAGTTGCTCCCTGAGGAGCTGGATGCGTCGTTTCTGGAGGTGGGCTGGGACGTTTGCTGGGCGGAGCGCTGAGTGGTAGAGGGGGACTTGCAGTCTGTCCTGGAGCTCCTGGATGTGCGCCCGGCTGTCTGCGTCGCCGAGCACGCGGGCGAGATGTTGGACGGGGTTGGGGTAGTGGTACGCTCTGTCGTGGGAGGAATAGGGGGCGTCCTCTGGTACCCAGTCCGGGGTCTGATGGGGCTCGGGTACAGGGGGCACGTGTTGGAGGTGTGTGTGGTTGCGGCCGAGGTCAGGGATCTGGAGGGCTGGTAGGTGTGTTGTGCGCTGGTGTACTGCCTGGTTGTCGACCTTACCATTTCCGTATTGGTGCCTGTGGGACTCCTGTTTCACGATGTGGAGTTGGACGTAGGGGGGAAGGCTGCGTAGGGCTTTCCAGAGTAGCAGTGCCTGGGTGCCGAGGCTCGTCGCGGTTGCTTTGTGAAGTGGTTGCCTTGCTATGCGGAGGAGCAGGTGCGTGTCGACAGTGGCGTCTACCACGAACCAGACCCGGACGATGTGCGGGGAGTGGGCGGGTAGGTGGGCCGCGACCTCGGTGATGGCGTCGGCCATGGCCCCTAGCTCCCCAAGGGAAGAGGCCCCATAGGTGGTGTGGCCCGTGTGGTGGTCCATGTGGTAGTGTTCCCCGGTGTGGGTTAGTTGCAGGGTGGCCCCCCCGGTGATGGGCGTGAGGGCGGATTCGCCTGAGGCGTCGGTGAAGAAGAGCCGGTCCGCCGGTGATGGTTGTGGGAGGCGGCATGGGTTCATGGGCAGGTAGGCGTATATGGCAAGGCCCGTGGCGAGGTGGGCTACTGGGGTTGTGGGCTGTAGGATGGGGGTGGCGTACACCCCTATTCCTTTGGAGATGATGTGCTTTGCTTGGGGGGACAGGGCTATGAGCCCCTGCTCCGGCTGTCCTTGTGTGAGGTAGGAGTAGATGTAGTGGAGGATGTAGGCTGTGTCGGGGTTTAGGTCGTGGCATGTGAGGGTTTGTGTTCGGTGCTCCGGTGTGTGGCAGGAGTGGTGGAGTGGATAGTAGGGGTGCTCGTGTTTGCCCGTTCTGCCTGGCTCGTACATGCTGTAACGGATGGCGACCCCTGCCGGGTCGGGGCGGGGGCATGTGGGTGTAGTGGTGAAGAGCCATTTGGGCGCGTGGTCGGGGTTCCATGCTACCGTGGGGTTAGTGTCGGTGCGGTGGAACCATGGGGCTATCCATGCGTAGGCCTGTGGTGGTAGGTGGGTCGTGGGGTGGGTGTGGTGGCGTGCTATGAGGTGTAGCACGGGCCATGGTGCAGTTGGTGCCTCGGGGTCACAGGCCCAACATGTGCGTGGCATGCTCTGGGAATCTTGGGGGACCTTTGGTAGGTCTCGGGCGGTCATGTGGTGTTTCGGTATGCGCCATTTTGCCCCGTGGTGGATGACGGTGGTCTGCGTGGGTTTGGCTTCATTCGGGGCTAGTAGTAGGGTTAGTGGTGGGACTGGGCCCGTTACTGGGGGGACGGGTTCGTGTTTCGATCCGGTGGGTGCGTAGGGCGGTGTCTCTGGGATGGGTCGCGGGTGTTGTCGTGTGAATTCTCGGTAGGCTTTGCGCATGTCTTTGCTGCCCGGTAGAGTGTGTCCCGCTGTTCGTGCCGTCTGTGTGAGGTAGTGGTGGAAGAGGCGGTATTGTGGCCATTCGGGAAGCTGTAGAAAGGGGGTGTGGTGTGCCCCGCTGTGGTGCAGGACCCGCATTTGGGCGAGGGTGACGTATACTACGGTGATGGAGGCCCCGACAAGGTCTATGGTGTCCTTGGTGAACAGTAAGTAGCCAGCGTGACAGCAAGCGATAACCCAGGGCATGGGACCAAAGGGGATATCAAGGGTCGTGAATCAAGGCTTGGCGCGACAAGATCGCCAAGGTTTCCTACCCTGGACGGTCGCCCGAGACGGCCGATTTTGCCATTTTGGCAATTATGACCCCATTTGACGAACCCGTGGTGCCCTGATGCCGGGACCTCAGAGGGAACCAGGTTGGGTGAGGGCTCCAGGGAGTTCTTAGGCTAAGGGCATAGGGTCAGTTGCCTCGTCCCTACCTCTGGCGGGTCCGGAGGAGGGGTCAATTTTGGAGATTTTTTGAATATCAGTTTGGGCTGAAACAGCCCATTTTCAGCTACCAACTCGTAGGGGATAATGACGGGGCCTTATCTCTGGCTCAGAGAGGAGTTGGGACCTGCTGTTAAGGGAGCATAGGGAGCGACTGTCGGTTGGCCTTGGAGTCCCTTGGTTCCCAGGAACTCGCCTGTGGCTGAGCTAGACACCCTCCCCTATTGGCAGTGTTTCAAGGTCCGGACTGAGCAGGGCATGGGTTGTGTTTGAGCCCCCGCCCCTGCCAGCCACTGAGAGGGTCGGACCTGGGATTGGGATACGAGTTGGGACTGAGTGTCTATTGTCCTGTGATGCCCTTACCCCAGTCCAGTCGTAACCCCGTGTGTACATATCCTGATGTGTTGCTGTACATACTTTCGTTCCCTTGTTTCCAAGTGGCAGGGATCCTGAAACGCTTTGTCACATGACACGAGCGTGATGACGCCCATGTGAGCGCAGTGCTTTGCCTGCTTGCGTGCCTGTGCGTGTCCACCGCAGCGTCCCGTGGCCAGGCCCCCCTCGGGAACGCGTCAGTGGGACACGCGGCCGCACGCGCCGCCCTGCACTACGGGGTGGCACACCGCTGGATCCCGGATGACATCGCACGCGGCAGCGTGAACATCCAGGAGGCCGTCGACCGAGTCACCCACGCGGGCCAAGCGGCAGTAACCTTGCACACCCGGGGCCGCCACGGCGGACCCGCGGAGGGGATCATTGTGGAGCCCTCGGGAACGGTGCTGGTCCTGGCAGCGGACATGGTCAGAGGGGTGCTCCACGCATCCTGCGTGCGGCGGGCGCGCCCACAGTGGACCATCCAGGTGTACACCCCCCCACGGGCGTGGCCCTTCTCCACGTGGGCGGTGCTCGCCGTCATGTGGCACCTGGCACCGGAGGAGGCCCGCACAGGAACCGCGAGGAAAATCGCCCGGGACCTCCACACCTGGCCAGCCGGCCAGGATTTCCCCTGGCGCAGGCCCCGCGGCGGCCTCCCAGTGGCACCCGCGGCAGAGGGGCTCAGCCTTGCGGCAACCCTCCAACGGCACCCCGACAAGAGGGCACGCCACTTCCTGCAGACGGGCACGGTCCCGGCCGCCCCGCCAGACTCTGAGTGGCGATGGGACGCAGGGGAGGCGCAACCGCTGCCTGGCCCCTGGGTCCTCCCGTTGTGGTATTTGCCCGTGGGCACCCTGGCCCATGCCACCCAAGCCGTCAAGGGGGCTTTCCCGCAGCCGCTCCTCCCCGGCGTGGCCCTGCTCCGCAGCCTGAAGGCGGGGGCGGCCAGGGTAGGGTGGAGGGAAGAGGGCGGGCGCCCGAGCCCGTATTTCCCCCTGGTCCAGGGCCATGCGCTACTCCACGGCGAGGGCATGGGGACCGTGGAATGGGGGGCGATCGTGCCTGGGACGGCGTGCAGGTGGATCACTGCGGCCGCCCCAAAGCCCATGCGATCGCCGCCGGCGTGCCACCGCCTCCTACGGGCGGTCCCCTCCTTGGCCCCCCAACACGCCCTAACGAGGGACGTATGGAGGGCCATGCTGAGCCACACCAGGGAGTGGCTGACGAACCCGGGTGCACGGTATCCGCCGGGGCCAGTGCTCCAACAGCTCACGACCCCCACACCCGGGGTCCGCCACGCCCTGCACAGGGCGTCGGCCTTTCGGGAACACCTCACCGAGAAGGTGCTAGACCTGGCGCTGGAGCAGCTGCGGGTGCTCTATCCGCAGACCCACATCCCGCCCGCGGGCACGTCCAACCGCCTGGGCCGCCTGGGTTTGCAGCGCCGCGTCGAGGCCGCGCAACCGGGGGGTGTGGTTGAACAGTGGCTGACACTCCGCAACCCGTCCACCGCGCAAGGCCACTGGTACCTACACCAACTCCTCTTCCTACCCCGGGCGGCCCGGGAGCACCGCCAGCAAAACCCGTACCACACGCACCCGGAGCGCCTGGGCGTGCAGAGCTTCCCGCAGCCGGCCCCGCCCGCCCTCTCGCCGGGGCAGGGCCCCAAGGAGCTGCAGCAGGGCCCCCCGCTCGACAACGGCCACCACAGTACAGCAAAGGGGAAGCAACGGCAAGGATGGGGCCGAACCGGACTGCACGAACTGCGGAGCGGTGGCCTGGACGGCGGCCTGCAGGCACCTCGCCCGAGATACCACGGGGCTCAGGCGGTACAGGCCCACGAACTGCACGGCGCTAGCGGTCGCGTTCGCGGCCGTCACCATGGGTTGCGTGGCGGCGTGGCCAGCGCAACTGCTGCTTCAGGTCCCCTGCCGAGACGCGCAGCCCCGCCGGCCAGCCACAACGCACACGCCGACAGCACCCCTCCCGGCGGAGCAGCTATACGTCGTCGCGGCGGCGCTGCTGGCAGACGGCGGGGAGAGTTTCATCCACCACCACGACCCGGCGCAGATCGCGGGAAGCATACAAGGGCCGCAGCGCGATGCACCCCACCCGTGGCACGCCACACTCCGCGGGCGCACCCGCGTCAGGGACGCGGGCGGCGGCACACCCCCTCCCGGGCCTCAGCAGGGGGAGGCACTGGTGCTGCAGACAGCAGGCCACCAGGCCATCCTACACGGCCCGGCCGGAGGGTACCGGTCGCATGTCCTGACCGGGGGCCGCTGGACTGTCTGGTACAGCACCGCCAGGCAAGGGGCATTCCCGCCCCAGCCCCATGTCGACTGGCAGCAGGGGCCCACCCAGGCCTACTATATGTCGGCGGACCCCTGGTCGCTGGCAGTCCTGCTACACACCGTCGGCGCCCCCAACAAGAGGCAGGAACCGTGATGGGTCAACCCCCCCGCACTGGTCTGGAGCCCCGACCAGGAGGAGCATCTACAGGCCGCGTGGCAGGGGGACGCCATCAGGGCCGCGGACGTCCCGGAAATCCACACGGGGGCATCACGCACGCCCGCCCGGCAGCTACCCTGGCGGTGGCTCAACGGGGACAGCAGAACCCGCAGTGGGTGGTCTGCATGTTCAGCCTGGCGGACGCGCACATCGTCCTCTGCGACGCTGAGCGCCTGCCGGGGCCCGAAGCCGTAGTCCGCGTGGCGGACTGTACCCGCATGATCAACAAGGCGCTACGGGAGGGCGATCACCACGCCCTCCTGCTCCAGGTCTGGCTGAAGGACAACGCCAGGGCAGCGAGGCCGGGAGTGTGGCCAGCAGCGGCGCAGCCCGCCAACGTAGAGCTCCAGCTGGCGGTCCCGACCACAGTGTACCACTGGCTACAAGCCTTCAGAGACCTGCGATGGAGGGGCAAGCCCGACCGCCAAATCGGCGCCACGCACTGGCAAGCTTGGCTGCAGGCAGACCCGCAGCGTGATGCCGTCCGAGGTCTCGGGCCGGCGCCCGCAACACGAGCCCTTGATGCGGCGGCCCCGGGCCGCGCGTTGGCGCCACACACGGTTCCCCTGGCCAACCTGCCTTTCGAACCAGCGCCAGAGGGCGCAATCCGAAAGTCCGTACCGCTCCCCCCGGCGCGAGGGGCCACAGAGCCAACGAAATGCCCCCTGTGTGCGGACAAGTACTACACAAGCGGGGCGATGCTGGAACAAGTAAGAAAAAGTGCTTTTCCAATGCTTTGGGGTATACTTTAGTTGTATTAGAGGTGCTCTATGCACACAGGCATTTCTATCTTAGTATTGGCCCAACCAAAAGGGGTGATAACACATTTTGACCTATGGAACCAAACACCAAATTAGGATGTGGTGTGGACCCCTTTATCCCCAAGCTATGGGCACTAAAAAATCTTTTCCTTGGTTGCTGAGGCACTGATATACTGAAGGCAGAGCCTATGAACTTATCTATGTTTTCTCATGAATTCTTAGCTATCCTAGTGGTATGCACCCTAGGGGGCTGGGGCACCTCTTTTTGAGAGGTCCTGGGTTCAATACCCAGTCAGCCTAGCTAAGTAGGAATATGCCATGTGACATGGCAGTGACCTCATCGCCACATGCCATGCCACCTCAGCACCTATGGGACCCAAAAAAAAAGAGTGCACATCTCAAGATGGCACTGTGGATGAGAGTGAGCTCTTAGGGCAGTTTTCCAATCAGTTTTTCTCAAACGTGTAAAATATTTCATCCTGAGTTGCAATGTATGCTAATTTCTGTGGTCTATTGTTGATACTTTTCTTTATCTAACTCTTTGTGACTGCAGCCCCTCATGCTTTGATCCTGATTTTCTTCTACTTGCTTATCTATGGCTTGGGTTATCCTGGATTGGTTGTATTTCAGCAACTAAACCATTTTCCTCATCAAAAACAAACAGCAGGAAGCCCTACACCAGCAGCAAGCAGCAGGTTTGAGGTTTGAGGTTTGATTTTGCGGGTACTAGACGCCTTTCGGCCCCGGGGGGCCACCTAGTCGGGCCAGGTGATGTCCTCCCCACCGGGTCCTAGTGGGGGGCCCTCCAAGACGCACCTCCTGCCTGGTGGCGGAGTCCCCCGGGTTCACAGAGCTCGGAGCCCCGTCCTTCCCCGGCTTCCCCGTTTCACCACTGCCCGGTCTGTGCATCAATTCGCAGCCGTAGGTGCGGGCACATACCCACTGCGTCGCCCCCCTAATGCGTGGTCGCCCGGGGCGCCGGCGCCGCCGGGCCCGTGCTACTGGCTTGTTGCCAGTGGGACCCCCTTGGGCTGGCGCGGAGGCTGCCTAGCCTAGGGGTTGGGGCGTGGCGCTTACGCCACTACTGCCTTGGCGGGTGCAGTGCCCCGTCCGTGTGAGCGCGGCGCTCGCGGCCGGTTCGGGGGGTTCGGGCCGGTACCTGGTGTTGTGTCTCTCTCGTTTCCCCGTACCCGCCCCGCGTATTCTGCGCTGCGTGTGGCGGGCCGTCCCGTCGGGGTGTCCCTTACCCTCGCTCGCTGGTACGCCATTCCACGCGGTCTGTGCGTTCCGCGCGCTCGGTCCGGTTGCCCTTCTGGTAGTCCCAGCGTGTCTCTTTTGTGTGTGTGCGCTCGCGCTCTCGCGGCGTCCGCTCCCCCCCCCCCTGGGTGGTGTGGTGTGCACACCTCGCGTGGTCCCGGCACTGGACGCTGGTAGGGCCGTTCCACGTGGTCCGTGCCCCTCCGCGTGTCCTGCGCCGGTCCCTTGCTCCGTCTGGCGTGCTTGGGGGGGGGCGGTCCAGTCCCGGTTCCCCCCTACTTGGCTTAGGGTTGTGGGTGTGGCGGCAGGGCGTCCCCGGGGGGGTGCCTTCTACCGTTGCGAGGGGCATCTGGGGTCATGCGCTCCCCCTCCCCCGCCTGCCCGCCCACTGGGCGGGCTGTCGGGGTCCGCGATCCACGTGTTGTTGGCGCGGGCGTGCGGTGTTGGGGCCCTGCTCTGTCCCCTCGGCCGGCACGCCCTGTGGGGGCTGCGCGCCGCGGGGCGGTCCGTGGCGTTCATGTGCTGGGGGGCGGGCTGGGGGGGGGGGGGGGCGTGCGCCGTACCCACCGGTTGTGCGGCCAGCGGGGGGCCTGTGGGGCGGGGGGTCGCTCTGCCCGTCCGTCCCTCTGCCTTCCCTGGGCAGGCAACAAAGCGGGTGTCACTGGCGTTGTGCTGTCCATGGGGGGCGTGGCCTCCCATACCACTCCGGTTTGTGCTCACCAGGCTTCTCTGGGTACGATCTGTGCGGCGTCCTGGCGCGTAGGCGCGGGCTCTCTTGTTCTTCGCGGCCCGCATGGGAGCCGGCGGCTGGGGCGGGGGGGCGGGTCGCGCTCCGGCTCCTCTCTCGGGCGGGGGGGGGTCCATCCCCCCTGCCTCGGGGGTTGGGGGCCGGGGCCCCCGCGGCTTGCGTGCCGGTGGGGGGGCGGGGGGGGGGGGGTGTCGCGCCGCGGCCTCCCTGCTCCCCTTCGAGGCGGCGGCCTGCGGTACTCAATCCTGGCCCCCTTCGTGTCGCCGGCGCGCTCCCTTCCGGCGTCTGCGTGCGGTCGGGGCCGAAGTGCCGCCCCGGCCTGGGGGGGGGGGGTGAGGGGCGGCCCGTGGACCGCTCCCCAGAGGGCCCTTGCAGACCTGAACCCCCCCTCTGCCCTCCCTGAGTGGGCTGTGGTCACAGGAGGGTCATGTGGGGCGCGGCCTCCATACCGTTCCGTTGTGCGCGCCATTGGGCGGGCTGTTGGGGTCCGCCACCCATGTGCTGTGGGCGCGGGTGTGTGGGTGTGGGGGCCCAGCACTGTTCCCTTGGCCTGCATGCCCTGTGGGGGCTGCGTGCCGCGGGGGTGGTGGGGGGCCATCCCTGGGGGGGCTGGCCTGCCACCGTTGTGAGGGGCGCCTGATGTCAGGCGCTGTCCCTCCCCTAGCCGCCCGTCCTCTGGAGCGGGCAGCCAGGGTTCTGCATCCTGTGTGTCCCGGGTGCGGTCGGTGCGGGCATGGGGACCCAGCACCGGCCCCACAGCGTGCGCCCTTGCGGGCCGGCGTTGCTCGCTGTGGGGGTGGCGGAAGGGCATCCCCGGCGGGGGTGCCTTCCACCATTGTGAAGGGCGCCGGAGGTCAGGCGCTGTCCCCCCCCGACTGCCCGCCCACTGGGCGGGCTGTTGGGGTCCGCCACCCACATGCTGTGGGCGCGGGTGTGTGGGTGTGGGGGCCCAACACTGTCCCCTTGGCCTGTGTGCTCTGTGGGGGCTGCATGCCGCGGGGTTGGTGGGGGGCCGTCCCCGGGGGGGCTGGCCTGCCACCGTTGTGAGGGGCGCCTGGTGTCAGGCACTGTCCCTCCCCCGGCCGCCGGCCCTCTGGAGCGGGCAGTCAGGGTTCCGCGTCCCGTGTGTCCCGGGTGCGGTCGGTGCGGGCGTGGGGACCCAGCACCGGCCCCACAGGATGCTCCCTTGCGGGCCGGCGTTGCTCGCTGTGGGGGTGGCGGAAGGGCGTCCCCGGGGGAGGTGCTTTCCACCATTGTGAGGGGCGTCTGGGGTCAGGTGCTGTCCCTCCCCCAACTGCTTGCCCACTGGGCGGGCTGTTGGGGTCCGCCACCCACGTGCTGTGGGTGCGGGTGTGTGGGTGTGGGGGCCCAACATTGTCCCCTTGGCCTGCATGCCCTGTGGGTGCCGCGTGCCCCGGGGGTGGCGGGGGGCCGGCCCCGGGGGGGGTGGCCTGCCACCGTTGTGAGGGGCGCCTGGTGTCAGGCGCTGTCCCTCCCCCGGCCGCCCGTCCTCTGGAGCGGGCGGCCAGGGTTCAGCAATCCGTGTGTCCCAGGTGCAGTCGGTGCGGGCGTGGGGACCCAGCACCGGCCCTACAGCGTGCGCCCTTGCGGGCCGGCGTTGCTCGCTGTGGGGGTGGCGGAAGGGTATCCCTGGGGGGGGTGTCTTCCACCATTGTGAGGGGCGTCTGGGGTCAGGCGCTGTCCCTCCCCCGACTGCCCGCCCATTGGGCGGGCTGTTGGGGTCCGCAACCCACTTGCTGTGGGTGCGGGTGTGTGGGCGTGGGGGCCCAACACTGTCCCCTTGGCCTGCATGCCCTGTGGGGGCTGCGTGCCGCGGGGGTGGCGAAGGGCCGTCCCCGGGGGGGGTGGCCTGCCACCGTTGTGAGGGGCGTCTGAGGTCAGGCGCTGTCCCTCCCCCGACAGCCCGCCCTCCGGGCGGGCTGTTGGGGTCCGCCACCCACGTGCTGTGGGCGCGGGTGCGTGGGTGTGGGGGCCCAACACTGTCCCCTTGGCCTGCATGCCCTGTGGGGGCTGCATGCCGCGGGGGTGGTGGGGGGGCGTCCCCGGGGGGGCCGGCCTGCCACCGTTGTGAGGGGCGCCTGGTGTCAGGCGCTGTCCCTCCCCCGGCCGCCCGTCCTCTGGAGCGGGCAGCCAGGGTTCCACGTCCCGTGTGTCCCGGGTGCGGTGGGTGCGGGCGTGGGGACCCAGCACCGGCCCCACAGCGTGCGCCCTTGCGGGCCAGCGTTGCCCCAGACGCCCCTCACAATGGTGGTAGGCACCCCCCTAGGGGACGCCCTTCCGCCACCCCCACAGCGAGCAGCAGCAAGCAGCAGGAGAGGCACAACAAACACACAGTGTTGAAATCACTATAAAATTTTCTGGTAGCAAGAGGCAGACTGTCTCTGCGTACCGGCAGCAACCCCGTGCCGTACATCCAGTGCGCCGAGATCAATCATATATAAGCAAGAAGGGCAAACGAATATGGACACCAAGAGAGAGGACACCGACGTGAAGACGGCGCGTGAGGCACCAGCAATGCCAGCACCTGGTGAACCTGGAACTGGACCTCGCGCTGTACCTTCGGAGCCCTTACATGGGCCAGTGGACGTGGCGGAGGATTCGATGGAAGGACTTCAGTCAGCCTTCCGGGCCCTCTCAGTCGAGGAGGTGGACACCCATCCTGTGAAGAGAAAGAGAGAGAGAGAGAAGGATGCTGGAGAAAGCATAGCAGACGAAGGAGCAGACCAAGGGCACGACCCGACGAATGATCCTACCTTCGAGGGCGCACCAAGCGCATCTGGCCCCCACGCATCACCCTCTCCTATAACCACCACACTCCCAACTCCAGACCCAGCCGCTGCAACATCCACACCCATAACCAACCCGCTTATGGCTGAGGGCATAGGCTTTACTGGTATGCCTACCTACCCTGCCTATGGTGTGAACCCACGTACCACTGCGCTTCCAGAGGCAACTACTACCAGTGAGCCGGTGACCTCCAGTTCTGCGCCGCGATGGTATGCAGCTGACTATCACCATCCTCTACCCGCTACTGGAGCCTATGTGGATGTTCCTGGGTATGCAACCCTGAGCGGGTTGAGGAAAGGACCTGAGTCATGCGGGAGCAGGAGTAGAGGATCGGGGACATCCTCCAACAGGTCCCTGACGCGGTCGGAGATCAACGAGGTGCTCCGAGGAGCCACCTCTAAAATTGTTGGCGACCTCACTCAAGAGATTCGAGATAAACTGGAGCCCCTGATACCGCCGCAAGCGTCACCTACCACCGTGGGAATGTCGCCCCATCGAGTACAGGCCAATCACCTGGTGGCAGGGCTGACAAACACCCTGGGGAGCCTGAGGAGCCGACCGATGCCGACCCCTGCTGTGATACCTAGAAGCCCTTTCGTGCCGAGGACGGCCCAGCCACCCTATAGTCACGTGGAGAATTCCACGAGAGCCGAGCTGGACCGGCTTGGGCTGACAGCCCTTAGGGCAATGGTGGATGTGGAGCCCTACGGCTCCAGTGACCTAGGCGGAGATCCCTCCGATGATGAACCGCCGTCGATGACTTCTGCTTCGCCCCCGGAGGAGGACGACCCGGAGGACCCCGAGAACCCAAGTGGGAAGAAGAAGAAGAAGAAGAAGAAGACCCGACGCCCTGGGGGACGCAGGTCTCAGGAGGCTAAGGCTATTGCCACCTCCAAGATCGTGGTGAACCTGCCTGAGTTCACAGGCAAGGACCTTAGCGTGTTCGCTGAGAAATTTGGCCAGTTTTTCCGATTGACCGGCCAAACCCACGCTAGTGGACGGGTCAAGTGCGATCTGCTCCTGCAGTGTTGCAAGACCAAGTACCTGGAGAAGCAGGTCAAACAGATCGTGACTAAGTCCGCAACCTTTGCCGATGTGTTGGTTGCCTTGGAGAGGCAGTACCCGACCTATGAAACTGACGTCTCCATCAGGGCCGAGAACCAGAACCTGCCAATGCTGCCCAACAACCCCAAACCTGGCAGGGTCTCTAAGCTATTGGCTGACTTGGATCACTGGGCTGGACGACTGACGCCCGGTTCCTACAGCAGCGACGGCGTGCTTTTCTGGTTGGTGGCTAAGCTCTCTCGAGAGCTGTGGGACGAGTGCCGTTCAACGGCAGAGCGCATGGCTAGAGCCCTCCACTACAAGGATCTATGTGTACTACTCCTGGAGCTGGTGCTGGAGAAAGAAAGCGACCAGCACCTGAACAACTACCGTCCTGGAGGTGGAAGCTCTGGAAGCCATGGCAAAGGGTACCAAGGATCCAGACCTGGGCAGGGGACTACCCCCAAACACGCCCATATCATTAAAAATGTCAAGGAGCTCTTCTGGTGTGATGCCAGAGACGAGCAGGGCCATCTGCAGCACGCCCCTGACTGCGAGCAGCGAGACTGCTTCGTATTCCAAGGGAAGCAGCAGGAGACCAACACCGGCGCCAAGGCGAAGCTGCCGGATCACTACAGGTGTACTATCACCTGTGCCATCTGCGGGAAGAGGAAGCACTACGAGGATGAGTGCTACCACAAGCAGCGCCTGTCGGTGAAGCTGAAGGGTGAGGATCCTGGCAAAGGCTCTGGCAAAGGTGGAGGCAAAGGCAAAGGCAACGACTCCGGCAAGGGCAAGTCGAAAGGACGTGGACAAGGGCAAGACGAACGTCAAGGTGGACGGGGAGGAGGCGCTAACCGCCAGCCAGACAAGGACAACAAGAACACGGACAAGAACGGAGGCAACCCTAACCCTAATACAGGGGGGAACTCCGAGCCCTCTGGAGGGCAGTCTGGTCCCACCACACACTCGCAGACGCAGGCCCAGCAAGAACAAGGAGCCAAGCGTGAGCATGAAGGTGGTGATAATGGCAACGCTAAGAAGAGGAGCCGTTTCATGAGGATGGCCCGCAATTTGCGGAACAAGGGGTTCGAGGTGACCTGTCCCGCGGAGTTCTGACGGGGACGCTCCGGTGGGACCAAGGACCTGGTGTTTTGGGTACGTATCCGAATAGGGGGACGTGAATACCTGGGGGTATTGGATACTGCCGCCACCATATCTATAGTGGCCAAGAAAAATTTACCTTGTGGGAGCCTGAAGAACACCATGACCACCGCGGCTATACGAATGAGGGATGGACATGTGGTGCACAGCTGCGGGGACTGTGAAGTGGAGGTACCTATGGGCTCCCGGACTATCGCCCATCGGTTCTATGTGATGGACACTGAGGCCTTCGACTTTGTATTGGGGACTGACTTCTTCGTGCAGCACTCCCAGATACAATCCATGACGCTGCAAGCGCCCTACCTCCTCTACGTGGACCACGGCAGTGGCAGAGAGTCTGTGCCACTGGAGCAGTCGGAACATACCTCGAGCTACCTGAGGGTATCAAAGGAGGAGCCCTCGAACATGATGGCGGCCTCCAAAACTGAGGACTATCAACTATTTGGAGAAGTCCTAGACCAAGGTCTGAAGGAGTTGGGTTACTCTAGAGAAGACCTGAGGGTGGAGTTGTTCGCCAGCGACAAGCAGCATGTACTGGACCTTTACTGCAGCAAGGGGAAGAACTGCAGCTACAAATTGTACTGGCCCTCTTTCGGGATGGCCTACGGGAACCCCAGGTTCAGTGAACTGGGGAACGTCCTGACCAAGCTGGCTTTGGAACGCTCCCGTATGGTCCTGTGTTTCCCCGATTGGGGAGCCCATGGGGGCAACGAGTACTGGCGAAACCTCCTTGTCAGGCTGACTATCAGCTTCGTTCGTTTACCTGATGAGGCCATCTACGTGCCTCTGGGGCGTAAGACGCCTATTGGGAAACCCGGATGGGGGAGTGTTCTCAGCGTGGTGGACGGAGGTCTTACGTCCATCCCCTGGGAGGATCTGGACCCGACTCTGGTCCAGTCTGTACAAGGAGAAAGCGATGGACTCGCCTTGAGTCACTTGAAGGATCGACTACGACCTCAAGATGCTATTGAGACTACACCCGGAGAAGATGAATACGTCGTGACTAACACCAGCGGCCCCAACCCTCCCTGCCATGTACCTGTTCCTGATGGAATCTCTGAGTGTGGACTATCCGAGCTACCTAGATCTATCCACTCAGATGAGGAAACTGAGCACGACGCCTTCTTCGTGCAGACCTGTGTGGAGGGAGTGGAGAACGCCGAGTACGTCCCCCCACTGAAACCCCTACTCTCCATGAGGGTGGAAGACCATGTGGACGAAGAGCTGGACCCTCGATCCAGGCTAAGGGAGTATGTGGACTCCAAGAGGAAGTTGGTGGCGAAAAAGCTATGCTACGCTAAGCCTACCCGCAGCTCATGGCCACTGAGGCAAGGACGTATGGGAGATCTATCCCAATTGAAGGAGGACCTCGAACAGAAGATCACCACCTGGCAAAGGGAGGAACATCTTAAGCTCATGAAGAGCGTGTGGGGCGCCCATGTGAGTACCCCAGAGGAGGACAACCTCTCGGAGGAATGTGTATGTGAACCCCCTCGAGCGTGCCTATGTTGCCATCATCCATCGGAGATGGTTGAACAACACCTACTATATGCCTACCAAGGGTTGAAGAACACTACCAAGGGCGAAGAGTCGGTGGAGGATCACCTCCCGACGTCTATTACTCAGGGGGCAAGCAACTTACACTCTGACGAGGACATGGAGGACAAGATCAAGCTATTGGAGCTGCGGGTGCAGAAGCTTATAAGGACCTATCTGGAGGTGTTCGGAGAACTACCCCCTCCAGCTTCATGTGACAAGCTGGTACAGATGGACCTCAAGCTGAAACCCGAGTTCCTGGGTCACAAGATCCGGAGGAGACCCTATCCAGCTCCTAAAGAGCAGGCCGACGAGATCGAGCGACAGATACAAGAATGTATCGATGCTGGCCTAGTCCTGGAGTACAAGGACGGGGACTATCCCCAACACTGCAGCCCCTGTTTCCTGGTGGCTAAACCTGGGTCTACAGCCAAACGGCTGGTAGTGGACTACGGAGAGCTGAACAAGAAAACGTTGAACCACTCAGGGTCCATTCCTAATATGGAGTCTACCCTTGAGAAGATAGCCTCCTGTCGCTACAAGACCAAGATGGACAAGAGGAGCGGATTCTGGCAAGTGGACCTGACGCCCAACGCTCAGGAGCTACTAGCCTTCATCACCCCTCAGAGAAGGGTGTTCAAGTGAAAGGTCATGTTATTTGACGTGGCCAACGCACCCGCTCTATTCCAAGAGCTGATGCACAAGATCTTGTCCATTCTACGAAGGAGACCTAAGGTGCAGGAACTTACATCCCGTGGGGCCCAGATGGAAGCACACATCGACGATGTATGCCTCAGGACCAATACCCAGGAGGACCACCTAATCCTCTTGGATGAGTTCTTTGGGGTCTGCCAGGAGAACCACACACGACTCGAGCTGGAGAAGTGTGAGTTCATGCAGGAGACCATGCAGTACCTGGGGTTTGACGTTGGCTATGGGTGGTGGACACCAGCGGCCTCTAAGGCCAAACCCCTGATGGACGCTAAGGTACGACACGAAGACCCCAAGAAAGGACTTCATGATGTACGCAGTTTCATTGGGGCGTGCAACTTCTATCGCCGCAATATCAAAAACTTCACCTACACCAGCGCCATTCTGACGGAATTGATCAAGAAGAGTACTACTTGGCGCTGGGGCCCACAAGAGCAACAAGCATTTGACCAGCTCAAAGACAAGGTGGCCAACGCTAAGTGCTTGGGCGTGCCTAGGGCACAGGGGGAGATTATCCTGGTGACCGACGCCAGCAAAGTGGGCGGTGGTGGAACGTTGTTCCAATGGCAAGCACTAGAGAAGGAGGAGTTCGACTCGGCAATTTCCCAATGGGGGACGGAAGCTCTCAACCGAGATGGAACCCTCAAGCACAGCTACCCTGACGGCAAGTGGGCCCTAGTACCTCTGGGCCACTGGAACTGGAAGTGGAACCAAGCCAGGGGGAACTACTCCACCTATGAGCAGGAATTGCTCGCGGATATGCTAGTGCTATCCTCACAAGCACGACTGTAGGGGAGTAACCCTGTGGTCTGGCTGTGCGACCAAGAGCCGGTCCGCACTTTCCAGAAGGGCCCCCCACCTGAGAAGGCCAAGCTACGGCGTTGGTGGACCTACCTCAGTCAACTACGGCTGACGGTACACCATATCCAGGGAGTGAAGAACGAGTGTGCAGACTACATCAGCCGCAACAACTTCGACGCCCTGATTGGTGCCCGGTCTGAAGCGCTGGCTAAGGAGGCGTTCAGCCGTATGGACGTCCACTTGGACCTCAACATGACTATGATACGCCCCCTGGATGGACTCCAAAAATCGGAGTACCTGAAGGAGTTAGGGGATATCTACAAGCAGCTGGAGAAACGCCTCGAACCCCTCCTGGTCTACCAAGATCACTGGAAGAGGGACAAGAGCTACCTCTGGCACGAGGACCCCATCGTGGTGCCTAGTGACAGAGTCGCAGCGCTGCTGAAGTGGACCCATGAGTCCAGCGGTCATGTGCGTGCTGACCGTACCCTAAGGCTATTCAAGCAGTGGTTCCACACTACGTGGACTGACGACCAACTGCCGAAAACCCTCCAGCCCATCGTGGACAAGTGCCCGTGCAGGTCCACCAAACCAGGGGATATCAGGGACAGAGGTCTCTACTCGACCCTGCCCATCCCTCACTGTGCTAAAAGTGTTCTTTACGTGGACTACACGGAGATGTAATGGGACTGCAGGGACCCCCTCAGAATCACATATATTTGAACTCTCGGTGGGGGGGTGCACCCCCAGAAATCTGACATCAATGAATTTGTTAGATAACAAATGATTAGACAATCAATCAGTAGTAGATATCATGTCAAATAGTATTTGTATTATTCTGGCACAATGATCGCCTGCGCAGAGAGTTGCCATTATGCAACTGAAGTAACTGTTTTCTACAGCGCATCATTTTCTCATTTAACTATTTTTTATTATTGTTTTTATTGTAGATCTGAGTGTATGAATTCATTTTTCGGCATGCTGTATTTATTTTTCAAACAGGCATGCTTTTAGATCACTTGGCAGTGATCAATGTTTGGAGTTGATTGATTTGCTGCATGCCTTGGGGATCAATGGGAATCAGAGATAGACACCGATAAGTTTTCACAAAACTTATTACAATCTAAAAGCTGTACGACATTTCCATCTCCAAGGTCAAGTGCATCGCCGAAGCTGCCGAAGAACTGCGTCGAGCTCTGGACCTATTGACAGCTGCCAGCCCAATCCGGAACAACGGCATCGACATGTTATGTCGTCTGACCGCCAGCGATGCCGTTGAGCGATGCGTTAACAGTGCTTTGATTCCCGCAGATGGAGCTGATGACACGGCCACGGAGGAACTGCTTTGGAAGCCAGCGACGAAGCGGCTGTGAACGCTGTCACAATAGGTCTGTTTCGCAGGACCGATGCTGCCCATGGTCGCCGTTAAGATTCCATCCACAACGGCGCCGTAGCGAACCTCCAGCGCTGCGCGCAGCGGCAAACAACAGCGCCGCCATCACCACCATGAGCAGTGTTGTGGCCGCCGTCATTAGCGGCACTGGTCAGTGTTGCAAAGAGGCTACACGATGATCAACAACCTTGGCGCCGCTGAAGTTATCGCCGCTGAGTTCGCCCGTCAAAGCCTTGACGACAAGAACGGCCCACCGACAAGCCGGAGGAGATATACAAGCTGCAGCTAAATGTTGGGTGTTCCAGAGAATTTCGACTGTTGCGATTATTAGTATTAATTTTTCTGATCGCTTTGTGGTGTGTTACTTTTTGTTGGTGCCACAGAGAGCAGTGCTGTTAAAGGCATTGCTACTCTGTGAATGCCCCAGCCCTTCTGTTGGCACCTGTCGTCTGAATGCGTGAACAGCGTCCGCTGCCGATCGGAACCGGTGAATTTCGCCTGTGTTGAGCATCGAGGGAGAACCTGCGGACGGAGTCTCTGAGGCGGAGAACCAAACGAGGAAGCATCAAATTCTTAAACCTTTACAAGGTTCTGCAGGGTAGTAGAGTGCAGGCTGGAGGGTAGGATACTTTTGTCAGCGATTTTGGTTGGCTGTTTGTTTATCTGTTTTGTCTTGTCTGATTTTATTTTTACTTCGTGTTTAAGGTTGAATCACTGATTTGATGTGAGATGCTGATGAATTGCTTGCATGCTTGCTTGCAGACGGGCCCTGCGTGTTTTGCGGTCCGTCTACTATCAATAATGCAGCCCTGATTTCATACAGGAGCTGAGGTTTTTTTTCCTTGTACCCTCCCAGCATTGATTTACTTGAGCTTGTCATTTGTTACTTGAAGGATTGGTTTGATTTGATTGCTTGTATTGGATCTTGACTTGAATGTTTGTGCCAGTGGCTCTGATGTAGGGCCTGATTGTCTTGCTTGTGGTGATTGCATGATGTTGCTTGCTGGATGCTTGCATGCTGAGCTGTGAATGAGTTTGGCTTTTACTTGTTGTTGGCGCTGTTGCGTCCAGTTTTTGCTGGAAAGGTGGCTGCCTTTCCCTGTTGCTGACGCTGTGTTGCTGTATAGTTTTTTGGCTTGTGAACGCCGGCTTGGGGTGTTCCCAGCCAGAACAGATTACCATATTATTATAGAGCAGCTCTTGTAGATAGGGACAGGTGGACACGTCAGACGTGACGCTGTGGTAACTGATCACTACCCCCCCCCCCCCCCCGGCAGAACAGGACAGCAACGGTGTCAGCCGAGTGCTAAATGGAGATTGAATTTTTTTGACAGATCTTACTTTTTTTGTCTGAGTGTCTATTCATCTGCAGTTTTGGTTGTGTTGTTTTGGTTATTGTTTACTTTGGTATTGTATGTACCCAGTATCATTTAGCATGCTGACGTACCAGTTCATACTCTTTTACATGCAGATACAAATACCAGTCAGGACAGGGACACAGCAGCTGGCAACTGAAATGCCACTGCACATGTTACCATACAGTATGGTGCTCTGTGTATGTTCTGTTGTAGTTGACTGCTGATACTGACTATTGTTGCAGGGGTGTCTATTGTATTGTCTGCAGTCTATCGAATGTTTCTTCTTCTACGCTACACATGCATGTTGTATTTGCATGGTTGTTGTTGTCTACGCTTCTCAGGCAAACTCAGCGTGGTCGATCTCTGATGGTGCACGGAAGTGGGGTATCTCAGTGGACTTAAGTAAAGATGGCACATGAAGACGACGGGGCTGTGTAAATTACATTTAAGTTTTGCCGAACTGATTTTTTTTGTCAGAGAGCAGAACTCCCCTTCAGTCTTTGCCTACTTTGCTTTGTGTTGTCCCGCCCACCCACCCATTGTTTTTGTTTTCGCGAAATGGGGTATTTTAAGGATTCCTGCAGCCCATTAAACATTTTTCAGCTGGGCAAGCCACTTCTGCTAGGCGTGGCTTACAGCTTGGTGGGGGAGTGTAATGGGACTGCAGGGACCCCCTCAGAATCACATATATTTGAACTCTCGGTGGGGGAGTGCACCCCCAGAAATGTGACATCAATGAAACTGTTAGATAACAAATGATTAGACAATCAATCAGTAGTAGATATCATGTCAAATAGTATTTGTATTATTCTGGCACAATGATCGCCTGCACAGAGAGTTGCCATTATGCAACTGAAGTAACTGTTTTCTACAGCGCATCATTTTCTCATTTAACTATTTTTTATTATTGTTTTTATTGTAGATCTGAGTGCTTGAATTCATTTTTCGGCATGCTGTATTTATTTTTCAAACAGGCATGCTTTTAGATCACTTGGCAGTGATCAATGTTTGGAGTTGATTGATTTGCTGCATGCCTTGGGGATCAATGGGAATCAGGGATAGACACCGATAAGTTTTCACAAAACTTATTACAGGAGATGCCGAAGTTCAGGGGCTATGACTTCGCCCTCGTGGTAACCTGTGGGGTGACCAGGTTTACCAGGGTGTTCCCATGTACCAAACACATTACCGGGGAGGATACTATCAAGATACTCCTGGAGGAGTGGTTTTGTGTCTATGGGGCGCCCAAGGAGATCAACTCCGATGAGGACGTACAAGTACGCTCAGATACCAGCTGGTACAAGAGGGTCCTGAGATCCCTCAATGTCCAGGTATCTACGGGGATCCCCTACTCGCACACGAGCAACCCCCTATGTGAGCGACAGATCCGTGTCCTCAAGGAGAATGTAAGGATATGGTGCAAAACTGAACGCACCAGAGACTGGTCGAGACTACTCCCCGTCATATTCTTGATGATGAACTCCCCAGAGAGTTCAGCTACTGGCTACTCGCCCCATGAGCTATTCCTAGGGCGCCCGGCGTGGTTTCTACATGCCCCCTATCCAGAGGACACCCATTCTTCTGTGGGTGAATGGGTCCAAGAGCAACAAGCGAAGGTGGACAAGGCCAAGGCTATGCTCCAGAGAGTGAGGGAGCATCAGTGGAACAAGAAGAACAAGCACCGAGTACCGGCCACCTACCAAGAGGGGGACTGGGTGCTGGTGCATCACAGCCGACTACCCGCCTGGCCACGCTTCACCAGCGACGACCCATACTTCGGGCCCTACAAGATTCTATCTGTGGATGGACACCGTATCACCGTGCGGTGTTCTCCCCGTCTAGGGGGCCCTGGTGTGCTTTGCTCAACATCTGAAGCGCTACTATGACCCTGAAGACCTCTGTGGGGAAGAGCGGGAGCTTAACGACGAGGAGATCGCCGCCCTAGACTTACAAGGGGCTGCCAGCTCTATGGAAGTTGAAGGGGAACCCCGACATGAGCGCCAAGGGGATGGCTAAGGAGGGCTTCGACCTGGTGAAGTCTGTCCTACGCCACCGCTACCGCCAGGGTTGGCGCTTCCTCATCCTCTGGGAAGGGTTTGGAGTCGAAGAGGCCACCTGGGAGCCCTTCTCTGCGTTTGTTCTACCTGAGGGGCGCCTAAACTCAGTTCTGGTTGACTACTTGTCCGAGAACAACCTCGGTGAGTTGCTGAGGCTCGCTGAGACGCTTGCCTCCAAGACTAAAGCTAGGGACTGAACCTTACCCTTACCTGCCTAAGCGTATGTGTGAGTGTGCTATTCCTAAGGTCCTGAGAGCAAGCCGCAGAAGTGGTGTCCTATTTATACCCAGGTCTGCACGCTTGCTAAACCTGGAGGGTTGTCTTATTGATGCCACGGGGTACGCCCCGGGTCTCCCCTCCCCTAAGCGCCCAATTTCTGTGCTGGCGCAAAGCCTTGGGGGAATACCCAGCGTACTTATCCAGGTATTGTTTGCCCTACCTATCTGTCTACTACAGGCAGGGGTGGCGAAAAGCTATGAAGGCATGAAAGCACCATTTTGCTAAGTGGCCAAAACGCTGACCTAACCACTGCCACAGCCCACCAACCCTGCTAAAATTGCAGGAAACGGGTGGGACAGTGACACACGCACTACAGGTCCTACACACCCTACAGTGGCACCATCCTGGTGGGCGAGCGCTACTGCAACTGGCTCAAGCCCCCACTCAGGATTACCACTCCTACACTCACGTCCTACTGGGTGGTGTTGAAGATAAAGTCGTGGGTCCTAATGACCCTCCTGTGAAGAAGACAAGAGAACACAGCGCTGCTAAGCAACTGTGGCCTAACAGGGACGTCACAACACGTTTCCCTGCTAGGGCTTGGAGGGGAGAGGCGCACAGGTGGCGTGCACAGCGTGGATGTCGATGGAGTCGAACTGCCCTCGCCACTCCTGGCTGAGGCGCAATTAATTGATTGTGGGATCAGCGCCCTTGTTTAGCAGGGCAAGAAAAAAAGGGACGCTGCTGCACCAATCACCCTACCTGCCCACCTGTAAAGCAAAGGCCAATGAAGGGGTGTTTGCGGCTGAGGAACCAAGCCACACTCCACGTATTGTACGCTTCTCAGTGTGACCTATAATACGCTGTCCTCAAACACCCCTGTCAAGCAAGCAAGCGTTAAGAGAATCCTCAGGTTCTCTTAAAGAACGTACCGAGGAGCCCCTGGGTAGCCTAAACAAGGTTTACCGTGCGCTTTTCGCGTGGCCTAGCCTTTAATGCGTGTGTGAATGCACGAGCATGCACGAGGGTACTGTCAACCTTGCTTTTTCTCCTAATCTTACCAACAATCACGAACTCCACCAGGGGCTGGCCCCACCCGGGCTTACCTACCTTACCTACCGCTGGAGAGTGAAGCAAGGTGAGGAGGACAACGAGGCGCAAGCGAAAAACGTCGCTATGCACTTGTGTGTATGTCTAATCACCCTGATCTTACCTCTAATCATCCGCAATCTTTCTGATCTATCCCTCTATCGTGTTCTATCGTGCTATCAGGCTTGGAAACGACGACACATGGCGAGCACTGTGCGTCGGGCAAACAGAACGAGCACACCTGCAGTTTATACCTGATTCATTGAAGGCATATTCTTATTTTTCGAATTCTTGATTTTTGGTTGATTCTGGCAATGTGGGTGGAATCTGTAATCACATCTATCTATGTGTGTCTCGTCATTTTACGGCTTACGTGAGACATACGTTTATAATCTCATTATTTCTTTATTTTCCGGCGCTTCGCTAAGAGCCGCTCCTTCGCGCCGCCTTTTTCTGTGTAAGAATTTCTTGATTCCAAAAATCAAGAGATGACTACAAATTTTACAAAAATGTGCATCTGATGCACAATTGGATTCTGTCCAGGTATGTGCCTTCAGAAAAATTCTACGCCGTCATTTGACGAATTTAGGTGTTGTCGCTTCGCGCTTGCGTGGATTCGTCCCTCATTCTCCCATTCCTCTGTTGTACAGACCTCCTCGCAAAGCCTCGTTGAGTAGGCCGCTGTTCTGGCCGAAAAGCAGCAGCAGGAGACTGAACCAGAATCAAGACCCCTCCATTGGGCAATTCTAATTAAATCAGCGCACCCTCGGCCCAATACCAGGACAGGTGTCTCCAACAGGTTCCATGAGACTTGGGTCGAGCGCCCTATGAGAGTCTGGCGTTGGGTTGTGTTACGCTGCAGCTTGGAGGGAGGGATGCACATGCATATGGTCTTGGCATGCCCTACTCTAACCCCACCAAGCCACAGGAACCCCGGCAGCGCCAAGAGCGCTGAGTTTTCTGTTGCAGTTTGTCATCAACAATGCAGCAAGAGTCGCTGGCCATGGTAAAGCGCTCTTTTCCAGTGTTAGGGAAGCTATAGGTATTTTGAAGTAGATGTGGAAACCAAGGAAAGGCCAAGAAAAAATCCCTTTTTCCTGAAAGTGCGACAGTGGTGACGACCACTGCACAAGGGAGGAGTAAGAGAAAGTGCTTTTCCAATGCTTTAGGGTATACTTTAGTTGTATTAGAGGTGCTCTAAGCACACAGGCATTTCTATCTCAGTATTGGCCCAACAAAAAGGGGTGATAACACATTTTGACCTATGGAACCAAACACTAAATTAGGATGTGGTGTGGACCCCTTTATCCCGAAGCTATAGGCACTAAAACATCTTTTCCTGGGTTGCTGAGGCACTGATGTACTGAAGGCAGAGCCTATGAATTTATCTATGTTTTCTCATGAATTCTTAGCTATCCTAGTGGTATGCACCCTAGGGGGCTGGGGCACCTATGTTTGAGAGGTCCTGGGTTCAATACCCAGTCAGACTAGCTAAGTAGGAATATCCCATGTGACATGGCAGTGACCTCATCGCCACATGGCATGCCACCTCAGCACCTATGGGACCCAAAAACAAAGAGTGCACATCTCAAGATGGCACTGTGGATGAGAGTAAGCCCTTGGGGCAGTTTTCCAATCAGTTTTTCTCAAACATGTAAAATATTTCATCCTGAGTTGCAATGTATTGAAGCGGTACCCAGAACCTATGGCCCATGGCCCGGAGGCCTGTGAGCCGTCACACCCGTTATGGCCCATGGCCCGGAGGCCTGTGAGCCGTCACACCCGTTATGGCCCATGGCCCGGAGGCCTGCGAGCCGTCACACCCGTGCGGAAGCCGTTGATACCGGCTATCCCTGTTCTCTAACCCGTGAAATCTGGAATCCAATTTCTAACCAATAAATCGATGTAGAATTACCGTGATTTTATTGTCTTGATCGATTTTCGGTCAGAAATCGGTGAAATACCCGATTTCTACCGCGATTTCTAATTATCGTGAAATCGCCGCCTGATGTCGCCTGTTCGCGCGCCTTCGTCGCTTCTCCGTGGCGAGTTTTGTTCTGGACTTTTCTCGAGTACCGTTGAGGTTCTAAGAGAACTTAAGGGCGGATTCTAGAGGGCTTTTAATGCACTTTCATCTGGTGTGCTCACCAGAATTTTTCGTCGTTGCGTTTTCGAGAAAATCAACGCGCAAGACTTTCCGTCGATCGGGCGAACTCATGCTTCTCAAGGACCATGAGTTCACACGGAACCCTACATCTCCCCCCTATGTCCTTCATCCATGCCCCTTTCACGCGGGCATATCATCTTGCTTAGGGAAGCGGGCAATGGCGGTGTTTAAGGCAGCCTATGGGTCTCGCAAACCCAAGTCGTTTGCGTGCGCAAACGCTAACTTTGTGGCCTTGTGAGCATGAACGTTAATGACCGAACACAATGCTCACAAGACCAAAAGCCCGAGGTGATTTTCGTTTTTCGAGCCAAATCAACGATGGCTCCACGCAATTCAATGCGTACCAAAACTCTATTTTCAAAAAAGGGCAAGTTTTGGTCGAAAATTAGGCCAAAATGGCCAAACCCCCGAGGCTCGTACTCGAAGCCCATGGGGAGTTGAGCCTCGAACCAAGGCAATATGTAAAGTAGAGACCACGAAGGACATCGTGGATGGCTTGGTTGACTTTTACAACCTTGTCTTCCATTTTATATAATGTCGCCTTGTGAGCACGCGTGCCATATTGCCTCTTTGCACACGTGCTCATATGCAAGCACTAATGACACGAGTGGGCGGAGACAATCTAACCATAGTGTGCATGTTTGAAAGCACCTACTATGGGCCTACTCCAAAAGTGTTTACTCATATTTTTGCTCCTCAAGGTCCCAAAGATATGTTCATGCCAATATCGCTGATATATGCACTTTTTCCCATAAATAGTGTGCTTCAAGAATTGAGGTGTTAAAAATGCTTTCATTGTGCTTTGAACCTCAACCCTTGTTGCAAAAGGGAAGCAAAGCTTCGGTTTGCATCCATGCAAAAGCCCGAGGCTCCTTTCTTTCGTGAAACGGAGATACGATATTTGGAGGGACCACTTTTGGGTGAATTTTGGCCGTTTTGCCCAAAATGGCCACAAACTCCTTCTCCCCCTGATTTCACCCCCGAGGTTGCGTGCGCCACTTGACCAAGGGTAAGGGCAATTCGGAGAGGGCACGTAAACCCGCATCAAATGGGATGTTTCGCCATGTGGCCTCTCCTCTCGATGGGAGAGTTGTGAGTCACCCAAGTTGGGGCATGTTGCCATTCTGCCCCATACGTGTGTCACTTTTCCTCCAATGGGAAAAATAGCTAGAGGCGACCATGAGGTATGGCAAGTGGCATACATTGGGACCTAAGTCCCATGCGTCTATCGCATCTTTGGTTGAAAGGATCCTCGCCGTGGCCATGGAGATATGGAATCATGAGTGCGGGCCATTTTGGCCAAATTTCGCTGTTTTTGCCATTGTATGCCATTTTGGAATTACCATATCTCCATGGGGCACGGGATCTAGCCAGGAAGGAGTGGCGCATATTGTAGCATATGACCAAGGGTTGAACGCCCTTGAGTTTCGTATTTGATCCTCCGGCTCATCAGGAGTTATTCAACTTTTGGTGCGATCCACGATCCCCCCTTTGCACCGCATGTTGCTTTCTGCCCCGTCCGTGTGGTCATCCCCTCGGTGAACAGTAAGCAGCCAGCGTGACAGCAAGCGATAACCCAGGGCATGGGACCAAAGGGGATATCAAGGGTTGTAAATCAAGGCTTGGCGCGTCAATATCGCCAAGATTTTCTACCCTGGACTGTCGCCCGAGACAGCCGATTTTGCCATTTTGGCAGTTATGACCCCACATGACGAACCCGTGGTGCCCTGATGCCGGGACCTCAGAGGGAACCAGGTTGGGTGAGGGCTCCGGCAAGTTCGTATGTGAGGGGCATAGGGTCAGTTGCCTCGTCCCTGCCTCTGGCGGGTCCGGACGAGGGGTCAATTTTGGAGTTTTTCAAGCTAATATCAGGTTGGGCTGAAACAGCCCATTTTCAGCTACCAACTCCTGAGGGATAATGGCAGGGCCATATCTCTCGATCAGAGTAGAGTTGGGACCTGCCGTCAGGGGAGCATAGGGAGCTACTGTCGGTTGGCCTTGGAGCCCCTTGGTTCCCAGGAACTCGCCTGTGGCTGGGCGGGACACCCCCCCTTTTGACAGGGTTTCAGGTTCCGGACTGAGCAGGGCATGGGTTGTGTTTGAGCCCCCGCTCCCACCAGCCACTGAGAGGGTCGGACCTGGGATTGGGATACAAGTAGGGATAGAGTGTCTATTGTCCTGCGATGCCCTTACCCCAGTCCAGTCTTAACCTCATGTGTACATATCCTGATGTGTTGCTGTACATACTTTCGTTCCCTCATTTCAGAGTGGCAAGGATTCTGAAACGCTTTGTCACATGACACAAGCGTATTGATGCACTTGTGAGCGTAGTGCTTTGCCTGCCTGCTCACCTGTGCGTGTCACCGCAGCGTCCCGTGGCCGGCCCCCCACGGGAACGCGTCAAAAGCGTTTCACCGCCGCGGGGTTACCCAGCCGTCGCGTGCCACTCGGGGCCACCAACCCCGAGCAGCGCGGCGCAGCTCGCAGCTCGCAGCGCAGCGCAGCGGCTCGCAGCGCAGCGCAGCGGCTCGCAGCGCCACCCAGCGATAGCGCCCAGTTCGTCACGGAGCCAGCAGCGCCGTCCAGAGCATCGCCCTGACTGCGCCGCGACCGTGAAGGAAGTGGACTGACCAGGACTCCTGCATCAGCGAGTCCCATGGGCCGACGGGCAAGGCCGCGTCAACTACCTCCACAACCACCGGCTGACCAGCACCAGCCGCACTCCCAGTCCAGTGCTGCAGCACCCGCCTCAACAACCACCACCAGTTCGTTGAGTGGAACGAGTGCACACCAAGGACCTCAAGACCAACTACGCCCCCGCTGCCATGGTAAACTGGCAAGAAGCGGGTAGGACGTGGCCGCGGCCCCACCCCCATGCAGCGCACCTACTGCGTGGGTTGGTTTGGGACCAGCACTACCGCCACAGCCACCCCCAGTGCGAAGGCGGCATGCCCGGGAGCTTCGAGCTCCGCACGGACATCGCCCCCGACCGCTTGCAGGCCGTGGAGGACTGGCTGCGGGCGGAAGGGTTTGCCTTCCGCTTCCAGCAGAGGCGGTGGAGGACCTGGACCCGGCCGGACAGGCCCGGCGAAGGGCTGCGCCCCGACGGGATCGAGGAGGACGAGACCCCCAACGAGTACCCGTCGGGCGCCTCGATCAATGTGTCCATGTGGGACATGATCGAGAAGAACTTCCCGGAACCGGGGAGCGAGCGCAGGCTGCAGGGCAGCAGCAGCGCGTCTCCGGGAAAGGAGAAGCGGTCCGCCGGGGACAGGAAGCGGGACCGGAAGTGGCGGGAGTACCAGGAGTCCCTGGCCGCCGAAGCCGCCCAAGGCGCCAAGGGCGGAACCCCAGCCCCCAGTCCCCAACGGGCCAATGGTGGTCATCACCCCGGCCACGCCACCCTTGGCGACTTCATCCAAGTCGCCAAGCAGACCAAGGCCAAGCCCCGTCTGCTGCTCCTGAGGCCCCAGCAGGCCCCAGCAGGCCCCAGCAGCGACGTGGAGTCGGCCCACCGCGGGAGGATGCCGGCCGACCAGGCCAGCTCCAGCAGCAGCCTCGCTCCCGACAGGGACGTGGCGCGCGCCTGTGAGCGCGCCTGTGGGGTGCCCTGCAACCTTCGGGTTGCCCGGCAACGGGCCAGGCAGCACAGCGCTGCAGTGGAGGGCGCCCTCGGCATCGCCCAGGAGGAGGCTGCAGAGTGGGCGCATGGCATGGCCATCCACGCCCAGACCGTGGCGGCCATTGCGGCCGGACTCACGGCCGCAGCCGCCCATGGGGCAGCAACTGCCCAGGTCAACGGTGAGTTGGCGGCAGCCGACGAGGAAGCCCGCCTGACCCAGGAGGCCATTGCCTGCAAGGAGGCCGAGGTGAGGGCGCTGGAAGAGGCGCTTGCCCAAGAGAGGGCAAAGAAGGAGGCGGAGGAAAGGGCCCACGCCGAAGCGACGGCTAAGGCCCAGGCGGACGCCGCCAAGAAGGACGCCATCGAGGCCGCGCGACGGAAGGTCGCTGAGGACAGGGCCAAGACGGAGGCGGAGCTGGCGGCGTTGGAAGCGGAGAAGGCGCGGCTGCAGCAGACCCGGGAAGCCGAGGCGGCTCGTGCCCGGGAGGAGGCCGAAAGGCGAGCTGCCGCAGCCACCGCCGCCGCCATGGAGGAGGCAGAGGCCAAACTCCGCCGCGAGACTCCCCCGGGAGGATCACGAGTGGAGACCCTTCGAAAGCTGTTCGAAGGGGACGCCTCCTCCAAGATGACACTGGACGAGGCCGAGACGGGCAGCAGTGGGAGCAGTGGCCCCACCGCTCATCGACGGAGGAAGGTCAAGGGGAAGACCCCCGAGAGGCCACGGAGGCCAGCGGGCGGACACCCCCACGACAGTGACCCCTTCTTCACCGCAAGCGACGGTCCAGCGACAGGGGATGAACGAGGCCGCCGACATCGCCAAGTGGTGGCTTGGACGGGCGGAGGAGGCGGAGACGTCCCCATGGAGCCGGAAGGTGAGGATGAGGATCTCCCTCCTCCCTACCGGAGCTCGGAGTCTTCGGAGACCGAGACGCCCAGGTGGGGCGACATGGACGAGGATGACGACATGGACTTCGGCATCACGAGGAAGCGCCCATCCTCCGACCCACCGAGGCGACCCGGCGGAGACCCACCGGGACCCCCCGGCGGAGGACCATCAGGACCCCCTGGAGGACGCCCACCAAGTGGACCCCCTGGAGGCGGACCACCGGGCGGGGGAGGACCCCCTGGACCGGGCGGACCCGGCGGAGGCCCTCCTGGAGGACCCCCTGGGGACCCCGACGACCCACCAGGGAACGGCGACCCGGATGCCACCTGGCGGGTGGATTGTCTACCTCCGCAGGAGGGTCCAGTTCCTCGAGCGCGAGGTAGACACGGGCAAGGGCGAAATGACTCGCATCTCCGAGGTCGCCGCGCGCGCGCAGAGAGAGCTGGACATCGCCAGGGCCGAGACCAGGCAGCTGAACACGGTCATCAACGGCCTGCAACAGAGGCTGGACGCGCTGGAGGCCCGTGGGAGCGTCGGCAGCGACCACCCACCCCTGGAGTCTGGCTCGTCGGACGACGGCTGGGGACCCGGACCAGGTCCAGGCAGACCCCACGCCCCTGGCGGAGCCCCCAGGAGTCACCCCGGCGCCAGTGCCCCCTCTCTCACCGCCCCCTCTCACCACAGCGCGGGCCGCCGCAACGAGCGCGTGCCGCCCGGCAGTGGCAGTGAGGATTGGCGTGATGAGTGGCTCAGCGCGGAGCACCGCAACCGCCGTGCTCCACCGCGGACACCGGTACCGCCCCGGCGCCCCGCACCAGCCCCGGAGCCAATCCCAATGGCTGGTGGACGTTATGGTGGACTCAGGGATGAGGTCTCCAGAGGAGACGTGGAGTGGGATGTCGGCGAAGGTGAGGACCTGGACCTGGACCTGGAGGAGTTCGACCTCAGCCCGCCGCGTGGTGTACGACGGGAGGCCGCTGAACGCAGCCGCCGGCGCCGTGATGAGGAGGCAAACATGGAAGGGGTACGGCGTGAACATCTGGGTTCAGCGTACCTGGAGGAACCGCGGCGTAGCCACAGGGATTCCATGGAGGAGATGGACGTGGCGGCCGTGGGAGTCCGTGGGAGAGGCCGATGGGAACCTCGGTGGACCTCGCGGCCGGCGTTCATGGTCTCTAAGGCCGCGGATGCCGCCGTGTGGGAAGACTTGAAGGACATCAAGCCCCCCATGTACGACGGCAACCCCCTCAACCTCGACCGCTTCTTGGAGAAGCTGGACGATTGGGGGGTAACCGTTACTGAGGACCTGCATCCCGCTGATGCGGAGAAGTATGTCTTCAGACGGTTCAGGTACCGCCTGCCGGAAGTGCTCGGAGAGCTATACTTCGTGGCGACCAAGGAGAGGAAAATCAAGACCCTCAAGGAAGCCAAGAAGTGGCTCAACGAGCAGGAGCGGGTGGACGCTCCGCAGGTGGCTGCCAATCGGTGGAAGTCCATCAAGCTTGAGCATGATGGACGGGAGATCCGCCTACGGGACTGGCGTGACTTCCGAGGGAAATACACCCTCTTCCGCCGCAATGTGGAGGATTGAAACGAGGGTGACGAGCAGGCTCGCCTGCTCTCCATGCTGCCGGAAGCATGGATCAAGAGGGTCACCAAGGAGGAATCCAAGAGGGCCAAGTCCAACCACACGGTCAAGATGATGCTCCCCAAAGAGTATCATACGAACGTGGTGGCTTGGACGAGGGAGAACGTGGCCCGGGATGTCAAACGGCACTCCCTGCGGAACGCTCTCCTCATCACCGTCTCGGGCGATCGCGAGAAGACCGCGATGTGGCGCCTTGACGAGTGCGAGTTGAGCGGCCAGACCATCCGTCTGCAGGCCATCCCGGCGCGGATGAGCTGCGACGAGATCCTGGAGTGGGTTGGCGAGGAAGTACTCAAGGAGTACCGAAACCTCCACCACACCCGCGGGTTGAGGCCCGGCGACCGCGACGTCAACTACGTTGGCGAGGGACCTGGCGGGGAAGCTGCCATGGACCCTGCGGGAGCCGGCGGCGATAAGACTCTCGTCGACGATGACGACGACAATGAGCCCGCCGAGGTGGCCGTTTGTGCCTTCGTGGCCAAGAACCTGAGCGCGGGGAGCAAACCGGGAAACTGGAAGCCCCTGCAGCAGGGTTGGAGGAAGCAGGAGAAGAGGGACCCTCGCCGCATTGGCGACCCTCCGCTGTCCTTTGGGGAGTTCATACGAGCTCACCCTCAGGGCTGTTTCGTGTGTTATGGGAGGAAGCGAGGCTTCAACCATGACCACCGAACGTGCCCCGTCCACAAGGCCGACACGGAGGCTTACAAGAAGGAGCACGGGTCGAAGAAGCGTGCGCCCGCGGGTATCCGGGAAGCCAAAGTGGAGGTCGACAAGGACGAGCTGGCCAAGCTGATGTCGTCGGTGGGGACCGAGTTGGCCAAGGAGATCCAGGAGATCAAGCGGAACTGGGTCCCCAGGTTGGACAACAAGAACAAGGAGAACAACCAGAACGACCAGAACAAGGACAAGAACAAGACGACTAGAAAGGAAAAAAGGGAAAGGAAGAAGGGCGTCAACGAGGTTGATGCCGAGGAGACTTCCCCTACTTCCACAACCGACGCCCCCTAGCGGAGCCCCTGCAGCCAAGGGCCCCAGCTAGGGCGGTCGCAGGATGGTGACGTGGGAAGCGCCGAACCATCCCAGTCGGGAGTCGATAAGCACAAGGGGACTGCCGCGGGCGGAAGGCCCGGTCCGGCACCCAGTCGCGGAGGCGGGGTGAGGGCAAGTGAAGGCACGAACCCTTGCACCCGTCCGTCCTTCGCGACCAAGAATGTGTTTGACGTACTTCAAGATCTATCCGAGAGTATCGGAGGATCACCCGGACCGCAGCTGGATGCTGCAGATGGGAAGCCTGAGCCCATTGTCCACGACCTGCACCAGTCGCTTGTTGACCTTCTGGAACGGCCGGAGATCCTGAGTTTGCACGCCGTGCGCCGTGTCGGTCGCGAGCGGCAGTTGCATCTTAAGGTCCGTGCCCTATGCGGGGAAGTGGAAAAGGTTTTCGACGTGTTGGTTGACACGGGCGCTTAGGTCAGCTTGGTCAAGGCTGGCCCACTTCCGCCAGAGTGTCTGACCGACAGTCGGAAACCTGTCAGGCTGAAGGTGGCGAACGGCCAGTACATGGTGGGAGGCACGAAGGAAGCGGCCATTGGGCTGCAGTTCGTGAACCATCGTGAGCTGAGCCGCCCAGACCTCGGCAAGGAAATCCTCCTGCACGGTCGCTTCTACGAGGCCGAGATGGACTGGGACATGATCGTTGGGTACGACTTCATGATGGAGACGGACTCCGGCGTCCTACCGGCCCAGGCCTCCATGACCCTGTACCAGGACGACCAGCTCTCGTGGCTTTCGTCACCTGAGCACCATGTGGAATGCCAATGGATCCACCCCGAGCGCAATCAGCTCGAAGTGGCCGCGCTGGACACTGAGCCCACTGGGCCAGCAAACCAGGAGTACGGCGTAATGCCGGAAGTGGCGAACCGAGTGGTCGCGGACCTGGGAGCGTCGGATCTGGCCCTGGATGCGTTCTCTTCAGGAACCTCCGCCCATCTTCGGGTTCGTGAGAAGTACTGGAGCGCCCAGGACTCCGCGTGGAAGAAGCACTGGGGTCCGCATCAGGGATTGATGTGGATCCATTGCCCCCGTTGGGACATTCCAAGAGCGATAGCGAAGATTCGCAAGGACCGCTCCAAGGCAGTGCTGGTTGTTCCTATGGGATGCACCGAGGAGGAAAGTACCCGACATTGGGTAGCCTCATTGACCAACATGACCTTAAACAAGGTCGTCGTACCGGCTGGAGAGAGTGTCTATCAGGACGCTAAGGGACAGCCCATGCCACCCCAGAGATGGCCAACGGAATTCCACTATGTGGATGGGGGCCTTGATCAGGACGACGCCACGGACTTCGTGTGTGTCAACCGCATCATAGCGGAGCCATGGCGGCAATGCTTTGCGGTTCCCCCTGTTGACATCGAAGAATCGGAATCGGAAGACCCCCTCACTGAAGAGGAGTGGGATCTGGTTCAGGGGTATATGGATCAGCCCTTTCACGACTGGGGAACCCAGCGTGAGGGCAAAGGCCAGGACAAAGCCTGGTGGGAAGTGGATTCGATCGTCTCTGGTTCCTATGACGGGAACACCTTCGTGCAGAGGGTGCTGGACCACCTATCCAGCCAGGACGAGCCAATCGGGGGTAACCCACCCACCTACGGCGATCTATTCCGAGGCAAGACCAGAGATGGCCCTTTGGGCTACCTGGGAAGACCACCTGAGCCGAAAGCGAGCGGAGTAGCTACCCCACAAGTAAGCTCCGTGGTCCAGGTGCCCGGAAAAGCCAAGGCGGAGTCCGATGATTGCCCCAAGATTTAGGCATTGAGGGCCAGGCTGAAGTAGAAGTATGGTGATACCTTCTTCAGCGGTAAGCCTGTGTTTCCCCCACCGGTGCGTGGACCGTATGGCGAGGCCAAGATACGACTGAAGCAGGACCCCCGTGTGTACCGGCACCGGGAGTTTGCCCGGAGGGGCGAGAGGAAAGAGGCCATGGAGAAGATCCTCCGTGACTTCATCCAGAGAGGCTGGCTCGAGCCGTGCCACTCCAAATGGGCCTCTCCGTGCTTCGTCGTCCCCAAGAAGGTGGCCGGTGAATGGCGGCTCGTGGTCGACTACCGCGGCCTGAACGCCCAAACGCAGCACGACAGCTATACGCTGCCCCTCATTGAGGACATGCTGCAAAAACAACACCGGCGGAGGATCTTCACGGTGATTGACCTGAAACATGGTTATCATCAGATGCCTCTCGCCGAGGAGTCCCGTGCCTGCACAGCTATGAGCACTCCACTTGGACCTCTCCAGTGGAAGGTGATGCCCATGGGCGTTACCAACGGCAATGCGGCCTTTCAGCGGATGCTGGAGAACCTGCTTGAGCCGGTGCGTGACTGTGCGGACCCCTTCGTGGACGACGTGATCATCGCGTCCGGGGACCCCAGCATGAGCTACGAGGAGCTCCTGGAGGCACATGAAAGGGACGTCACTCGAGTGCTGGACCTTCTGGTTCGGCACAAACTCACGGGCAGCAGTGACAAGGCCACCATTGCGGTAAGCGAGGTGGTCTTCGCTGGCCACGTAGTCGGGAACGGGCAGCGAAAGCCCATACCTGGCAAGGTGGCTGCGATTGAGCACTGGGAAAAGCCCAAGACGGTCTCTGAGCTACGGGCGTATCTGGGGTTCTGCAACTACTACTCGGGGTATATCAAAATGTATGCCGAGTATGCAGCCCCCATGACGACCATGCTCAAGGGCAACCCAGAGGAGACCAAGAAGGGGTCCAAGAAGGCTCTGGTCTGGACAGCTGAGTCCGACCATGCCTTTGAGGGGATGAAGCAGGCGCTGCTATCCGCAGTGGGTCTGCACCTCGTGGATCCCGACCGAGGGTTCGTCCTGCGCACCGACGCTTCCGACTACGCCATTGGCGCTGTGTTGGAACAAGTGCTTGACGACGGGAGGCACGTGCCCGTGGCCTTCTGGAGCCAAGTCCTGGCGGAAGGCCAGAGACGGACGTGGACGCCCCAAGAAAAGGAGGCGTATGCCATCGTCATGGCTCTCAGGAAATGGGCTGGGTACATAGCCCTCCATCCCGTCACCGTCTGCACCGACCATCAGAGTCTGCCGTCGTGGCACACGGAGCACGTGGACACCCCCTCAGGTCCCGCCTCCCGACGGGCAAGATGGCATGAGACCTTGGCCAAGTTCGACCTTACGGTTGTGTATATTCCTGCAAAGGATAACACCGTGGCGGACTGTCTCAGCAGGTGGGCCTATCCCGCGAGCAAGGGCATGACGGATATCTCTGCCCATGGCGATGAGGCTGAGACCGCTGAAGCCAAGAGAATCATCGAGATGGAGCGCCTGATGGAGGAGGAGGGTGTTAAATGCTTCGTCGTCATGGCTGCGGATGCCCCCCTCGCGTCGAGGGTGAGCAGAGCGGTCAGTGTACTCGCCCCTGAGGGAGCTGGGTCCGACAAGCACCTCTTCCCGGAGTCTTGCCTCCAGGACGACTGGACCGACGATTACGCCAAGTCTGAGGCCTTTGCGGCCGAATAAAGGGCTGTGACCGACCCTGACGACGGGCAGGAGTGGCCAAAGGGGCTGACCGAGGAAGATGGCAAGCTCTACCGGAATGGTAAGCTGCTAGTACCGGAGTCCCGGGTGCTCGAGCTTTGTGAAGCTTGGCACCACCACATGCTGCACCCAGGGGTCAAGAAGCAGGCTCTTGATATGCAGCGTCAGTTCGAGATCGACCATATCGTTCTCTACACCGCCATCAAGAAGGTCAGGAAGGGTTGCTCGGTCTGTCAGGCCTGCAATCCCGACAACCAGAACGTCAAGGGGGAAGCCCAATGGACCCCGGTTCCTGATCAGCCCATGGAGAGCGTGGCCATGGACGTCTTCTCCATGCCCGAAGTGCACATTGGCAAGGAGACCTTTGACTGTGTGGTTCTTTGTGTGGATCGCCACAGCGGCTACGTAGTAGCCGTTCCGGCACGCAAAAAGGGGTTGCTTGCCAAGGAAGTGGCAGTCATGACGATTCGTCATTGGCTGACCGTCTTTGACATCCCCCGCACCATTTGCAGTGACCGAGGGCCCCAGTTTACTGGTGGCTGGTTCAAGGCTATGTGTTCCCTCATGGGAATACGTCATGCCAAGAGGGTTGCCTATCTCAGCCGGTCTAACGGCCGTGCTGAAGTGGCTGGACGGCAGCTGTTCGAGAAGCTGCGCAACATCCACATCACCAATCCACGTCGGAACTGGTTTGAGGAGATGTGGCCTGCTCTGAAGGCCCATCATGACACCCCCACTCCGGGCGGTTTGTCCCCTCAACAGGTTCTGTTCGGCAGGGACCCCCTGGGTAGGGGACTCCCCTTGTCTGGTGATGGCATGGCTATGGATGCCAGGGAGTTCTTTGCGCGGCAAGAGCAAACGGCGCGGGACATCCGCCAGCAGCTCGAGAAAGAGCATGCTGAGCGTCAGAAGTCCGCCCCGAGCTCGGCAGCGCAAAAGTTCAGGGTGGGAGACCCGGTGTGGGTGATCAGACCCCGCCCCATGGGCACCCACCGCTCCAAGACCTGGTTCACACCCAGAGAGGTGGTCCGCAGGATTGGTGAGGACACCTACCGCATCAAGGTGGGTCACGGACAGTTCCGGGAGCGCCACGAGAGTCAACTCCGTGTGCGGGAACCCGACCTCCGTGGCCAACATGTGTCCCTGAGCTATGCTGCACATGAGGCTGATTCGGACGACGACTATGCTGAGCAGGACGACTATACAGTCGAGAAGATCCTTGCTCAGCGTCCGAAAGCCTCGGCACCCGGAGGTCTGGAGTTCAAGGTTCGTTGGCGAGGCTATGGGCCGTCCCAGGACACCTGGGAACCCGTCTCCTCGTTCGTGCCGCGGGTCAATACTCCCTTCATGGAGTACATCCGCAAGCACAAGACCAAGATCCACGTTTCGGACTTGGCAGCACTCACCCGGGCGATTGCAGCCAGGGGTGCCTGATCAGCGCCCTGAGCTCTCCCGTGATCTGTTTTCAGCGCTTGTGAGGTCGACGGATCGTCCCTTACTTGCTTGCTCTCTTCCATCTTTCGGTGACCTGCCATCAGAGTGGCCATTTACCCCCCCCTGCTGAATCTGGAGGAGGATGGCCCCTCTCTTCTTCTATTCGTCACTCCCCCCCTGCTGAATCCTTGGGAAACCAGGTAGGGCGACTGACCTTCATATTTCTGAGCTCCTGGGGCCTTGAAGCCCATACGACGTTGCGCAACGGATGCCGCTGTCATCGGCATTGCGATTGTTTTGGTGTGTGGTCTGGTTCCATGGCACTTGCGGAATCCAGACCAGTCGACGTGTGTCAGCTGACTATATATGGCCTGAACTCAGGCGTTTTCTTGTCCACCCTCCTGCACATGCCTTATCCTAACCGGGGCGTGGTTTGGCGCTCTGTCCAGAGTGTGTTTACACGCCTCTTTACCCCGCTTGTTTTGCTTTTCCGCCCCTCCAGGATATGTGCTTCTGTATGTTCAGTCTTGTCAGCCCATCACTGAGATGTGGACTGTTTTTCCCCTGACGGGATGCGAATCGACTACGAAGGCGCCCTGAGTCGCCGTTTACATGTTTTTACATATGGTCCAGCCTGGACCAGTACCTCAGTACATATTCTACTGTTTGAGTGCCCGTGATACCGTGTGCCCTATTCGCTGTGATGTGGAGATCCTGATGGCGCCAGGCGGGAAGCCCAGTTGCCTGACTACACTCCCAGCGGTCCGCCACTGTCAGTCCCAGTGTGAGCCTACCGATTCGCAGACGCACTTGCAGTCGGATGGCGGCCTCCGGTGCTCCTGACCTCGGTCAGTCTGCCTGGGAAACTGGTGGTTTGAGGAGTCCACGCCTCCGCCCATACTGCATGAGGACTCCCTCATGTATGGCCTTCGTGGTAATAGGGCGAGGGAAAAGACGGCCTTGATGCCCGATCCCTTAAGGAGGAGCTCGTTCGGCTGTGACACTCTGGACTCGCGTCGTATGGATATGGACATGGTGCGCCCGAGGAAGGACACGTGGGGACTCTCCCCAGTCGGCGGGCCTTGGGAAGCTTGGGGTAGCCTGATGGATCTTTGTGGTCGCTCTCGACCTGTGGGACCACCTCGGTCGTCGTGTGACGCCTATGTTGGCCGTGTATGCCACTGCCACTGTGGTGGTGACCGTCGCAGCCGGCACCCAGTGCGCCTGGTATGGGTTAACGGGTCCTTTGGATGCCGAACAATCGCCGCCAGGACCCGGGACTTGATACTTGATACTATACTTGCAGTTACTTACAGTTACAGCATCACACCTGTTTTACCGTGGGATCGCGATGGGCAACCTAACCCGTAAATCAGCCTGAGGTGAGGTGTGACACCCCCCCCCTTCAGGGGATGGTCCTGGGTACCCGCTGCCATGCTTGGGTGTTATCGAGCCCCCCCCAGGGTTTGCTCTAAGGAGGGGGTCGAAGCGGTACCCAGAACCTATGGCCCATGGCCCGGAGGCCTGTGAGCCGTCACACCCGTTATGGCCCATGGCCCGGAGGCCTGCGAGCCGTCACACCCGTGCAGAAGCCGTTGATACCGGCTATCCCTGTTCTCTAACCCGTGAAATCTGGAATCCGATTTCTAACCAATAAATCGATGTAGAATTACCGTGATTTTATTGTCTTGATCGATTTTCGGTCAGAAATCGGTGAAATACCCAATTTCTACCGCGATTTGTAATTATCGTGAAATCGCCGCCTGATGTCGCCTGTTCGCGCGCCTTCGTCGCTTCTCCGTGGCGAGTTTTGTTCTGGACTTTTCTCGAGTACCGTTGAGGTTCTAAGAGAACTTAAGGGCGGATTCTAGAGGGCTTTGAATGCACTTTCATCTGGTGTGCTCACCAGAATTTTTCGTCGTTGCGTTTTCGAGAAGATCAACGCGCAAGACTTTCCGTCGATCGGGCGAACTCATGCTTCTCAAGGACCATGAGCTCACACGGAACCCTACATCTCCCCCCTAACGCCTTCATCCATGCCCCTTTCACGCGGGCATATCATCTTGCTTAGGGAAGCGGGCAATGGCGGTGTTTTAGGCAGCCTATGGGTCTCGCAAACCCAAGTCGTTTGCGTGCGCAAACGCTAACTTTGTGGCCTTGTGAGCATGAACGTTAATGACCGAACACAATGCTCACAAGACCAAAAGCCCGAGGTGATTTTCGTTTTTCGAGCCAACTCAACGATGGCTCCACGCAATTCAATGCGTACCAAAACTCTATTTTCAAAAAAGGGCAAGTTTTGGTCGAAAATTGGGCCAAAATGGCCAAACCCCCGAGGCTCGTACTCGAAGCCTATGGGGAGTTGAGCCTCGAACCAAGGCAATATGTAAAGTAGAGACCACGAAGGACATCGTGGATGGCTTGGTTGATTTTTACAACCTTGTCTTCTATTTTATATAATGTCGCCTTGTGAGCACGCGTGGCATATTGGCTCTTTGCATACGTGCTCATATGCAAGCACTAATGACACGAGTGGGCGGAGACAATCTAACCATAGTGTGCATGTTTGAAAGCACCTACTATGGGCCTACTCCAAAAGTGTTTACTCATATTTTTGCTCCTCAAGGTCCCAAAGATATGTTCATGCCAATATCGCTGATATATGCACTTTTTCCCATGAATAGTGTGCTTCAAGGATTGAGGTGTTAAAAATGCTTTCATTGTGCTTTGAACCTCAACCCTTGTTGCAAAAGGGAAGCAAAGCTTCGGTTTGCATCCATGCAAAAGCCCGAGGCTCCTTTCTTTCGTGAAACGGAGATACGATATTTGGAGGGACCACTTTTGGGTGAATTTTGGCCGTTTTGCCCAAAATGGCCACAAACTCCTTCTCCCGGTGATTTCACCCCCGAGGTTGCGTGCGCCACTTGACCATGGGTAAGGGCAATTCGGAGAGGGCACATAAACCCGCATCAAATGGGATGTTTCCCCATGTGGCCTCTCCTCTCGATGGGAGAGTTGTGAGTCACCCAAGTTGGGGCATGTTGCCATTCTGCCCCATACGTGTGTCACTTTCCCTCCAATGGGAAAAATAGCTAGAGGTGACCATGAGGTATGGCAAGTGGCATATATTGGGACCTAAGTCCCATGCGTCTATCGCATCTTTGGTTGAAAGGATCCTCGCCGTGGCCATGGAGATATGGAATCATGAGTGCGGGCCATTTTGCCCAAATTTCGCTGTTTTTGCCATTGTATGCCATATTGGAATTACCATATCTCCATGGGGCACGGGATCTAGCCAGGAAGGAAGTGCGCATATTGTAGCATATGACCAAGGGTTGAACGCCCTTGAGTTTCATATTTGCTCCTCTGGCTCATCCGGAGTTATTCAACTTTTGGTGCGATCCACGATCCCCCCTTTGCACCGCATGTTGCTTTCTACCCCGTCCGTGTGGTCATCCCCTCGGTGAACAGTAAGCAGCCAGCGTGACAGCAAGCGATAACCCAGGGCATGGGACCAAAGGGGATATCAAGGGTTGTAAATCAAGGCTTGGCGCGTCAATATCGCCAAGATTTTCTACCCTGGACGGTCGCCCGAGACGGCCGATTTTGCCATTTTGGCAGTTATGACCCCACATGACGAACCCGTGGTGCCCTGATGCCGGGACCTCAGAGGGAACCAGGTTGGGTGAGGGCTCCAGGGAGTTCGTATGTGAAGGGCATAGGGTCAGTTGCCTCGTCCCTGCCTCTGGCGGGTCCGGACGAGGGGTCAATTTTGGAGTTTTTCAAGCTAATATCAGTTTGGGCTGAAACAGCCCATTTTCAGCTACCAACTCCTGAGGAATAATGGCAGGGCCATATCTCTGTATCAGAGTGGATTTGGGACCTGCCGTCAAGGGAGCATAGGGAGCCACTGTCGGTTGGCCTTGGAGCCCCTTGGTTCCCAGGAACTCGCCTGTGGCTGGGCGGGACGTCCCCCTTTTGACAGGGTTTCAGGGTCCGGACTGAGCAGGGCATGGGTTGTGTTTGAGCCCCCGCCCCCACCAGCCACTGAGAGGGTCGGACCTGGGATTGGGATACAAGTAGGGATAGAGTGTCTATTGTCCTGTGATGCCCTTACCCCAGTCCAGTCTTAACCTCATGTGTACATATCCTGATGTGTTGCTGTACATACTTTCGTTCCCTCATTTCAGAGTGGCAAGGATTCTGAAACGCTTTGTCACATGACACGAGCGTATTGATGCCCTTGTGAGCGTAGTGCTTTGCCTGCGTGCTCACCTGTGCGTGTCACCGCAGCGTCCCGTGGCCGGCCCCCCACGGGAACGCGTCAGTATGCTAATTGCTGTGGTCTATTGTTGATAGTTTTCTTTATCTAACGCTTTGTGACTGCAGCCCTTCATGCTTTGATCCTGATTTTCTTGTACTTGCTTATCTCTGGCTTGGGGTATCCTGGATTGCTTGTATTTCAGCAACTAAAACATTTTCCTCATCAAAAACAAGCAGCAGGAAACCCTACACCAGCAGCAAGCAGCAGGAGAGGCACAACAAACACACAGTGTTGAAATCACTATAAAACCTTCTAAACACCTGGCGTGGCACGCAGTGCACGCTGCAGCTCAGGTGGACGATAAGGAAGCGGCCTCCAACATCCTCCAAGGGAGGGCACGGAGGTCCCCGTGGCACGCCCCGTACGCCCGGCGCCCCCCGCCCCGGGCGGCCGGCCACGCAGACGGCGAGGAGGGGGCACCCAGAGCGGCCCCGGGAACCCGCGGTGCGGCCCAACAAGGGTCCATCCCCGCGGGGCTGGCCCCCCTGGCCCCCCTGTGGGCCCCGCCGGGAACGGGCTCCCCGCACCCCCTGGCCCCGGCGCAAGCAGGAGCCCCGGCTGCCCCAGCGGACCCAGCGGCAATGCCGATGCGGGACGGCTGACTCCAGGAGGACACGGCGGACGACGCCCTATGGCTCCTCTCATGGAACCTGCGCAACGGCCTCGTCCCGCCAAACCGGTCCCGCCGGGACACGCTCCGACGGCGCCGGGGACCGGCGGCCTGAACCGACAAGGAGCACCTCATCACCGGCATGCTACCCCGGGAGGGGGGCTTTGCCATCATGCTCCAGGAAACAGGGATCGCCACCCGGGCACAGGAATTGCACGTGGCCGCGGCGCTCCGGGACAAGGGCTACACCCCCTTCTTCAGCAGCCGGCTGGCGGAGACAGGAGCCACTTCCACCTGGAGAGGGGGAGGCCTCCTCACCGCGGTCAGCAGCAAGTACGTGGCAGAGCACGTGTTGCTCAATTTCACGGAAATCGTCCCCGGGAAGGCCGCGGCCCTGGAAATCCGCACGGACGGGGGAGGCCTCACCCTCATCAACGTCCACGGACCACAGGCAGGCTGCTTCCCGTGTAGGGACGGGCGGCGTTCTGGGCGGACATACAAATGTATGCCACGGCGCGCAGCCTCGGTGGGGGACACCCGGTGGTCATCACAGGCGACACCAACGTCTACATGGATGCCACCTCCCACCCGGCCAAGGAGCACTTCAGCGCGGGCTGGGAGGCCTGCGGTTTCCGGAGGGCCACGGCAGGCGGCGAGGAGGACATGACCCCCATGCTCCACCCGTCCCGGCGCAGGGTGGACACCTTCCTGGTCAACGAACCCCTCCTGCCGTGGTCCCTGCGGGAAAGCGTCTGGGTCCGCGGCATGGCACACCCCTAGGTGATCGGGTCGGACCACCTCCTGGTCCGCCTGGCCCTGCCGGGCCTCCTCAACGCGGCAGGGCGCGCGGCGATGCCCACCCCCTACAGCCACACAGAGGGCCGCCTCCTCCCGTAGGACGCCAAGGCAGCGCCCGTCCAACACTGCCTGTGGGCGGTGGTCACCGCCGCGCAGGATGAGCCCTCCCTGGCGCCCTGGCTGGGTCACGCAAAGCAGCACGCCTATGGGTCCATGTCCGCGGCCGCAGTGGACAAGGTGTTCGAACACCTCCACGCGGCGCATGACGCCCTGGCACGTGTGGTGGGACGCCGGCAGACGTCCCCGGCGGGGACGGACCCGGCTGGGGGGGGACCCCCCAGAGAGCGGGAAACGGCTCCAGGCGGCGGTCCTCCGCTATGACACCCTGGCAGCGTGCGCGCCGGCGGCGTACCAGGCGGACACGGCACGGCATGGCATCCGGTCCGAGGCGGCGCTCCGGCTCGCGGAGGAGCTGCGGGCTGCGTCGCCCAGGTTCCGCCCAACCACACAGGGCCAGCTACAGGAGGAACTGGAGAGGCAAGCAGCCGCCCTCGAAGAGGACATCCGCCAACTCCGCGCACTCCTGGCGGCAGACCGCAAGCGCACCATCAAGGATTTCTGGCGCTGCCACGCCCCCCACCATCGCCCAGCGGTGGAAAGCCGTGCGGGGAGCCATAGAGGTAGAGGCCCCGGGCCCGTCAGGCCTCTGGAACGTGCGGGTCCCCAACACCCAAACGCTCCTCACGGAGGCCCACGACGTGATGTTCGCGGTTCGCGCCTTCTGGCGGGAACTGTATGACAAACGCCCGGTGGCTCTCCCCGGCTTCCAGGCGGTCCTCAGCCGCCACATCCCCCGGGTCCCTGACGGGGCCTGGACCAAGGTCCAGCAGTACTCCATGCAGGACCTCCAGTCCGCCCTGGACAAGGCCGAGGGCAAGGCCCCGGGCCCCAACCACGTGGAGGCCCGTTTCATCAAGGCCCTCCCGGCACCCGTTCAGTGGCTCCTGGTCCACTCCTACCGGGCCATCCTCCGCGGCGCCCCGCCACTGATGCACTGGAGAGACGCGCACATCTGGCTGAGCCCCAAGATACCGGGCTCCGCCAAACTGGACGACCACAGGCCCATAGCCCTAGGCCAGCTGGACATGAAGCTGCTCACGGGCCCCCTCACCCAGCGCATCACGGAACTGCTTCAACCGCACGAAGTGGTCAGCGACTGGCAGCAAGGGGCCCTTCGTGGCTCCAACACCGGCCGCCCACCGTTCATGGCGCAGCGGCAGCTGCAACGGGGAAGGCCCAACTACATCTTCTCCTTCGACGCCCTCAAGGCCTTCGACACCGCCCCGCACGGCGCCCTCCACCTCATCCTGCGCCACCTCTCCGTGCCGCCGGAGGTCATCGACCTCCTGCTCTTCCTCCACACGTGCGCCAGGCTGCGCATCGTCACCGCGCACGGGCTAACACAACCTGTCCACATGCCGCGCGGTGTGCGGCAGGGCAACCTGAGAGCCACCTGCTGTACGCGCTCCTTCTGGAGCCCCTGCTCAGGGCACAGGGGCACCGTCTGCGCCCGCCTGGAGAGGCCGAACGGGGCCTCATCCAGGCCTACATAGACAACCCGCTGGTAGTGGCCCACACGCTGCAGCATTTCGTCGAGGGCGTGGAGGCGGTGGCCGCGTACTTGGGGAAGATGGGCATGGAGCTCAACCCCCGCAAGTTTGCCATGGCCACCACGGAGGGGGTCCCGGGCTTGCAGCTGCGCCTCTGTCCCCACCTGAAAAACCCATGGCACTGGGTACCAGCGGCGGACTCCGTCCCCTACCTGGGACTCCAGCTGCAGCCGGACAAGGCTCCCTGCAGCGCAAACACCGGCTGCGCCTGGCGGCGGTGCTCCCTGGTGCCTCAACACCCTCGTGCCACCGAAAGTGGTGCAGGACGTCATCCTGGCGATCCTCGGGGGGGTGACGCAGTACGTCGCCCCTTTCATCGCCGACGACTCCGACACCGCGCGCCACCTGGAACACATCACGTCGCGACCCGCGGGGACCCGGGGCGGATCCTGGGGATCACCCCCACCCACCTCTATGGGGCAACACCCGTACCCCGCCCCCCCCTCCCGGCGCCCGCGGCGCGGGACGGAGTACACACCTTCCTGCGAACACAGGAGGTCACCGCCGTTACGGGGCTCCACGTGGTGCGGCTCCCCCCGACACCACTCGACGACCGCCGGGGGCCCAGGGCCCTGGGCCCCGCCCCAGACTGGGAGCTATGGCACGACGCGTGGGCCGCGTGGCTCCCCCGCCTCCCCTCCCAGTGCCGGTGGATGGCCGCAGGCCCCCGGCCGTGCGAGGTGACGCCACAGCTGGCCCCCCACCCCCTCCCCCCCTCCCCCCCGCAGAGCACCACACGGCACTGCCCAGGGCACGGCACTGATGCACCAGGAGGTAGTGGGGAGGGCGCGCCTGCCACCACGCATGCCTACCAGGGTAACAGTGATAGCAGACTCCCATGGGTCCCCCCAGCCGGACGACCGCCACCACCGCCGGTTCCGCTCCCGCTCCCCCGCCTTCTCCCCGGAGTGGACGGGGGAGACCCTCGCGGAGCGCGAGGAGCGGAGGCTGGCGGAGGCGGCGGTGCTGGTCGGGCCGCCGCCGCCGGCCCGGGAGCCTGAGCCAGCCAAGATGACCGCCTCCGCCGCCCAAGCAGCCAGCCCCGCCGCCCCACCCCGGGAGGGGGCCCCAGACGCGCAGGAAGCGGAGACCGCAGCCCCAGCAAGCCACGCCGCGGCCCCGACCGCGGCCCCCGGCACGCCGCCGACACGGGGGGGCAGCCCCGGCGCAGGACCCGGGCGCATCGCCGAGGGCTGCCGCAGCCGCAGAAGAGAGCAAGCAGGGCGCGCGAGGGATTGCGACCGCGGCCCCGGCGGGCCGCACCAGCGCCTCGGCCGCCCACACCGGGACCCCCAGCACGCCGCGAATGCGGGGGGCGGACCCCGCACGGGCCACGGGCGCCTCGTCGGCGGCCGCCACAGCAGCGAAGGAGAGCGTGAAGGGCGCGTGAGGGGCTGCAGCCGCGACCCCGGCGAGCCGCGACACCGCCTCCGCCGGCCACACCGCGACCCCCAGCACGCCGTGAACGCGGGGGACGGACCCCGCACGGGCCACGGGCGCCTCGCCGGCGGCCGCCGCAGCAGCAGAGGAGAACGAGGAGGGCGCGCGAGGGGTTGCGACCGCGGCCCCGGCGGGCCGCGCCACCGCCTCGGCCGGCCACGCCGCGACCCCCAGCACGCCGCGCAAGCGAGGGAAGAACCCCGCACGGGCCACGGACGCCTCGCTGGCGGCCGCCGCAGCAGCAGCAGTGGGCAGGGAGAGCGCGAAGTACCGCGCCCACCCTAACCCCACCTACACCCACACCAGCCCCCCCAAGCCGTTCCCCCCCAAGCCCTTCCCCCTAGGGCGGGAGCGGCACGTCCACCCCCCGGCGCGCTAGCGCTCGCCGCCGGGTGTCACGCTGCCACAGCTGCAAAGGCAGCGGGACGCCCGGCGAGTGGTCCAGGAAGGGCACAGCAGCGGGGGGGAGCAGAGCGCAGGCAGCGGACGGCGCGACTCGGGGCAGGAGGCCGGGAAGGGGCCAGGGCACGGGAAGGGCGCGCAGGGGCACGGGCAGGGAGCCCAGGTGCAGGGGGCAGGGCGAGGGGAGGTGGGTGATCGGACGGGCCAGGGCGTGGGGGGCGGGAGGCGGGACCCGCGACACGGGCAAGGGGCTGGAAAGGGGCCCAAGGGCAAGGGCAAGGGCGCCGCGGGCCCCAAGGGACAGGCGGGACGGGGCATGGGAGCCCAGGGGGGAGGACGGGACGAAGGGAGGGGGGCAAAGGGCGGGTTGCCCCCGCACCCGGACGTGCAGCCGGTGAGGTGCATCCCCCCCGGCATCCAACAGATGCCGGCACACCACACCCACCACCACCACCACCACCACCACCACCACCTCTACAACATCGACCCTGACGCCGGCGAGCTCGTCCCCCCCCAACCCCCACGACCCTGGCACCAGCCAGCCCCCCCCGCGCCGAGGGCGGAGCCGGCGCGGAGGGCCTCGGCGGAGGGGGGGCGCGGCGCGGCATGGGCGCCGCAGGCGCAGGGGCAGCGAGGGGGGCCGGCACGGGGGGCAGAGGGGGGCCGGCCATGGGACCGGGACTGGGGCGCGGTCCCGGACCCTCTGAGGGAGGACACCCTCCCCCTGGTGGGGGAGGTGTACGGGTGGTTGTGCTGGGCCAACCAGGGGACCTCCAGGAGGTCGAGGAACCGGCCCTTCGATGCCGTGCTCCTCCGGAGAGACGGAGGAAACCGAGAGGTACCCCCGGGGGGGTGGGCAGCCCCAGAGGCCCATGAGAGGGTCCTCAGGTCAGTGATCCGGGCGGCGTGGCCCGACAGGGAGCCGACGTGGCCGCCCTTCCTGGAAGGGGGAGCGGTGCTCCGCATCACGAATGCGGACGCCAACAACTGGCTCCCCCGGGCTTTGCGCAGCGCCCTCGCCCACTGGCGCTACCGCCGGCACAACGCGCCGCCGCCACAGCCCCAGCCCCCACACAAGCGGCGGCGCAGGTGATGGCCCAGACGGCGGATACGAGAGAGTGGGGGGGGGGGCTGGGCCCCCCGACCCACGCCCCCCCCACGGTACGCCACGACGCATGAGAGCGTGCCACCTCCCGCGGGAGAGAGTGCGGAGACAACGAGCGCGGGGGGGAACCTGCTGCCCCGCAGCCCGCTAACCAGTGACCGCTAACCCTCACGGCCATCCCCGGCCGGCCAGCGCCGCGCGACAACGGCCGGGGGGATGAGGAACACCAGCGAGGGCCTGCACGAGGATCCGGCTCTAGGTAGAGGGGGGCGGAGGAAGGGCGCGACCCCCCAGCCGATGTCTGGCCCTCGGGGCCAGGACTGCCATGCCGCCCCCCCTCCCCGGCCGTCAGGAGGCGTCGCCAGGGGACCAAAGGGCCCCCCCCACTCCCCCCCCCCCCTCCAGCACAGGCCCGAGAGCGGGCGGGGGGGCGGCCCCCCCACCCCCCCCCCCCGCACCCACCCCAGCGGGGGAGCCACAGGCGCGGCCCTCCGCCCCCCCGGGGCCGGGGGGGCGCCCCCCCCCCAGAAGGGACGGCGACGCGGTGGGGGGAGCGGCGGCTGGACCTGCTCCCGCGAACCCACACCGGCGTGCCGGAGCAACGCGCACAACGAAACAGGAAGGAGGCCGCGCCCCACATGACCCACCCGTAACCACAGCCCGGTCAGGGATGACGGAGGGGGTGTTCAGGTCTGCTAGGGCCCCCGGGGGAGCGGTCCACGGGCCGCCCCTCACCCCCCCCCACCCCGGGGCGGCACTTCAGCCCCGACCGCACGAGCACGCCGGAAGGGAACACGCCGGCGACACGGAGGGGGCCAGGATGGAGTACCGCAGGCCGCCGCCCGGAAGGAGAGCAGGGAGGCCGCGGCGCGACAGCCCCCCCCCCCCCGCCCCCCCACCGGCCCGCACGCCGCGGGGGCCCCGGCCCCCACCCCCCGAGGCAGGGGGGATGGTCCCCCCCCGCCCGAGAGAGGAACCGGAGTGCCACCCGCCCCCCCGCCCCAGCCGCCGGCTCCCATGTAGGCCGCGAAGAACAAGCGAGCCCACGCCTGCGCACCGGGACGCCGCACAGATCGTACCCAGAGAAGCCTGGTGAGCACGAACCCGAGTGGTATGGGGGGCCACGCCCCCCATGGACAGCACAACGCCAGTGACGCCCGCTTTGTTGCCTGCCCAGGGAAGGCAGAGGGACGGAATGAGGCAGAGCGACCCCCCGCCCTACAGGCCCCGCCCCGGCCGCACAACCGGGGGGTACGGCGCACCCCCCCCCACCCCCCACCCAGCCCGCCCCCCAGCATATGAACGCCACGGACCCGCCCCGCGGCGCGCAGCCCCCACAGGGACAGAGCAGGGCCCCCACACCCGCACGCCAGCGCCCACAACACGTGGATGGCGGACGCCGACTGCCCGCCCAGTGGGCGGGCAGTCGGGGGAGGGGGGGCGCATGACCCCAGACGCTCCACGCAACGCTAGGAGGCACCCCCCCCCGGGACGCCCTGCCGCCACCCCCACAACCCCAAGCCAAGTAGGGGGGACCGGGACCGGACCGCCCCCCCCCAAGCACGCCAGACGGAGCAAGGGACCGGGGCAGGACACACGGAGGGGCACGGACCACGTGGAACGGCCCGACCAGCGCCCAGTGCCGGGACCACGCGAGATGCGCACGCCACACCACCCAGGGGGGGCGGGGGAGCGGACACCGCGAGAGCGCGAGCGCACACACACGAAAGGGACACGCGGGGACTACCGGAAGGGCAACCGGACCGAGCGCGCGGAACGCACAGACCGCGTGGAATGGCGTACCAGCGAGCGAGGGCAAGGGACGCCCGGACGGGACGGCCCGCCACACACAGCGCGGAACACGCGGGGCGGGGAGGGGGAAACGAGAAAGACACGACGCCAGGTACCAGCCCGAACCCCCCGAACCGGCCGCCAGCGCCGCGCACACACGGACGGGGCACTGCACCCGCCAAGGCAGTAGTGGCGCACAGCGCCACGCCCCAACCCCTAGGCTAGGCAGCCTCCGCGCCAGCCCAAGGGGGTCCCACTGGCGACAAGCCAGTAGCACGGGCCTGGCGGCGCCGGCGCCCCGGGCGACCACGCATTAGGGGGGCGACGCAGTGGGTAAGCGCCCGCAGCCACGGCTGCGAACTGATGCACAGACCGGGGAGTGGCGAAACGGGGAAGGCGGGGAAGGACGGGGCTCCGAGCTCTGTGAACCTGGGGGACTCCGCCACCAGGCAGGAGGTGCGTCTTGGAGGGCCCCCCACTAGGACCCGGTGGGGAGGATATCACCTGGCCCGACCAGGTGGCCCCCCGGGGCCGAAAGGCGTCTAGTACCCGCAAAATCTAACCTCAAACCTCAAACCATGGCACTGGGTACCAGCGGCGCACTCCGTCGCCTACCTGGGACTCCAGCTGCAGCCAGACAAGGCTCCCTGCAGCGCAAACACCGGCTGCGCCTGGCGGCGGTGCTCCCTGGTGCCTCAACACCCTCGCGCCACCGAAAGTGGTGCAGGACGTCATCCTGGCGATCCTCGGGGGGGTGACGCAGTACGTCGCCCCTTTGATCGCCGACGACTCCGACACCGCGCGCCACCGGGACCACATCACGGTCCAGGTCGCGAAGGACAGGGCGCGGTACGCCTTCGACGCCTCGCGAGACAGCCTGCAGGATGACCGGACCCTGGGGCTCACACGGGTGCCAACGCGGTGCCAGCAGGCGGCGGTGGCCCTCGTGGGTACACTCGTCCACCACCTGTAACCTCCGTGCGCGCCGAGGTCAGCAAAATGTTCTGAGAAATAGTTGGCGCGCATGGAATTTGTCCCGAGGTGCACTACCCCGTCCCGGAGTTCGCAACTCTAGCGGGGGGTGACTGGGTCCACCGCATACCCCGGGCCCTGGCCGCCCTGGGATTGGGGCTGTACAACGCCATCGCGTGCCCCAGGCCGGCCCATGACCAACTACGGTCCCCGCCGAGCAACATCGTCACGCTGCGCACCGCCAAGCTGCGACACCGCGACACGTGCCGCCTGACAGTGCCGCACACAACGCCGTGGCATGGGCACCACGGGCCACGCCACCCCTTCCCCGACAACGACGACCCGTGGCCGACAGCGGTGCGGGAATGCCTCAACCAATGCGCCGATGAACACCTGCACTATTGCCGCCGCGAGCAGGAGCCCAGCAACCAGCCCGGCTGGCGCGACGCCCTGGTCCACCTCTTCCACACCACGGGCACGCGTGACCCCCGCCTGAGACTCGTCCACCCCACGAGGGCTAAGCAGGACGCCCACATTGGCCCACGGGTGACCCTGGACGGCCTGCACCTTCACGTCGGGGGCTACCGCCGTTGGGGCAGCCTATCCCCCCCCACTCGGGGGGCAGCGTACCACCCGTCAGCGGCCCTCATGTACATCCTCTGCGACGTACTCGCGGAAAGCGAGCACCGAGAGCCCAACGCGGATGTGGCGTGGCCCGAGCCCCTGCGCCCCCGACCCCACGCGCCGACGCCAGTGTGGTTGGTGACCACGGACGACCAATGCACCCGAGCGGCGGAGCAAGCGCAACTCCAGACCGAGTGGGTGGTAGTACAGGTGGGGGCACGCCAGCCCAGGCCCCGTGGACTCCCCCGCGGCACCGCCCTGCTAGTAGCTACAGGAGTGCCGCACGACCCACACATGGCAGTGCACGCGCTGGAGGACCAGCCGGAGGGCACGGGGCACCTGGTGGTGCACCAACGCGGAGGCCCGGCGTGGCTCTGGGCAAGCACGATCGCTCAAGCGGAAATCCACTGCACGACCACCCGGCGATCCGCCCCGGCAACACCAGGGCGCTGAGCGTGGACCAACTGACCCCCAGCCACCCCGACGTCCGGTGGCACTCCGCCGACCTCAACGCGGGGTGGCTCAGCCCCACCGGGTACTACTGTATCCCGGAGGCCTGGGGCCACACCTCCTCTGATGCGCCGGGGGGCGGACCCTGCAAGCACGCCACCAGCGTCGCTCTAGCCGCCGACCTCACCCGCACGTGGGCGGTGGCCATCTCGGGCACGGTGTCCGACGGGGAGGGGGTGGCCGCCTCCCTCCCCCTGCAATACGGAACCCACCGGCCATTGGTCCATACGGTGGACACCGAAGTCATCCTCCACCTCCTGCGACACGCGGATCGCGAGCGGACCTCGACCTATGATTTTAGATCTAATTTCGTCACATAACTCAGTATCTTGGGATTTTCCCAAACAGCATGGAAATCTCTACATGACTGCGAAGTCGATTTTTGAAAATTTGAATCTTTTGGAGAATCCATTTCTGATCTGGCATCGCACTCACTAAGGATTTCCCGTAATCGCAGATTCATTCGCGATTTAGCGGCAGCGACGCGAGCGTGAATAGTTAGTTTGGTCGATTTAGGGCGTACCTTTCGCGGCACGCCGGAACTGAGCATATGAGGTTGCGTAACTAAGCATACTCGACATCCTGAGCACATTTCTGGTCCCTTGTCCTCCCCTGCCGTAAAGTTATAGGCAATTTTCATCCTTTTTCCGCCCTTCTGACACCAAAAACGGCTACAAATGGGTAAATGAGGGTTTTGAAAATGTTTTCATGAGGACCCCCCCTATTTTGGGCGCGCTGAATCCAGAAAACATGCCGTTAGAGTCCAAAGATTTGCTCTTTGGGTACTTTTTGAGTAAAGGTGTATGCAGGTAGTTAGTGCCACATGTGGTGAAATCTGGTAACCCCCCCCCCCCCCCGGGGGCCATTTTTTGGAAAAAATGGGTAAATGAGGGTTTTGAAAATGTTTTCATGAGGACCCCCCATATTTGGAAGGCGCTGAATCCAAAGAACATGCCGTTAGAGTCCAAAGATTTGCTCTTTGGGTACTTTTTGAGTAAAGGTGTATGCAGGTAGTTAGTGGCCCATCTGGTGAAATCTGGTAAACCCCCCCCCCGGGGGGGCACTTTTGGGAAAAATGGGTAAATGAGGGTTTTGAAAATGTTTTGGTGAGGACCCCCCCTGTTTTGGGGGCGTTGAATCCAAAAAACATGCCGTTGGAGTCCAAAGATCTGCTCTCTGGGTACTTTTTGAGTAAAGGTGTATGCAGGTAGTTAGTGCCACGTCTGGTGAAATCTGGTAAACCCCGCCCCCCGGGGGCCATTTTTGGAAAAAATGGGTAAATTAGGGTTTTGAAAATGTTTTCATGCGGACTCCCCCTATTTTCGGGGCGCTGAATCCAAAACACATGCCGTTAGAGTCCAAAGATTTGCTCTTTGGGTACTTTTTGAGGAAAGGTGTACGCAGGTAGTTAGTGCGACGTCTGGTGAAATCTGGTAAACCCCCCCCCCGGGGGCCATTTTTGTGAAAAAATGGGTAAATGAGGGTTTTGGAAATGTTTTCGTGAGGACCCCCCCTATTTTGGGGTTGCTGAATCCAAAAAACATGCCGTCAGAGATCAAAAAATTGCTTTTTGGGTACTTTTTGAGTAAAGTGACGCTTTGGCCCGTAAAATCATAGATGCGGGGGTCCCCGCGGGCGCGGCGAGGGTAGTCAACCAGATACCACTACGGTGGCTCCGGGACGGCCTGCGGGCGCGAGGGCAACACGCCGGGCACCCGTTCTGGTATGTCCGAGCCACCTCACACCACAGCGACGCCCTACTGCACAAGGCGGACTGGGCGGCGTCCCAGCACACCGTCCTGCAGAACACGCCCCCGGGCCTTAGCCACGCCCAACTCATTGTCGCCGGTCATGACGGCCACCTCGACCTACGGCCCCCGACGATGCGGACGCTCGGCGAGATCGCGCAGCGAGCACAGGCGGACCATGCGCTGACGCACCGATGACACACACCTCTGAGCGCGGCCCACGCCACAGCATATGTCCAAGCCCGGGACCTCACCGCGACGGCCACCAACCACCGGGCGCTGCGGGCCAGAGGCGGCCACGTGCCGGTGCAACGCAGGCTCCGCGTCCGTAAGGAGCGGCTCTCCGGCGTCACCGTCCTCCCACAACCGTGCCTCTTATGCGGCGGCCCGGAGGACACCCTGGTGCACATGCACGTGGGGTGCCCCCACTCGCGGCTCCTCTGGCCCCACCTCCGCCAGGCGGTGCACGAGGCGGCCCGCCACCTCCCAACCGGGGACAAAGCCCTGTGGGTGGCCTCGTGGCGCTCCGCGGGCACCGCAAGGACGGAAGTCTTCTGCTCTGGGCGGGTGCCCGGGGAGGCAGAGGCGCAGCTCCGCGCCATCGCCCGCTACGACCCGCCGGGAGGAGCCTCCGTGGACAATTTCCTCTACCACATGCTCCGGCTAGGAGATTTCGCATGGGAGCTCCGCAACCGCCGGCTGGAGCAACTCCTCTGCGAGCCCCTAAGCGCGGCGGCCCGGGTACACCGATGGCTGACCGCAGCAGAGGGCAACTGCCCCCCCCCTCCCCCGCGCCCTGGCAAGGACTTCGTAGCCTCCCTCCGTGTCGTGAATGGCACCCTGGAGTGCCCGCCACAAGAGGACCCCCACCCGTACCGCTACCTGCCGGGGGATTTCTCGAGGCACCTGCAAGACGCCCTCTTCCCACCGTGGATCATCGGGCGCGGCTCCATGACCGCGTGGGAGGCACGCATAGTGGGTGAGGAGTGGGCGCGCGAGTGGGGCCGGTGGTGCGCCGCCACGCGCGCCCCGGAGACCCCTCCGCAACGATACGCCGCCATCCCGCTCGAGGGGTGGGGGCCGCACACCCCGCCAAGGCCCACAATGATCCGCGGGGCAGGCCCTCAACACTCGTGGGACGCGGCGACAGAGGAATGGCTACAAGCAGCCCCGGGGCCGCAAACAGGATGGACGGGGGACGTGTCCTCGCTCGTCAAAGCGCCCGTCCCCCCCCGCATCGTCCTTCACGCCGCCAACGTGCTCCGGGCTACGGAGATACACACATGGGGACACGACGCGGCCATCATCCGATGGCACCCCCCGGAGGACGGGGCCGCACGGCTCGCCGTGGCACACTTCAAAACTGGGGGGCTTGTATACGACGAAGCCCTGTCCCGGCTCGGCGACAACCGGGGGCCCTTACTCCTCATGTTCCCCACCGACCTTGCAGCCGCGCTGCGCCAGGAACTGGACAGCTGCGACGGGCTGCGGGTAGGCTGGGAGGCAGTCCCAGACGGCAACCTACTGGCCCTCCTCCAGCGGGACGCCGCGGACAAGTGGCAGTGGGATATGCTGGCGCCCCACCTCACCGGGCGCCACGTGTATATGGCAACCCCCCCCCAGGGGCACCCCCGCCCGGCGTGGGACGACCTCATCGACGCCTTCCACGACCACGGGATTCTCCCCGAGGACAGGTGGCGGGAGGTCCAGCGGAAGACACTCGGTAGGGACTACCGGCGCCGCGTCCGCGCCCGCCTGCTGGAGATGCACGACCCCCTCCGACAGAGGTGGGACGACCTCTGGCTGCACCACTCGGCCCTTGGTTGCCACCCTCCCACCTCCCACACACCTGCCACCTCTGCGGGGAATGCGACACGGTGTCCTCCGCAGCGCCGACAGGGGCCAACAGGTGCGTGCAGTGCTCCCACGTGGCCGCGTGCCCATGGCCCGAACCTCCCACGGGCCGGCACAGGCGCACGGAGGAGGAGGCTTTGCACCGGCGCATCCGGAGAGCACACGCCTCCTCACACGAACGCGCGGGCCCCGCGGGCGCCGCCCTCCTGTGGATCCACGTGCACCTACGGGACCCCGCGTCCATTGCGCACCTTTCGCACGTGTTCGCGCCCTGACCCCCACCCGCCGCCACACTTTGCAGAGCCTGCAGCACCATGCCTCGCCGACGAAGGGATGGGCCGGGGCACGCCAGGGCCCGCCGCCAAGCGCAGGAGGCGGCCGTCCGAGGCCTGGTAGCGGACGCCGTGACGGAGGCGCATGTGGCGCACGCTGCCGCACGACGTGACCCGGCAGGCAGTGCGAGGGCTTTCCTCAGCGAGACCGCCCTCCCGGCCGTCCGCGCTCTAAACGGAGCAGGGGCCCCCGCCCTACTCCCGGCGATGCACCGGATCGTGAACGCCGTCCAGCCGGGGCTCATCAGCCCGGAGGCAGCCCTCTGTGGGCACTAGATGGAGTGGCGTGAGTCCAACCGGTCGGGCTGGCCCCTGTCCATGGGGGACACCCTGCGGCTGACGGGAGCGGCGTCTGCCATGTCCCTCCGCAGCAGCGCCCCAGCCCTGCTGCACGCCCTCAGGACGCGCTGCCCCGGGGACACGGCCCCGTACCTGAACCAGGCGCGGGCCACATACCCGGGGGGAGTGTCCGAGCTGGATGCGGCGCTCCACCTTCTACACCCCCCAGACGAGGACCTGGAGGTGGGCGAAATCACGGTGTTCGTGGAAGGCGCGGACGAGGCGCCCGCCCGCCCCCGGCCGACCAACCCGGTACCACGGCGCCAGGCCCAAGCCCGTACCCCGTCATGTGCGAGGCATTCCCCAGGGAGCCCACTTGTTGCCCCGCCCTCCCGCCGGTGACGCACGCGCCCCGCGGCTCGGCCAACCCGGACCTGTCCCCCCCCCCTCTCCAGGACCAAGGGTGCCCACCACAGGCGGCAGGTCCTCTGGCAAGAACGCCCGGGCACCCCCTTGCTCGTCTTCGTCGTCGCGACCCCCGGGGACCCGGAGCAGGTCCTGGGGATCACCCCCACCCACCTCTACGGGGCAGCACCCGTACCCCGCCCCCCCCTCCCGGCGTCCGCGGCGCGGGACGGGGTACACACCTTCCTGCGAACACAGGGGGTCACCGCCGTTACGGGGGTCTACCTAGTGCGGCTCCCCCCGGCACCACCCGACGACCCCCGGGGGCCCAGGGCCCTGATCCCCGCCCCAGACTGGGAGCTGTTGCGCGACGCGTGGGCCGCGTGGCTCCCCGGCCTCCCCTCCCAATGCCGATGGATGGCCACCAGCCCCCGCCCGTACGGGGGGTACGCCGCCGCCGGCCCCCCACCCCCCCCCCCCCCGCGGAGCAGTGCATAGCACTACCCACGGCACGACACACATGCACAGGGAGGTAGTGGGAAGGGCGCACCTGCCACCACGCATGCCTACCAGGATAACAGTCATGTCGGACTCCGATGGCTCCCCCCAGTGGGACGACCGCCACAACCGCCGGTCCCGCTCCCGCCCCTTCGTCTCCCTGGAATGGGCGGGGGAGACCCCTACGCAGCGCGAGGAGCGGAGGCTCGCGGAGGCGGCGGTGCCGGTCGGGCCGCCGGCTGGGCAGCCCCGGGCGGCCTCCGCCGACACCGGGCCGTCGACCCAGGGGCCTGGGCCGGCCGAGGAGACCGCCCCCGCCGCCCAAGCAGCAAGCCCTGCCGCCCCGCCCCGGGAGGGGGGCCCAGGCGCACGGGGGGCTGAGACTGCAGCCCTAGCAAGCCGCGCCGCGGCCCCGACCGCGGCCCCCGGCGCGCCGCCGGCACGGTGGGCAGCCCCGGCGCAGGACCCGGGCGCGTCGCCGGGGGCTGCCGCGGCCGCAGAGCGGGGCGGGGAGGGTGCACGGGGGGTTGAGACCGCGGCCCCGGCAAGCCACGCCACTGCCTTGGCCGGCCACACCGCGGCCCCCGGCACGCCGCAGACGCGGGGGACAAACCCCGCGCGGGCCCCGGAAGCCTCGCCGGGGGCCGCCGCAGCAGCAGCAGTGGGCAGGGAGGGCGCGAAGTACCGCGCCCACGTCAACCCCACCCACACCCACACCAGCCCCCCCTAGCCGTTCCCCCAAGGGCAGACGCGGCACGTCCGCACGTCCGCAGCTGCAGAGGCAGCGGGACGCCCGGCGCGTGATCCAGGAAGGGGGGGACAGCGCGCAGGCAGGACAGAGTGCCAGCCACGCGAGCGCGGAGCGGGGGACAGGAGGCGACAGGGGGAGTGCCCAGGGCCACGCGCAGGGGGCGGGCCAGGGCACATGCGGCAAGGAGCAAGGGCACAAACACGGGCGAAGCGCCAAGGCTAGCAGCAGCGGAGGGGGACAGAGCGCGGGCAGCGGACGGCGCGACACGGGGCAAGGGGTCAGGAAGGGGCCAGGGCACGGGAAGGGCGCGCAGGGGCGCGGGCAGGGCGCCCAGGCGGGCGGCCACGGAGCGATGGAGCGGAGCGAGGGACGGTGGGCGAGCGTGGGCGCAGCCAAGGGCACCGGCAGTGCAGGCCAGGGGGCGGGTGACAGGGGGCAGGACCCACGGCAACATCAGGGGGATTGAGGCGTGGCGGCCGGAAGGGGACCCAAGGGCAAGGGCAAGGGCGCGGTGAGCCCCCGGGGGCAGACAGGGCTATGTGCCGCCCCTCAGATGAAAGAGCTGCCAATCATGTGGACACTTCATCGCGCATATGCACAACCGGTGGACTCGACTAGTGGCACTTACACCCTTGGTTGCAACGCGTGTCCACACGGGGCTGGCATTGTGCACGCCATGAAAGGGAACATGATTTCTGCATAACGCAAACCAACGCCAACCTGAAATGAGCTCGGGCAAGAGATGGATGGGTCAATGAAAAACAAAATGCGTCTATGCAAAGGGGGTACTTGTTGCAATTGCGTGAAAGATGTTCAATCTGCACGGCTGCTTAAAGAAATGGGCTTAAGACCTGATCTCATGACAGCCTAAAAATAACCTGTTTGGGGCATGGTAAAATAGGCTGATGGCAGCCCTTGAATTATGCTGAAATTGAAAAATAGTTGATTGCTTCAATTCTGGTTTGGGAAAATATTTCATTCGCTTTTTGAACCGAACTGCCTCTTTTTTTTGCTTTCTCGCTTCACCCAAAATGGCTTGAGGGTTGTGGGATTTACCTTCTACTGAAGATGTTTCCTAACACTTTTTCTGAATGGGTTTCAACATCTGTTTGCAACATTGGTTCCAATTGATTGTGACAGTCCTACTGTGTGTGGGAGGGCAGTGCGTAACCCGGTGGCTCCGATTGATATGCCAGATGGTATGGTATGTGGTGTATGGAGGGCGGAGCACAAACAGCCAAAAAATGGAGCAACTAAACCTTGCAACAGAGCCGCCAGAGTGTTCCACAGTGTTGCACTGCCATGCAGCTCAAAGAACACTTGTCAAGGGCCACGGGGCAAGGTACACAGTGTGCTGTGGAAATAAATTTGGAAACAACATACTACTGGTTTCCCAAAGCTTATTACTTCCCTTACTTACTGTGGCACGTACAAGCAAGAAGACACGCAGGAGCACGAAGACACCAACGCAACAGAATTGCTACTTTCATTTGGTGTCCAAGGGCTTCACCTTCTTGGCACACACATGCACCAACAACCACGCGGTGAAAGCAAAGCACACGCTCAGGCTCACGCTCACGCCCACGCTCCAATCCAGACTCACCCGTGTAAAAACACGGACACAAAGCGTTCGGAGAGCACGAAACCTCTGAGTTTCGTGCACTTCAGGTGTGTCGACGTGCATACAAGACGCGTCTGCAAGTATTTTTGTTCGAGGCAGTGCAGCAATCCGAACAACGAAAGTGTTCTGCGAAACACACAGGAAAATGTATTGCCTTGGACGCAATGTATATGATATGATGTATGAGCATATGATATATAAACATTTCATCGCCCTGCGACGGCCGTTCTGCATGATATAGGCGATGATGCCAAAAACCGAAAACGGCTCAGACACATATGTAACTTGCATGAAGGCTAGCAGCCCTATCAGGCCTGTGGCATACAGGTCTCGAGCGACTTAGCACTAAACCAGGTGCAGGAGGGGTCGGCTGCACAGGACGACTTATCCTTCTTCCAACAGGGTGAGTCCCGACTGACCCGCACCGCGTTCCATTGGACGTTAATTCCATCTGCGAAATCGGAGGCTTCCAAACCCGTGACATCCGGTCCCGAACGCTTGAGAGGTTCGCCAGTAAACGGCATCTTGAGAGGTTGGCCATTGAACGTCATCTTAAGCAAGTGCTGAGACACGGGGACAACCAGCAGGCTTGTTCAATGTGGTGTAGGGCATCCTTCAAACGCCGCGCACTACACTGTGGCGGCTCAAAACATTGCTACGTACATACACCTATTCATGTCATCCGCCTCCGAGCGCACATGAAGAGTCGCACAGAGGGTCGCCCCGTGTCCTTAAGCGTTCATTCGACTACAGGGGCACTTATGGTCTGAAGACAACTTGTTTTTGTTGGCCGAGCCGGCTTACGGGCCTCACAAGTCTCTCTCTCTCTATCTCTCTCTGTATTCAGAGTGGTGGACCGTCGTTGACTGTGTAAAACGGAGTCTCTTTCAGAGGTGCTAGAGGTTCTTAGCGAAAGTAAACAATGTGATCCGCAAAAGAAACCAACACTTACCAGCTATTTTCACCGTCAATTTAACAAACAACCAATGGATTTAAATCCACTTTACGACAAAATACCTGATCGTGAGATTTCCCAGTCGCAAGACATTTTAGCGAGCATCGCAGTAGGGGTGGACAAGGGCTGTGAGGACCTTGCGGCAGATTGCGCCAGATTGCGCCGGTGCGCTACGGCCCGGGGCCGCCTCCCACCTTGGTGAAACCCCCTTTTTGGAGGGTTTTTTACAGGCAGGAATGCTGATTAGGGGTGGATTCCTAATAGCCATGGACGGGTACGGGACAGCTGGCGATGGCCGCCGGCTGCTGCGGAAGGCAGTTTTAGTGCAAAATCGAATGTAAAATCATAGTGCCGCATCAGGATCCCAGATTTTTTTTTGATAGGATGATAGAACTATTAATTCTATGACGATTCCATGCTTCAAATCTTTGGATCCTGTTGCAGCACTACTAATGGCAAGAAAGTGGTGTTGGGTCCATGGCGACATGGTAGTTTCGACCCAATGGCGTTCGCCGCCGGCCGAGCTACCATTGAAGCCACCCCCTCCTCATTCGAGATATGGTAAGACACCACAATGGTGCTACATTGGTGATTGCAAGGCTAGGGCCAAGGCATTCTTGGGGACAATCAAGCACGAGAAGTTTGAGAAGAAGACTTTTGAAGGTCATTGTCAACAAGTTGCAACTAGGACGCGCTCAAGGTTAAAAAGGCAACTACGAGTGAGGTCTACACCCAAACTTTCAAGGTGTGACTCCTTGCATTGTGGTCATCACAACCTTGATTTACAATCTAGGCTAACAATTGTCACCATGTTGCAAGCGTGGTACATGTCCGTGTTGGTTGCCTCCAAAAACTGCTTGTGCGTGTTTGCTAGGTTGTAGTGTTACCTTGTGCCACTTTGTTTTCAAGGTTTGACCATGCTATTCAACTTTGGGTACTAATATTGCGAAAAAGTGGATCCTCATGGATTTCCAAACTAAAGGCACCACAACTTGAGGGATCAAAGGGCATTTAGGATTTGGCTAGTTTCGTCAAGTACGGTGCACCCGTTGGTGTTTTGGGTTGCCGGTGAAATGACGCCGGCAAGTATTACCGATCCAAGTACGGCTCCTTGGGTAGCTATGGGAAGGGTGCGGCCGGTGATTTTCGGGTGTACATGGCTGAATTGGGTGACTCCACCCCCACTTTGGGGCGGACCATTGGAGAGCGATTCTTTGGCACATTCTATGCAAGTTGCATCATTCTTCTCTTACTTAACCGCATTATTGCTTTTTTGCAAGATAAGGTTCGCAATGGTGACTCTTCCCCTTGGTGGTCTTCTCTTCTCCGTTGGGCACAAGCACCCTCCACGTGCTTGTTTCTCATGATGGGTACGGTTTTGCATGCATGTTGGGCGAAGCCTTTCTTCCAAGAGTTTGATGCAGGTGGTATTGTTTCCGTTGCCGCTGCCCACCCTTATGTTTTGCAATTCCAAGAGGCATTGCGTTCATGGGCCTTGGATCCCAAGCTTGCTTTGCAATTTGAGGGCAAGGGAATGGCAATCGTACAAACTCACCCTTTGTTGCCGATCTTGTTGAGGCGCCTACGCATCGTTTTCCGTGTCTTGTCAGAGCGGTGGGAGAAGTATACTATTGCTTATAGAAATGGTGGTGCATTGGATCCTACCTCTTCTACCCACTTGTCTGCTTTAAAAGCAACGCCATGCACTTCTGTATTTGAGGAAAGTTTCTTTAGGGCCTTATCAGATCAATGGAAACTGATGGGTCCCACTGCTGCTCCCTGGTGTGTCACTGCTACGGCTATCAGCCGTGCAAATGCAAGTGTTGACATGCCCCTCTTAGAGGAGGATGTCCCTCATCTTATTCACCGGGCTGCCTGTGTAGAGGAAATGCATGGGAAGTGTGTAAAGAATTTCCGCATTCAGCTCGCGAAACGTAAGCAGGATGACATCCTGCAGGCTCAGAGGCAGAAAGAGGAAGCCAAACGGGCCAGACAGCAAGCACAAGCACAGGCAGCACAGGCAAGGGAAGAGAGAGCCAAAGCAAAGCCACCACGGCCAGCACCCAAGAAAAGGGGGAGGCACCGGACACGCACACAGCTCACCAGGCTAAGCGTAGGGTGGTTGCTCCTGAAGCACAGGCTATCGTGAACATGTCTGCTCAGCCCAGTCGCTCAGGTCGGGCCCGCGCCATCCCGCGCCGGCTCCTTGATTGATGCTTTGTGCCCATACGGACCAGCTTAAGTAAATCCAACATTGTGTTGCTTAACATTTTGAATGGTGAAGCTGCTCCAATGACTTATTGCTGGCCTTTGTGTAGTGCTATCGTGTGGCCTTGCCCCAACCCTAACCCTAGCAGTGGCAGACAGGGCTGGCTGAGAACTACCAACCGGGTGTAGGCTAGAAACGACACGTCCAAGGGCGGGCCACGGAAAAAAACCATTGAAGTGTGTTTACTACATCCATATGTGCCCAAACAACCCCCCCTCCCCCCCCCAAGTAGGTGTTTCAACTTTCCTAACAAGCCTTGTCCACCCCTAATCGCAGAATCAAACAGGACAAAAGCTTCCGCTGTTGCCCAAGTCATCGCAGATCATTACCTTACCTCTAAATTACATCAACAGAAGAAAAGCCTATCTAATTCCCCGAAAGATACCACTCTGCCTAATGCCCACATACCACCTCATCTGTCGCCGCCAACTTTAACAACTCCCGCCTGTACCTCACAGGTCACCGTCAATAACAAAGCTCAGCGCTCCGTTGACGCACAACATGTAGTGTCCCCTCACACTGAGGGTAGGACGCACGCGTCGGCGCTGTAAGCTCTAGGCAACATTTCTCCGACAATGTTTGCTCCTTGCATGCCTCCGCCCACTATGAACAGTGTACCTTCGAGAGCGTCAGACCGGTGTCAACAAATCGGACACCAATCCATGCAGCTGTCACTCCGAGCAAGAACACCACGGACAACTGCAGTCCCTACTCTGAATCCGACCAGTCGCCGCCGCCTCAAGCGCTTGTCTCCATGCAAGAGCAAGAAACACAGACAAGACGATCCTTGATCTGTGACCTGCTGTCAACATTAAACCACGCTTCGTTGCCCTCCAATCCATCCGGCCGATGGTGCTGCCATGCTATTTTTTAATGCAACGGTGAAAATGCCAGTGCGGGCTTTATGGCCTCTCCGTGCCTTCTACAGCCCCCACGCAAACACCACCCCCACATCAACCCAGCCCACTGGCACCCACCCCAACAGTTTGACCCCTGCCAGTGGAGCTGCTGGAGGCATCTTTTTATCCCCACACGTGTGCCTGCCTGCAGTGTAACGAGGGCCCCTTGCTTTTCTTCTATTCGCTATTTTTGGGACATGGGGGCATGGTCGCTGATTGACCATGCCCTAATCATGATTGATTGCATGGCGTGGGACCACAAGAACACGGACTGTGAAACGGTCGGCTTGCTGCCAATAGCAGGTTCACACACGAAGGGAACCGCAAAACAAGAACAAAGCAAGAAAGCGGTGAAAGAAAACTCCTCAGGAGCTGCCGGGAGCCCTAGACGTCTTTCGGTCTGTTGGAACAGCGCAATGTGCGGCACTGGTCAGTGCAGATGCAATTGGAATGCAGTACGGAGTGTCCCGAATCCTCCTTGATCCCTACTACTACAACCACGCTGTTACGCGCCACTAGATTTTGAGCAACAGACCAAGAGAATATCCACGGAGGAGTTTGTGCCCTAGGTTGTCCCGGGAAATGCAAAACCTGTATTAGGTGCGACCACCCAATCACACACACACACACACGTTGGGAACTGCAAAACAAGAACAAAGCAAGAAAAGGGGTGAAAGAAAACTCCTCAGGAACCCCGGGGCAGCCCTAGACGTCTGTCTCCCAGTCTGTTGATAGAAACAGCAATGTGCAGCTCTGGATAGTTTTGGCGGTGTGATACAGACTTCCCTGTGCCCCATCACCTTGCCCTTCGATGCTCACACTAATCAACGGGCCAATAAGGTATCCATGGAGGAGTTCCTGTTCCGGTCAGCCCATTGCAACCAGTGTTAGTTGCTCCCACCTAACCCCCCCCACCCCCACACACACAATCACTCACTCACTCACAACACAGTTCAAACAAAGTCCAAGGCTTGGGTACCACCGGGGGTGCCAAAGCCAACCGGCAGAATGTGCAAAATCCATGCAGGGATCATATGTGCCTACGTAGTATGCCCAGGCACAGTGTGCAATGTGGTGGGCGCAGTTTGCAGAATGCACAGTATGCCTTGTGCAGAGTGCACGGTGCATCGTGCACATAATGTAGTGGCCTTCCACCAACAGCATGGTCCCAATGGGCAATCTTGATCAGCAGCCACAATGCTACCGATTCGCACAACTCCGAGGTCGGTGATGAGTTGTGATGGGGGTTAACTTTGTGGTTGGGTTTTGTTGGGGACTGGAGGCCTTGGCTATGGCCGCTCCACCCTAACACGCCCAATACCCCTCGAGCAATGGATATTGCAGTGATCCTTTTCCTCATGTATGTGGCCATGCTGTACTTTGTGTTCATGGAGGCCATCTTGTCACGCTTGATCCACGGTGAGAACACTTCTCATGTTTGGAACTCATGTTTCTCAATTCAAGTTTTGCCGTCTTGTAGGCAAGGGTGACGATGGGCCCTGTGGGGCCGGGCTTATGAAGAATCCAATAATGCCATTGTGTTGGGAATCATTTTTGTTGTGTATCGCCATGCAATGTGTGGACCTCATTGATGTCATTTTGTCGTGCATGACCTCCTTTGAGTCAATGTCTTCTCAAGCCGTTGAATTGAGGTTGTGCTAGCATGGTGTCATATGTCCATAACGGAATGCATAGTTCGAATATGCATGGTGTATAAATTGATTCCTGGAGTAGGGATGCAACATCGTCTTCGATATTCGCATATCTAATTCCAGGGCTTCTCTTCCGTTTCTATTTCCTCTCCATTTGCCCAACATTGTCCTTATTTGTTCCCTTCTGCATGACAATTTCCATGTGTTGATGGTACGCCCGAGTTCCCTTGAGTTCGCTGATCAAGTGTTTGGACTTTATTGCAAGGGTTGCCAAGGGGTGTGCATGCGGGATAACTTTGGGATTTTATAAAGCATGGAAGCTTTGGTGAGATCAAGGACAATGCGGGTCACGAGGAAGAAGGTGGAAATGGGGAATAGGCGGTAGAGCTCGTACAATGGCTGGGGCCCGTCCTACAGACCTTCTTTACTTGTGGGCACATTTGTGAGTGTCTATTCTGAGTTTGTGGGTGTCACTTTTTCATTGTCTATTTTTTGCAATAATGGCCGTTTGAGAAGACGTCTTGTTGCAAGTTTGCTTTGCCAGTCTTCGTTGTGGATAGACCACATGTTGGGGTGGGCACGTACATGGGGACACATTGCAATTTTCTCAGCTTTCAAAGGGGAAGGGTGGCACAAGGCTTTAAACACTGAGATTTCAAACCGAAGTTTTCGAGGTGGCGCTAAAGGCGGCCGGGTTTCCAGACTACGGGGGGCAAGAAGGGCAAGGGCTAGCAAGGGTGAGCGCAAGCGGAAGGGGTGGGGGGAGGTCATCCGCTTGGATAACCTGGATTGGGGCTTGTGCAACAAAAGGTTGTCTGTGTGGGAGCAGTCATGGACAAAGCAGAAGGGTTTCCTTGAAAATGGGGGGTCTTCAAATGAGCTGACAAATGACCTCTAGGATTTGCAGGTAACCAAGACCCTGGGCCCCAGCACGGCTCTCATTTGATTGTGCCTCCCTCCTTCCTCGCTTTGGGAAGATGACTGGGATGTGTAGCCAAGACCCCAGGCCCCCAGCGGGGCAATCATTTGTTTGCGAATGTGTACATACTTTGTGAGAAATCATGCTGATGAACAAGGGAACTTACTTCATGCAGAGAAAAAAGCAGCGTGGAAGTGTTTCTTCGTGCAAAGTGTGCCAAGGAAGGTAGGGTGCTGGGGCATAACATGAGGTGTACCGAGGTGGTAGAATGGTATTTGAGTAGTAGCGGGTTTTGTGATGGGATGATAGCATCAATCGCTTAGAATGGCAATGTGCTTCCAGTGTGTCAACAACATGCCAAGGCGAACATGTGTGAACAAAGACACTGTAACAGCACCAAACTACCTCGGGTACGTACTTTGACTTTGTTCTCCGCCGTTACGACTCCATTGGGTGTCTCGATACGATACGATATAGTCCCTAACTTCTCATTTACTAGCGATCTTGGCCTATTGTGACCACATCCCTGTTGGTTCTTGCCATTTTCTTTGACAGACATGCCAGAACCCAAAAGAGGACAGAAGCGGAAAATGCAGGATGGGGCTCTTTTTTTGTTCAAACAAAACCCAAATCCCACCAAAACCCTGTCGTCTCATGCCGCCGGCTTCCCCGAAACCCTCTTTGGCGCCTATATGGCGCCTAAACCAGACTTCAAAACACATATGACAGCTCATGACCAAACTGTTCTAAGTTGCACAATCCGTTGTTAGCGCTCCATGTCGCGCTGTTTTTGGCCAATTTTAGGTGATTCATAACCTACCCCAGCCGTTATCACAGCCCTTGCCGACAATCGTGACGAAGCAACAGCTCAAAGTGCATATGTATAGCATATCCAATGTTGCTGCGTAGTGGAGTGCACCCAGTAATGCCCGCTTACATGCGGGTCTGCAGTGCAACATCACCATGAAGGAGGTACCCATGGGGCGGCAGGAGAGCGCAGTGGACACACCCTGGTCACGCTGGCCGGATGTATGTTTGCAAAACTGCCCCACGGTGCTGGCTTCAATGATCTCTGCCCTCAGCTTGTAATTGTGTCAGCGGGAACGCTCCACGCTCGCTCTAACGTGCGACCTTCGCACCGTAGTCCAGGGCTGTGGGTACAAAGGGTACCCCTGGCACTGGTGGTCGACCCCCTTCAGAAACTCCTTTAAACTCCTTGCTGCTTGTTGATGCATGTACCCCACCACATGGCCAAAGGATGGTGCCCCGGAGGGTATACGCAAGAGAAGCAATGGGCAGGGCAGGGTAGGGTACCACACTGAATTTTGTATAAAGCATAGCAAGATACGTGGGTGCCAGAATACCTTGTTTTGTGCTTCTGATGTACAGGGTTTTGTGTACAACGCGAATCACATCATTTATGAGCTGCAGTGTAAGCGGTACCCCACTTTGTGTGGGCTGCCACATTTACATTGTTTGTTGCATATGCCTCCACGACGCCTACGGGACCTAGGCATCGACAGCACCATTGTTGACAGTTCGCACATGATTTTGTCTGCACTGTCCGACCCCTCTTGGGGTCCATCCATATACTCCATGGGGCATGCATGTATGCAAAGTACCAGTTCATGAGTGCCCCGTTCAAGGCCTCGCCAGCCAGTTGCGCTTCGCGCTGCCATGGGCGCTCGAAAATATATACGCAACAGCAACGCACCGGCCCACCCCATCCCAGGCGGTCCGCCACCCCAAGGGCCGTCCTTTGTCCTTGACAGCCAAGTGGCACGTGTCATGCCTGTAACACTGCCCACTCCCCCTCCAGACCATTTTGCCTTCTGCAAAGCTGTTGGAGGTATCCCACGCAGCGCTCCCCGGCGTGTATATTATGGGGAATTGCATGAAGTGCTGTTGTTGGCTCGCAAACAATTCTACCTGGATCTCATCCAGGTTTCCGTGGAGGGCCGCCACTCCATTTTCAAGAACGTGACGGGCCAATTGGTAGGTTTCAGTACGATAGTTAGTCTTGGATGCGTAGCGCAGGCCAGACTCTTTTCGTCCTAACAGCTCCAAAGGTACGGAGCAGAGCCAACTGGCATAGTTGCAGTGCATAGAATAGGGTCGCTGAAGAGACAGCATTTTTACCTGGGGGTTTCTTCGTGAGAAGTCGGTACTAATGACGATGTCAAAGGCGTCGGTGTCCAGCACTCTGCAGTGTTGGGTCACAGTTTCGTCGCCCAGGCATGTAGTCACATCGACCCCCCCCAAGGAATGGATGGTACGCCCATCTTTAATGGCTTTGACCTACACGGGTTCCGTGTCTACTTTCTTTCCCGCCACCGATTCGATCTTCTACTCAACATAGCAAAGGCAAAATACTTTAATCCGAAATCTTGATCTTCATCATGTAAGTCAAGGCCATTCTTTAATAAGCTTGTTGTACCTGCAAGGACAACAAGCAAGCATAACATCCAAGAAATGTTGTCTAAGTAACAAAACTTTAAATGCGCTGTGCGCGCGTCGCTGATCTGGCATTTTGATCTCGCGAATATCAGCACGTGCGCTGCCAGTGGCGATCCCATTACACTCCCCTGCTAAGTTCAGCGATACCTCTGAAAATCAAAGGTATGGTTGGACTGATGACCCATTAGTGGGGTTGTCACTGGCTTATTTTGTTAAATGCCTACAAAATAGACATTCAGAAAGTGTGCCTAACCTTTGGGGTTGGGGAAAAGCCTGCTCTACCTTTGGCTACAAAAAACCCCATTCCCATTCAGGGGGTGTCATGAACACTCCCCTGCTAAACTGGTTCACACTACATAAAAAAACAACAATTCCACTTGAAGTTGTTTAATTATATATATATATAAAATGTATGCTGCCGTGGTTTCAAAACTACAACCATTTTGAAAAACCTGCGAAAGTTCCCCAGTCTAGGGGAGAACCCTGCAATGTTTCTCAAAACCCTGCAGCTTCAAAAACAACAGGCCAAACTGCACACAACTGAGGCAACAACAACAAAAGAGCGTGTGTTGTTTGGCTGAACTTAGTTCGCACATGCACAGCAAAGCCATGGAGTGCCGTGCCACAGTACTGTACAACAGTGCAGTTGTGCGTGTGCTTGTTTGGCCTGCAGTAACAAGGCCCATGTGGAAGAAAAATGAGCAAAACGAAGAAAACTGAGACAAACCCATACATATATCCGTGACAACAGGGCCTTTTACAGCCCTCTCAGAGCATAAAAACACACCAGCGTTGGAGTCAATTTTGACATTCCAGATCATCTCATCAGATTCAGGCAGCCGCAAGCCTGCCTAGGGATTCATAAGGTTAAAACACATAAAGAAGACATACAGTTGTGACAATATTCAATAATAACAAACCTCATGGCTGCATACCCTGCAGTCGTGCTGGCAATCGCTCATACTCACAGCGCAACCTCCAGCGCGCCACCATACAAGGGCAGAGCATGTAGCAACACACACACACCACTGGCGTTGCACGCACACACTTGAAAAACAGCAGGCTGACACGACGCTCTGCAAGTGCAGGCTGTCCACTGCACACACGCACACCTGTGTGTGGCGCCTTCAGCGCCGTCCGCGGCAGGCAGACGCACTCACACGCGCACGCTTGGTCGCTCACGCACAGACAAACCCTGGCCCCTGCCCTGACTGCCGGCGCAGAAACTCAAACACTGGGCGTGCATCACACACGCACACAGTCCAGCGCTGACAGCTTCCTCACAAAAATGAAACTCAAAAAGAGACTTAGCAAGTTCAATACAAAATGGGTTATATCCCTCTTAACAAGCAACTGGCTTTAAGCCAAGCACACAGCGCTGCGTAGCACTGTTCAAGGCGCTCTCCTTCGGCGTTCACCACAGCGTCGTTCACAGCAGCGTTGCGCTGACTCCTCAGCGCCCTCGCACGGCACTGCTTTCACTGAACTCTTCGTGCATTTGCCATATCCTCAGCAGCGCCAGCCGTGTAGCGCTCTCAGCCGGCACAGCGCTCCCATTCTGCGCGTGGGCTCCTCAGTAGCTCACTCCTGAGCGCTGTTGTTGTTCCCGGGTGTTCTGGACTGCGCGGACTCACGCATTTGCTGGCACCTTGGCTGCTCTCTTCCCACGATGGGTTTTCTTTGGCGTGTCTCTTTGGGAGGGCAGTTTACCTTTCGCAATAAGGTCTCGGAGGCGGCGGAGCTCATCCACTGCTGTATCGCGTTCAGAACGAAGACGCCGCGCAGTTTTTGTCTCCTCATCCAAGTCCTCTTGCAGCTGATTCCGCTCTCCCCGAAGCCGTTCGCTTGTCTTCTGGTGTTCTTCGCGTTCTCTTCGCAGACGTGCTGCACCTTGACAACTGCAGCGCTCACAATCCTCACAGGGCATTGCTCAGTTGAAGACCGAATCGTTCGGTCGGCACGGTACAAGCAAGCTTGTAATAGCTTTGACCTACACGGGTTCCGTGTCTACTTTCTTTCCCGCCACCGATTCGATCTTCTACTCAACACAGCAAAGGCAAAATACTTTAATCCGAAATCTTGATCTTCATCATGTAAGTCAAGGCCATTATTTAATAAGCTTGTTGTACCTGCAAGGACACCAAGCAAGCATAACATCCAAGAAATGTTGTCTAAGTAACAAAACTTTAAATGCGCTGTGCGCGCGTCGCTGATCTGGCATTTTGATCTCGCGAATATCAGCACGTGCGCTGCCAGTGGCGATCCCATTACACTCCCCTGCTAAGTTCAGCGATACCTCTGAAAATCAAAGGTATGGTTGGACTGATGACCCATTAGTGGGGTTGTCACTGGCTTATTTTGTTAAATGCCTACAAAATAGACATTCAGAAAGTGTGCCTAACCTTTGGGGTTGGGGAAAAGCCTGCTCTACCTTTGGCTACAAAAAACCCCATTCCCATTCAGGGGGTGTCATGAACACTCCCCTGCTAAACTGGTTCACACTACATAAAAAAACAACAATTCCACTTGAAGTTGTTTAATTATATATATATATAAAATGTATGCTGCCGTGGTTTCAAAACTACAACCATTTTGAAAAACCTGCGAAAGTTCCCCAGTCTAGGGGAGAACCCTGCAATGTTTCTCAAAACCCTGCAGCTTCAAAAACAACAGGCCAAACTGCACACAACTGAGGCAACAACAACAAAAGAGCGTGTGTTGTTTGGCTGAACTTAGTTCGCACATGCACAGCAAAGCCATGGAGTGCCGTGCCACAGTACTGTACAACAGTGCAGTTGTGCGTGTGCTTGTTTGGCCTGCAGTAACAAGGCCCATGTGGAAGAAAAATGAGCAAAACGAAGAAAACTGAGACAAACCCATACATATATCCGTGACAACAGGGCCTTTTACAGCCCTCTCAGAGCATAAAAACACACCAGCGTTGGAGTCAATTTTGACATTCCAGATCATCTCATCAGATTCAGGCAGCCGCAAGCCTGCCTAGGGATTCATAAGGTTAAAACACATAAAGAAGACATACAGTTGTGACAATATTCAATAATAACAAACCTCATGGCTGCATACCCTGCAGTCGTGCTGGCAATCGCTCATACTCACAGCGCAACCTCCAGCGCGCCACCATACAAGGGCAGAGCATGTAGCAACACACACACACCACTGGCGTTGCACGCACACACTTGAAAAACAGCAGGCTGACACGACGCTCTGCAAGTGCAGGCTGTCCACTGCACACACGCACACCTGTGTGTGGCGCCTTCAGCGCCGTCCGCGGCAGGCAGACGCACTCACACGCGCACGCTTGGTCGCTCACGCACAGACAAACCCTGGCCCCTGCCCTGACTGCCGGCGCAGAAACTCAAACACTGGGCGTGCATCACACACGCACACAGTCCAGCGCTGACAGCTTCCTCACAAAAATGAAACTCAAAAAGAGACTTAGCAAGTTCAATACAAAATGGGTTATATCCCTCTTAACAAGCAACTGGCTTTAAGCCAAGCACACAGCGCTGCGTAGCACTGTTCAAGGCGCTCTCCTTCGGCGTTCACCACAGCGTCGTTCACAGCAGCGTTGCGCTGACTCCTCAGCGCCCTCGCACGGCACTGCTTTCACTGAACTCTTCGTGCATTTGCCATATCCTCAGCAGCGCCAGCCGTGTAGCGCTCTCAGCCGGCACAGCGCTCCCATTCTGCGCGTGGGCTCCTCAGTAGCTCACTCCTGAGCGCTGTTGTTGTTCCCGGGTGTTCTGGACTGCGCGGACTCACGCATTTGCTGGCACCTTGGCTGCTCTCTTCCCACGATGGGTTTTCTTTGGCGTGTCTCTTTGGGAGGGCGGTTTACCTTTCGCAATAAGGTCTCGGAGGCGGCGGAGCTCATCCACTGCTGTATCGCGTTCAGAACGAAGACGCCGCGCAGTTTTTGTCTCCTCATCCAAGTCCTCTTGCAGCTGATTCCGCTCTCCCCGAAGCCGTTCGCTTGTCTTCTGGTGTTCTTCGCGTTCTCTTCGCAGACGTGCTGCACCTTGACAACTGCAGCGCTCACAATCCTCACAGGGCATTGCTCAGTTGAAGACCGAATCGTTCGGTCGGCACGGTACAAGCAAGCTTGTAATAGCTTTGACCTACACGGGTTCCGTGTCTACTTTCTTTCCCGCCACCGATTCGATCTTCTACTCAACACAGCAAAGGCAAAATACTTTAATCCGAAATCTTGATCTTCATCATGTAAGTCAAGGCCATTATTTAATAAGCTTGTTGTACCTGCAAGGACACCAAGCAAGCATAACATCCAAGAAATGTTGTCTAAGTAACAAAACTTTCAATGCGCTGTGCGCGCGTCGCTGATCTGGCATTTTGATCTCGCGAATATCAGCACGTGCGCTGCCAGTGGCAATCCCATTACACCATCCCCTACTCTTATGGCCACGGTCTTATTTTCCCTGAATGTTTTTAGCAGGCGCCGGGCCACTATGGAAAGTGTTGCACCGGTGTCAAGCACCGCTCGAAAAACTTGATCCCCGATTTTCACGAGGATCCAGAAAACCAAGTACTCCTCTTCGGAGCCGCCCCCCTACTCCTCATCAGGGAACTTGACATCCATCCCTGCAGCCATGAGGAACTTGGCCATCTAGGCCAGTCGCCTCTTCTTCGAGTTATTCCCCTCAGGGGTAGCGTTATCCCCCTGTGGGCGCTTCTTGGGGTCACTGGCGGCAGGAGGGGGAGTAGCAGCGGGCGCTGATGAGCGCCTCTAGGGGTTAGGGGGTCCATCTTTGCCACCCCCCTTGCCACCTCCTTTACCACCTTCATCCCCATTCTGGGGGTTTCTGGTGGGTGTTTGGGTCTTCTGGCGTTCAGCCTCCTGCCGCTTGAGTTTATCACTCTCGCGTTTCTTTATGTGACATTCGTCTTCGTAGTGACGACGTTTGCCACAATAGCCACAGGTGATGGTACACCTGAAATGATCCTGATGGGTCACAGTTTTGCCATCCTTGTAATGCTGCTGTCGTTTCATCTGCAGCATACAGCTACTGCACTGGTCGCACTCAGGGGCATGACAAGGTGCCCCCTTGTCATGGACAGGCTTAGAGTAAAACAGAGGGGGTGCACCTGCATCAGGTTTAACCTCATTCATGGCACGTAGGTTACCCCTTCCTTTACCACCTCCCTGGTTGGCGTTAGTGGGATTTTTAGGCCCTTTCCCTTCGCCACGTTCGGGCATAGGGGTACCACCTCGACCCAAATGCTTCTTCAGGAATTTCTCCATGTGGGAGTCATTCTCCCTCTCAAGAGCTAGCTCAATCAGCAGGTCCACCAGTTCGTCGTTGGAGTGGGTCCGGCTTTTCCTCTCAGAGGTAGCGCGGCAGTCATCCCACGTACGGTGGGGGATCTTACTCATGAGCCACAGGTGGGGCTCGGTGGCTCCATAGGAGCCCACATTCATCCGTGAAAACAGGTACTCTAGGTTGCACACGTATTCAAAGACTCGCACAGCGGAAGGAAACTCAGGGAGCATAGGTAGCTCCTCTATCTGTGTGCGCACAATGAGGTCAGTCTCATAGACTGGGAACGTTTTCTCCAGTCTTTGGAGTACCTCTAACCAGGTTGAACAGGTTTTCACAATCTGTTTCACCTCTTTTTGCAAAAGTTTCTTTTTGCAGGAACGTTTCAGCAGGGAGCATTTGGTGGCCACATCCACATGAGATTGGCCAGTCAGCAAAAGAAACTCCGCAAATTCTTCTGCCCATTCGGGCAGATTTTTCGGGTCGAACTCCGGCAGTCCTAGCTGAATGTTCGCCGAGGCAATAGGTCAGCCCATCTTCCCACCCCCCGGGGTTAGGCCAGAAGGAGAAGGAGATACGCCGGCAAGAGGTGCTAGAGCTGACAGCCCTCTTTTCTAAGTCTCCGTCACCGGCACATCCTGTAGTTCAGCAATTGGGACTGTCCTGGCGCGAGGATGAAAAGGGCTGGAACAAGTGACCTTGCGTAGCAACCTGGACACCCTTGATATTTTGAGATCATCAGCCAATGTGCTCAATCCGGGTGACGGTGAGAGTAGCGCTGGCTTGGGTAAGGGTTCAGTGATACCCAATTTAGCCTTGACAGCCTCTGACAGAGCTGTCACATCCGGGTCTTCCGATCTGGATAGAAGTTTGGCCAAAAGTTCGGCCGTACGATCCAGAGCCCCATGGATGGGCTCTGGGCGAAGAGGATCCAGACTCTTTTCAAGAGCCATTGAAGTTATCGGCAGGTCTGGATGCCATGCCCTCGGATGCTCGTGTACTCTTGGTCGTCTCGGTAGTGATACTGTGTCCGCCATGTCTGTAGATGGCCCAGAATAAAGGAAGGAGCCCATGGCATTTCGGGGCGGTGACCCGAGGGCATCAAGAGGTATTTCTCCATCTTCTCCTACGGTGGACTTGTGGTACTCCTCGTGGAGCATAAACTCGTCCATCCTGCTTCGTAGGTCCTCTTGTTCTTCAGGACCACCTCCAAGTACGGTAGAAGATGAGGCCGGACAGGCCGACCGGGCAATGGAAGCTTCGACTCGCCTGCGGAGCCTTTGCAGGCTGTCTTCACCATGGGCCGCTAAGGTTTCCATGGTTAATGGTGTTGTTCTGGGCGGAATTAGTTTCGCCCTTCTGTGCTCTGGATCTTCCTGAGACCCAGATGCTGCTCTGAGTGGCGGTTCACTCTTTGGGTGGGCTACATTGCCAAGTTGTACTTGTGCACTTCTGATCGGCCAGGTTCGGGAGGACAGTTTAGTGCACATGTTCAATGTGCTTTTCAGTGTGCTTTTTTTGTGCTTCTGCTCAGAGTTGGTTCGAAAGGTACTCACGGTTTCCCTCTGCTACCGGAAAGATGTCCTTGATTAGTGCCCTATAGATTTTGATGAAATCCTGCAGGTTTTTGATGGTGAAATCCCAAAACCAAAGGAGCAAGTAGAGCAAGAACAGGATATGGATTGAATCAACGAATAGTTTGAAATCCAGTGTAACACAGAAGGGCTGCAGATAGACAAAGCAGGTATAGATACAAAGATTCAATCACAAATGGATAGTACAAAAGGTTTTATGTGAAATCTGGCCTGACTCTAGCCTCCAAGTTAGCATCAAACACTTCATCTGCACTCTTTTGGATGAAATGGAGCTGGTTAGGAATGTGGGGCATAGGAGTTAGGCCAGACACAGGATAATCTCCCCTTGTGCTCTAGGCACGCCCAAGCACTTAGCGTTGGCCACCTTGTCTTTGAGCCTGTCAAACGCTTGTTGCTCTTGTGGGCCCCAGCGCCAAGTAGTACTCTTCTTGATCAGGTCCGTCAAAATGGCGCTGGTGTAGGTGAAGTTTTTGATATGGCGGCGGTAGAAGTTGCACGCCCCAATGAAACTGCGTACATTATGAAGTCCTTTCTTGGGGTCTTCGTGTCGTACCTTAGCGTCCATCAGGGGTTTGGCCTTAGAGGCCGCTGGGGTCCACCACCCATAGCCAACGTCAAACCCCAGGTACTCCATGGTCTCCTGCATGAACTCCCACTTCTCCAGCTTGAGTCGTGTGGGGTTCTCCTGGCAGACCGCAAAGAACTCACCCAAGAGGATTAGGTGATCCTCCTGGGTATTGGTCCTGAGGCATACATCGTCGATGTGTGCTCCATCTGGGCCCCACGGGATATGAGTTCTTGCACCTTAGGTCGTCGTCGTAGGATGGACAGGATCTTGTTCATCAGCTCTTGAAAAAGAGCAGGTGCGCTGGCCACGCCAAAGGGCATGACCTTCCACTTGAACACCCTCCCCTGAGGGGTGATGAAGGCGAGTAGTTCCTGGGCGTTGGGCGTCAGGTCCACCTGCAAAAATCCACTTCTCTTGTCCATCTTGGTCTTTTAGGAACCGGAGGCTATCTTCTCAAGGGTAGACTCCATATTAGGAATGGACCCTGAGTGGTTCAACGTTTTCTTGTTCAGCTCTCCGTAGTCCACTACCAGCCGTTTGGCTGTAGACCCAGGTTTAGCCACCAGGAAACAGGGGCTGCAGTGTTGGGGGTAGTCCCCGTCCTTGTACTCCAGGACTAGGCCAGCGTCGATGCATTCTTGTATCTGTCGCTCAATCTCATCGGCCTGCTCTTTAGGAGCCGGATAGGGCCTCCTCCGGATCTTGTGACCCACGAACTGGTAATTTCTTTCTGAAGTAGTCTCCCTGCTTGCTAATTTCTCTTGAGTATAAAGAATACTTTTCCCTTGCAATACACGGCGGTTGCAATACCCAACAATTTGTAGAAGATGTCCACAGAGTCCACTGTCCAATGTCCCAAATCTCGCCGAAGCAAGGCGAGTTCGTTAGATTCCCATTTATGCCTAAACAACATATGTACAACCACGGCAAGTAAAAACGATCATTGAGCAGCAAATATGCATTATAAAACGCTGCCAATCTCTATGAGCTTTTATATCATTCTCTGCGCGCGCGCTTCTACAGCTGCGCCCGCTCTGTGCGCTCCATTGACCTGCATCAATGAATCTGTACAGTAAAGAAACTCAGCTCACCAAGCTGACTGTTTTTGACCTGCTGTGAATCTTTTACACTCCCCCCCCAAGCCCCAAAACACCGTTTTGGGCTGAGAGTATATCTATAAAAATGAAGCAGCTGGTCAAAACACCAGCACCACAGATTTGAGTCATCCAGACTCACTGTGCCCATACATAAACAACAGATAATATACATACCTCAACCTGTATCTAAGAATATCTCTGTGACCTTCTATATCTAGTCACTATGTACTGCACACCATGGCTGCCATACACACACAAACACCCCACACAACCCACCATGGTGGCCTCGCCGCACTGCAAGTACCTGCAATACAACAAGGGACTGCATAGAGAATGAATACATAATTCAGCATACCAACTACCTCAGCGTCCAGGTCAAGGTGTTCGCCTTGGCCTGGCTTTTGGGGCTGGGGGACAAACCCACACCCTCGGGCACCCACAGAAAGATGTCCTTGAATTATGCCCTAGATATTTTGATGTATTCCTGCAGGTTTTGTAGTTGAAAACCCAAACCAAAGCAGCAAGTAGAGCAAGGACAGGATGTGGATCGAATCAATGATTGGTTTTGGAATCCAGAGTAACACAGAAGGGCTGCAGATAGACAAAGCAGGTTTATACACATAGATTCAATCACAAATGGATAATACAAAAGATTTTATATGAAAATTGGTCTGACTCTTGCCTCAGAGGTTGCATTAGGCACTTCATGTGCACTCTTTTGGGTGAAATGGTGCTGGTTAGGACTGAGGGGCATAGATGTCAGGACCACACAGAAAATGACTTGGCCAAGCAACTGAATTCAGAAACAGTTACAAAGTAGGACCACAATAAGTGGTAGAAACAATTGAGTATAGGGGTCTGGGGGTGGGAGACCACTAGGCTTAACCTCCAAGGCCTAAAGCATGAAATGCCTGTTTTATTTCGGTATATCCTCCATGAGGGAAGGTACCTCCGCTCAGTTGAGTGGTAGGGGTGAACTTCATGGGGGGCTAGGGTCACAACCCTAGTTACTTTGAGAAAGTGTACTTTAGGCAACAAAAGAGAGATAAAAACACTTAAGTTTGTCTTAGCATCAACAAAAGGGTTTTAAGGGGGGCTTGGCCTGGATCAAGCCCTCCAAGAAAGACATGGTGACGCGTTCCCGTGGGGGGCCGGCCACGGGACGCTGCGGTGGACACGCACAGGTGAGCAGGCAGGCAAAGCACTACGCTGACAGGGGCATCAATGCGCTCATGTCATGTGACAAAGCGTTTCAGGATCCTTGCCACTCTGCAACAAGGGAACGAAAGTATGTACAGCAACACATCAAGATATGTACACATGGGATTAAGACTGGACTGGGGTAAGGGCATCACAGGACAATAGACACTCTTTGCTAACTTGTATCCCAATCCCAGGTCCGACCCTCTCAGTGGCTGGTGGGGGCGGGGCCTCAAACACAACCCATGCCCTGCTCAGTCCGGACCCTGAAACCCTGCCAATAGGGGAGGTGTCCCGCTCAGCCACAGGCGAGTTCCTGGGAACCAAGGGGCTCCAAGGCCAACCGACAGTGGCTCCCTATGCTCCCTTAACGGCAGGTCCCAACTCCTCTCTGATCCAGGAATATGGCCCCGCCATTATCCCTCAGGAGTTGGTAGCTGAAAATGGGCTGTTTCAGCCCAAACTGAAATTAGCTCCAAAATCTCCAAAATTGACCCCTCGTCTGGACCCGCCAGAGGTAGGGACGAGGCAACTGACCCTATGCCCTTCGAGTACCAACTCCCTGAAGCCCTCACCCAACCTGGTTCCCTCTGAGGTCCCGGCATCAGGGCACCACGTGTTCGTCAAGTGGGGTCATGATGCCAAAATCACCAAAATTGGCGTCATTCCCACGCGTGGCTCGCCCGGCCAGGGCACGGCCAATGGCTCACAGGTTAGGAGGCAGGACCTAGGACTTCTATCTGAGTGTACAACTTGAATTTAGGTCCGGGCTCCCTGTGGGCATAGAGAAATGGGGCCGCCAATTGACCACACGGAAGGGGGAAATTGGGGTCCCAAAATGGGGTCATTTTGGCTGCTTGAAATGAGCCAAAATTCGGTGTGCTCCCAATAGTATATCTCCACGCCGGCTTGGAGATCGGATGCGCCATTCCATACGCGATCCACCGGGAGTCCAACGGAGACTCCCATGCACTTGGCTCTCATAGATCTCCACGCCACTTGGCGTGGTGTCGATCCCAATTGGGTCCACAAATGCAAAAGTGGCAAAATTGCCCACACTCACTTTGGGCTAGCGCCTTAACGAAGGTTGCTCCGCTTAGCCCACGTGGTGTGTGAACCATGGGGACCAATATGCATAACACCCATGTCATATATGGTCCATTGGTCCATGCGTCCGGCGTGCACGGGTTGGCTCAACATAGTGCACGGCGGGCAGCAAAAGTGGAAAATTGCTCAAAATGACCAAAAATGTGCACACTCATGGTTGGGGCAAACGAGGCACATGCCCGACTTGGACCGGAGTGTGCCATAGGATTGGTATCAAGTCATGTGTGTCCAACATATCTTTTGGGCGTCGCCCAACTCCTCCGGTTTTGGGAATGGCAGGGTCGCCAAGTGAGCCCATGATTTGGGATAGTCCCAAATCGCCAACATGGCGGCCACGGTGTGCCAAGCGCAAGAGGAGTTATTCGCCGGGTCCAAGATATGCTGGGCACCGAAGTATGTACCCTCATATCATACTTGGGTCATGATGTCAATTGAGCGCAACGTTGGAATACACGGTCGCCACTTGACATCATGAAGGGCCAAAAACGGCAAAATTGGCACAAAGATACACAAAGGTGCCTTGAAAGGTGCACAATTATATTATGATATCTTCGGCTTGGATCGTGCAATCAACTAATCCTTCTAAACATAATGACTTGACACCAATGACCTTCGATTCCACATATGTGCTCCACTTGGGGCACCGTGAAAGGTCACGAGCGCTACTTCCCAAGTGGGCGCATGAAATTATGGAAAATTGCAAAACACACACCTTGCTCCCAACGCATCGCTTCGGGATCGCCACACAAGCTTCCCTTCACGAAGGTCAGGCTTGCAATTGATCGTAGGGAGTATGGGGAAGGGGCATGCACAATATGTGGTCCATTGCCGGGCTTGGCTTGGAGCGATGGACCCGCCCAATGGGCGTGCAACACAACACATGGCACATACCACATATTACCCAAAAAGGTAGCTCCCCCCACGATATGTCATGCCCCTCCAAGGGCATAACTTTGTGTCAATCGCTCATAGGAACTCAAGGAGAGTTCCTATGCAACACCAACACTCGCCGTTACACTCGAAAGTTATCTTAACGCACGCAATATCATGGCCATAGAGTTACAACGCAAACTCTACCCTCTTGACCATGATCCATTACACTAGCGCGCACGTGTGGAGACGCAAGGCATATGATGCTTCCTAAATTACGTCGGGAGTATTGTGAATGCATTCCACGTTTCCTTATTGTCATTCCTCGCAAGCAACACGAGATATGACCTTCACAAGTGGCCTCACGAATCAACTTTGTTTTGCCCATATCTTTAAGACAAATGGAGGGCAGGATAAAAGGAAAGTTGATTCGTGCATCGGGAAGCACGTAGGTCCACTCGAAAGAGGTCAAATCAAGTGCGGGGATGTCGAAGTCGAAAATCCGATTTCGACATCCTGAAAAATTCGGATTAAGGTTGCGAGTGTAGAATGTGAAAATTGCGGATGCATCAACGCAATTCCTGAAGACTTTAGAGCCTTCGTCACGGATAGCGTTAAAATTTCCATTAAAAACAGTTAAACTGGCGGTTACGGTAAAGTCGCGATCCAACCGCCAGCAGTCAAAACAGTGAGTATCAGAACGAAAGCGTAAAAGTTGACGGAAACAATATGAAAATAAAACCCTGTTGATTCCTGATATTCTGATACACAAATCTCTGCTGGCGGTGCATCGGTTGCCGATGCGGGGCTTTACGGCACGGAACACGCTCCCGCCGGGCTCGCACCGGGCGTCAACGGGCGCCTTCCGTACATGGGGTTAGTGGACCGGAGACCGGCCTTCCCTTCCGTACTTGGGGTTAGTGGACCGGAGACCGGTTGTATGCCGTAAACAAGCCATGGGGTTCTGGGTACCGCTTCAGCCCCCTCCTTAGAGCAAACCCTGGGGGGGCTCGATAACACCCAAGCATGGTAGCGGGTACCCAGGACCATATCCTGAAGGGGGGTGTCACATCCTCACTTCAGGCTGATTCGCAGGCTAGGCTCCAAACTCCACAGTAAGACAGGTATAGTGCTGTAGGGTTTTGTAACTTCAAGTACAGTATCAAGTATCAAGTCCCGGGTCCTGGCGGCGATTGTTCGGCATCCAAAGGACCCGTTAACCCATACCAGGCGCACCGGGTGCCGGCTGCTACGGTCACCACCACAGTGGCAGTGGCATACACGGCCAACATAGGCGTCACACGACGACCGAGGTGGTGCCACAGGTCGAGACCGACCACAAACATCCATCAGGCTACCCCAAGCTTCCCAAGGCCCGCCGACTGGGGAGAGTCCCCACGGGTCCTTCCTCGGGCGCATCATGTCCATATCCATACGACGCCAGTCCAGAGTGTTACAGCCGAACTCCTTAAGGGATCTTAAGGGAGCTTCTCCTGAAGGGATCGGGCATCAAGGCCGTCTTTTCCCTCGCCCTATTACCACGAAGGCCATACATGAGGGAGTCCTCATGCAGTGTGGGCGGAGGCGTCGACTCCTCAAACCACCAGTTTCCCAGGCAGACTGACCGAGGTCAGGAGCACCGGAGGCCGCCATCCGACTGCAAGTGCGTCTGCGACTCGGTAGGCTCACACTGGGACTGACAGTGGCGGACCGCTGGGAGTGTAGTCAGGCAACTGGGCTTCCCGCCTGGCGCCATCAGGATCTCCACACACAGCGAATAGGGCAACATGGTATCACGGGCACTCAAACAGAAGAATATGTTATTCGGTACTGATCCAGGCTGGACCCTGTGTATACACATGTACACGGCGACTCAGGGCGCCTCTGTATTGCGATTCGAATCCCCTCGGGGGGAGAAAACAGTCCATCTGTCGGTGATGGGCTGACAATCGTAACATACAAATGCACATATCCTGGGGAACAGAAAAGCAAAACAAGCGGGGTAAATAGGCGTGTAAACACACTCTGGACAGAGTGACAAACCACGCCACGGTCAGGATAAGGCAAATGCAGGAGGGTGGACAGGAAAACGCCTGAGTCCAGGCCATATATAGTCTGCAGACACACGTCGACTGGTCTGGACCCCGCAAGTGCCATGGGACCAGACCACACACTCAAAAATCGCAATGCCGATGACAGCGGCATCCGTTGCGCAACGTCGTATGGGCTTCAAGGCCCCAAGAGCTCAGAAAACATGAAGGTCAGTCGCCCTACCTGGTTTCCCAAAGATTCAGCAGGGGGGGGAGTGACGAGTAGAAGAAGAGAGGGGCCATCCTCCTCTGGATTCAGCAGGGGAGGGTATATGGCCACTCTGATGGCAGGTCACCGGAAGATGAGAGAGAGCAAGCAAGTGAGGGACCATCCGTCGGCCCCACAAGCGCCTCAAGACGCATCAGGGGAGAGCTCAGGGCGCTGATCAGGCACCCCTGGCTGCAATCGCCCGGGTGAGTGCTGCCAAGTCCGAAACATGGATCTTGGTCTTGTGCTTGCGGATGTACTCCATGAAGGGAGTATTGACCCGCGGCACGAACGAGGAGACGGGTTCCCAGGTGTCCTGGGACGGCCCATAGCCTCGCCAACGAACCTTGAACTCCAGACCTCCGGGTGCCGAGGCTTTCGGACGCTGAGCCAGGATCTTCTCGACTGTATAGTCGTCCTGCTCAGCATAATCGTCGTCCGAGTCAGCCTCATGTGCGGCATAGTTCAGGGACACATGTTGGCCACAGAGGTCGGGTTCCCGCACACGGAGTTGACTCTCGTGGCGTTCCCGGAACTGTCCGTGACCCACCTTGATGCGGTAGGTGTCCTCACCAATCCTGCGGACCACCTCGCCGGGTGTGAACCAGGTTTTGGTGCGGTGGGTGCCCATAGGGCGGGGTCTGATCACCCACACCGGGTCTCCCACCCTGAACTTCTGCGCTGTCGAGCTGGGGGCGGACTTCTGATGCTCAGCATGCTCCTTCTCGAGCTGCTGGCGGATGTCCCGCGCCGTTTGCTCTTGCCGCGCAAAGAACTCCCTGGCATCCATGGCCATGCCATCACCAGACAAGGGAAGTCCCCTACCCAGGGGGTCCCTGCCGAACAGAACCTGGTGAGGGGACAAACCGCCCGGAGTGGGGGTGTCATGATGGGCCTTCAGAGCAGGCCACATCTCCTCAAACCAGTTCCGCCGTGGATTGGTGATGTGGATGTTGCGCAGCTTCTCGAACAGCTGCCGTCCAGCCACTTCAGCACGGCCGTTAGGCCGGCTGAGATAGGCGACGCTCTTGGCATGACGTATCCCCATCAGGGAACACATAGCCTTGAACCAGCCACCAGTAAACTGGGGCCCTCGGTCACTGCAAATGGTGCGGGGGATGTCAAAGACGGTCAGCCAATGACGAAATATCATGACTGCCACTTCCTTGGCAAGCAACCCCTTTTTGCGTGCCGGAACGGCTACAACGTAGCCGCTGTGGCGGTCCACACAAAGAACCACACAGTCAAAGGTCTCCTTGCCAATGTGCACTTCGGGCACGGAGAAGACGTCCATGGCCACGCTCTCCATGGGCTCATCAGGAACCGGTGTCCATTGGGCTTCCCCCTTGACGTTCCGGTTGTCGGGATTGCAGGCCTGACAGACCGAGCAACCCTTCCTGACCTTCTTGATGGCGGTGTAGAGAACGATATGGTCGATCTCGAACCAACGCTGCATGTCAAGAGCCTGCTTCTTGACCCCTGGGTGCAGCATGTGGTGGTGCCAAGCTTCACAAAGCTCGAGCACCCGGGACTCCGGTACTAGCAGCTTACCATTCCGGTAGAGCTTGCTATCTTCCTCGGTCAGCCCCTTTGGCCACTTCTGCCCGTCGTCAGGGTCGGTCACAGCCCTATACTCGGCCTGAAAGGCCTCAGACTTGGCGTAATCGTCAGTCCAGTCGTCCTGGAGGCAAGACTCCGGGAAGAGGTGCTTGTCGGACCCAGCTCCCTCAGGGGCGAGTACACTGACCACTCTGCTCACCCTCGACGCGAGGGGAGCATCTGCAGCCATGACGACGAAGCATTTTACACCCTCCTCCTCCATCAGGCGCTCCATCTCGATGATCCTCTTGGCTTCAGCGGTCTCAGCCTCATCGCCATGGGCAGAGATATCCGTGAAGCCGGTGCGGCTGCCCCACGACCGTCTTCGGCACAGACCTCGTAATGGTCAGCGCCGTGTTTAATATTTCTATTTTTTCTGTCTACTTTTTATATATGCTTTTGCATATTTTGTACTTTATTATTGTTTGCGACAGAGCGCGCTGGAGCGCTGGAGCGCTTGGAGACAGAGCGCGCTACAAAGCGCGAGACGCGGTCGCCAGATCAGCGATGTGACCGTCAGCATTGACTACAGAGTTTAAGAAATTCACGGATTTATAGTATAAAAAGCCTTTTGAACGCTGTAGTTATAATTATTGCGAATGCCCGCATTTATAAAGACGATGCTCGAATGTTGTAGAGTAGATCGTTCACGAAAGGGCCAGGTGCATGCCCTGTTCTTTGTATGTTACGTGTCTGCAGGCATGCGCCAGTGGTGAGGCCCGGCAAGGGTCTATGAATCTTTCGTACAATGGGTATGGATGAACCTCCGACAGAAGGATGCAAAAGACGACATCAAACGTGTTGAGCGTGCATGCCACTGACGGGGTTCAGGTGTTGCTTGCAGGATTTTTGGATAAAATCAGCAAGGTTTTGCAAGGTTTTTCCGAAACAGCAGGCGGAGATCAACGGAAATGGTCGCCAAACACCAAGACCAGAAGAACCCAAGGGGCTAGGGCTCTGGCCCTGTTACAGAAAGATTCATAAATGGTTCTACAGGACGGCCCGACTGACAGATGGATTACGGGCGGACGGACGGACGGACGGGTTCGGAGCGGTAAGGAGGACGGACGGACGGAGAGACAGACGGACCGACGGACCGACGCCCACGGACCGACGGACCGATGCGCCGACGGACCGACCGACCGACCGATCGACCAAGAGACCGGCCAACCGACCGACCGACCTCGTCAGGGAATGGCAGGTCCTGCACCCACCTTGCCCAGGCCACACCGCATGTCAGACGACGACGGTGACTTTGATTCTCCACTGCCCAGCTCAGATTCGCGTGGAACGAGTCCATCATCGCGAGATTTGCGTGGAACGAGTCCATCATCGCGTACCGAGTGGGAGTCACGCATCGCTGCAACCACTGAGGAGGCGTGGAGCGACGGCAATCGAGGCCATGTGGAGTACGAACACCAGTCCGATGACAGCGCAGCCGAAGGAGATCCCTGGTGGACGGATTTGGATGAAGCAACGCTGCAGGAGCTCTTCGAAACCAGTCCAAGGGAGTCCATGGAGTTTCGCGCGGCGAGTGTAGCAGGATCAACGAGCTCAGAGTCCGTTGAAGATGCAGCAGACGCCATGCAGCGACTATCCATGACGGTGCCGCTGTGGGCACCTATTGTTCAAATGCCTGAGATCCCAGAGGACCGGCGGCATACTCGTGATGCAGCGGGTCACTGCAAAATATGTGGTCCGGATCTGTACCACATGTGCCTGCCCATGTCCCAGTCAACGAAGTGTCCGTTGAGAAAGCGTTGGTAGAAGACAGCCGTCGCCAGCAAAGTCTTCCGAAGCCACACAGACCAAGCACAACGTCCCACGCAACAGGGATTTCGTCAAACCTGGGGAGCGAGTACTCCGACGTGAGGAAGGGGCGTCCACGCGTGCCGGCTGACGAAGCGACGTAGACGCGACGTATGAGCGGCCTACACCATCCGTGCTAGAGTTGCATGCCGCGAGAGTCGTAAGTGGCAGTTGCACTCGAAGGTACGGTGAGGACAAGAAGACATGGAGTGGATGTGCGTGAACGGCCGGTTCCAAAACCGTCGGTTCACTTCTCAGAAGGGGGGTGAAGCCGGTCCGGCTGCCCCACGACCGTCTTCGGCACAGACCTGGTAATGGTCAGCGCCGTGTTTAATATTTCTTTTTTTTCTGTCTACTTTTTATATATGCTTTTGCATATTTTGTACTTTATTATTGTTTGCGACAGAGCGCGCTGGAGCGCTGGAGCGCTTGGAGACAGAGCGCGCTACAAAGCGCGAGACGCGGTCGCCAGATCAGCGATGTGACCGTCAGCATTGACTACAGAGTTTAAGAAATTCACGGATTTATAGTATAAAAAGCCTTTTGAACGCTGTAGTTATAATTATTGCGAATGCCCGCATTTATAAAGACGATGCTCGAATGTTGTAGAGTAGATCGTTCACGAAAGGGCCAGGTGCATGCCCTGTTCTTTGTATGTTACGTGTCTGCAGGCATGCGCCAGTGGTGAGGCCCGGCAAGGGTCTATGAATCTTTCGTACAATGGGTATGGATGAACCTCCGACAGAAGGATGCAAAAGACGACATGAAACGTGTTGAGCGTGCATGCCACTGACGGGGTTCAGGTGTTGCTTGCAGGATTTTGGATAAAATCAGCAAGGTTTTTTACGGAAACAGCAGCGGAGATCAACGGAAATGGTCACCAAACACCAAGACCAGGAGAACCCAAGGGGCTAGGGCACTGGCCCTGTTACATCCGTCATGCCCTTGCTGGCGGGATAGGCCCACCTACTGAGACAGTCCGCCACGGTGTTATCCTTTCCAGGAATATACACAACCGTGAGGTCAAACTTGGCCAAGGTCTCATGCCATCTTGCCCGTCGGGAGGCGGGACCTGAGGGGGTGTCCACGTGCTCCTTGTGCCACGACTGCAGACTCTGATGGTCGGTGCAGACGGTGACGGGATGGAGGGCTATGTACCCAGCCCATTTCCTGAGAGCCATGACGATGGCATACGCCTCCTTTTCTTGGGGCGTCCACGTCCGTCTCTGGCCTTCCGCCAGGACTCGGCTCCAGAAGGCCATGGGCACGTGCCTCCCGTCGTCAAGCACTTGTTCCAACACAGCGCCAATGGCGTAGTCGGAAGCGTCGGTGCGCAGGACGAACCCTCGGTCGGGATCCACGAGGTGCAGACCCACTGCGGATAGCAGCGCCTGCTTCATCCCCTCAAAGGCATGGTCGGACTCAGCTGTCCAGACCAGAGCCTTCTTGGACCCCTTCTTGGTCTCCTCTCGGTTGCCCTTGAGCATGGTCGTCATGGGGGCTGCATACTCGGCATACATTTTGATATACCCCGAGTAGTAGTTGCAGAACCCCAGATACGCCCGTAGCTCAGAGACCGTCTTGGGCTTTTCCCAGTGCTCAATCGCAGCCACCTTGCCAGGTATGGGCTTTCGCTGCCCGTTCCGGACCACGTGGCCAGCGAAGACCACCTCGCTTACCGCAATGGTGGCCTTGTCACTGCTGCCCGTGAGTTTGTGCCGAACCAGAAGGTCCAGCACTCGAGTGACGTCCCTCTCGTGTGCCTCCAGGAGCTCCTCGTAGCTCATGCTGGGGTCCCCGGACGCGATGATCACGTCGTCCACGAAGGGGTCCGCACAGTCGCGCACCGGCTCAAGCAGGTTCTCCAGCATCCGCTGAAAGGCCACATTGCCGTTGGTAACGCCCATGGGCATCACCTTCCACTGGAGAGGTCCAAGTGGGGTGCTCATGGCTGTGCAGGCACGGGACTCCTCGGCGAGAGGCATCTGATGATAACCATGTTTCAGGTCAATCACCGTGAAGATCCTCTGCCGGTGTTGCTTTTGCAGCATGTCCTCAATGAGGGGCAGCGTATAGCTGTCGTGCTGCGTTTGGGCGTTCAGGCCGCGGTAGTCAACCACGAGCCGCCACTCACCGGCAACCTTGTTGGGGACGACGAAGCAGGGAGAGGCCCACTCGGAGTGGCACGGCTCAAGCCAGCCTCTCTGGATGAAGTCACGGAGGATCTTCTCCATGGCCTCTTTCCTCTCGCCCCTCAGGGCAAACTCCCGGTGCCGATACACACGGGGATCCTGCTTCAGTCGTATCTTGGCCTCGCCATACGGTCCACGCACCGGTGGGGGAAACACAGGCTTACCGCTGAAGAAGGTATCACCATACTTCTGCTTCAGCCTGGCCCTCAATGCCTGGATCTTGGGGCAGTCATCGGACTCCGCCTTGGCTTTTCCGGGCACTTGAACCACGGAGCTTACTTGAGGGGTAGCTACTCCGCTCGTTTTCGGCTCAGGTGGTCTTCCCAGGTGGCCCAAAGGGCCATCTCTGGTCTTGCCTCGGAATAGATCGCCGTATGTGGGTGGGTTACCCCTGATTGGCTCGTCCTGGCTGGATAGGTGGTCCGGCACCCTCTGCACGAAGGTGTTCCCGTCATAGGAACCAGAGACGATCGAGTCCACTTCCCACCAGGCTTTGTCCTGGCCTTTGCCCTCACGCTGGTTTCCCCAGTCGTGAAAGGGCTGATACATATACCCCTGAACCAGATCCCACTCCTCCTCAGTGAGGGGGTCTTCCGAATCCGATTCTTCGATGTCAACAGGGGGAACCGCAAAGCATTGCCGCCAGGGCTCTGCTATGATGCGGTTGACACACACGAAGTCCGTGGCGTCGGCCTGATCAAGGCCCCAATCCACATAGTGGAATTCTGTTGGCCATCTCTGGGGTGGCATGGGCTGTCCCTTAGCGTCCTGATAGACACTCTCTCCAGCCGGTAGGACGACCTTGTTTAAGGTCATGTTGGTCAATGAGGCTACCCAATGTCGGGTACTGTCCTCCTCCGTGCATCCCGTAGGAACAACCAGCACTGCCTTGGAGCGATCCTTGCGAATCTTCGCTATCGCTCTTGGAATGTCCCAACGGGGGCAATGGATCCACATCAATCCCTGATGCGGACCCCAGTGCTTCTCCCACGCGGAGTCCTGTGCGCTCCAGTACTTCTCACACACCCGCAGATGAGCGGAGGTTCCTGAAGAGAACGCATCCAGGGCCAGATCCGAAGCTCCCAAGTCCGCAGCAACTCGGCTCGCCACTTCCGGCCTTACGCCGTACTCCTGGTTTGCAGGACGATAGCCTGACGATAGCCACGAGAGCTGGTCGTCCTGGTACAGGGTCATGGAGGCCTGGGCCGGGAGGACGCCGGAGTCCGTGTCCATCATGAAGTCGTACCCAACGATCATGTCCCAGTCCATCTCGGCCTCGTAGATGTGACTGTGCAGGAGGATTTGCTTGCCGAGGTCTGGGCGGCTCAGCTCACGATGGTTCACGAACTGCAGCCCAATGGCCGCTTCCTTCGTGCCTCCCACCATGTACTGGCCGTTCGCCACCTTCAGCCTGACAGGTTTCCGACTGTCGGTCAGACACTCTGGTGGAAGTAGGCCAGCCTTGACCAAGCTGACTTGAGCTCCCGTGCCGACCAATACGTCGAAAACCTTTTCCACTTCCCCGCATAAGGCACGGACCTTAAGATGCAACTGCCGCTCGCGACCGACACGGCGCACGGCGTGCAAACTCAGGATCTCCGGCCGTTCCAGAAGCTCAACAAGCGACTGGTGCAGGTTGTGGACAATGGGCTCAGGCTGCCCATCTGCAGCATCCAGCTGCGGTCCGGGTGATCCTCCGATACTCTCGGATAGATCCTGTAGTACATCAAACACATTCTTGGTCGCGAAGGACGGACGGGTGCAAGGGTTCGTGCCTTCACTTGCCCTCACCCCGCCTCCGCGACTGGGTGCCGGACCGGGCCTTCCGCCCGCGGCAGTCCCCTTGTGCTTATTGACTCCCGACTGGGATGGTTCGGCGCTTCCCACGTCACCATCCTGCGACCGCCCTAGCTGGGGCCCTTGGCTGCAGGGGCTCCGCTAAGGGGCGTCGGTTGTGGAGGAAGGGGTGTTCTCCTCCGCATCAACCTCGTTGACGCCCTTCTTCCTTCCCCCTTTCTTACCCTTGTTCTTGTCCTTGTCCTTGTTCTGGTCATTCTGGTTGTTCTCCTTGTTCTTGTTGTCCAACCTGGGGACCCAGTTCCTCTTGATCTCCTGGATCTCCTTGGCCAACTCGGTCCCCTGCGACACCAGCTTGGAGAGCTCGTCCTTGTCGACCTCCACCTTGGCTTCCCGGATACCCGCGGGCGCACGCTTCTTCGACCCGTGCGCCTTCTTGTAAGCCTCCGTGTCGGCCTTGTGGACGGGGCATGTTCGGTGGTCATGGTTGAAGCCTCGCTTCCTCCCATAACACACGAAACAGCCCTGAGGGTGAGCTCGTATGAACTCCCCAAAGGACAGCGGAGGGTCGCCAATGCGGCGAGGGTCCCTCTTCTCCTGCTTCCTCCAACCCTGCTGCAGGGGCTTCCAGTTTCCTGGCTTGCTCCCCGCGCTCAGGTTTTTGGCCACGAAGGCACAACCGGCCACCTCGGCGGGCTCATCGTCGTCGTCATCGTCGAGGAGAGTCTCATCGCCGCCGGCTCCCGCTGGGTCCATGGCAGCTTCCCCGCCAGGTCCCTCGCCAACGTAGTTGACGTCGCGGTCGCCGGGCCGCAACCCGCGGGTGTGGTGGACGTTTCGGTACTCCTTGAGTACTTCCTCGCCAACCCACTCCAGGATCTCGTCGCAGCTCATCCTTGCCGGGATGGGCTTCAGACGGATGGTCTGGCCGCTCAACTCACACTCGTCAAGGCGCCACATCGCGGTCTTCTCGCGATCGCCCGAGACGGTGATGAGGAGAGCGTTCCGCAGGGAGTGCCCTTTGACATCCCGGGCCACGTTCTTCTTCGTCCAAGCCACCACGTTCGTACGATACTCTTTGGGGAGCATCATCTTGACCTGTGGTTGGACTTGGCCCTCTTGGATTCCTCCTTGGTGACCCTCTTGATCCATGCTTCCGGCAGCATGGAGAGCAGGCGAGCCTGCTCGTCACCCTCGTTCCAGTCCTCCACGTTGCGGCGGAAGAGGGTGTATTTCCCTCGGAAGTCTCGCCAATCTCGTAGGCGGATCTCCCGTCCATCATGCTCAAGCTTGATGGACTTCCAGCGCTTGGCCGCCACCTGCGGAGCGCCCACTCGCTCCTGCTCGTTGAGCCACTTCTTGGCTTCCTTGAGGGTCTTGATTCTCCCCTCCTTGGTTGCCACGAAGTATAGCTCTCCGAGCACTTCCGGCAGGCGGTACCTGAACCGTCTGAAGACATATCTCTCCGCATCCGCGGGAGGCAGGTCTTCAGTGACGGTCAGCCCCCAATCGTTCAGCTTCTCCAAGAAGCGGTCGAGGTTGAGGGGGTTGCCGTCGTACATGGGGGGCTTGATGTCCTTCAAGGTAGGTAGGTAGGTAGGTGCACTCGGTCGTGGAGAGGCGCCCCATGGTTCCCCCTGGCGTCGCCCCTGTGACGAACAGGAAGAGGCTTCGCGCGTGAAGAGGGGAGGCGGCTTACTTCCCGCTAGACCTGACTGTTGGCCCCCAACAAAGCGGCCCCGGGCTACGCCGGGAGGGCTGATCGCCGCCAGCGTGACATGCTTGTCTCGCCGGGAGGGTGTGCCCCCTTGCTTGCGCACGTCCCCTCCTTTGGGCGGAACCCTAGGGGTTCACCGGACTTCCTGGCGTATCCCGTTCCCAAGGCGTGCATGCACGTTCCTGGTACTAGGGTTCCGAGGCGCTTGGGTGTCGCACGCTCCGCCTCGAGTCCCAAAGCAGCGCAGGCCTTAGGATGCAGCCTTACCCCCGGGCTCCGGATCTCGTTTGGCCGGGTCACCTGCATGGCACGGGCTGCCTCAGTGCCCGGGCTGTGGGCACTGGGTTTCCTACTGTTGTGTGGTGTTTGTGTTTGGGTCCGGTTGGCGGTTGGGTGCGGGTTTTGTTAACCCCGTCTGTCCTGGCTGGGGTTTAGGGTGGGTGTTTTTGGGCTCGATCTGTGGTGTTGTCCCCCTAGTGTCGGCTATTTGTGGTGTTCGTGGTTGGGCTTCGGGTTCGGTCTGCTTTTGGGACGTGTGTGGTTTCGTGGGCGCCCCGCTTGCGCCCCGCCGTTTCCGGTTCCGGCGCGCGGTGTGGGCGTGTGTGCCGGGCCCGGGTCTCGCCTGTGCCCAGTCCGTCTTGGCTGGGTTGTCGGGGTGTGTTTTTTTTTTTTTTTTTTTTTGCCTTGGTTTTTTCTTTTCTTTTTTTTTTTCTTTTTCTGGGCTTTGTGGTCCCTGTCCCTCCATCTGCTTTCTTTCGGGCTGGGCTGGTGGCTCTCTCTTTTTTTTTTTTTTTTTTCTGTCCCTTTTCCCCGTGGTCCGCTGTTACTGGCTTGGTGTTGCCGGTTTTGGGTGGGTGGTTCGCCTGTGCCTCTGCGGGGGTCCCCCTTTTTTTTTTTTTTTTTTTCTTTTTTTCTTCTGGGGGGGGGGCCTGGCCGCCTGTGGTGGTGTTGGCGGGTGGTTGGGCGGCTGTGGGCTGTTTTCGTGCCTTTTCCCCTTCCCCCCTCCTTTTTTTTTTTTTTTTTGGGGGGGGGGCTTGCCTGTTCCTCCCTCTGCCTTCCCTGGGCTGGCGCACGCACTGGCCTGTATTTAGTGTTGTCTTCCGGGCTGCTGTTTTCAGTTGGGTTCTGTGTGGCCATGTTCCGGCCCCATGGGTCGGGTGGGCTCTGTACACTGTGGGCTCGGCGCCCCTTCTTGCTGGGTTAGGTCCTGGCTCTGCCGGCTGGGCGGCTGCGCCAGGCGGCTGCTTGTGGTTTTGGGTTAGGGGGCTGGGGTTGCTCGTGTCCTTACCCCTCCGCGGTGCCGGCTGTAATCTTCTGGGTGGTCCGTCACCGTTGTCGCCTGGCGCTCTGTGGTCCCGTGTGTGGCCTGTGGTGCCGGTGTGTGGCGTGGTGGCGCGGCGCCTTCCCGGGTGTGCGGTGGCTGGCTTCGGTTAGTCCCTCAGGTTAGGGTCAGTTGTGTCGTGTTGTGCCGCTCTGTGCCGCGTTGCGTCGCGTCATGCTGTGGTGCGTTGCTCTGTGGCGCGCTGTGGTGTGGTGTGCCGTGGTCTCGCGTGGTGCCGCGGTGGGTCAGTGGAGGTCAGCCTGGCCTGTGTGGGTCGGTTAGGTCTTCGGGAAATTCTGCTGAATGATCACGGTGTCCTTGGGGCGTGCACACTGACTCTCACCCATGGACTCAATCTTCACCGGGCCTCGCAGACAGGCAGGTGTACTCGGGGTGTAGGAAAAGCGTTCCTTCTCCAAGGCAGACAAACAGACATCAGGAGTCGGACGGTGGAGGTGGCTTCCGAACGCTGTTTGAGTGGCGAATGGCTTTCACTGCAGCTCGGCTGCGCTGGCAGGGTCCGGGTCGGTGCCGCCGGCAGGGATGAGCTCACACTGTAGGGTCAGGGGGATGTCCATATCTCCGGTGCTGGACTGTTGGGGTTCGGGGCATCGGTAGTATTCTTGGTACTTCCAGTCTTCACGGCGCTCGGAGATGGCGTTGAAGGGGGGCACCGTCCAGCAGCACCAAAGCCTTCGCGATCGATCACAGCGTTTCGTTTCCCCTTGCGATGCTCGATATTCATCATGGACGGGATCGGTGCGCCGCCGCAGTGCCATTCCTCCACTGGACGCAACAGGTTGGTGACGGACGCCCTCACGGACGTGAGACCAGCCGAGATCAAGCCCCCGTAGCAATACTCTGCGTCAAACCGCGACGGTAGCGCAGCCCGGCCCTTATAGCCCATGGTGTGGTCGCGTGACGGTCCGTGGGGTTGCCCTCCCTGGGGGCCTGTGCCTTGGTCTCGTGTCCTCTGGGGCTGTCGTGGTGCCCTTTTCCTCCGTGTCTTGGTCCCCGTTCCCGTTCCTTCCTGGTTCTTGGGTGGTGTCCTGACCCCATGTGGTGTCCCTTCCGGCGCCCTGTCCCTGCGTGTGCCTGCCCTCACTTGGGGCCCTTCCGTGCCCTCTTGCCTGTGTGGTCCTTGGTGTCCCTTGCCCTTCCCTTGCCCTTGTCCTGCCCCTTCCTGGTGTGGTGGTGGTGGGAGGGGCGGGGTGGGGAGGGGGCGCCGGTGGCCCAGGCTTGGGGGTGGGTGGCCTGGAGCCACCGGCGGAGGGCTTGGGGGGTGTAGGGGGGGCGGAGGCCCTGGACCGCATCGCGGAGGAGGGCCTCCCATGCCGCTTGCGGCATGATGGTCTCCGGGGCGGCCTCATTGGGGTTTGCGGGGGTGCGGACGCGCACCTCCTCGAAGGTATGCACCGTGTGCACCCCTCTGTGTCTTCCCGCTCCCCCGGCCCATTTCACCCAGCGGCGGAGCTCCTGCAGAGCGGAGGGAGACCACCAGGCGAGGTGGGCGGGGGCCCGGGGGGGGGAGGGGTCCGTGCCTGGGGTCCTGGAGCGGCGGGGGGAAGATGTGGACCTGCGTTGGTGGCGGGGGTGGCGGTGGCTGGGGGAGCGGGAGCGGCGGCGGCGGGGGCTGGGGGTGGAGGACGGGTACGGACGGTCAGCCCCCAATCGTCCAGCTTCTCCAAGAAGCGGTCGAAATTGAGGGGGTTGCTATCGTACATGGGGGGCTTGATGTCCTTCAAGTCTTCCCACACGGGGGCATCCGCGGCCTTAGAGACCATGAACGCCGGCCGCGAGGTCGACCGAGGTTCCCATCGGCTTGCCCACGGACTCCCACGGCCGCCACATGCTTCTCCTCCATGGAATCCCTGTGGCTACGCCGCGGTTCCTCCATGTACGCTGAACCTAGATGTTCACGACGTACTCCTTCCATGTACGCATCCTCATCACGGCGCCGGCGGCTGCGTTCAGCGGCCTCCCGTCGTACACCACGCGGCGGGCTGATGTCGAACTCCTCCAGGTCCAGATCCAGGTCCTCACCTTCACCGACATCCCACTCCACGTCTCCTCTGGGGACCTCGTCCCTGAGCCCACCATAACGTCCACCAGCAGTGGGGATTGGCTCAGGGGCTGGTGCGGGGCGCCGGGGGCGTACCGGTGTCCGCGGTGGAGCACGGCGGTTGCGGTACTCCGCGCTGAGCCACTCATCGCGCCAATCCTCACTGCTACTGCCGGGCGGCACGCGTTCGTTGCGGCGGGCTGCGCTGTGGTGAGACGGGGCGGTGAGAGAGGGGGCACTGGCGCTGGGGCGACTCCTGGGGGCTCCGCCGGGGGCGTGGGGTCTGCCTGGAACTGGTCCGGGTCCCCAGCCGTCGTCCGACGAGCCAGACTCCAGGGGTGGGTGGTCGTTGCCGACGCTCCCACGGGCTTCCAGCGCGTCCAGCCTCTGTTGCAGGCCGCTGATGACCGTGTTCAGCTGCCTGGTCTCGGCCCTGGCGATGTCCAGCTCTTTTTTTTGACATGGCGGTTTCCCGCCCAATATAACATCACAAACTGCTCACCATGCGAGGTTCCTCGAAGGACAGCCGCGGGTATGAAACCCATACAAATCGATCATGCCACTGTGAATTTCCCTGGGTGCAAAGCACTGCCAAGAGAGGCACCAATAGCCTAGGGAGAGTGACAAATGGCAGTCAACATTTTTGGGGCTATCAACAGGTGAGGAAACAGTTTGAAAAAGGAGCTGAAAATGACTGAAATAGATCGTGACAGGATCGCTTTTACAGTTCCACCACTGCATGATCTGTTGATCTGTACTTGATCTGTCCTCTTCACGAGAAACTGAAAAATAAAATTGAGTGATAATTGACAAAGCTGGACCGTGAAATTTGGCTCCTGAAAAAACAGGGCTCATAAAAGGATCCAATGAGCGTCAGCATAGCAACATAACCACGTTGTTCTGGTTGCTGATCAGAGGAACAAAGGATGCAGATACGTGAGGTCATTCAGACGCATTCGAGGAAGTCGATTGCAAGTCTGGTGGATCAGACTGCATTGAGGAGGAACATGAAGGTTGGTATTTGAGTTTGGCTTTGTAAGACTTTAGGAAAGTTTGTATAAATATGAAAGACGTGTGCTTAAGCTTGACATTGGGGCTTATGAGTTCCTCAGAGCAGCATTGAGTGAAAACTTCTTTTGCCAGGAAATGGTTTACTGGGTTGGTGTCCGGGTTTAGGATGGAATTTGCCATCGAAATGGATTCATCTAAGCTGTTTGGTAGAGTGAGAATTGATGATGCAGAGCATACCGTGCTGTGGCTCATTTCGTCAGCCCATAGAGTGTTCTTCGTGGATTCTTGGCTGTTGGCATCTTCTTTGATATTTTGCTGAGCACATGGGCGTGGCAGAGGTGGAAAGGAGTAAGAAGCGGGTGAAATTTTTGGAGTGTCAAGGGATATTTGCGGTGGTGTAGATGGTGATGGAGAAGGCGTTGTGGGCCTGTGTTTTGCTGGAGATGGTGATTTGGTGTGGGCTGGGGCGTGTTGATATATAATCACCTTCGGTGGTTGGGGTGTCTGCTGGAGATGTTTGAGTTTGAGTTGGTCGCGACAAACAGAGCACCTTTTGGGTGGTTGCAACCCTTTGCTTTCGAACCAGGCCTTTTTATTGGCTGTCAACAGAAAGCATTCCCCACAGTCTTTACACAACCTGTGAGTGTCGTCTGCGGCTTTTTCGATCTTTTCGCGTTGCGGTGGACCTCTGCGTCGGCGTCGGCCTTTGACTGATGTCCACGGTGTGGTGGAGCTCTCCTCGGATCCTTCCGGATCGTCAAATTCTGCACGTTCACTTGAATTGTTGTCTCTGTCTCGGCGTACTTCATCTGGAAGACATGCGAAATAGTTCGGTGAGGAGAAGTTTCTCTTCGGAGGCGGCGGTTTTCCATTGGACATTGCGTTAAGTGATAGAGGATCCAGTGGTTTTGGGTGAGACGGTGTTGAGGTAGGTTGCAGTTGCTTCGGAGACCTTGGTGCTGCCGGAGATGATGTAGACAATTCATCCTTCTTGGTGTACAGTGAGCTTGTGTGGAGTTTGTTTAGAGCCCGTTCCGTCGGCGTTGCGTGAGATTCAGTGAGCGTGGCTTCCTCCTTTTCAGTTTGAACGTGGTCAGCTTTTTCGGGTTTGTTCCCAGGTTTTGGTTGCAGCATATTCCGAGGCTCGTTGTTCAAGATCTTGTGGTTCGAAAGCGAGTAGGGAGAATGTTGAAAGGCGGGCTTGTCTTGACTTAAATTGCAACTCGAACTTTGTGCTTGAACCAATGTTGGATCGGTGTGACGAAACAGACATTTTTCTCCGTAGCGGCATTTTCCTGTCCTGAAGTAATGCCACTCTGGGCGATCTGAAATCGGAAGTTGGGCAATGAGCAGCTTCTGGATTGTTTTTGTAATCAGAATTAGCGCTGGGACTTGGGAGAACAGCTCGCTTTGCGTCTCTGTGGCCAGCAGAGATCGTACATAAGTGTCCATCTTCGTATTGATTTAAAATCGTGGAAGCTTTCGACATACATGAGTTTTGTCGTTAAATTCATTGTTAAATTCAAAAGACATTTTGTTGCGCAACAGTGCAGGCAACGTCTTTTCTCTGTGTGGCGATGTCCAGCTCTTTCTGCGCGCGCGCGGCGACCTTGGAGATGCGAGCCATCTCGCCCTTGCCCGTGTCTACCTCGCACTCGAGGAAAAAGACCCTCCTGCGGAGGTAGACAATCCACCGCCAGGTGGTATCCGGGTCGCCGTTCCCTGGTGGGTCGTCGGGGTCCCCAGGGGGTCCTCCAGGAGCGCCTCCGCCGGGTCCGCCCGGTCCAGGGGGTCCTCCCCCGCCCGGTGGTCCGCCTCCAGGGGGTCCACTTGGTGGGCGTCCTCCAGGGGGTCCTGATGTCCTCCGCCAGGGGGTCCCGGTGAGTCTCCGCCGGGTCGCCTCGGTGGGTCCGAGGATGGGCGCTTCTTCGTGATGCCGAAGTCCATGTCGTCATCCTCGTCCATGTCGCCCCACCTGGGCGTCTCGGTCACGGAAGACTCCGAGCTCCGGTAGGGAGGAGGGAGATCCTCATCCTCACCTTCCGGTTCCATGGGGACGTCTCCGCCTCCTCCGCCCGTCCAAGCCACCACTTGGTGATGTCGGCGGCCTCGTTCATCCCCGTCGCTGGCGGTGAAGAAGGGGTCACTGTCGTGGGGGTGTCCACCCGCTGGCCTTTGTGGCCTCTCGGGGGTCTTCCCCTTACCCTTCCTCCGTGGGTAGGCGGTGGGGCCACTGCTCCCACTGCTGCCCGTGTCGGCCTCGTCCAGCGTCATCTTGGAGGAGGCGTCCCCTTCGAAAAGCTTTCGAAGGGTCTCCACTCGTGATCCTCCCGGGGGAGTCTCGCGGCGGAGTTTGGCCTCTGCCTCCTCCATTGCGGCGGCGGTGGCTGCAGCAGCTCGCGCTTCAGCTTCCTCCCGGGCACGAGCCGTTCCGGCTTCCCGGGCCCGCTGCAGCCACGCCTTCTCCACTTCCGACGCCGCCAGCTCCGCCTCCGTCTTGGCCTTCTCCTCAGCGACCTTCCGTCGCGCGGCCTCGATGGCGTCCTTCTTGGCGGCGTCCGCCTGGGCCTGAAAGTGCTGCCCTGGGTCGTTGATGGTGCCGGAGGGCTCGGGGCCGGCAAGACCAGTGGGGCAGGCACGCGAGGAGTCTCCCTGAACGTTGCTATTGGGGGTAGAACCGGATACTGGGACACCAACGGAGGCGAGAGCAGCAACAACTGAAGCAAGGTCCATGCTGATTGTGGTCCGGCAGAAAATCCCAGTCTATGAAGAAAATTGATGCGGATTATTCTAAATACATCTGAGTGTCCAAAACTGTCTGAAAAGATTTAAATAATCCAATTATGTAAAAATGTTTGGCCGATCTGGCCCGCGAGCGCGCGTCAGCGGCAAATGGCGATTCCAGCTAAAATAGCGGAACGCGGCGGATTTACGGGGAATGGACCGCGGAATCAAATCCGGCATATCAGAAATATATAGGAAATATCCTGAGACTGAGCTGCGAGGCGGCGATTCCGCCGAAGCAAAGAAAATGACCAAAATGTAGCCAATCTGGGCAGAATGTCTGAAAATCTGAGCAGATGGGGCTAGCCGCACTTACACTCCCCCTCCAAAAACACACTGGGGTGTGTCGCTACGTCAACGAAGAACGTAGTGCGGGTAAGTCCCAGAAAAAAATAGAAATGTAGCCTCGATGGGGCGAAATCTGCTTGATCTGACCTGATTTGGGCTGAATTGGCACTGAATCAGGATGGATGAACCTGAAATGACACAGAATGAGAAGTGACAAACAGTCCTCCGTGCAGTAAAACATTAGGTCAAGGGCTAAAAAGCATGTAAACGTATCAAGAATCAATACCAAACCATGCATTGGTTGAGAATGAGGTAGATTATTGGTGGATTGAGTGGGGGGATCAAGAATTGGAGTGACATCTCAGCGCTCTGGCACAGTTTCGCTGTCGCGGGCACGCTACGGTGTCCTCGCCGAACTCTACATCGTGTTACTCCCGCTTTTCTCGTTCTGAAAAGTGCAGCATGTGCTTCAGATTTGGCGCATCTGGTGGATGATCACAAGATTCAGTAAGATTAAGAATCAAATTGAGCAGAGATTAAGGGGATGAGACAATCACAGAGAGGGAAAACAAATACAAATGTAGTCTACAGACCCTAAGTACACAGAAGATCATAAGCGTCAACGAAGTTAGGCAAAGCCGTCGACAGATCTTCGAGGAATGAGAAGAGATGACAAGGAAATCAATCTGAATTGTCCTAAAATCAGCAAATTCCCTGAGATGAAGGTGAAATGAACCGGCATGTCTAGAACTAAAACTACCAACACCTTCGTTTAGACTAAAGTTAATATATATTGTCGTTTATTCAGCTCAATTGTGCTTTCCGGCACGTTGATTCGCGAGCATCTAACAGATTCTATGAAAATGTGGATCATGTGATGATGCATCATGATGGGACATGCTGGCCCTGGATCCTTGGCATATAACGCGCCGAAGGTTCGCTGAAGGCGCTTTACTGACAGTATATAACTGAGAGACACCAAATTTACAGTGGCGGTGGTGTCAATCGACTTGGACAAGGCCAATCTTTCGATGGAGTCCCACAAGACACTTGGATTCACCATTTTCGACAGTTTCAGGTCGGATTGAGCTCACATTGGCGTGTGCCAAAAATACAACGAAGCTTACGGACTTCAGAGGTTGCTTTTAGAAGTCCCCAGAGCTCCTATCTGAAGGTTGTCTGAACAATTGACGTCTGGGTTTCGTACAACAGTGGCAGAATGATGGACAAACCTGAGAAATTCAAGGTAAATTTGAGAAATCTGGATCCGAATCTGGACTTTGGCTTCAGCATCACAGCAAATGAAGGTAAGATCTGAGTTCCTGGCGTCGCATCTGGTGCAGCCAGTACTACAGGGGGTGCCTGTAGGGGTGAATGTCGCTGGCCAGCGTTTTGATTATGTACATTTGCTTCCATCTGCACGAGTAGCCAAATTCCAAAGATGCACAGACCAACAGAGACAAGATTACCCCGAATCTGCCTGAATTAAGCCTGAGTTTGGTTTTTTCTGAACACGGCAGCACACTCCGTGGCCTTCGGTTTTCGACTTTCGATACGCTACCGACCGGAGACCAAAGAAAAATTGATTGATTGACGTCAAATTATCAAACATTCGCAGTTCTCCACATCATGACATAAACAGAAAGAATGAACAGTGGATTGGGCAGAATGTGTTGGGATGGCTTCCTCAATTCGGCCAAGCACGAATACATGTGACCACCAACCTGTCTGGCCTGGCCCTCGTACGGCTTGGGCGCTGCAAATCAGCGGCCGAACTTGAAGCTTGGTCCTCATTTGGCTCCTGGGCTGGCCTGACCGCAGGAGGGGGGATCGACGGATCAGCCCTGGAATGTGGCTTTTGAGGGCCGTAAAAGGCTGGATCTCGATTCACCACAGGTCGTTTTCCGTCGCTCTCCACTTGTCTGTCTGGTTTCGACAGACAGTCTGTCAGGAGTACTCCAATTTCGGGGTGCTTCTTCAGGAAGTCGATGAACCCCTTGGTGTATCCATGGACAAAAGATTGGGCTGGTTCCCAGTTGTTGTGACTGGAATCAAAGCCCCTCCACTCACACAGAAATTCCCATTCGCCCTTGGCGTCACGTCTTGCTTCAACAATCCTCTTGAGTTCGTACTTCCCCCCTTCGATGACCCGATCAGACAGATGTTTCGCAGTCCAAAAAAGGGGTTTAACCCGATCCTTGGGGGAGGGGATCTCTCTCTTGAGGCGATCGCCCGAAACGTCAATTTCCCTACTGACATCCACACGAATCCTCCACCTGTTCTCACCAAGACGCGCTGTAACAGCGAATGGCCCCTCCCACAAGGGAAGAAGCTTGTCATCTCCGTCCAGGGTGGTTTCGGATTTTCGAAGCCAAACTCGATCATCGACTTCAAAATTGTGGGGGTTTTTTCGGCCTTGATTCTGGACCCAAAGCCAGTCAGCTTGATGCTTCTCGATTAATTTGGAGACAGTTTTATCTGCTCGTTGGACGTCGTCCAAAAACAACGAAGCATCTTTACAGGGGCGAGGATTATTCAACGGCATGTTCCACCAACACTTCTTTCGTCCAAAGACAATTTCATTTGGAGAAAGACCATGATACAAAGGCGTGTTGTGGTAACGGCGAAGCATGGCGAATAGAATCTCAAACCAATGGAAATCCTTTTCACTCGCGAGCTCCTTACGAAGCATATTTATAAGTGAGCGGCCGGCTCTTTCGCCAGGCAGCGCCCGATGCGAGTGGATTTCACATCGGAGGTGGTGGATTCCAAGGCGAGCACATAATTCTCTCCACCATTCGGAGGTGTACTCTTTGCCTGAATCCGTCACCACCTCGGATGGGACGTCCCAACCTCCCATCCAGGTCTGCGCGCACCATTTGGCGGCAGCCTTGCCAGTCATCGACTCAATGTTGCAAGGCAACACTTGAATGTAGCCGGAATGACGGCACTGAATAAGGAGCACACCATTGACTTTTTTATTAGTCCAATGGCACTCTTCGTCATCGAGTTCACCGAGATAGAAGAAATCACTGGTGACTCTGTTAAAGAGGCGCTCCGGAATAGGATGAGGCCTCAGATGGCCGTGCTTCTTCGCGCTGGGGGGCGTCGAGACAGCACATTGGGCACATCCGGCGGCTACTTTCATGCAGTGAGTATATAGCCGTGAGCCAAACAACCTATGTTTAATCATCGACCACAGTCGACGGCCATGTGCGTGGGGGGACTCCCATTTGTGCCACCAGTTTAACACTCGGGGGGCTAGGGCGTCTGGCACACACAATTTACCCTCCATCCACAGCTTCCCCCCATCCAACGAGTACTCAGCAAAAATCCCATCCTTGTGAGCATCTTTGGATTGGAGATTTCCAAAGACCTCTTTAAACATGGGATCCTGCAGATAATCGGACGTCCAGTCACGGATGTTCAGGGAATCTTTAGGCAGGGGTGGAGTTTTGGCCGGATCTCGACGCTTAATGCCCTGGATCAACCGAAATCCACTTACTCGTCGGGTATAGTCAAACCGTTTCACACTCCCTGAGGAGGGATCGGTGACTTTTTCCACAACTTTCAGTGTTTTGGTGCAGATCTCATGAGCATGCGCCGGGTCTGTGATGGCCGTGATGTCGTGACACGGTAATGCGTGTTGTTAAACAGCGCATTGCATGCATGCACGTCGAATGAGTTTCTTTTATTCCTGATCCCATTCGATGATGACATGGCGGTCCTGCTCCGTACCATGGATGTTGGTACTTTGCAGCCCCTCTGAGGCGGGGTAAGCCCATCGGCTCAGAGCATCCGCTACCGTGTTGTGTTTTCCAGGCAAATACGACACATGGAGGTCAAACAGAGAGAGAAATTCGTGCCATCTGGCCCGTCGACCAGCTGGGCTCGCGACAGTATCAATGTGTTCGGTGGCCCAATACTCCAGAGATCGATGATCCGTCAGGACCTCGACTCGATTGGTACCAACCCACGATTGGTACTTTTTTAGAGCGCAAATTATGGCATACGTTTCCTGCTCACGTGGCGACCATTGCATTTGGCGTGGGGCTAGCTTCCGAGACCAAAATGCAAGAGGATAATGATCACCTGTGGCTTCATCAACCTGTTCAAGGACAGCTCCGATCGCGTACCTAGAAGCGTCGGTTCTAATGTAGAAGGGTCGGTCGAATTGGGGCACATGCAACGTGGCGACTTCGCAGAGGGCTGCCTTCAAGTGATGGAAGGCCTCCTCGCACTCGTCAGTCCACTTGACACGAACCTTTGAACCTGCCTTGCCCGCATCTCTCCCTACCTTCAATAATTCAGTGAGGGGGGCAGCAAATTTGGCATAATTCGGCACAAAAGTGTGGTAAAAATTGCAACAACCCAGGAATCCTCTCAACTCCGTGATCGTCTCAGGGCGCTTCCACTTCTGAATAGCGACGAGCTTCCCTGGACTGGGTCGTCGGGTGCCATTCTCTAGGAGAGAACCACAAAATTCGACTGATTTTAAAAATAATTTTCCCTTCTTTGGCCCACAAATCAGCTGATTGGCGTCAAGAATGTCCAAAACTTGGTTCAGCTGCTTCTCATGTAGGGCCACCAGCTCGGCTTCGGTCAGTCCCTCCCCTTCCGTCGCGATGATTATATCATCTATGTTCACGCTCACGAAGGCACGAAGCTCAGGATGGGCTGAAAAAAGCACATCTTCCATCATTCTTTGAAAAAACGAGGGGGCATTCTTCAGGCCCATGGGCATGACCGTCCATTGGACTGGGCCACATGGCGTGCACATACAGGTGAGAGGTCGGCTGTCCTTCCTCAACGGCATTTGGTGAAAGCCGTGACGGAGATCCAGCACAGAAAACAAACGACCTCTTGCCCTCTTGGCGATTTCCTCCTCGATGAGGGGCAGGGGCTGTGAATCCGCCTTGGTTTCGGCGTTGAGATTGCGAAAATCAACAACCATTCGCCAACCATCAATGGTGTTCTGGTCTGCAGGCGGTGGCTTCGGGACTGTGAAGGGTGCACAGCACCATTCGCTGGTCATACAACCCTCAAGCCAACCAAATTCCCTGAGATTTCTCTCGATGATTTTTCTGAGTATCTCATGTTTGTGTCCATGGTTCTCATAAGGGGGCTGTTTCTTCGCCTTGTAACCGTCACGAAGCTCGATGAAGGCTTCACCGAACTGCCCACGGACAGGGGGGTCTTTGATCAACTTCCCTGAAAGGGTTGTGTCCTTCCGTTCCTCAAAAATCTTTTCTCTTGACTTGGAACACAATTCAGTGTCCACCTGATCGCCAGGAATTACTGTCGAAAAAACTTTGGCGACTTCTTCGGCTTTGGCAGGAAGAATCTTCCTACGGATGTCCCTAAACAGGTCCGTGTCAACTGCCTCTTGAAGATAGGTGGGTCTTGTGTCGAAATCCCAGAGATTCTCTTCGTGATCCAGCTCCTCGAAAGGATCCATGAAAGCTTCCACAGGGGGTTTTTCATAAAAAACTCTGAATTTGCGGCGCGATTTCGAATTTTTCTTCGCCCGTGCACTGAAGATTCTTTTCGATGTCGATCGTATTGGGGAAGAGGGAGACGAGGCGGATCCATTGGACGTTGGATCACCTTGGGAATCTGACGGACAAAAATCAGAAAAAATAGATTCATCATCAGTACCACGCTCAACCTCAGATTCAGACCCAACACAAGAATCAGTACCAGAATCAGCAGAATTAGAGTCAGAAAGTTTTCCATCCACCAGGAATGCAAGCGAACTCCAGGACCACTGTGGCAGGGGACCTGTGTCGTCCCTGGCATACAGCTTAATCTTCCTGGGAAGTTCGATGTAATCTACACAAATGTCTTGTAATTCCTGAAACCAAGGCTTGTCGTCCCACAAGGGCACAACTAAAATTGCCTGGGTTTTATCTTGCTTGATTTTGTGGATGACCTGCTGGATTAAGTGAAACGGAGGATTAATCCACAACTTCTTGTCCCATTTATGGGTCCAAGCGTCGCTAAAGTGCTTGTCAAAGCGCTTGTTCATACGGTTAGCAAAGGCATCATACTGGGGCCAAAAGGAATGGTGTTCATGAAAATATTCACAAATTGCATCGCGCCATTTGTCGACAACTCTGTAGGATGAAGAGTGCCAGCGCGAAGGGCGTCGTGGCTGGGAGTCCCTACGAAGACATTCTAACTCTTGGGAGTAATCGGCACTCCCATTCACCTCTGCAATGGTGACATCTTCACCAAATTTTGGTGTCACCTTTTGCTTCAAAGATTCTTCTGCACTTTTAAACCCTGCGTGCAAAAAACGAAATTCAGGACGCTCCAAGGGACCTGACTCCAGCAAAAAACAACGACGATGACCTACGGGCGCTACCCTGTTCTTGCGAAGCCAAGGATGGCCCAAATAAAGGTCATACTTTATTTCGGCACGATAGAAGTAGTCATCCTTAAGGACAACTTCTTCCACATTTTGCTCTTCCCAAAGGTCTTGAGCGACCAAATGAGTTGATATATAACAACCGCGTTGCCCACCTGCGAGAGAATGTCCAGAAACTCCCTCGAGGGTAACAGGATGAGGCGACTCAAACACGCAGTCGTCGGGTAAGAATGAATTGGATTGGAGATTTACCTCTGATCCATTGTCACACAAACAAGTGGCGAGGTGGAAATTTCCCTTGCAATCAGAGACCCACAGCTTTGTGACAAACTGACGAGCCCTGTGCTTGGACTGTACACCAACCTCGTCCACTACAACAGAAGGATCCGCTGCCGGATCCAGGGGAGAGGAGACAAGCGACCCTACATCAAGTAATGGTCGATCAGGAATCTGGGGATCATGCCTGAAATCGCCTGGGGAGGGGCGATTTTCGCGGCTCCCCTAGGCGTTCTGACCTCCAGTGGCTGCGTTAACATTGTGGACACAGCCTGATTCGTCGATCCACTCATCTTGGAACGGATCATCTGCTGGATTCAGGGCATTTTCGACATAATCTCGATCCGCATCGGACACCTGATCTGCACCTGAGACCTGATCCACACGATGGTTGCCCTTTCCACGTCCACCGCCACGGCCGCCGGATGATGGGCCACCACCGTCGCCACGCCCTCTGCCCTTACCAGAGAAAGGGGTTCCTGAAGGATTTCCCTTACCCTTACCCTGTGATCCTGGAGCATTTCCTTTGTTTGTACCGGATTGAGGGGTTTGGCCTGGATTTCGATTTCCGCCTCCGGCGTTGCCATTGGGACTTGTCTGGCCGTTTGGCTGCCCACCGGAGCCGGATGGCGTCCGATTTCCTTTGCCTTGGGACCCGCCAGGGCCTCCAGTATTTTTGTTTCCACCGGAGGGGGTCGGATTACCCTTTCCCCCCTTTGCACCATGCACCTGTCTGTCATTCCTGTCTGAATTCTGCGAATTACTGACATTTTCACCAATCACCTTGTGATCGTAAGCAGACCATCGGTGATTACCAGTAGAATGCGTCTTAGCTCGGTTCGTAGAACCTAAAAGAAGGCAGATGCTACAATGATCCTGAACATTCCGGGTGTCATTCACCTTTTTGTTGCCCTTTTGGGCCCCATTTTGGGTGTTTTGCTGGGTATTCTTGTTTCCCCAAGACCCTCATGGAAATTTTGATTGGCGGCGTCAGCGAGCCGCTCAACCTCTTCCCACAGTTCCTGCGGGGTGAACGAAAACACCCAGTTCCTGGCCTTCAGGCGATGGCCGTGGAAACTTACTCCCCTGTTGAGGACTTGGACAAACAAGTCCCGATCCTCGTGTTCATTAAACTTGATTTTCCACGTGTTTTCAGTGAATTTCACCTTGGTAAACGACGTGGGGGAACACTTTTGAAGTGATTCCCTGACGGAAAACCTGTTGGCCGAGGCATCGAAGCCATCGACCTCCGCCCACCAGGTCTTGACCTTTTCTTCCGATTGTTTATTCCGAAGGGTGGCGGCAGTTTCGGAGGGGATTTTGTCAAAAATCAAATTTTTCAGCTCGGCACTAGAAAATTTTTCGCCTGAATGTTCAGATTCTTCCACTAAGTTCCAGAAGCGCTGTCTCTTGTCTTGCACTTCGTGCAAGATTAATCGCGAGAATGAAGGAAAATTCTTCAACATCTGGTGGTAATGGTCCTCTGGCAGTCGGGATCCACGTACCTCCAACTGTTCCCAGACCTCATCAAAGGTAAGGGGGGAACTTGAATCCTCACATTCACACCAGGTCCTGAGCCAAGTATTGGCCGGCGCTCCCTCAAGGCAGTCCAAGAGGGCCATCAGAAACTGATCATCCTAGAGCTTTTGAGTCTTAACCCACAATTTAAATTCCCGTTGGAACTGAGGCCAACGTCTGGGGTTTCCATTATACTTCGGTTGCTTGGCAACCTGACGAAGTCGCAATGAGGTAGGATTAAGGAGTGAATCCAGCCCAACACCGGCCGTAATGGCAGACACCTTGGCGGCATCATTAGCCACACCAGCTCCGGCGAGGGTCTGGGCGAGCAACATCTGGGCTAATGCATTGGAATCAGCAGCAGGAAGGGCAGTACGGGAGGCAGTTCGCTTGGCATTCTGAGCCTCAGTCCTAGCCTTCGCCGACCTACTCTGAGATTGAGAGATTGTAACCCTTTCCTTTAGCTTAGTCCTGCTGATCCTTGCATCGGTGGTCTTAGAGTCCACCGAAGGAGCAATCGAAAAAATTTCTGTCGCCTCCTCCGACGGTTCCGTTGTTTGTTCCACCGATGATGCGCCCTCAGACCGCATGTGTGTCTTGAAAAGATCTTTAATTCCCAGCGTCTGAATGATGAGTTGCATTTGATCTTTGAGCAATTGGAGCTCAGTATCTCGCTGTAATCTGCAAGAGCAGTCGGCAGGACAGTACATACCGTGTCCTGAAGGGCCTGAGCAGGCTGTCGGACCGCTAATCTCAGTGGTTCGCAGCCAAGAGTCCACTTGGGGAGCTCCTTCAGCCCTAATTTCTAGGCTTGCCTGCCTGGCTGCCTCTAAAATTCCTTCCTCAACCGCAGCGGCTAGATCGTCGCGGATGGAAACAGAGGGATGAGGGGCGGAGGGCCCGGCAACAGGTGCCTTGGTCTTCTCCTTCGGGAAGGGGCTTGCCTCCCAGATCTGCAAAAAAATGGCAAAAGATTCATCTTCTTGAGAACACCACCACATCCTGGTATTAATTTCTTCTTGAAGGAGGAAAAAATATTCGAATAAAAAATCAGAGGCGATCCTTTCTTGTCCTATCAGCTTAGACGTGGCTAATAGACAAAGGGCCTCAAGCGCCTCAAGGTTACGGGTCACTTCTGAAGACAAATGGTTGTCCCATTGTGCCCAAGAGGCTGGTCGATTATAGGTAGGTACCTCACCTGGACCACCCATCTCAATGTCGTCAATGTCGGCTTCGATGGTCTCAAAATGTGGACATTGGTAAGGAGTATTAGTACCTGCCAGGTCCGTAAGCTCCACCGGAGCGTTGCCATCGGCGTAGGCTGGGAGATTCCAGCTGCTTGATGGCCAATTTCGACTGGGATCTTGATGGTAATCTGGGCCTCCACAGCTGCTGATTTGTGCCCTTCTTGGGCAATTTGGGCTTGCGCAAGGCATTCCTCTCAAGGCCTCGTTCGCACAGCACCACGGCAGCGTAATCGTTACGTCTCCAGGAGCGGCGGGGTTTACGGGGCCGTACTGGGGAGCTAGCTGTGGTTGGGACACCAAAGGAACAACATTCAGGTAGCCTCTGCTACCATGAAAGTGCTGCCCTGGGTCGTTGATGGTGCCGGAGGGCTCGGGGCCGGCAAGACCAGTGGGGCAGGCACGCGAGGAGTCTCCCTGAACGTTGCTATTGGGGGTAGAACCGGATACTCGGACACCAACGGAGGCGAGAGCAGCAACAACTGAAGCAAGGTCCATGCTGATTGTGGTCCGGCAGAAAATCCCAGTCTATGAAGAAAATTGATGCGGATTATTCTAAATACATCTGAGTGTCCAAAACTGTCTGAAAAGATTTAAATAATCCAATTATGTAAAAATGTTTGGCCGATCTGGCCCGCGAGCGCGCGTCAGCGGCAAATGGCGATTCCAGCTAAAATAGCAGAACGCGGCGGATTTACGGGGAATGGACCGCGGAATCAAATCCGGCATATCAGAAATATATAGGAAATATCCTGAGACTGAGCTGCGAGGCGGCGATTCCGCCGAAGCAAAGAAAATGACCAAAATGTAGCCAATCTGGGCAGAATGTCTGAAAATCTGAGCAGATGGGGCTAGCCGCACTTACAGGGCCTTGGCCGTCGCTTCGGCGTGGGCCCTTTCCTCCAGCTCCTTCTTTGCCCTCTCTTGGGCAAGCGCCTCTTCCAGCGCCCTCACCTCGGCCTCCCTGCAGGCAATGGCCTCCTGCGTCCGGCGGGCTTCCTCGTCGGTTGCCCTGATCCGGGCAGCCACTGCCTCATGGGCGGCCGCAGCCGTGAGACCGGACGCGATGGCTGCCACTTTCGAGGCGTGGTAGTCCATGCCTCTGCCCCACTCGGTGGCCTCCTCATGGGCGATGCCGACGGCGCCCTCCACGGCGGCGTTCCGCTGCGTGGCCCATTGCCGGGCAACCCGAAGGTTGCAGGGCACCCCACAGACGCGCTCACAGGCGCGCGCCACGTCCCTTTGGGCGGGAGCGGCGCTCCTGCTGGAGCTGGCCTGGTCGGCCGGCATCCTCCCGCGGTGGGCCGACTCCACGTCGTTGCTGGGGCCTGCTGGGGCCTGCTGGGGCCTCAGGAGCAGCGGACGGGGCTTGGCCTTGGTCTGCTTGGCGACTCGGATGTAGTTGCCAAGGGTGGTGGAGCCAGGGTGGTCACCGCCATTGGCCCGTTGGGGGCTGGGGGCTGGGGTTCCGCCCTTGGCGCCCTGGGCGGCTTCGGCGGCCAGGGACTCCTGGTACTCCCGCCAGCTCCGGTCCCGCTTCCTGTCCCCGGCGGACCGCTTCTCCTTCCCCGGAGACGCGCTGCTGCTGCCCTGCAGCCTGCGCTCGCTCCCCAGTTCCGGGAAGTTCTTCTCGATCATGTCCCACATGGAGACATTGATCGAGGCGCCCGACGGGTACTCGTTGGAGTCCTCGTCCTCCTCAATCCCGTCGGGGCGCAGCCCTTCGCCGGGCCTGTCCGGCCGGGTCCAGGTCCTCCACCGCTTGCGGCGGAAGCGGTACTCGTACCCTTGCGCCCGCAGCCACTCCTCCACTGCCCGAAGGCGGTCCTCCCCCATGTCCTCGCGGAGCTGGAAGCTCCCGGGCATGCCGCCTTCACACTGGGGGTGGCTGTGGCGGTAGTGCTGGTCCCAAACCAACCCACGCAGAAGGCGTGCCGCATGGGGGTGGGGCCGCGGCCACGACCTGCCCGCTTGCTGCCAGTTTACCATGGCAGCGGGGGGCGTAGTTGGTCTTGAGGTCCTTGGTATGCACTCGTTCAGCTCAACGAACTGGTGGTGGTTGTTGAGGCGGGTGCTGCAGCACTGGACTGGGTGTGCGGCTGGTGCTGGTCAGCCGGTGGTTGTTGAGGTGGTTGACGCGGACTTGCTGGTCGGCCGATGGGACTCGCTGATGCAGGAGTCCTGGTCAGTCCACTTCCTTCACGGTCGCGGCGCGGTCAGGGCGATGCTCTGGACGGCGCTGCTGGCTCCGTGACGAACTGGGCGCTATCGCTGGGTGGCGCTGCGAGCCGCTGCGCTGCGCTGCAAGCTGCGAGCTGCGCCGCGCTGCTCGGGGTTGGTGGCCCCGAGTGGCACGCGAGGGCTGGGTAACCCCGCGGCGGTGAAACGCTTTTGACGCGTTCCCGTGGGGGGCCGGCCACGGGACGCTGCGGTGGACACGCGCAAGTGAGCAGGCAGGCAAAGCACTACGCTCACAGGGGCATCCATGCGCTCATGTCATGTGACAAAGCGTTTCAGGATCCTTGCCACTCTGCAACAAGGGAACGAAAGTATGTACAGCAACACATCAGGATATGTACACATGGGGTTAAGACTGGACTGGGGTAAGGGCATCACAGGACAATAGACACTCTATGCTAAGTTGTATCCCAATCCCAGGTCCGACCCTCTCAGTGGCTGGTGGGGGCGGGGCCTCAAACACAACCCATGCCCTGCTCAGTCCGGACCCTGAAACCCTGCCAATAGGGGAGGTGTCCCGCCCAGCCACAGGCGAGTTCCTGGGAACCAAGGGGCTCCAAGGCCAACCGACAGTGGCTCCCTATGCTCCCTTAACGGCAGGTCCCAACTCTTCTCTGAGCCAGAGATATGGCCCCGCCATTATCCCTCAGGAGTTGGTAGCTGAAAATGGGCTGTTTCAGCCCAACCTGATATTAGCTTGAAAAACTCCAAAATTGACCCCTCGTCTGGACCCGCCAGAGGCAGGGACGAGGCAACTGACCCTATGCCCTTCGAGTACGAACTCCCTGAAGCCCTCACCCAACCTGGTTCCCTCTGAGGTCCCGGCATCAGGGCACCACGTGTTCGTCAAGTGGGGTCATGATGCCAAAATCACCAAAATTGGCGTCATTCCCACGTGTGGCTCGCCCGGCCAGGGCACGGCCAATGGCTCACAGGTTAGTAGGCAGGACCTAGGACTTCTATCTGAGTGTACAACTTGAATTTAGGTCCCGGCTCCTTGTGGGCATAGAGGAATGGGGCCGCCAATTGACCACACGGAAGGGGGAAATTGGGGTCCCAAAATGGGGTCATTTTGGCTGCTTGAAATCAGCCAAAATTCGGTGTGCTCCCAATAGTATATCTCCACGCCGGCTTGGAGATCGGATGCGCCATTCCATACGCGATCCACCGGGAGTCCAACGGAGACTCCCATGCACTTGGCTCTCATAGATCTCCATGCCACTTGGCGTGGTGTCGATCCCAATTGGGTCCACAAATGCAAAAGTGGCAAAATTGCCCACACTCACTTTGGGCTAGCGCCTTAACGAAGGTTGCTCCGCTTAGCCCACGTGGTGTGTGAACCATGGGGACCAATATGCATAACACCCATGTCATTGGTCCATTGGTCCATGCGTCCGGCGTGCACGGGTTGGCTCAACATAGTGCACGGCGGGCAGCAAAAGTGGAAAATTGCTCAAAATGACCAAAAATGCGCACACTCATGGTTGGGGCAAACGAGGCACATGCCCGACTTGGACCGGAGTGTGCCATAGGATTGGTATCAAGTCATGTGTGTCCAACATATCTTTTGGGCGTTGCCCAACTCCTCCGGTTTTGGGAATGGCAGGGTCGCCAAGTGAGCCCATGATTTGGGATAGTCCCAAATCGCCAACATGGCGGCCACGGTGTGCCAAGCGCAAGAGGAGTTATTCGCCGGGTCCAAGATATGCTGGGCACCGAAGTATGTACCCTCATATCATACTTGGGTCATGATGTCAATTGAGCGCAACGTTGGAATACACGGTCGCCACTTGACATCATGACGGGCCAAAAACGGCAAAATTGGCACAAAGATACACAAAGGTGCCTTGAAAGGTGCACAATTATATTATAATATCTTTGGCTTGGATCGTGCAATCAACTAATCCTTCTAAACATAATGACTTGACACCAATGACCTTCGATTCCACATATGTGCTCCACTTGGGGCGCCTTGAAAGGTCACGAGCGCTACTTCCCAAGTGGGCGCATGAAATTATGGAAAATTGCAAAACACACACCTTGCTCCCAACGCATCGCTTCGGGATCGCCACACAAGCTTCCCTTCACGAAGGTCAGGCTTGCAATTTATCGTAGGGAGTATGGGGAAGGGGCATGCACAATATGTGGTCCATTGGCGGGCTTGGCTTGGAGCGATGGACCCGCCCAATGGGCACGCAACACAACACATGGCACATACCACATATTGCCCAAAAAGGTAGCTCCCCCCACGATATGTCATGCCCCTCCAAGGGCATAACTTTGTGTCAATCGCTCATAGGAACTCAAGGACAGTTCCTATGCAACACCAACACTCGCGCGCTACACTCGAAAGTTATCTTAACGCACGCAATATCATGGCCATAGAGTTACAACGCAAACTCTACCCTCTTGACCATGATCCATTACACTAGCGCGCACGTGTGGAGACGCAAGGCATATGATGCTTCCTAAATTACGTCGGGAGTATTGTGAATACATCCCACGTTTTCTTATTGTCATTCCTCGCAAGCAACACGAGATATGACCTTCATAAGTGGCCTCACCAAACAACTTTGTTTTGCCCATATCTTTAAGACAAATGGAGGGCAGGATAAAAGGAAAGTTGATTCGTGCATCGGGAAGCCCGTAGGTCCACTCGAAAGAGGTCAAATCAAGTGCGGGGATGTCGAAGCCGAAAATCCGATTTCGACATCCTGAAAAATTCGGATTAAGGTTGCGAGTGTAGAATGTGAAAATTGCGGATGCATCAACGCAATTCCTGAAGACTTTAGAGCCTTCCTCACGGATAGCGTTAAAATTTCCATTAAAAACAGTTAAACTGGCGGTTACGGTAAAGTCGCGATCCAACCGCCAGCAGTCAAAACAGTGAGTATCAGAACGAAAGCGTAAAAGTTGACGGAAACAATATGAAAATAAAACCCTGTTGATTCCTGATATTCTGATACACAAATCTCTGCTGGCGGTGCATCGGTTGCCGATGCGGGGCTTTACGGCACGGAACACGCTCCCGCCGGGCTCGCACCGGGCGTCAACGGGCGCCTTCCGTACATGGGGTTAGTGGACCGGAGACCGGCCTTCCCTTCCGTACTTGGGGTTAGTGGACGGGAGACCGGTTTTATGCCGTAACCAAGCCATGGGGTTCTGGGTACCGCTTCAGTGACTTTTTCTTACTCCCCCCTGGAGTACTCGTTAGCTAAGCTAGTAGGACCAAGGAAAAAGGATCAAATATTCCCAAAATTACCTCAGAAAATGCATTAAACTTACCAAAAACATCCTCATCACTTCATAGAAGCCTATCACACTGTAGGTACCCTTGAAAAACAGTGTAATGTACCGTGAATGATGTCCCTTCGATGGGGCATTCCTCAAAAGTCGCCGGCGTGCGACGAAAACTTTTGGAAAAAGTTTGGGGCCAGTGGGGTTTGAACCCAGGACTCCCTCCCTAGAGCACATATGCTTGCCCACTAGGGTACAGTTGAACGCTCTAATGCGGACGGCTATCGCTGTATAAACAGCGTTTTAGTAAGCTTCCTGACCAACGGCCAGGGCGGAGCAATACTCCCAATGGAGGACACAAACCTCCAGGAGCTGGAAAAAATAGAAAATGTAACCAGCAGGGAGTGATTCCTGCGGTTTAGGGGAAGGGGTTGCGATTTAGCAAGTGGAATCGTTAAAAATCGACGAAACCACGCGGGAAATCGTCATTTTTACACATAACTCAAAGTCGCAGATAAGCGCAAAGGAAGCGGACTCCAAGAAAAGGGTTGCGCAAGCGTAAACGGCTTTTGGAAAAGAAGGTATGAGCCGTAGTTTTTAAAGTTTTAAAGGAAATTTTTGCACAGTTGCATCAAAATTTTTATAAACTTCAGAGTCAAGTATTCAAATTCAGCCCACACCACAGAGCAGGTCAACAACCCATCTCTCAGGTATGTCAGTGTCACCTCACACTCACGCATTGCGTTCGTGTTGGTTGTTTCGTCAAAACGTTAGGGTTGTCAACGCTGTGCTCGTTGGGGGGTCGGGTGTTCTTCTTTCGTGCTCTGCACAGGTAAAAACAGGAATGAAAGGTATGTGATGCGAATGGAGCGCGCAGCGCGCACGTAGGGTTAGAATATGCGCTGTGCTCGCGATGCATCTGCCTAATCGAGGCATCCGCACGCTGTGACGCTTTACCTGTACCCCAAATTCACCCTTGTTTTCTTCCTGACAGGTAAGTAAAGAAAGCGTTTGTTCGTGTGCGGCCGTGGCGTTAAAGTAGGGTTGCTTAAAACGCTTAGGCTTGTTTTGTGTTCGTTTCAATTCGGCATTCACACGATGCATGGTGAGTAAGGTAGGTTAGCCCAGGAGGAGCTCACCTCCTGGTTGAGTCAGTGGTTCAGCCTCACTTCCCTGCGTGCACATGATGCATTAAAGGGTAGGCCACGCGAATTGCGCACGGTAAACCTTGTTTAGGTTACCCAGAGGCTCCTCGGTACGTTCTTTAAGAGAACCTGAGGAGTCTCTTAAAGCTTGCTTGCTTGACAGGGGAGCTGATCCGTCAGCGTGTTTGCGGACAGTGTATTATAGGTCACACTGAGAAGGGTATAATACCTGGAGTGTGGGTTGGTTCCTCCGCCGCAAACACCCCTTCATTTGCCTCTGTTGTACAGGTGGGAGAGGTTAAGGGTGATTGGTGCACGCAGCAGCTGCCTTCGGCGGCTATCTATTTTTCTGCCCCAGCAAAACAGGGGCGCTGATCACAAATCAAATCACTGTGCCTCAGCCAGTACTGGCGAGGGCAGTTCGACTTCAACGACATCTGCGCTGTGCACGCAACGAGAGCACCCCTTCCCTCCAAGCCCTAGCAGGGGAAACGCGTCGTGGCGTCCCCTGTTAGGCCAAAGCTGCTTAGGAGCGCTGTGTTCTCTTGTCTTCTTCACAGGAGGGCCATTAGGACCTGCGTGATCTTTGACTGCAGCACCCAGTAGCGTGTGTAGGGGTTAGGGTCAGCAGGCCTGGCAGGGGTTGAGTGCAAGTGATGAGTGCTCACCCTGCCTTCGAAGGCCGGTGCTGGCGTTAGTGAGTGTAGTGTAGTGGTGTCTCCTGTCCCGCGTGCTTTTACTCGCGGGCAGGGGAGTGCGTTAGCTTCTGGCCTGTAGCAAAAATGGGCGTTTTGTATGCCCTTAGCACACTTGGCCACCCCTCCCCTCTAGTAGGTAGGGCTTTTGCCGTCCTACCCCAAGGATAGGCGCCAGCACAGAAATTGGGCGCCATAGGAGTGGTAATAGTACCTGATTAGGACCTTCGGTCCGACGTCAGCGAAGCCCGGTCTCCGGGAGCCACGCTGGGGAGAGAAGTGAGACACATACAGACATACGTAGCACACTTAGGGGTATGGTAAACCGTGTAAGGAAGGGTAGAACCTCATGGGTCTGGACCAGGCAGGGGTCCTAACTGTGGGCTCGCTTGTCCCCAAGGAGGGAAGACACACCTTGCCTCATAACACCTTGCTTGTCATTCCCCCCTGGTGTAGTAAGCCACCGTTCTTCGTTGGCTCTCCAAGGTCATTACATTAGGGCAGTACCCATGCAACACATGGTCAACAAGGCACACACTCGCTGGGTGGCTGCAATCATGATAAGCGGCCACCTGGCTCACGCTGGAAACCAGAGGCATGGGTCTGCAGGGCACAGACTGACACAGGGAGATTAGTTTCGCTTCTTACGCTGGGACATAGTCTCAGCACGGGTTAGGAGCTGCCCCTTGTTGTTCTCAACGAGGTAGGTGCGGAAGATTGGGTTGATACTCCCATCTGGTTGTATGAAGGCTGACATAGGTTCACAGGTCGCCTCAGACAACCCATAGCCATCCCACAGGGTAAGGAATTTCCAGCCCTGTTTATACTCGTGGCGAGCAATACCTGCAACCACGTAGTAACCATCGACTGCCATCTCATCGGCAGTCATCTCTTCGAGTTCGTCTGCCTCCTCTGGACTGGCAGCGTTCTCTAGGTCTATACGTTCAATCTCACTGTCGCTGAGGCGCCACTCATCCCAAGACAAGTCGTCAGGGGAGTGATAGTGCCTCAACTGCTTAGGTGCACACAGCAGTTCACCACCTAGACGTGGACTGCACCTGACATGGATCCTGGATCCATCTATGCTGATGATACGATAGGGTACAAAGTAAGGGTCCTGTAGGCAGTTACGTGGCCAGGAGGGTAGGCGTGAATGGTGTACCAAAACAAGGTCACCAACCTTGAAGCTGGCAGGTCGCCGTAGGCGGTTTCGTCGGCTCTGTTCACGGTCACGAATGTGCCTCAGGTTAGTACCAGCCTGGTTAGCCAGAGACTGCTTGTGTTCCAGCCAATCTCCCACAGGGCTCTTGAAGTCCTCAGGAAAGGGGGTTTCGAAGAACCAAGCAGGTCGTCCTCCATGGAACAGTTCGTGGGGGGTGAAACCCGTAGAAGAGCTCCGCTGTGAGTTCATGGACAGCACTGCCCAGGGCACTAGGCGTACCCAGTCCTTGGTGCGCTCCTGTTTCATCAGGATTCTTAAGTTTTGCTCCACCACACGGTTCTGTCTCTCACAGAGAGGGTTAGACGTGTGGGTATAGGGCACACCTGTGGTTACCTCCACGTTGAGGGCATTTAGCACTCATTTGTACCACCCAGTGTCACTGCGGATGCCTACATCTTCATCAGAGTGCACCTGCTTAGGTGCTCCATAGGGTTCGAACCATTGTTCGACCAACATTTTCACAGTCTGCTCACCTGTGATTTTCTTATTGCAAGGGAACACACGGGTGAAGCGAGATAGACCACAGGTGACCACGAGGCAACTATCATAGCCGCCAAAGCGTGGTAGGCCGTGGATGAAATCCACGTAGAGAAGAGAGTTAGCGCAATAGGGTATGGGTAAGCTGGAGATCAGGCCCCTATCCCTACTGTCGCTCTGCTTGCTGGCATGACAGCCACAAGCATCCACAATGGTCTGCATACGCGACCTCAGTTCAGTCAGGGTTAGACTAGAGAAGAAACACTCACGGAAGAAGTCCACTCAGCGATTAGCGCCAGTGTGACCAGAACTGAGATGGGACCACTGTAGGCACCCATCCAGTCGTGCCTCAGGCACAACAATTCGGTCCTCGTACAAGAGGTACTGATTGTTTTTATACCACTGGTGCCCGTCAATGACACGGAGTTCGAGACCAGTGCTGAGGGTTTGCAGAATTTCTTCATACTCTGACTGATAGTCGGTTAGACTCCAACCCTCCAGGATTCCAGCAGTGCGCATGGACAGGTCAAGCTGGACATCCATACGCTGGAAAGCCTCTTTGGCGAGCGCCTCATGGCTCTCACCAATAAGCGCATCGAAGCTGTTGCGCGATATATAGTCAGACAGTTCATTCTTAATCCCGGGGATATGATGCACTGTCAGCCTGAACTGGCTGAGGTAAGTCCACCACCGTTTTAGCTTTGCTTTTTCTGGTGGTGGGCCCTTCTGAAAAGACCTCACAGGCTCCTGGTCACACAGCCAGACAATAGGGTTAGATCCCAGGAGTCAGGATTGTGACGATAGCACCAACATACCGGCCAGGAGTTCCTGGTCATAGGTGCTTTAGTTGGAACGTGTGTCCTAGTGGTACAAGTCGCCACTCACTGGTAGGATAGTCATGTTTCAACGAACCATCACGGTTCAGTCCAGTAGTACGATAATGACAGTGGGTTAGTTCAGCGGGGTTAAGCTCCTGCCATTGGTAGATCGTACCACCCCCCCCTACATCACTGGCATCAGTGATCAGGACTATCTCGCCCTCTGTGCTGGGCACTCCCAGGCAGTTGGAGGAGGCAATCTTCTTCTTCAACTCCTGAAAACACTCTTCCTCTCTGGGGGTCCACCTCCAGGGAGTAGTTTTCTTGATCAGGTCAGTGAGGGGTGCGGAGGAGTAAGTAAAATTGTGGATGTGACGCCGATAGAAACTACAGGCGCCCACAAAACTCCTCACATCGTGTAGACCCTTCTTAGGGTCATCGCGAATGTGCATGTCCTGTAGGGGGTGCATCTTAGACGCGGCTGGTTTCCACCAGCCATACCCCACGTCGAAACCAAAATACTCCATCTCCTCTTTCATAAACTCACTTTTTTCGAGTTTGATTCGGAGATGGTTTTCTTGACAGACAATGAAAAATTCACGGAGGAGAAGGACGTGATCCTCTTTGGTATTAGTACCCAAACTCACGTCGTCGATGTGAGCCTCCATTTCTGCACCCCGAGAAATCAATTCTTGTACTGGAGGCCTGCGCCTCAGTATGTACAAAATTTTGTTCATAAGCTCCTGGAAGAGCGCAGGGGCATTAGCCGGCCCGAAAGGCATATCCTTCCACTTGAAGACACGAACCTTAGGGGTTATAAGGGCCAACAGCTCCTGAGCTGCGGTGGTTAGGTCCACCTGCCAGAAACCAGAGCGTTTGTCCATTTTGGTCTTATACCTGCATTTGGCAATACGCTCCAGGGTGTTTTCCTTGTTAGGAATACTCCCTGAGTGGTTCTGAGTTTTCTAGTTGACCTCATCAACCCTAGTACCAAGAACATGCATGCATGCCTTGGGAACGGGATACGCCAGGAAGTCCGGTGAACCCCTAGGGTTCCGCCCAAAGGAGGGGACGTGCGCAAGCACGGGGGCCCACCCTCCCGGCGAGACAAGCACGTCACGCTGGCGGCGATCAGCCCTCCCGGTGTAGCCCGGGGCCGCTTTGTTGGGGGCCAAAAGTCAGGTCTAGCGGGATGTAAGCCGCCTCCCCTCTTCACGCGCGGAGCCTCTTCCTGTTCGTCACAGGGGCGACGCCAGGGGGAACCAAGGGGCGCCTCTCCACGACCGAGTGCACCTACCTACCTACCTACCTACTCCCTGAGTGGTTCTGGGTTTTCTTGTTGACCTCACCATAGTCTATAACAAGACGTAGGGCAGTCGACCCTGGTTTAGCAACAAGGAAACAGGGACTGCAGTGATGGGGATAGTCCCCGTGTTTATACTCTTCAACGAGGCCAGCATCAATGCATTCTTGGATCTGGCGCTCGATTTCTTCAACCTGTTCCTGTGGAGCGGGATAGGGACGACGCCTCACTCGCGTCTTTTCAAATTCTGGTTTCAATTTCAGGTCCATCTGGACCAGTTTTTTACAAGAAAGGGGAGGAGGCAAGGCGCCGAACACCTCCTCATAGGTTATCAGCAGTTTCTTCAGGCGGGGGTCAAGGTTAAGACTCTCGAGTTTCTGAAGGAAATCCTCCTCAGCATGGAGGTTGCTTTTTCCATGTTCTTTCTTTTTCTGCCGATCAGCAGTTTCGGCCGGCACAGTACCATCGTCCCACTCAGGGGGACATTGCTGCCCATAGTGTAGAGAATACACTAGAGGTTTCTCAGGATCAGGCAGCGTATAGGACTCATCGTCCTCCTCAGACCAGATGGAGTATTTCCAGGTCTGTCTGAGGTATTGCAGCCTCTCTTGGCGCTCAATACCTTCGGCCTTCAGGTACAACAGCCGCCGGAGTTCTTGAGTGTCATGCTCAGACAATGGCATATTATTGGCAGCAGGCCGTGCCAGAGCATCAGCACTCCGGGCCACGGGTTCACCTGTGTGCACAGGCTGCATGTGTAGCACTGGCTTCCCAACAGGGGAAGCGGGTTCAGAGGTTGACTCTAGATCAACCTCCTCTAGCAACAGCTGGGCTAGGAAAGCAGTATGTTTTAGGTCAACACAGCTGGGATCAACAGAGGGGATAGTGCTGGCGATCTCAGACAGTTGGTCGTCAGCATCCTCTTTTACAGCTGTAGGTTCCAGATAGTCATCAGAAGACTCACACCCTGTAAGTGTGGCAGATAGGTGCTCAGGAGATCGAATTTTGAGATCATAAAGGGTCAGGCCACGATTTTCGGCCATGACCTCTTTTAGTAGCACCTGGTCTAGGTCACACAGGGGTACAGGATTGAGAGATCCATCGACGATGGACAGGAAACTGGCCCACTCAGGGGCCTGCATAGCTGTGTCTGAGTCCTCGGGCACATAGATGGGGCCGTCGGGGAGTTGCACTCTTCCCACGGTCATTCGATCTAGCATACGGCGCCAGTAAGCATGTTCACCAGAGCAACCCCAGTCAGGGGTGCACATAACAACCCTTCCTCCCTCATAAGCGATTTTGGTTAGAACCTTCGCGAGCAGGGAGAAGGGAGGGTTAGCATACGCTAGGCCCATTGCTTTCCAGAAGAAACGGAAAGCATTGTTCAGTTGTTTCGAGCAGTACAACTGCATGATGTGCTGTTGTTGGCTCGCAAACAATTCCACCTGGATCTCATCCAGGTTTACCTGAAGGGCCGCCAGTCCATTTTCAAGAACGTGACGGGCCGGTTGGTAGTTTTCAGTACGATAGTTCGTCTTGGCTGCGTAGCGCAGCCCAGACTCTTTTCGTCCTGACAGCTCCAAAGGAACGGAGAATAGCCCACTGCCAAAGTCGCAGTGCAAAGAATAGGCACGCTGTAGGGACAGCATTTTTACCTGGGGGTTTCTTCGTAGAAAGTCGGTGCCAATGACAATGTCAAAGGCGTCAGTGTCCAGCACTCTGCATTGTTGGGTCACGGTTTCGTCGCCCAGACATATAGTCAAATCGACCCCCCCCAAGGAATGGATGGTACGCCCATCCCCTACTCTTATGGCCACGGTCTTAGTTTTCCTGAAAGTCTTAAGCAGGCGCCGGGCCACTATGGAAAGTGTTGCACTGGTATCAAGCACCGCTCGAAAAACCTGATCCCCGATTTTCACGAGGATCCAGAAAACCAAGTCCTCCTCTTCGGAGCCGCCCCCCTATTCCTCATCAGGGAATTTCACATCCACCCCTGCAGCCATGAGGGACCCGCCATCCAGGCCAAGCGGGTGTAGGAGCAGGAGTGGGTGTAGCAACGGGCGCTGATGAGCGCCTCTGGGGGCTAGGGGGTCCAGTTTTGCCACCCCCCTTGCCACCTTCTTTACCACCTTTATCCCCGTTCGGGGGATTTCTGGCGGGCGTCTGGGTCTTCTGGCGCTCCGCCTCCTGACGCTTGAGTTTGTCACTCTCGCGTTTCTTGATGTGGCATTCGTCCTCGTAGTGACTACGTTTGCCACAGTAACCACAGGTGATGGTACACCTGAAATGGTCCTGATGGGTCACAGTTTTCCCATCTTCGGTATGCTGCTGACGTTTCATCTGCAGCATACAGCCACTGCGGAGATCGCAGTCAGAGGCATGACAAGGTCCCACCTTGTCATTGACAGGTCGGCAGTAGAACAGGGGGGGTGTGCCTGCATCAGGTTTAACCTCATTCATGGCACGTAGGTTGCCCCTCCCTTTACCACCTCCCTGGTTGGTGTTAGTGGGATTTTTATGCCCCTTCCCTTCGCCACGTTCGGGGGTAGGGGTACCACCTCGACCCAAATGCTTCTTGAGGAATTTCTCCATGTGGGAGTCATTCTCTCTTTCAAGAGCTAGCTCAATCAAGAGATCCACCAGTTCATCGTACGAGTGGGTCCTGCTCTTCCTCTCAGAGGTGGAGCGGCAATCATCCCACGTACGCTGGGGGATCTTACTCATGAGCCACAGGTGGGGCTCAGTGGCTCCGTAGGAGTTCACGTTCATCCTCGAAAATAAGTACTCCAAGTCGCACCCATACTCAGAAATTCGCGCAGCGGATGGAAGCTCAGGGAGCATAGGTAGCTCCTCGATCTGTGTGTGTACGTTAAGGTCAGTCTCATAGACTGGGAATGTTTTCTCCAACCTCAGGAGTACCTCTGCCCAGGTAGAACAGGTTTTCACAATCTGTTTCACCTGTTTTTGCAAAAACTTCTTTTTGTTGGAGCGTTTTAGCAGTGAACATTTGGTGGCCACATCCACATGGGATTGGCCAGTCAACAAAAGGAATTCTGCAAATTCTTCTGCCCATTCGGGCAGATTTTTGGGGTCGAACTCCGGCAATTCCAGCAGGATGTTCGCCTGGGCAATTGGTCTGCCCGTCTTCCCACCCCCCGGAGTTAGGCCTGAAGGCGACACGCCGGCAAGAGGTGCCAGGGCTGACAGGCCTCCTCTCTCAATCTCTGTGACAGGCACGTCCTGTAGATCAGCCATAGGCACTGTCCTGGAACGGGGGTGAAAGGGGCTGGGGCAGGTGACCTTAGGCAACAGCCTTGAGACCCTTGATCTCTTGAGATCTTCGGCCAGGGTACTCAGTCCTGGAGAGAGAGAGGGCAACTCTGGCTTGGGTAAGGGTTCTGCAATACCCAGTTTAGCCTTAATGGCCTCCGATAGGGCCGTCACATCTGGATCTTCTGATCCAGACAGGAGTTTGCCCAACAGCTGGGCCGTATGATCCAGGGCCCCGTAGGTTGGCCTTGGATGATGTTGTTCTTCGACTCGGGTCGGACCCATTTCAGGAGCCCTTGGGGTTGGACAACATGGTCTTGGATACTCAGGTCTTAGTCGTCTTGGCACGGATGCAGTGGACGGAGGACCAGAGTGTGCGTAGGACCCTAGGTCTGTACGTGGTCTGGATCCATGTACAGCCAATGGCTCCTCTCCATCTTCCCCGAGGATGGATTTGTAGTACTCCTCGTGTAGGATGTACTCATCCATCTTCTTCTTCACCTCCTCATACTCCTCAGGTCCTTCAATGGCAGTTGAGGATGAAGCTGGACAATTTGATCTGGATATTGAGGCAGCTACACGTCTGTGGAGGTGACTGAAGCTGTCTCCGACGTGTGCTGCTAAGGCCTCGGTGGTAAGGCCTTTATTTTCTTCCGCCCTTCTGCGTTCTGGATCTCCTTGGGACCCAGATGCGCCACTGAGATGATGTGGAGCTCGGTAAGGTGGTTCACTCATTGGGTGGGCCATGCTGCCCATTTGCACTTGGACAGTTCGGATGGGCCAGGTCCTGACGCTTGGCGTGGACATGATGAACTTGTTGTTGAGCTCTTGTGCTGCACTTGTTCTCAGGGTCCGTTCAAAAGGTCACAAGGGACTGTCTCTGCTACCGGAAAGATGTCTATGAATTATGCCCTAGATATTTTGATGTATTCCTGCAGGTTTTGTAGTTGAAAACCCAAACCAAAGCAGCAAGTAGAGCAAGGACAGGATGTGGATCGAATCAATGATTGATTTTGGAATCCAGAGTAACACAGAAGGGCTGCAGATAGACAAAGCAGGTTTATACACATAGATTCAATCACAAATGGATAATACAAAAGATTTTATATGAAAATTGGTCTGACTCTTGCCTCAGAGGTTGCATTAGGCACTTGAATGTGCACTCTTTTGGGTGAAATGGTGCTGGTTAGGACTGAGGGGCATAGATGTCAGGACCACACAGAAAATGACTTGGCCAAGCAACTGAATTCAGAAACAGTTACAAAGTAGGACCACAATAAGTGGTAGAAACAATTGAGTATAGGGGTCTGGGGGTGGGAGACCACTAGGCTTAACCTCCAAGGCCTAAAGCATGAAATGCCTGTTTTATTTCGGTATATCCTCCATGAGGGAAGGTACCTCCGCTCAGTTGAGTGGTAGGGGTGAACTTCATGGGGGGCTAGGGTCACAACCCTAGTTACTTTGAGAAAGTGTACTTTAGGCAACAAAAGAGAGATAAAAACACTTAAGTTTGTCTTAGCATCAACAAAAGGGTTTTAAGGGGGGCTTGGCCTGGATCAAGCCCTCCAAGAAAGACATGGCAGTGACTTTTTGTTAATCCCACTGGTCAATGGACCCTGCAACTGTAGCTATGGGGCGGGTAACCGTAAAATACAGTGTGGCGTGCTCTGGGGTGCCATCCGGCTATAGTGCATTCACTATCCCACCAACCGGTTTCCACACGACCCCCATAACCACTCAGCATACCCCAAAAGTGCTGGTGGTGGTTGCTTCATTTCCGGTTGGCCTCAGGAGATACCTCACCCCTTCGCCAATGGTGGTGTGTCGATAAACTGTGGCACACACACATCCCAAGGGCAAACAAACACCCTGGACTTCGTTTCGGGGGTAGAAGTTAACATGTGGGCAATGGAAATTCCCACGGGAAGGGATTGGAGCACGGCCTAATTTGGCACTCTACTCACACACTCACACATATACCGGGTGTCACTGTCGCCATAAAACCCCAGGTGCCAATGCCTTTTACACCACCTGGATACTAGAACAGGGGGACAGGGGTACACTAGGCCTTCCAAAAAAACGAGGAAATGTATGCAAAAACTGTCATTTTACTAAAAGCTCACTGCATCCTTGGGACTCCAAAGGTGGTTTAAAGTGTTATCTTTAATGTGTGGGTCCCTCTTTCACTTTTGTGATAACCCAAACATCCATAACTGTCTTTTCCCCACAAACCTGTACACAATTGACTACCCACACAGAAAACATAAAAAACAAACTTGATTAAAAAAAACAAGGCAAGCCCATATATCAATATTCAAAAACTGACCAACTGATGTACTTTTTATCGCAAAAACTACTGACTGTACCAAAGTCATTTTCACATTCACATCAAATTTAGCCTACATTCCTGTGAACTGGGACGCAGGCACTACACACAAAATGGCGGGAACTTGGACAGTACTCTCAGTAACACAGCGTTAAATAAATTAAAAGCCATACAACAGCGGGGCCAACAGTGCATTTAGCAGCACTGCCCAAAAGCACATACGGAGGCCAAGTGGCGTCCACGAGGAACTTTGGTGCGACGAATTTAGCTTGGCGGCGTTGGAAAAGAACCTTTGCGCGACGAATTTAGCTTGGCGGCGTCCAGGAGGAACTTAGGTGCGACGAATTTAGCTTGGCGGCGTCCACGAGGGACCTTGGCGCGACGAATTTAGCTTGGCGGCGTCCACGAGGAGCTTTGGCGCGACGAATTTAGCTTAGCGGCGTCCAGGAGGAACCTTGGCGCGACAAATTTAGCTTGGCGGCGTCCACGAGGAACCTTAGCGCGACGAATTTAGCTTGGCGGCGTCCACGAGGAACCTTGGCGCGACGAATTTAGCTTGGCGGCGTCCACGAGGGACCTTGACGCGACGAATTTAGCTTGGTGGCGTCCACGAGGAACCTTGGCGCGACGAATTTAGCCTGGCGGCGTCCACGAGGAACTTTGGCGCAACGAATTTAGCTTAGCGGCGTCCACGAGGAACCTTGGCGCGACGAATTTAGCTTGGCGGCGTGCACGAGGAACCTTAGCGCAACGAATTTCGTGGAATGGCAGTGGGTGCTCGCGCAGCTTGCAACGCAGGAGCCACGAAGGTCTGCACGCTGGTTTTCTCTGCAACCGCATAGGTCAGGAGGGCCACAACGCAGACAAAAACCATCGCCGCGCAGACCAACACTCGTGTGGGCCATGCCTGGCGGGCAACAACCGGTGTCTGTTCGAAAGACTGGTAAGTCGCCGACGGGACTTCCCCGGACGACAATTGGACAGCGAACTCTCTGGCAACAGCAGGGACTCGGCCTTGGGACTTACGATCTACGCCTTTCAAATCTCCGACGATCATTCGCGTCTAACGAACTTGTTATTTCTTTCTGAAGTAGTCTCCCTCCTTGCTATTTTCTTTTGAGTATAAAAAATACTTTTCCCTTGCAATACACGGCGGTTGCAATACCCAACAATTTGTAGAAGATGTCCACAGAGTCCACTGTCCAATGTCCCAAATCTCGCCGAAGCAAGGCGAGTTCGTTAGATTCCCATTTATGCCTAAACAACATATGTACAACCACGGCAAGTAAAAACGATCATTGAGCAGCAAATATGCATTATGAAACGCTGCCAATCTCTATGAGCTTTTATATCATTCTCTGCGCGCGCGCTTCTACAGCTGCGCCCGCTCTGTGCGCTCCATTGACCTGCATCAATGAATCTGTAAAGTAAAGAAACTCAGCTCACCAAGCTGACTGTTTTTGAACTGCTGTGAATCTTTTACAGGTTTCAGCTTGAGGTCCATCTGTACCAGCTTGTCACATGAGGCTGGGGGTGGTAGTTCTCTGAACACCTCCAGATAGGTCCTTATAAGCTTCTGCACCCGCGGGTCTAATAGCTTGATCTTGTCCTCCATGTCCTCGTCAGAGTGTAAGTTGCTTGCCCCCTGAGTAATAGACGTCGGGAGGTGATCCTCCACCAACTGTTCGCCCTTGGTAGAATCCTTCAACCCTTGGTAGGCATAAAGTAGGTCTCGTTCAACCATCTCCGATGGACGATGGCAACATGGGCACGCTCGAGGGGGTTCACATACACATTCCTCCGAGAGGTCGTCCTCCTCTGGGGTCCTCACATGGGCACCCCACACGCTCTTCATGAGCTTAAGATCTACCTCCCTCTGCCAGGTGGTGATCTTCTGTTCGAGGTCCTCCTTCAATTGGGATAGATCTCCCATACATCCTTGCTTCAGTGGCCATGAGCTGCGGGTAGGCTTAGCGTAGCATAGCTTTTTCGCCACCAACCTCCTCTTGGAGTCCACGTACTCTCTTAGCCTGGATCTCGGATCCAGCTACTCGTCCACGGGGTCTTCCACCCTCATGGAGAATAAGGGTTTCAGTGGAGCGGCGTACTCGGATTCTGCACTTCCTCCAAACATGTCTGCACGAAGAAGGCGTCATGCTCAGTTTCGTCATCTGAGCCGATAGAGCTGGGGAGCTCGGATAGTCCACACTCAGAGACTCCATCGGGAACAGGTGAACGGCATGGAAAGTTGGGAGCATTGGTGTTAGTCACGACGTATTCATCTCCCCCGGGTAGAGTCTCAATAGCATCTTGAGGTTGTAGTCGATCTTTCAAGTCGCCCAGGGTAAGTCCATCGCTTTCTCGTTGTATAGCCTGGACCAGAGTCGAGTCCAGGTCCTCCCAGGGGATGGAGGTAAGACCCCCGTCCACCACGCTGAGCATACTTCCCCATCCGGGTTTCCCGATGGGCATCTTACGCCCCAGAGGCACGTATATGGCCTCATCAGGTAACCGAACAGAGCTGATAGTCAGCCTGTCCAGGAGAGTTCGCCAGTACTCAATGCCCCCATGGGCTCCCCAATCAGGGGAACACAGGACCATACGGGAACATTCCAAGGCCGCCTTGGTCAAGACCTTCCCCAGTTCACTGAACCTGGGGTTCCCGTAGGCCATCCCGAAAGAGGGCCAGTAAAATTTGTAGCTGCAGTTTCTCCCCTTGCTGCAGTAAAGGTCCAAGTGAAGAAGGCCCCTACCAGGACCGTCGCCTGCTGTGCCCCTTCCGCCTGTCACCCCTGCTGACTTGCTCCTGATCAGCGATTGCATTTCTCAAAATCCAGGGTCCAAAATCCAAAAATATAGAGAATACAATCCTCCTTCAACCCTGAACAGCAACCAGATCCCACAAATACAGCAATAACCCAATTCACAATCCAATCCACACTGCGGGCTTCTGTTCAGCACACTGGTTGTCTCCCGGTGGCGGGCATGTACAAGAATTGCACCAAAGAGGAAAGCCCTGAAATTGGCATATGAACACATATCAAGCAAAGTTGGGGAAAGGTGGAAACATACACAATCACAACCATAGACCCCTCATTCCCTGGACTCAAGACCTTCCCTTGACTCACCAACATGATGCCCTGAACCCAGTCAAATAAGATGGCTAAATGCCATGTGTCAAAAGTCACTACATAAACCCCAAAAATGTGTTCACTCCCAAGCCTATAAATCCTAGCCCAATAGGGGAGGTGGCATGTCATGGCCTAGAGTAGCACTCAGAACCATGCCCTACCCTGACATAACTTTGATTGGGCTTGGAGTCGATTGGGCTTGGAGAACTGCCCCATGAAGATGACCTCATAACCTAGCAAAATCAGGCAAATCACACCATAGTGCCCAAAATTCAATTATATACTCAAAAATGCATACGGCAAATATTCAAATGCTCCATGCAAGTGTCAAACCGGAAAGTAGTATACAAGGGTGATATAGACCAAAGGTCCATGCCCAAGAATATTCCATCATTGGCTCCGAAACCCCTCCGGTTATGTACATGACATGCTTCACAAGTCAGCTCATGAGTTTGAGACCTAATTTTGTGAGGCCTCGTGTGCCACGCCAAAGTGACCACGTGATCCGGCATATGGTGAGGTGCAACACCGAAGCATATGCCAACATATCAGCAACATACCATAGTTCACTGATCTCTAGGCACTTTACTGTTAGCCGACCAGCTGAGCACATAAAACACAAAAATGAGCATAAAATGAGGTCAACAACATGCAAATAATGCCAAATTCAAGATAATTACAGTAGTATATAACTTCGCTCACCAATGGTATCAACATATGAGTCAAAACAGAATTGCTTGGGACCATTTGCAAACAATCCCCCCACTTGGATCCCCACATGGACGCATGAGGACACCTTCGAACCTCCTCCCAACACGCACCATGAAAATGGGAAAATTGATAGTGGCGCTTGTGGGTCGCTCCGTAAGCCCTCCCACATGCACTATATGAGCGGTAGACTTGGTCCAGCGCTATGGAGTTCACCATTGGGACATGGGCGAAGCCCTTGCCACGTATGACTCCATATATCTTCCTACAAACGGAGATATATAACATGGGCGTGAGCATATCGAAGCACATACCTTGCATATAACACATACCCTCAAAAAGTGGCTCCCACCATTATATGCCATGCCCCTCCATGGACATAACTTCACATTAAAAATACGTAGGAACCCACGGAAAGTTTCTCTGCAACACCAACAGTCATGCGGTACACTCGAAAGTCGCATTAAAATATTCGGTTGCACGGTCCAAGAGTTATATATCACTTTCTACCCTCTTGACCATTATCCCTTGCTATAACGGGCATCTGTACACACCAAAGGCGTTTGATGATTGCTAAATTAAGTTGAGACCAAGGCGGTTCCAACCCAATTCTCGATATTGATATTCCTCGCCGTGAGCCGGAGATATGATTCTTCAAAGTGGTCTCACGAATCACTTTTGTTACAACTATAACTCCAAGCAAAATGAAGGGCACAACAAAAGGAAGGTTGATTCGTGATCAGGGAAAAATGTATGACGACTCGAGATTCATCATATCGAGTGCGGCGATGTCGAAGTCGAAAATCCGATTCTGAAAGTCTGAAAAAATCGGAATAATTTTGCGAGTGTATAATATGAAAATTGCGGAAGCAACGAACCCTTTACTGATGAAATCTGACCCTTCATCGGGATTTCCGCCAAAATATCTGTAAATAACAGTTAACCAATCGGTTACCGCAAAATCGCGAGCCAACTGACAGTCGCCGATACATTGACAATCAGAACGAAAGGCGGAAAAATTACGGAAACATTATGATAAAAAAACCCTGTTGATTCCTGATATTCTGATATACGAATCTCAGCTGGCGGCGCCTCGGTACTGAATATGGCCGCTCATAGCCGGAATGGCCAAACCTATCACACTATCACATCGAGTTAGGCCAGGTGGATGGGAGAGTATGATATCAGCCAATGGCGGCTTGCCGGCACATAGATACACACCCCAAGTGACCCCAAGATGGCCACGGGGGTCCGAACCGGCTTCACCCCCCTTCTCAGAGCGTTGTTACCGCTCGGAAGTCATTGAAGAGAGGACGGGAGGACCCCAATGGGCTCCACACCCCCCCCCTCATGTACCAAGGACACATGGAGGCTCCACACACGTCGTAGGCGTCCCCCATGCCCCAAGGGAGGGATGAGGACACTCATAGTCGGTGCCCTACGCCACATTCGGTCTCCTCTTGATCTACAACATGCACGAAGGGGATCAAAGATAGAGAAACGTCGTCGGTCGACCTAAAAAAGTATACCACAATGAAATATATATGTGGAGATTGAGTGAAGGGGGTATATGACCAATCAAGGCCCAAAAATCCCCGGATGAACGCCCTCACCCGTCTCCCAAGCACAAAAACAAACAAAAATGCCAAGGGGGATCCATTACGGCGCTACTGCAGCCACCACATGGACCAACACGTCCTTGACATCAAAAGAAATGTTCTTTTTCTTCAGATAGTCCATCCAGACCGTGGTGTACCTCGGCACAAAACTGCTCGGAGGCTCCCACGAATCCCTGGATGCGGCGAATCCCTTCCAACGGGTCCGGGTCCGGCTTGTCTGCCAGGATCCTCTCGGCGGTGAAGTCGTCGTTCTCACCCTCGTCGTCCGAGTCCACATCGCCGGCCGTGAACTTGAAGGTGACAGGACGTCCGCTGGGGTCTGGTGCTCGGGGACGAAGCTGGTGTCTTGGAGAGCATACTTCGGGACTTTTCCCTGCTTGAAGTACTTGGCCCTCTTCTCATGCTCGTCCTGAAGTGCCTTGCACACCTTGGCCGCCGTGTCGTCCGCCTCAGCCATCATAGCGTTCGCATCCCGGGCCACTTTGCCATGATTCAACCACGGGAGTGTGCGTGACACTCGATCCCGTAGGAACAGGATACGATGGGGCGACAGTCCAGTGGGCCCCGGAAGGTCATGGTACGCCTGGAGTACTCTCCACAGCGAATTATACCAGTTCATCAATGTGCAGCTGGCGGAACTTCTCGAACATCTGCCGCCCGGCTACCTCAGCCCGGCCATTCGACCGGCTGTGGTAGGCCACGGTCTTGGCCTGCCGAATCCCCATGTGCTTGCACATCGTCTTGAACCATGTCCCCACGAATTGACTGCCCCGATCGCTGCAGATGACAGCTGGGACATCACAAATTGTCAGCCAATGTCTGATCATGGTGTTGGGGAGGGTCTTGGCCTGCAGACCCACTCCATGCTTGTCCTTCTTGTCCTTCTTCTTGGACTTCTTGCCCGGGACCGCCACGATATACGTGCTATGCCTATCCACCGCCAGGATGACACAGTCGTAGGTCTCTCCTTCCACGGTGACCTCCGGCATGGCGAATACGTCCATGGCCACGGACCGCATGGGGGCCTCCGGTATAGCCGTATACACCGGGTTTCCCCGCCGCGGAGTGGTAGGGGCTCTTCGTGGCCCGACACACGGCGCAGTCGCTGCAGTACTTGTCCAGGAGGGTGTAGTACCCTGGTGGGAACATGAACCGCCACTCCAGGTCCTGCTGCATCTTGTCCCGACCAGGATGCATGAGCTGGGCGTTATGCCAGTGGTCAATGAGCTCCTTCATTCGGTTCTCAGGGACCAATAGCTTGTCCTTGAGGAACAGTTTATCCCCATCCTCGGTCAAGCCCTCAGGCCATTCGTCGTCCGACGGGGGGCTCACGGCATTCCAGTACTTGCTCCAATGGTCGGATGCCGCATAGTCATCCGACCAATCCTCTGTGAGCACCGACCTGACTAGCTCTACAGGGGCCACCATCCATTGCTCGAGGGTCGCCTCTCGAATAGCTTGGACTCGGGCGCCCCGGAACTTGGCCAGGTCCGTACGGTTTGCCATCACCACAAAGCACTTGACCCCCTCTTGCTCCATGGCCTTCTCCATCTCGATGATGCGCTTGGCCCCCTCAGTCTCCTCGGCGTCCCCATGGCTGGATATGTCCATCCAAGCCTTGCCCGCGGGGTAGGCCCATCGACTGAGGCAATCTGCCACAGTGTTGTTCTTCTCCGGGACGTATACGACGCTGAGGTCGAACTTGGCGAACGTCTCATGCCATTGGACCCTCCTTGCCGCCGGTCCTGAGGGGGTGTCGACGTGCTCCTTGTGCCAGCTCTGCAAGGACTGATGGTCCGTACAAACCACCACCGGTTGCAATCCGATGTGGCCAGACCACTTCCTGAGCGCACAAACAATGGCGTACGTCACCTTCTCCCTCGCGGTCCAGGTTCGGGGTTGGCCCTCGGCCAGGATCCGGCTCCAAAACGCCACGGGTACGTGTGACCCGTCGTCCCGGATCTGCTCGAGGACTGCCCCTACAGCATAGTCCGAGGCGTCCGTCCGTAGCACGAATCCCTTGTCCGGGTCCACCAGGAATAGCTCCAGCTGCCCCAGGAGTCGCTCCTTCAGGCGGTTGAACGCATCCTCGGCCTCAGGGGTCCAGGCAAGCTTCTTCTTGCTCCCCTTCCGGCCATCGAACTTGCCCACCTGCAGCATCTTGTGCAGCGGCCCCGACAGTTCTGCATACATCCGGACATAGCCCGAATAGTAGTTGCAGAACCCCATGAAGGATCGGAGTTCGCTGATGGTCTGGGGCTTTTCCCAGTGGTGCAGGGACGCCAGCTTCCCAGGCATGGGACGGCGTTGCCCGTGACCAACCACGTGACCCCGCGAACTCCACTTCCTTCACGAAGAGTGAGGCTTTGGTGGGCTTGAACACCATGTTGTGCTTGTCCAGCTCGCTGAGCACTCGGCGCAGATCCTTCTCATGCGCTTAGATGAGCTCGTCCTCAGTCATGTTTTCCGTGCCGGACCCGATGATGATGTCATCCACAAAGGGGTCGGCACAGTCCCGGACAGGACCGAGTAGGTCCTCCATCATGTGCTGGAAAGCGGCGTTGCCATTCTTGGCGCCCATAGGCACCACTTTTCACTGCATGGGCCCCAGCGGCGTCGACATCGCTGTGCAGGGCCTGGAGTCCGGGTGTAGCGGCATCTGGTGATAGCCGTGTTTCAGGTCTAACACCGTAAAGATCCACTTTTTCTGTTGCTTTTGGAGGATGGTGTTGATCAGGGGAAGCGAGTACGAGTCGTGCTCGGTTTGCTCGTTCAAACCCCTGTAATCCACCACCAACCTCCACTCGCCCTTCTCCTTCTTGGGCACGATAAAGGCTGGGCTGGCCCACTCACTGTCGGAGGGCTCGATCCAGCCCCGCTCAATAAACTCGGCCAACAACTGCTTCATGGCCTCGGCCCGATCGCCCTGAAGTTGGTACTCCCGATGACGATAGATCTTGGGGTTCGGCTTCAGTGTGATCTTCGCTGTGCCAAACCTCCCACGATCTGGAGGGTTCTTGTTGGCGACGCCACTGAATAGCCGTGGATAGGCATTGATCAGCCTCTCCTTCAGCTCGGTGACCTTCGGGTTCTCCTGGGCCTCTTCAGCCGCTTGCTTGGGTATCGATACAACCGACCGCAGTGCGGTATAGGCCTCTTCCGGGTCAGAATCCGACTTCTCCTTGTCGGATATGCCGTCTTCATCGTCGTGGGGCGCGCCTCCCACCGATAATCTTCGAAAATTTGCGGCATCGGGCTGGTTCTTGTTGTTATCGGCCCCCATTCTTGGAAAATTCCACGTCGGCGGGTCCGACCCAGCCGGACCATCATATTGGTCCGCGATGTGATCCATGACCCTCGCCACGAACTCATCCTTCTCGTACTTGCCGGTGACCAACATCTTGTCATCCCACCAATGCGGAGATGTGACCATGGCTCGCCTCTTCTTGGCTGCCACACGGTCGTGCATCCCCATCCGCATGTCGTTGACGATCTGGGCATGGGATAGGACGTCAATGCCATCAATTGGCTGATCCGTCCCCTCCTTGGGCTCAAACATGACCTTCATGGGCAACACCTCCACCCTACGGATGAATGCTTCCTCACCCGCGGGCTGGGCCTGCGCCCCATCCACCAGGAAAGCCTTGGTACCCCACGCTTGACCCGGGGAGGGCATTGATACACCCTTGGCGTCGATGAACAACTCCTCCTCTGGCCCGAATGACATCTCGTTCAGGGTGATGGAGTCCAGCGTCAACTTGAGACCCTCCAGCGGACTTGGGGTGGATCCTATGCCGGTTATGACCAGGATCCCCTTCGCCCTATCCGCGACGATCTTCTCCACCGTACGTCTGGTATTGTCCAGGGAGCCATGCCAATACATGGGCACCCACTCCTTCAAACCCCAATGCCTATGCCAGGCTGAGTCTCCTCGATGCCAATACCTCCTACACTTCCGCAAAAGTAGGGCATCCCGGGAAGCGAAGACGTCCGTCTCAGGCGCTTTGGCTCCCAGCGTCTGGATTTTCCTGGCATAAACCTGCGGCGCCATTCCATACTCCGTGAGCTGAACTCCACGGTCTCCTCTGGACTTGGCACCCACAGCTTGCACCGCTTGGACGATCCGATCCTCTTCCTCAGCATTCCATTGGGATGATCCGCATGCATAGTCCGTGGACAGCCATGTGAGGCATTCATCATCCTCCCGGACCAGCGTTGCACGATGGGGAAGGGCTCCGATGGCATTTGCCACCATGAAGTCGTACCCCATGATCATATCCCAATCTGTAATGTCGGCCACATAGAAGTTCCCGGATAGAGTGCTTCTCTTCGCCAGATCAGGGCGGTTCAAGCGCTCATGTTCCCAGAATTCCATACTGATAGTGGCCTCATGGGTGCCACCACCCATGATCTCTCCATTGGCCACCTTCAGGCGTGCCGGTCTCCGGTCGGGCTGCAGGGATTCCTCCTCGAACAACCCTCTCCGGACAAGGCTCACCTGGGCACCCGTATCCACCAAAACATCCACCACCAACTCCTCTTGTCAGCACCGTACACGCACCTTCAAGTGCAACTGCCGCTCATCGCCATGCGGTGTACGGACGACTGTCACGGCATGCAACTCCAGCACATCCGGGTGCATCAGGACTTCGAGGGTAGGGTCACGGATGGTGTAGATCTTGGGCTGGTCCTGCCCGTCCACGGGGCTCTCCGTGGTCGCTCCTTCCTTCTTGCCACGTCCCTTGCCCACATAAACTTCCCTTGGCAGAGCGCTCCAGGCGTTGGGAGTGGCGAAACTCAGTGGTTTTGGCTCTTCTGGAGCCTTCTTTGGCACCCAATGTGCCTTCGCTTTCTCTGGGATTCCACTGATTTTCGGAGGAGAGACCTCCGAGGTCCCACTCCCGTGGGGGCTCCTCTAGGCATGGCCTGCTGCAGCTCCCTCCTGCTGCGATTCGCTCAGACTTTGTCCACCACGTTGCTGGGCTTTGAGTTCCTCCAACGTCCTCAACATGTCCTCAGCAACCTCCTCGATCGACCTCACCTTAGGTCTGGGCCGGGTCCTCCACCATAGCCTTTTCCCCCGCCTTTCCCTTGGCCTTTGCCTTGGCCTTTTCCCCCGTCTCCGCCCTTCGCCTTCCAATTGGCAATCCTCTGCTCCTTGGGCTTCATCTCGGGGTGGGCGGCGAAGTAGGCCTTCTTGTTCGCCTCATACACCTTGCACTGACGGTGGTCATGTGCATGGTTGTTTCCCTTGCCACAACAGACCCAGCACCCGTCGTGCTGAGACCTGTACTCCCGGAACGAGAGTGGTGGGTTCCCGATCCTCCTTGGCTCTTTGCCCTTCTTTTTGTACCCGGTTCCATCTGGACCGATCCTGCCCATGGTCCCTCACGTTGTGCGCCACAAACGCGAAGAAATGGGCCTCCTCGTGATCCTCCCGGGACCCGGTCCAGTGGTCTTGGCCACTTCCACTACCATCCTCCGCGGAGTTGGCCGTGTCCTCCTCGATCTCCCGATGATGGCGGTCTTCTCGGTGGCCTCGTTGTCCATGACCTTATCGATCCTGCATGTGGGCCTCGTTCTTGGCGTTGAGCTTCAGCTCCACCGTGATGTACTTCACGATCTCGTCCAGGCTCATGCGGGCGAAGATGACCTGCATCCTCAGCGGCTCTCCGCGCCTCCACTCCACGTTGTTGAGGCGCATCAGCCTTTGCCCCACGGTGTCGCCGAATACCTCCACGTAGACGGCGTTCTTCAACCCCAACATTCGGCTGGGCTCGCCGAGGTTTCGCCGGAACAACTCCATTATTCCGGCGTGGGTGTCCTCCGATGCCATGATCCGTACGGCCACGCGCTTCTTTGCTCTCTTCTTCTCTTCATCCTCCACTTTTCTCTTCCAGTGCCCGGGGAGGACGTCCTCCAGCAGGTGTCGGATCACGCTGGCCTCATTCCAGTCCTCCACCAGCTTGAGGCTTCTTCGGTACTTTCGAATGTACCGATTCCATTCTCGGACCCTCAGTTCCCCGCGCTCCAGCGGCAGCGGAATGGACCACAGATCCTCCAACTTCTGGTTGGGGGCGTCCACTCGCTCTTCGTCCTCCAGCCACTGGAGGCAGGCCTGCTCCGTCTGGATCAGTCCCTAACGGATCTGATCCCTGAGCTCCTCCTTCAGGTCCTGCGCCAGCCTGTGTGGGAATGTCCGACATACCCACTTGTCCCTTGGCGCTCCCCTCATCTCGCCGACGACCTCCTCGGCGAAGTCCTCCCAATCCAGGATGAAGTCATCCAGGTTGGAGGGGTTGCCATCGTAGTAGGGGATTTTGATTCCCCTGAGGTCGTCAATCCTGATGGCGTCTCCGACGTCCGCAGCCACCACTCCACCGAGACGGATACCACTCGTGGCCGGAGGGTGTGAGTACACTCCCCGTACATCCCTCTCCTCCATGGAGTGCGGTCCAGTTGGGCCTGAACCCATGGGGTTTGGAATGCGGGAAGGACTTGCTCCACCGGCTGTCCATATCCCCGTATTGGGGTCCTTCACCCACAGGTTACCGCCTGGATGTCCTCGACCATGTCCGTCGGCGCTTCCCTTGGTTCGCCCCTGCATGGTCTGGCTCTGGATCTCCTCTTCCGCATAAACTGCATGGGCAGTCGTAGTGGTCGGTAGATCCTGGGCGGCATGGGTCATCTGTACCGTCAGGCTCCTCGGGTCCGTGGTTACGTGCCCTTCCCGCATGGACCCAGCCGGTGCCGTGTGTTCCCCGAGCATTGTGGATTCGCTGAACATGGGAACAAACGGCAGCGCACCCGGGTCAACACGCGGAGGCGCGTAGGGTGCCTCTGCCAGGCCGCCCATGGGTTTATCCATGGCGCTCCAGAGGGTCTTGACCCGCTCCACCAGCTCTGCCGCTGCTGGCTTTGCCGGGAGCTCCGGACCCGAGGTGAGGGGCTGTCGCTCCTCTAGCCTTTTCAGGCGTCCCGACATGTCCTCCACTAGGTGGAGGAGGCTGTCCACCACTCGCTGCTGCCTCTGCAGGGCCAGCTCCAGATTCTCATCGTACCGGTCCCGTTCCGCTCGCAGCTCCGCCATGTCTCTCTCCGCGGCCGACTGGTCATCCAGGATTCCGGCGACGTCCTCCTCTAGGCCGGCCTTCGCGTTGTCCAGGCGGTCGAGGCGATGCACGATGGCTTCCATCCCCATCTTTGGGTACTTGCCGATGAGGAAAGACACGTGCTCGCAGTGGCACTCAGCGTGCTTTCCACCTGATCCGGCGCATCCCGCGGTTTCCGGCGCCTCGGACTCCTCCGCCATGGGTGTGTCGCCCATGCTATCCCGCGTTGGCTCCGTGTGCCAGGCCACAGGCGCCGTTCTGGCTCTGGCGGGCCTCTCCAACGCCTCGGTGTCATGCTCCAGGCTGGGTTCTGGGGCCGTGTTCGCCCTTGTGGGCGGTCTGGCCGTCTCCTCTGACTCCAAAGGTTGCTCATAAGCTGTCGGATAGCCCTCGGAATGCCCCTCGGAGTTCCACAGCCTGACCGTGCTGGGGTCCGTATCCATAGCCCTAGCGCCGGGACCGTCCTCCACTGCTGCCTGAATGGCAGGTCTCCTCAGAGTCCTCCGCGGCGGAGCGGAGGTTGCATGCCCTTCGGCAGCGACGCTCACACATGGAGACCAGGTCCTCCATGTCAAGTCCTCCTCTTCCCGAACGTCGTACTTCTCTTCGGGCTTCAACTTCCGGAGTTCGCCGTGCTCCTGAGCGTCTCGGCTCTTCTCTGGCTCCAATCTCCGGCGTGGTCTCCACCGAGTCCACAATACGCACCCGGGGCGTAATTGGGCAGGGCTCATAGGGGCCCAAGTCCCCGGGTCGGCGGTAGGTAGGGGCAGCAGGTACGCCTCTGCTACCATAGAGAAGGTCCCTACCAGGACCGGCCCCTGCTGTGCCCCTTCCGCCTGTCACCCCTGCTGACTTGCTCCTGATCAGCGATTGCATTTCTCAAAATCCAGGGTCCAAAATCCAAAAATATAGAAAATACAATCCTCCTTCAACCCTGAACAGCAACCAGATCCCACAAATACAACAATAACCCAATTCACAATCCAATCCGCACTGCGGGCTTCCGTTCAGCACACTGGTTGTCTCCCGGTGGCGGGCATGTACAAGAATTGCACCAAAGAGGAAAGCCCTGAAATTGGCATATGAACACATATCAAGCAAAGTTGGGGAAAGGTGGAAACATACACAATCACAACCATAGACCTCTCATTCCCTGGACTCAAGACCTTCCCCTGACTCACCAACATGATGCCCTGAACCCAGTCAAATAAGATGGCTAAATGCCATGTGTCAAAAGTCACTACATAAACCCCAAAAATGTGTTCACTCCCAAGCCTATAAATCCTAGCCCAATAGGGGAGGTGGCATGTCATGGCCTAGAGTAGCACTCAGGACCATGCCCTACCCTGACATAATTTTGGTTCGGCTTGGAGTCGATTGGGCTTGGAGAACTGCCCCATGAAGATGACCTCATAACCTAGCAAAATCAGGCAAATCACACCATAGTGCCCAAAATTCAATTATATACTCAAAAATGCATACGGCAAATATTCAAATGCTCCATGTATGTGTCAAACCGGAAAGTAGTATACAAGGGTGATATAGACCAAAGGTCCATGCCCAAGAATATTCCATCATTGGCTCCGAAACCCCTCCGGTTATGTGCATGACATGCTTCACAAGTCAGCTCATGAGTTTGAGACCTAATTTTGTGAGGCCTCGTGTGCCACGCCAAAGTGACCACGTGATCCGGCATATGGTGAGGCGCAACACCGAAGCATATGCCAACATATAAGCAACATACCATAGTTCACGGATCTCTAGGCACTTTACTGTTAGCCGACCAGCTGAGCACATAAAACACAAAAAAGAGCATAAAATGAGGTCAAAAACATGCAAATAATGCCAAATTCAAGATAATTACAATAGTATATAACTTCGCTCACCCATGGCATCAACATATGAGTCAAAACAGAATTGCTTGGGACCATTTGCAAACAATCCCCCCACTTGGATCCCGACATGGACGCATGAGGACACCTTCGAACCTCCTCCCAACACGCACCATGAAAATGGGAAAATTGATAGTGGCGCTTGTGGGTCGCTCCGTAAGCCCTCCCACATGCACTATATGAGCGGTAGACTTGGTCCAGCGCTATGGAGTTCACCATTGTGACATGGGCGAAGCCCTTGCCACGTATGACTCCATATATCTTCCTACAAACGGAGATATATAACATGGGCGTGAGTATATCGAAGCACATACCATGCATATAACACATACCCTCAAAAAGTGGCTCCCCCCATGATATGCCATGCACCTCCATGGACATAACTTCACGTTAAAAATACGTAGGAACCCACAGAAAGTTTCTATGCAACACCATCACTCATGCGGTACACTCGAAAGTCGCATTAAAATATTCGGTTGCACGGTCCAAGAGTTATATATCACTTTCTACCCCCTTGACCATTATCCCTTGCTATAACGGGCATGTCTACACACCAAAGGCGTTTGATGCTCCTCAAGTCAAGTTGAGACCAAGGCGGTTCCAACCCAATTCTCGATATTGATATTCCTCGCCGTGAGCCGGAGATATGATTCTTCAAAGTGGTCTCACGAATCACTTTTGTTTCGACTACAAGTCCAAGCAAAATGAAGGGCGCAACAAAAGGAAGGTTGATTCGTGATCAGGGAAAAATGTATGAGCACTCGAGATTCATCATATCGAGTGCGGCGATGTCGACGTCGAAAATCCGATTCTGAAAGTCTGAAAAAATCGGATTAATTTTGCGAGTGTATAATATGAAAATTGCGGAAGCAACGAACCCTTTACTGATGAAATCTGACCCTTCATCGGGGTTTTTAGCCAAAATATTTGTAAATAACAGTTAACCAATCGGTTACCGCAAAATCGCGAGCCAACTGACAGTCGCCGATACATTGACAATCAGAACGGAAGGCTCAAAAATTACGGAAACATTATGATAAAAAAACCCTGTTGATTCCTGATATTCTGATATATAAATCTCAGCTGGCGACGCCTCGGTACTGAATATGGCCGCTCATAGCCGGAATGGCCAAACCTATCACACTATCACATCGGGCTAGGCCAGGTGGATTGGAGAGTATGATATCAGCCAATGGCGGCTTGCCGGCACATAGATACACACCCCAAGTGACCCCAAGATGGCCACGGGGGTCCGAACCGGCTTCACAAGACATGTTGCTTGTCGCTGGCGAACAACTCCACACTCAGGTCTTCTCTGGAGTAACCCAACTCCTTCAGACCTTGGTCCAGGACTTCCCCCAATAGTTGATAGTCCTCAGTTTTGGAGGCCGCCATCATGTTTGAGGGCTCCTCCTTCGATACCCTCAGGTAGCTCGAGGTGAGCTCCGACTGCTCCAGTGGCACGGACTTTCTGCCATTGCCGTGGTCCACGTAGAGGAGGTAGGGCGTTTGCAGCGTCAGGGATTGTATCTCTTAGCCCACACAGACTGCACCCCCTTTTTTCACCTAGGCACCTAGATTTTGTCACCAAAAAAAATAGTTTTTTTTGCCATCTTGAAAATACTGTTTTTCAAACCCTCCCAGAAAATGCATTTTTCATCAGGTTTGCCCATTTTTTGCTGTTTTCAGGGGGGTCAAATAACCATTCTTTGATCCAAAATCAGAGGGTTTACCGGTCATTTTCCCCGAAAAAAATTTTGTTGGCTAATTTGAAGAATACCAATTTTTGGATCGTCTGGAAAACTATTAAAGATGGGCGCTGTTCACACATCCTGTACATGTCCACATGAAATAATACTTATTATGGGAGGCTGAGTGCTCGAGGCCTCGCGCACTCAGCCAGCTGGAGTGAGATTTTCAGGCTTTTTTGAGATCACGTTTTGACATCGGAAGTGGCATGAAGCAAGGATGGAGCAAAAGCAAAACTGCAAGATTCAATATGGGTTAAAGCGTTGCACAGCGGAACACTCAGTGCGCGAGGGCTCGCGCACTCAACATGCTAGAAGCATGGGTTTTTGAATACCCCTGACTACTTGTACTCTGCCGATAGCCTTCAAAGGTCTTTTTGAGATTCCTCTCTTTTGGAATCCTGTGAAAACAGTGAGCTCAAGAGTAGCGATTAGACTATCCTCCTCTCGAGCACTTGCTTCATACGTGCTGTGACGTAGAGCTTCTGACAAACTGTTGTACAGCCCCAAAAGATGGGAGGCTGAGCACCTCATTTGTAGGTAAACTAACTGAAAGTCGTGTGTTTAGCAAGGACTGAGGGCCACCCGCTATTTAGATCTATTACACCTTACATAGTGCATGGCGTGTACAAGACGTCCATTGATTGACCACTCTTGCTGCTGACATGACCCGAACGGTACACCATGAGGCACCCATTAAGACATCAGAGCCTCAATTGGCATGGAATACTGTTTATTCAGGACCATTAAGGAATACACATGCTGCATAATTGAGTGCGCGAGGCCTGGCGCACTCAACATGCCAAAAAAATGTTTTTTTCATACCTCTGACTACTTGCATTCCGCTGATAGCCTAAAAAAATATATTTCAGATTCCTCCGTTTTTTAATTCTCAGTTTTCAGGTGGAAACACGCGGAAACTGCGCGTCTTTCTTTTTGCACACGATTGCCGCCCTTGAGGTGAAAAACAGGGTGCAGTTTGCGTGGGCTAAGTATCTGGGAGTGCTGCACGAAGAAGTCAGTCCCCAATACAAAGTCGAAGGCCTCAGTGTCCATCACATAGGACCGATGGGCGATAGTTCGGGAGCCCATTGGTACCTCCACTTCACAGTCCCCGCTGCTGTGCACCACATGTCCATCCCCCATTCGTATAGCCGCGGTGGTCATGGTGTTCTTCAGGCTCCCACAAGGTAAGGCCACAAGCCCACAAGGATATACCGGAGGAACAAAGGGTGGCCACGGCAATCAACCACAAACTACGCCTGGGACAATGACTACTACCGCGCCGAGCCAGTGACCCCCCAGGGGCCACAAAGGCACGCGCCCACGAGGTCACAACTGCGCTCGTCACTCCATGTCCCTCAACGAACCGGGCGCCCTGTACGACGCGGCCAAAGCTCCGGACCTACAGGACGTACCTATCCTGGCGAAATGCAACCCGGACGCCATGGTATGGCAGGAACAGGCCGTCAAAACACAGGCAGTCTGTCCCAACATAACCCCCGTCCTCACCAGGACGGGACACAGATACCACACCACGTGGGTCAAGGGAGTGCCCATATCCCACAAACGTGAAGTCCAAGTGCACATCCACCACCACCGCCTAGCGCCGTACGAACTGGTAGGCCCAACGCGGCAACTGAATGTCATCAACGTACACGTCCCCTTTGGAGACGCCACGGAGACGTTCCTCGAACATCTCATGGAGGCCTACCGACAACTTGCCATGATGGGGCTGACTGTCATCATAGGAGACTTGAATGCAGCCCCATCAGCGGACGATCGCGGAGGGCGACAGACGCCCGAGGACGCGGCGGTGCAAGTGGCCATGCAACATCTGGGCCTGCAGGACCTTACAGCCTCTCTACGAGGCCAGCCCTCACACGGACCACCACAGCCTTTCGCGGCAGATTCCCGCATCGACCTCTGCTACGCGGACTTGGCACATGTCGAGGTGACACGGGCGCAATAACACGACCTACCATCCAAGATCACGGGACATCGACCCCCGCAGATACAAATCAAGGTACTTCAGGCACCCCCGGCCTCCAGGGATGGCATGGACCACGAAGAGCAACCGCCCATCTAGCCGCCAGGAGAGCACGACACCCACAAATGGGTAGCGTACTACCGCATGGTACAATGCATCCTAGGCCAGCAAGACAAGGCAGACCTCAACCTCGCCATGAGACAGGCGGCCACGGCATTCGGCCTCAACGGACAACACGGAGCACAAGACGATACCACCCCGCATCAAGACCTATGATCCCTGATCACAGCCATATGGCATGACAAGCGGGCACTACACACGGCAGTGCACTCGCATGACCTGCAACCCGTACATGACGCCCAAGAAATTGCCGCACGACTGGACACCACACGCCGACAACTCAGAGAATGGCAGATCCGCCTGGTAAAGGAACTGGCGCAAGAACAACAGTGCTACTTCCAAAATCCCCAACCCTACAAATCTCTGAAACACGTGGACAAGGTCCTGGGGGAGACAGGCCACCGAGGCATCAAGGCGGTACGCCTACAGGACGGCACAGTGACCAACGATCCCAAGGTGGTCCTGGAAGAAGTCCTCAACAGCTTCCTACGCCAACACAACACTGAGGATGGCGAGCTGTCAGCATACACGGAGAACCTGATATCCCACCTGCCGAAACTATACAACCGAACACAGGGACGAGACATGCACCGAAACACGTTCACCATTCGGGAGCTCGATGAGGTGCTGAACAAACTACAACCGGGAAGAACCCCGGGGGTGGACGGACTCCCGGCGGAGCTCTACCGTAGGCTCCCACTGAACCTGAAGACACACTTGGCCGCGCGCCTATGGGAAATCGCCATCGGGAAAATGGACGTGCCACCCGACTGGGCAAATCTAGTACACCCGCTGTATAAGAAAGGCGGCTGGGCGAACCCCGACAACTGGAGACCCATCGTGTGCGCCACCACGATAGCCAAACTCATATGGATGCTCATCCTCAAACGGGTGGCCCCGGCAGTGTACCGGGCTGTACCGCCCACAATGTGGGGGGCCATACCGGGTAAATCACCATTGGAGGCCATATTTTTGCAAGACGCCGTGGTGGACATGGACCCAATCAGCCTCATCATCACGTCCCTGGATGTCAAAGGGGCCTTCCCCAACACCCCGCACCGCCTCCTACGGGCCGTCTGGGAGCACATGGGACTCCCTTTCCAGGGCTTTCTGCAAGCGTACCTTGCCACCATCATGTGTGCCATAAAAACCGACCTGGGCACCACCCCATGGGTCCACCCTACCAGTGGGGTCCCGCAAGGGGGTGCGGAAGGCCCATTCCTCTTCCTACTCGTCACCCTCCCGCTAGCGTTTTGCATACGACGCACATACCCGGACGTGGCACCATATCCCCTACGGACCACGCTCCTAGCGTTTGCGGACGACATGGTGGTGGTGACCGCCACCGCACGTCAACCCCTGCCGACCACCCCGGACCCCAGCAGGGCCACCAAAGTCCTCCACGTCGTCACCACCTATCTGGAGGGCAACCAGCTGCTGGTGCACAACGTCAAATCTGCACTATGGTGCATAATGCACCGCCGCCGCCCCTCCGCCCCCGAGACCTGCCCATGAACCCAGTAAACACGGCCACCTACCTGGGGGTCCAACAAGCGGCCACCGCAGGCGGGGTCACCCTACCGCCAAACCTGATACGGCAGCTGACACGGACACTGGTCATAGCACGCATCACGGCACTCTCCACCCAGGCCTCTGGCCTGGCCAGCCACAAAAGGCGCCGTTCAGTGCAAAAACTCTCCACCCAGGCCCTGGCATACTTCCTACAAGCCGTGCTCAACGCAGCTATAGGATTCCAGGCCTTGCACCTAAAGCACCCCCAACACATGTTGCAAGCGGCCACTACCACAGTGCGACGAGCGTGGACCATCCACGGCCACAGGCCCACGTCGCTACCTGCAACGGTACGCGCGGCATCACCACCGTACTACGGAGACAACACCGATCACCTCGTCAACAACGCGTACATGTAATGGGATCACGCGCAGTGCAACTTTTTGACAGTTTTCTTTATGAATAATTGTTAAAGGGGCGCAAAGAACTGCAGCACGCGCATCAGATCAGACACGCGTGCGCAACAGGACACCTCATTTAATGAGATGTACTGAGTAGATAGAATAGTATAGAATAACAGCAGATTTGCGGCCAGTTATGTCTTTTTGTTTGTCTTGTTTAGGCATGGAAACAGAGTAATTTTTGAACCACAGTCAGTGGACTTGTGTTTCGTGTTTTGGTTGGATTTCTGTGATTATTTGGTGACTGTCTTATCTATATTATCAACTTCATTATCAATGTCTTCTTCATGTTCCTCAAATACCGGAATTGGGCGTATGGTGCGGTTCAAGTCAACAGAGGATCGAGTTCGCAAAAATAGTGACGATTTTCCAGAGAAAAATAATAAGCGTCCTATTACAGTTCAAAAATTTGGCTTTCCGGACGACGTAGAAGACGGAGATTCTGGCAGAACGACACCAGACACGAACGCAGGTCCGCGTACAGTGTTTCAAGTTTCAGATTTTCATGCTGAAGTGAAGGACGAATTTGACAAGTTCCTGTCCAGCAGCAGATTTCGGATGCCTTGGCCAGCAGCAGTGCAAGTGGCCTGGCCACCAGCGGTTCGAAAGGTCTGTTCAGGAGTCCGAAGCCTGACGATGTAGGTTCGCTGTATGTTCCGGTAGCGTCACGGGAGAGTCCAGTGAGAAAATGGGTGCTACAACCGAAGCATTACAGAATGCCAACATCACTAAGCGGCGAATTCCTAGAGAAGAACGTTCGCAGGAGCAACCGCGAGGGGATCGGCGAAATGGGCGCGGCTTCACGTACAGAGAACTGGAGATACGCTGCGAGAGCGTCAGACCAAGAGGCCTGCAGGTATGCAGCGACGCCGGGGAACACGCCAGTCAAAGACAAGGAAAACGAGTTGTTGACTGACTGCTATCCTGCAGGCCCTGACGCGTTGCAGACCGCCATCCAGAGATTGCAACTGGTGGAGAACAAGTTGCTGCTGAATGAAGAAGTCCGGTTTGAAGAGAAGCGCAAAAAGGAATGGTTGGAGAAACGAATAGCCGCGGTGGAGAGCCACAGCAGGCTTATGGTGTTGAGGCTGGAAGAAATACAACAACGTATGTTGATTGCTGCAGATGCATGGACAACCAAGCAGGAGCTTTTCATGGCGATGCCACACATCGTTCATCCAACCGAAGTGCAACACGCAGCGCTCAAAGCAGCGCTGAGGGCTCAGTGTGTTGAAGCTGAACACCGTCGCCAGCAACAACAGCTACAATCCACGGAACAAGAGCAACCTATGTGTATGCAGCAGCACAGCGATGAAGTGCTGCAGGTATTCATGGTGAACGCCGTCCACTCCTTCGCTCGTTTCTGCAGCGACGCGCCGATGCAACAAGAGATTTCCGCACAAGAGGTGTTTACTAAACCGAGTACAGAGACTACTGAAGAAGAGAAGGCTACACAATCAGGGCGCGAAGACGACATTGCTGCATGTGACGGCAAATGCAGGTGTGCTGCCCTGGAGAGTAATGCAGTGATCCTCTGTGACAACGAAGCAAAATATGATGCGTTGATCCAGGACGTGCAAGCGCTGCAGCGCCAAATGATTGAATACAATGAACAAGCGGAACAACGGTTGCAGGACTTCCATGAACAACTTGAGGAACAGCTCAAGCGGAACAGCGATGAGATCGTTTGCTTGGAGGACGACAAAGTCCGAGTATGGTCAAGCCGTGAAGGCCAGAGATTGAAATCGAGGTCAAACACACCAACGAGGTCAAACAAGACGCAGGTACCCCACAATAAGAAAGGGATGGTTCGTCAAGGGGTTGACCGTGATGACAACTGCTTACCCTCTCCGTGCAGTCACAGCGACGAAGGAGCACCAGATCAGCTGCGAGCGAACAGGAGAAAGCATGGTCGGCGGGGAGGACGACAACAACGCCTGGGATCAGTAATTGCGGCGGTCCTGAAGGTGTTGATGGGTTTTTCAGACTTCTGACAGGATTTATAATTAATTTTTATATTATATTTATTTACTTTTGAGCATGCAGTTCATCAGGGACGACAACTCTGGACCTGGTGGGCACCACCCTCCACCTCGTGCGGGTCACCCCAAACCAGATGCAAGCCCTCCAACGACTGGGCACACACTGTGTCCCATTCCTACAACACCCGGAGTGGCCCAACAAATCAGTCCTGGGGAACCACATGCGCAGTGCGGCCACCCAATCCGGACACCCCCAACCAACAGATGGGGAAGTACGTGCGGCGTACAACCTGTTTTGGAACACGCACAAAGGGCCACTGCCGCGGAGCCCACCGCGAGGGAACCAGGCCCACCACCGGCCAGCGGAGCAAGTGGAATATGTGCCCGGTGCCACGGTGCCCACGGTGCTCCTCCTAGCGCCCAACGGGCTCAAGGCCACGTTACGGCCGGGCACGGCAGGGGGCAATTTATGGATGCTACCGCCACCCACGGCGCGCCCCTTCTGTCCGACGCCACTATCGCAAGACAAGCTGACGGGCACCCCCACCACTTGCTGGCGATGTGGGCCCCACGCGCTGGCCACCCCGTGGCCCCCCCTCCAGTTACTGGCGCGCTACCACCCCATGCCAACGGCCCACGCTACCCCGGAACAACACCGGTGGCTACACATGCACTTCGAACGGGCTGCGGAGAGGGACACGGCCACAGTGGCGTGGGGCCCCAACGCCAAGGCGGAATGGAGATTCCACCGGGGAACGTGGGACACCCAGCACCCGGCCATCACCTTCCCGGTGCTAGCCAAACACCGCAGCGCGACGCCGGAGGCCCCCGCCTACCCGGTCAAACAGCGATGCTCCCAAGTACAGGACTGGCAGACGGTCGAGTGGACCACATTCCACCCGCAGACAGCGTACCTGCTCCAGTACGTGTACGGCTATCTGACACAGGGCCATGAGAGGAACAACGATTATGTCCGCATGAACCCGGCGGCCAACGAGATCATCCGCCAGGGGGTGGGCGTGTATACTACCCGGAGACTCCGGCCGGGCACCAACACGCCGTGGGCCACCACGGAACGGGGAGCACACATCCATGCTTACCAACCAACGATGCCATGCCGCCTACCACACCCGGACAACCACAACACAATCATTTTCGCGGATGCCTCCGGCACTACAAGCCTCACCCCAGCGGCCGGGGGGGCGGCTTTAGAGTTGAAAGTAGACACGACAGGCCGACTGCACCAGCACCACCTCACGGGGGCTACCATCTTCGGGGCCTCCTCTCACGGGGAACTGAAGACACTGGCGATCGTCGTAGACGCCGTCAATGACACCCACCAAGAACCGCGTGACCACACGCACCATGTATGGGTAGTGGTAGACGCAGCGGTGGACTTCCAAATCGTCCGCAGGCTGGCACGACAACCCCTACACAAGGCGACTGACTCTAGCCTGGGCACCCAGGCCCTACACCTCTGGACAGCCTTGCGGCGCCTCCCCAAACACGTCGTCCTGCGTCTTGTCAAACAAGAATCTCATCGGTATAGCCTTGGCAACGGACTCATAGACTTGCACGCCCACAACCAACTTGCCGAGCATATGCCGGACGGCGAGGACCCGCCGCTGCAAGACCACATGCACACACACCTCCAACACCTGCCGCCAGTCCCACGCCCCGGGGAACCACCAGACTGGGTGCCAGACGATCGCATCTATAACGACACGGGACGGGCATACCACTACCCACAACCCGTCCGCACAATGGCACACATTCGGGGCAGTCAGGCCGACAGCGCCCTTCTGAGCCGTCTCCAACATACACTGCGCACCGCATTGTACTTCTCGGCTCTTGACCCGTCCCTAATACCGGTACACCTGCAGACACGACGTGCCCAGCTCTTGCTCGAACAACTGCCCCTCCTAGACAGGGTGGCACGCTGGTATGCCCGGCGAGGTATAGACATACCCCCGGAATACACCATATGCCCCTGCCATCTCCAACAGCCAGAAACATGGGAGCACTTCAAACGCTGCCCTTTTTTTTGAGGCATGGCGGTCCCCCGCCCAAAGCATTGCACCAAAGCGGCCTAACCATGGGCAAAATGAGCGTTCATGGTGAGCCGAAGATCTCCGAAGGACAGCCGCGGGTATTTACAAACCTAGTCAGGGTGAAAACACTGCATGAACTGCACCATGGGCCTGAAAAGGTTAAAATACAAGTGGAGGCCATTTCGGTGAAAGATGCAAAGGGATATATAGCCTATACCAAGGCAAAATGAAGAATAACAAAAAGATGATATAATGAAAAATGGACGGATGGATTGAGCGAAGAGAAGTGAATAAGTGCAGGGGCAAAAAGAAAAACAGACTGGAACAATCTGGCTTGCCTGAAGTCAGTCTGGGGCCCTGTAGCTGATCTGAGAATTACTAAAGTACAAAGCACTTTCATTCTGCTCAAGTCTTGCGCTCTTGCCTTAATGGTCCTGAAAAAAATAGAAAAGAAAAATTCCAATTGATGGCTCAAACAAAAAAGACTCAATGGATCGGTAAGGTTTCCTGGTGCGTAGAGCTGTGCATGCAGTGGGGCAGTGTGGTGCAGTCTGGTGACGGTGTTGTGTCCTACAATGTAGGTGGGTGACGGGTGAAGGCTGATGTGTCAGATGTCTGTTGGTTGCTGGCTGCGTGCTTGTGGATGATGGCGGCTGCTGTTTGCTGGCTGTTTGCTCTTGGCTGCTGGGTGCTGGATGTTGACTGTTGCTGCTGCTTGTCGCTGGCTGTTGATTGCTGGTTGCTGGTCGCTGGCTGCTGGTTGCTGGATGTTTGCTGCTGGCTGGTTGCTGGGTGTTGTCGCTGGAAGTGTCTTACTGTGGAAGGGAGGCGGTGGGTGGTTGATGTGCTGGCTGTTGGCTGTTGGCCGCTGGCTACTGGTTGTTGGTCGCTGGCTGTTGGCTGCTGACTGCTGCTGCTGCTTGTTGATTGCTGTTGGCTGCTGGCTGCTGGCTGCTGGCTGTTGGTTGCTGATTGTTTGTTGTTGGCTGACAAGACGAGAGTGCCGCTGGTGAAGCGAGTGTATGCGCTGGAGGTGAGAGATGGGACTTGAGGTTAAGTGTCATTTGGAGGAGGTATGCGGTTGATGATGTGGGGGTGTAGTGGTTGAGGCGGAAAGTGTTGAAGTTGTATGGCTGAAGTTTTGGTGGGGGGTTTCGATTTCTTGGTAGGGCGTTTAGAGTGAGGTTGTTTGTTGGCTGGTTCCTTGTTGATAGGGGATGGAAAGTGCAGTGGGTGGGGAGCGGTGGATGATGTACTGTAAATGGAAAAAGATTCGTTCCAGGGGTTAGAGGTGGCCGTTGGAGATAACTGACGAAGGTTAGAGATGGGGTTGTCGATGAACCATTGTTTGGTTTCATTGAGGAGGGTGGTGAGAGGCTTTTGTCGATGTTTTAGGGCTTGACGAAGAGATTTGATGTTGGAGTAGTAGGTTGTGTTTGGTGGGGGTGTGCGTAATTGATTGCTGAGTGTGTTGGGTATGAGGGTACGAATGAAGTTGCGGCGGTCGCCTTTGGAAGCGGTGGCCCACCAAGTGATGATGGTGTTGCGGAAGTGCCCACTCCAAGTGTTGAAGAACTTTCTCCGTATTGCGTTAGTGGTGTGGCATTTGGTGATGAAGGTAATGGGGTCCAAGGGGTGGTGATGGTTACAAAGAGGGCAAAGGTAGGTGTTGAGGATGAGGTGGGGTTGGTAGCCCTTGCAAGAGAAGAGGCCATTCACCCACTTAAAGGTGAAAGGGGAGAACGACGAGGATTTGAGAAAGAAGTGATTACTAAGGGAGAGGTGAATGTTGTTGTGTTGATGGGTTGGAAGTTGATGTTTCGTGAGTTTAGAGGTTATTTTGCCGGGGAGTGAAGTTTGGTTAATGGCCAATTGCGTGGAAGTAGTGGGGGAGAGAAGGGTATCGAAATGGGTGGTGCTCCATTTGGAGACACTGTCCGCCGCGTCACTGCCGGGGAAATCGGCATGTCCTTTGATCCAAGTGAATAGGATGGTGATGTGTTTTAGATGTTGGAGAAGATGCCATATGAGGTTGTACCAAAGAGCGAAGGAGTTGTTGCTAGTGGTGAAGGGGGGAGGGTGAAAGTGAAGGAGGGTGTTTAGGGTGAGGCATGTGCTCAAGTTGTGGATGGCGAAGATGATCGGTTTGGGGAGGGTGGTGAGTTGAGGGTAGAGGAGGGAGATGAAGATGGCATAGATTTCTGTTGCGTATGATCCTTTGAGGGGAGAGGGGGAGGTAATGATAGTGTGGTTGTTGGGTTGAAGGGAGATAATTGCGGCTGATCCGCAGGGGTTGGAAGAGTTGGGGTCGTCCGATCCGTCGGTATAGATGATGGAGTAGGTGGTGTTGGATTGGAGAGCGTTGAGTAAGTCGTGACAGCCCCAATAATCCAGATGTGAAAAGTTGGGAAGGGGAATATTATGGTTGGATTTGAGCTGGAAATAATATGTGGTTGATAGGGTGGTGGTATGTGGGATGGGGAAGTCGTGTAGTGTGGTTGGGCATATTGGATGTGTGGGGGTAGTAATACAGGAAGAGAGTTCGTTGCCCTTTTGAGTGATGAAGGAGAAGTGGTGGGTGTCGTGAAGGTGGAAGATGTTGTCGGAGAATTGGACTGATGTGGAGTGGATATTGTGCTGGCTGGTTGTGCCTGGGTACCACAGATTTGAATTTTCGTTGTTGTGGTCGAGGAAGGCGACTTGGATGGCTGAGTCGAGTGGAAGCGATCGGGCTTGGCAGGGGTTGTGGTGTGGAATGTTGTGTGTTTGGATGGAGAAGTGGTGGGCTGAAGTGATGATGAAACGCTGCCCATTAGCCCAAGGGGACAACCACCTGGCCACGTGGACACCGGAGAACACCATAGCGCAACACGCCGGATGGGGCCCGGCCACGCCACCGGCAAATGAGGTTCGGCGCCTGATGCTGGGGGCCGGAGGTCCCCGTCATTTCTGTGTCCGCCCTTGGGCCGCTCGCGTCGTGCCCCGGTTGCCGCGATGTGTCTTCCGTGGCTTGGCGGCCTCTGGGCTGCGGGGGAGGCTGCCCCCCCGCTCCTTGCGCAGGGCTTGGGTCGGCCGCAGGCTCCCTTGGTCGCGTGTCCGCGGCGTGTGGTCCTCTCGACACTGGGTTGGCCGCTGACCCTGGGAGGGAGGCGATGGACGAGCTGGATGCTTCTTCTGCCGCTGGTGGGGGTCTGCGTGAAGCGCTGCCTGTCGTTCTCGCTCGACTGGCGTGACGATGGCGGGGATGTGCGTCCGTTCGGTGCGGGGCCTCTTCGACCGGCGCCTGGGGTCGGTGGTAGATGATGGTCGCCAGGCGTGGGGGTTGCAGGGGCCCCCGTGGTCCCTGTCCATATTCTCATGGAAGACGACTCGCCGCGCGGCGGGAGGCGGCGTGCGGCTGCGGCGACGGGATCGGCCAGGGTTCCCCGTCTCTTGGCGTTGTTCAGGCGTGCCGCTTTGCACCCCCGAGGCGCGGGGACTGCCCGGGCTCCTCCGCGGGGCGAACGGTCGCAGGGGGCTTCTGTATGTGCCAGAGGGGGAACCCCTCCCGGGTGGTGGACCCTGCGGGCGTTCCGGGGAGTTTCGGCGTGCCGCCTGCCTGGGAGGCTCCGGGACGTTCTGGGACCGCGGCTGCCGGTGGCCTGAGGTGTGTCCTTGGTAGCCCGGTGATCCAGGGATTTCCCAGATACCATGGTCCTGCATGGACGTACGGATGCGCAGGGCGGCGCGCTGGTGCCACTGCCAATGGAGTCCATTCATTTCATCTGGGCTGTAGGCCCCGATATGCGCCATGAGCCGGGTGGCCACACAGTGCCATTGGCCGGGATGGTCCATGGTTACGGGGGGCGTGTGCCCCGTCCGATGGCGAAACGTGACGTCCGCCATGGTGCGGGTTCCCTCTGCGAGGTGGCGGGACGGCGAATAAAGCTCCAATCGTATGCTGACAGCCAGGGCGAGCTGCTCCCCTGCGATCAGCCTGGGGATCTAGAGGCCCAGGTCTTGGGTCGCCGCGTGCTCCGCTTGTTTGCTGGGGTGGCTGGCGTTGCCCTCTAAGCGTGCGTAATCCAGGTGCCCCCGCCCCTAGTGCGGGGCGGTCCCCGGCGTTGGGCCGACAGGTTCGCTAGCGGTGTTGGTGGCCGCTTCCACGCGTGCGCCCTCTCCTGGGGCGCCGCGCTTGTCCGCAGTCCGGTCCACCGCGCCGTTCGCGGTCGCCTGCCCCTCACCGTCAGTGGTAACCTGCCCCCGGGCGGCGTAATCGCGCTGGAGGTGTGCTTGTCGTGATGCCGTGAGGGGTGCGTCTTCCGCCTGGTCGCGTCGCGGCTCCGGGTGGACGCTTGGCACCGCCGGTGCTGGGACCGCGTGGGGGTCATCCCTCCATGACTCCATGAAGGCATCGAAAGAGTCGTCGTCGCAGTTGTGTCCGTCGGGTGACGTTCCCCCCTCGGCCGCGCGCTGGGGTGTGTGGGGCGTGGCTTCCAGGGTCTCGGACCCCGCGCGGGTTTCCAGTGGATCTCGGTGCGGCGCCCCCCCGAGCATGCTTGCGTCTGCGCGAAGTGCCAGGTTCGCCAGGGGGGCGGCGCTGGCGCGATCTGCGGCTGAGGGTCGGTGGAGACCGTCCTCACATTCCGTGTCCGGAGTTGGTCCCTTAGGTTCTGCGCCAGGCCGGCCAGCGGCCAATGCCTCGTCGGTTCCGTGTGCCGCTTCGTGTGGCGTGTCGGCACTCTGCATTGGCGGCCGGTCCGTTCCCCCGCCAGGCTCCCCCATTTGTGTCGGCGTTGGTGTCCGTGTGGGGGCCCCTGCATTTCTTCCGCGCCCACCGTGGAATCCTCGCGCTGCGGTTGGGTCGGCAGTGCAGGCGGTTCGGCTTCATCGTTTGTCGGTTGCGGTGCCCCTCGGGTGTGGCCTTCCGCCACAGGCGGTGGCTCGGGTCGGCTCCCCCGGCCCGCGGGTTGTGGGGCGCCCGCCGGGGCGGTGGTGCGTGCCGGATCTGGGCTGGGGCTCGGGCCGGGGGCTGGGGGACCGGGAGATGACGGCTCTGCTGGCCGCGCCGGCGGCCCGGCTGGTAGGGCGTGGCGCCGCTGTGGCGCTGGTTCGTCGCACGTCATGGCCGGTAGGAGTAAGAAAAAGTCACTACCATGTCTTTCTTGGAGGGCTTCATCCAGGCCAAGCCCCCCTTGAAACCCTTTTGTTGATGCTAAGACTAACTTAAGTATTTTTATCTCTCTTTTGAAGCCTCAAGTACACCTTCTCAAAGTAACTAGGGTTGTAACCCTAGTCCCCCATGAAGTTCACCCCTACCTCTCAACTGAGCGGAGGTATCTTCCTTCATGGAGGATATACCGAAATAAAATAGGCATTTCATGCTTTAGGCCTTGGAGGTTAAGCCTAGTGGTCTCCCACCCCAAGACCCCTATACACAATTGTTTCTACCACTTATTGTGGTTCTACTTTTTAACTGTTTCTGAATTCAGTTGCTTGGCCAAGTCATATTCTGTGTCTGGCCTGACACCTATGCCCCACATTCCTAACCAGCACCATTTCATTCAAAAGAGTGCACATGAAGTGCTTGATGCTTTCTTGGAGGCTAAAGTCAGCCCAGTTTTCATATAAAGTCTTTTGTATTATCCTTTTGTGATTGAATCTTTGTGTTTATACCTGCTTTGTCTATCTGCAGCCCTTCTGTGTTACACTGGATTTCAACCTATTCATTGATTCGATCCACATCCTGTTCTTGCTCTACTTGCTCCTTTGGTTTTGGGATTTCACCATCAAAAACCTGCAGGATTTCATCAAAATCTATAGGGCACTAATCAAGGACATCTTTCCGGTAGCAGAGGCAAACCCTGAGAACCTTTCAAACCGACTCTGAGCAGAAGCAGAAGAAAAGCACACTATATAGCACATTGAACATGTCCACTCAACTGTCCTCCCGAACCTGGCCGATCAGAAGTGTACAAGTGCAACATGGCAATGTAGCCCACCCAATGAGTGAACCGCCACTCAGAGCAGCATCTGGGTCTCAGGAAGATCCAGAGCACAGAAGGGCAGAACTAAATCCGCCCAGAACAATGCCATTAACCATGGAAACCTTAGCGGCCCATGGTGAAGACAGCCTGCAAAGGCTCCGCAGGCGTGTCAAAGCTTCCATCGCCCGGTTGGCCTGTCCGGCCTCGTCTTCTACCGTACTTGGAGTTGGTCCTGAAGAAGAAGAGGACCTACGAAGGAGGATGGACGAGTTCATGCTCCACAAAGAGTACCACAAGTCCACCGTAGGAGAAGATGGAGAAATACCTCTTGATGCTCTCGGGTCGCCGCCGCAAACTGAGATGGGCTCCTTCCTCTATTCTGGGCCATCTACAGACATGGCGGACACAGTATCACTACCGAGACGACCGAGAGTACACGAACACTCGAGAGCAAGGCATCCAGACCTGCCGATAATGGATCCACCTTGCCCAGAGCCCACCCATGGGGCTCTGGATCGTACGGCCGCACTATTGGCCAAACTTCTATCCGGATCGGAAGACCCGGATGTGACAGCTCTGTCAGAGGCTGCCAAGGCAAAATTGGGTATCACTGAACCCTTACCCAAGCCAGTGCTACTCTCACCTTCACCAGGATTGAGCACGTTGGCTGATGATCTCAAAAGATCAAGGGTGTCCAGGTTGCGGGTGGTGGGAGATGGCCGCTCCTGACAGGAGCCGCCCCTGGCTCCTGCTCCTGAGGAGCACCGACCCTGGCTCCTGAGGAGCTCCGACCCTGGGGTGCTCCTCAAGAGCACCGACCCTAGCTCCTCAGGAGCACCGACCCTGACGGGGCTCCGGAGGAGCACCGACCCTGGCTCCTCAGGAGCAAATGCTCCTGAGGGGCACCGACCCTGCTCCTGAGGAGCCAAAACAGAAAAAGGTAGTTTTTTCACTTTTAGCTGAGTACTTTGCATATTTTCTACAAAGGGTGCCCATTGTGGCTGCAAAGCTACCAACAACTTGGATAAAAGTCGCATTTTTGGACTCTTACAGGCTTTCCTAATGTCTACATCATTGATCCTGAAGAACACCACCTCTGCTCCTTGGGAACGATTCTGCTTCCGAACAAAAGCGGCCCTCAGGAACCAAAACAAAAAGACTTATTCCCAATTTTTGATAACTTATGTGTACTTTTTCGTACACGGTGCCCATCGTGCATGCAATATTGCCAACAAGGCAGATCAAAGTAGCATTTTTGTTAGCTTTGGAGGTTCAACTAGAGGTTTCCTCCAAATTTTTTTCAGTGAACCAAGTCGTTTGTTTGAATCACTGATCCTGGGAAGAACCACTATTGCTCCTGAAGAGCAATTTTGCTCCGGAGGAGCACCGTCCGTGTCTTTCGGGGAGCTAAAACAAACCTAAGTGCTTTTCACTTTGTGCTTGTTGTTTCGCATCATTTCAACATCCGCTCCGCATCATTCTTGGAACATTACCAACAACCCAAAAGTTGCATTGCGCTTTAGAAAGTCTACTAGACATTTGTTTCCTTTGCTTCAATGTTTGCTTTGTGACCAACGTCAATTAACAAAATACTTCGTCTCAAAAAGGTGAATTTGAAGCTCTTATAGCCATGCAACTTGGGTGTAATTTTGTTTTGCAAACAACATCATTGCCTCTACTTTGAAACCGCAATGAAAACTATGTTTTTGCTTTGATTGGGCATTTTTAGTCTTTAACCTCTTGTGCTATCTTTTTCAATCAACCTTTTTTCCTAATGCCTTAGCCAAAGAACCATGCAGCAAGCACTGAAACCTAAATACATGTGTATAACAATTGACATTTTGTATTGGCACCAATCACATAGCAATCAACACCACCTTTTCTACCATCAATTCCATTGGTTGCGGGAGAAACCACAAAATTGCACTTCATCTGCCTTACTTTGGAAGATTCGCATTGATTGAACTTTCGGACCCCACCAGAATACAATTGTTCCATACAGCATCATTGCCCGTTGTGTTGCATCAGACTTTGGATGAAAATGATGCATCAAGCAGTACGCAAAATGCACAAAAAATCCTATCCCGAAATTCACAAACTAAATAATCAACCAAAAATGAATACTAATTCGTAGTCCAATTGGCGCATCAATAATTCAAGTAACACATCAAATTGCAATGGAGCCTTACGGTCCAAAGATATGAAAATTGGTACCATACAGCATATGTATTGTACGGTATCGGCATGGTATCCATACCATACAGTGCTGCAATATCTTGTATGGTGTGGCCCAACACTCTTGTATTCACTACTTTGTCCCACCACAAAAAAAAATTGGCTTTTTCACTCCAAACAAATATATCACACAATGCCTTGGCTGTCAGTGCATCCGCAGAGTGGTCTGATACATGGTTGTTGTCAATTCTTGGCAGCTGATGAACAATTGCTATCATTTTAATGAACTACTAATCGTGGGAAATTAATGACTGGACACTGGACAAAGGGCTGGCCATGGTTTCTTTTTTTTTATGCTCCATAGGAAAGGCACTATACCTTGCATCTTGGTAGTACCTATGTGGTACCCGTGACCAATGGTGTTCAGATGTGTAATGCAAAGGCATCAACCAATCAAAAATGACTGCAGTGGGTTCCCTGGGCGGCATTGGCGAGCACTTCACTGTGCCATGTCCTGATGCAAAAGAATGATGGTTGCACGATTTGGCCAAATCAGCTTGCCATAATTGCGAAATTCTGCTGCCACCGTCACACTGCTTGCTAATTGCTCCATGTTTGCTGTTTTTAACAACCTTTAACCTAGCCTGGCAACTTGCCACAGAGGCCCAGCATGGCACGCATGCAATTGAAGTCAAATTCTACCCTCCACCACCTGCTTCGCCAGTGCACTAATCACAAGTTTGGCTATTTACTGGTTCGATTTGAGGCTGGCCGACTAAGCTCAGGGCACAACACTCTCAGCAGCCCATGGTTGATTGCTAGTTCTCTCATAGGGCTTACGAGAACATTGCGAGTTACTCAGGATTCTTGCCCTCAGTGGTGGTACTAGCAGCGTGTCCACCTCCATATCGGGACCATTGCTTGCTAATTACGGTCCCACTGCAATTCTGTCTTCCACCACCGCCGCCGCCAGTGCTCTGATCTGTTGATTGCCTTAATCCCTTGACCCGGTCCAGTGAACTCAACGCACAACACTTACAAATGCCCGCAATTGATCGCTGGTTCCCGCATTTGGTTCAGTCTGCAAAATGAATCTGCCTTGTTGGTTTTCACCCTCGCCAATGGTTTTAACCTCTGAAAATAATGAAATCAACAAGCACACGGCGGAAATCGCGCACGGTCAGAAACCATTCAGCACCTCAATGTCCACGTCCCACGAAGCAAATGCTTTCTCGTCCCACTGGGGGACTCCTCACAAGTGCAAACGCATCAACCCCCCGAAGTGGGGGAAATTTTTTCACTCACGAGGGCCCCCTGCGGCAAGCTCAGATGCAAAAAGTGCAACACAATTGCAAAAGCTGCCAAGTAATTTCACAAGGGTCATATTCTCCTTCGTTTGGGAATCGAATTGAGGATTAACTGCAGGAGTGGCGTGCATTATGATGGAGTGTCCTCTGCAGCGCTTGGTGCAACGCTTTCCGTCAGCGAGCACTTTTGCCAGTGAGGGCAGGTAGTGCAGATTTTTGCGGGAGCAATTGTGCAGTGTCGAGTAGAGACATACCAATCAGACAATTGCCGAAAACCCACAAATCATTTCTGATGATGTGGGGCTTTGTATCGATTTTCTGCAGCCAAAAGAAGAGGAGAGTTGGCAGCGCCTCACCGCTGTGTCGTCAAGCATCTTTGCATTTGTTGTGCACAGTGCACAACTTGTGCAGTGGATCTTGCACAACTTGAAGTCCACGCAACTACCCCCAGACTACGACAAGAACTCAATGATCGAAAACTACACAAAAAAGATCAAAACGCATCGAAGGGCGCACAGGTTTGCCCCCCCCCCCGCTGAAACACCTTCCTCTTCAATTTTTCACCGATCTTGTCAGTTATCTGGTCGAGGATGTACTGCACGTGCTTTCCGCCCTTGAACGTCCAAATGCTGTTGACGAAGCTGCAGTGCTGAAACTGTGACCATCATTGTCTTCGATTTCAAGGGTAGAGTGACGGCTTGGGACCAGTTCTTTACCCAGCAATCTGGTCATCCCGTTGTCAACCATTGGTCACCAACGACTTACAACTAATCGTGGACAGGCGTAATTTGGAACACGGCGAAAGCTTCTAATGATGGATGAGTGAGTTGGATGTACGAATGAACATTTGTGTATGGTTCAGCTTTGAATGGGGACGACAGTTCATTTTCTCCTGCTGCCTGAATCAGGGCGCTTCGCGACATACAAATTGCGATACCCTGTTTTGGTGTGTTCTGGTTCAACAGCCTTTTTTTTTCCTTTTCTAAGCTCGTGAGAGGTCGTTTCCAAAGTAGAAAATATCAGCGTAATCAATTATGGCGCATACGCTGGGGAAAACCAACAATTGAAATTTCATGACAACCATTCCACTTCTAAATGCATACATCATGGAAGACACCATACATAGACCATAGTTGACTGTCAAATTTCGATTTTTTTTCCCGAAGCCCTTCCTCCTGCGGAGCAATGCCAACCTTTGACCCTAGCTCCTGAGGAGCCACGCCCCTAGCTCTTGAGGAGCAATGACCCTGGCTCCTTAGGAGCAAAATGCTTAACAAGACAACCGCCGCTCCTGAGAATCACCGACCCTGGAGGTGGTACAGGGTTGGTGCTCCTGAGGAGCATTTATCAGGGTCGGTGCTCCTGAGGAGCAGCACCAGGGTCGGTGCTCCTGAGGAGCCAGGGTCGGTGCTCCTGAGGAGCTGGCTCCTCAGGAGCAGGGTCGGCGATTCTCAGGAGCGGCCATCTCCCACCTACCCAGGTTGCTACCCAAGGTTACTTGCCCCAGCCCTCTTCATCCTCGCGCCAGGACAGTCCCTATTGCTGAACTACAGGACGTGCCGGTGACGGTGACTGAGAAAAGAGGGCTGTCAGCCCTGGCACCTCTTGCCGGCGTATCACCTTCTCATTCTGGCCTAACCCCAGGGGGTGGGAAGATGGGCAGACATATTGCCCAGGCGAACATCCAGCTAGAACTGCCGGAGTTCGACCCGAAGAATTTGCCTGAATGGGCAGAAGAATTTGCTGAGTTTCTTTTGCTGACTGGCCAATCCCATGTGGATGTGGCCACCAAATGCTCACTGCTGAAATGCTCATGCAAAAAGAAATTTTTGCAAAAACAGGTGAAACAGATTGTGAAAACCTATTCTACCTGGGCAGAGGTACTCCAAAGACTGGGATAAACATTCCCAGTCTATGAGACTGACCTCAGTGTGCGCACACAGATAGAGGAGCTACCTATGCTCCATGAGCTTCCTTCCACTGCGCGAATCACTGAAGACGTGTGCGACCTGCAGTATCTTTTTTCACGGATGAATGTGGGCTCCTACGGAGCCACTGAGCCCCACCTGTGGCTCATGAGTAAGATCCCCCAACGTACGTGGGATGATTGCCACTCTACCTCTGAGAGGAAGAGTTTGACCCACTCATACGATGAACTGGTGGACCTACTGATTGAGCTAGCTCTTGAGAGGGAGAATGATTCCCACATGGAGAAATTCCTCAAGAAGCACTTGGGTCGAGGGGGTAACCCTACCCCCGAACGTGGCGAAGGGAAAGGGCCTAAAAATTCCAATAACGCCAACCAGGGAGGTGGTAAAGCAAGGGGTAACCTACGTGCCATGAATGAGGTTAAACCCGATGCAGGTGCACCCCCTTTGTTCTACTGCAAACCTGTCAATGACAAGGGGGGGCCTTGTCATGCCCCTGACTGCGATCAACGCAGTAGCTGTATGCTGCAGATGAAACGACAGCAGCATACCAAGGACGGGAAACCTGTGACCCATCAGGATCATTTCAGGTGTACCATCACCTGTGGCTATTGTGGCAAACGTCGTCACTACGAAGACGAATGTCACATAAAGAAACGCGAGAGTGATGAACTCAAGCGGCAGGAGGCTCTACGCCAGAAGACCCAAACACCCAACAAAAACCCTCAGAATGGCGATAAAGGTGGTAAAGGAGGTGGCAAGGGGGGTGGCAAAGGTGTACCCCCTTACCCCCAGAGGCGCTCATCAGCGCCCGTTGCTACACCCACTCCTGCTGCTACAACCCCTCCTGCCGCAGGTGATCCCAAGAAGTGCCCACAGGGGGATAACGCTACCCCTGACGGGAATAACTCCAAGAAGAGGCGATTGGCCTGGACGGCCAGGTCCCTCATAGCTGCAGAGGTGGATGTCAAGTTCCCTGATGAGGAGTAGGGGGGCGGCTCCGAAGAGGAGGACTTGGTTTTCTGGATCCTCGTGAAAATCAGGGATCAAGTTTTTCGAGCGGTGCTTGACACCGGTGCAACACTTTCCATAGTGGCCCGGCGCCTGCTAAAGACTTTCAAGAAAACTAAGACCGTTGCCATAAAAGTAGGGGATGGATGTACCATCCATTCCTTGGGGGGGGTCGATGTGACTATATGCCTGGGCGACAAAACCGTGACCCAACACTGCAGAGTGCTGGACACCAACGCCTTTGACATCCTCATTGGTACAGAGTTCCTACGAAGAAACCCCCAGGTAAAAATGCTGCCTCTCCAGCGACCCTATTCTTTGCACTGCGATTTTGGCAGTGGGCTGTTCTCCGTACCTTTGGAGCTGTCAGGACGAAAAGAGTCTGGGCTGCGCTACGCATCCAAGACTAACTATCGTACTGAAAACTACCAATTGGCCCGTCACGTTCTTGAAAATTGACTGGCGGCCCTTCAGGTAAACCTGGATGAGATCCAGGTGGAATTGTTTGCGAGCCAACAACAGCACATCATGCAGTTGTACTGCTCGAAACAATGCAACAATGCGTTTCGCCCCTTCTGGAAAGCAATGGGCCTAGCCTATGCTAACCCTCCCTTCTCCCTGCTCGCGAAGGTTCTAACCAAAATCGCTTATGAGGGAGGAAGGGTTGTCATGTGCACCCCTGACTGGTGCTGCTCTGGTGAACATGCTTACTGGTGCCGTATGCTAGATCGATTCACCGTGGGAAGAGTGCAACTCTCCAACGGCCCCATCTATGTGCCTGAGGACTCAGACACAGCTATGCAGGCCCCTGAATGGGCCAGTTTCCTGTCCATCGTTGATGGATCTCTTAATCCTGTACCCCTGTGTGACCTAGACCAGGTGCTACTGAAGGAGGTCATGGCCGAAAATCGTGGCCTGACCCTTTCTGATCTCAAAAATCAATCTCCTGAGCACCTATCTGCCACACTTACAGGGTGTGAGTCTCCCGATGGCTATCTGGAACCTGCAGCTGTAAAAGAGCATGCTGACGACCAACTGTCTGAGATCGCCAGCACTATTCCTCCTGTTGATCCCAGCTGTGTTGACCTAAAACACAGTGCCTTCCTAGCCCAGCTGTTGCTGGAGGAGGTAGATCTAGAGTCAACCTCTGAGCCTGCTTGCCCTGTTGGGAAGCCAGTGCTACACATGCAGCCTATGCACACAGGTGAACCCGTGGCCCGGATTGCTGATGCTCTGGCGCAGCCTGCTTCTAAAAACATGCCATTGTCTGAGCATGACACTCAGGAATTCCGGCGGCTGTTGTACCTGAAGGCCGAAGGTATTGAGCGCCAAGAGCGGCTGCAATACCTCAGACAGACCTGGAAATCCTCCATCTGGTCTGAGGAGGACGATGATTCCTATACGCTGCCTGATCCTGAGATACCGCTAGTGTATTCTCTGCACTATGGGCACCAATGTTCCCCTGAGTGGGACGATGGTTCTGTGCCTGCCAAAACTGCTGATCGGCAGAAAAAGAAAGGCCATGGAAAGAGCAACCTCCATGCCGAGGAGGATTTCGTTCAGAAACTCGAGAGTCTTCACCTTGACCCCCGACCGAAGAAACTCTGATAACCTATGAGGAGGTATTCGGCGCCTTGCCGCCCCATCTCTCTTGTAAAAAACTCGTCCAGATGGACCTGAAACTGAAACCTGAATTTGAAAAGACGCGAGTGAGGCGTCGTCCCTATCCCGCTCCACAGGAACGGGTTGAAGAAATCGAGCGCCAGATCCAGGAATGTATTGATGCTGGCCTCGTTGAAGAATATAAGAAGGGGGACTACCCCCATCACTGCAGTCCCTGTTTCCTGGTTGCCAAACCAGGGTCGACTGCCCTACGACTGGTTGTAGACTATGGTGAGGTCAACAAGAAAACTCAGAACCACTCAGGGAGTATTCCTAACATGGAAAATACCCTGGAGCGTATTGCCAAATGCAGGTACAAGACCAAAATGGACAAACGCTCTGGTTTCTGGCAGGTGCACCTAACCGCCGCAGCTCACGAGCTGCTGGCTTTTATAACCCCTAAGGGCCGTGTCTTTAAGTGGAAGGTTATGCCTTTCGGGGGGGCTAAAGCCCCAGCGCTCTTCCAGGAGCTAATGAACAAAATTTTGTACATACTGAGGCGCAGGCCTCTAGTACAGGAGTTGATTTCTCGGGGTGCAGAAATGGAGGCCCACATCGACGACGTGAGTTTGGTTACTAATACCCAAGAGGACCATGTCCTTCTCCACCGTGAATTTTTCATTGATTGTAAAGAAAACCATCGCCGAATCAAACTCGAAAAATGTGAGTTTATGAAAGAGGAGATGGAATATTTGGGTTTCGACGTGGGGTATGGTTGGTGGAAACCAGCCGCGTCTAAGTTGCAGCACCTACAGGACATGCAGATTCGCGATGACCCTAAGAAGGGTCTACACGACGTGAGGAGTTTTGTGGGCGCCTGTAATTTCCATTGGCGTCACATCCACAATTTTACTTACTCCTCTGCCCCCCTCACTCACCTAATCAAGAAAACTACTCCCTGGAGGTGGACCGCCAGGGAGGAGGAATTTTTCGACGAGTGGAAGAAGAAAATTGCCTCCTCCAACTGCCTAGGAGTGCCCCGCCCTAACGGCGAGATAGTCCTGATCACCGATGCCAGTGATGTAGGGGGGGGTGGTACAATCTACCAATGGCAGGAGCTTAACCCCGCTGAACTAACCAACTGCCATTATCGTACTAGTGGACTGAGCCGTGATGGTTCGTTGAAACATGACTATCCTACCAGTGAGTGGCGGCTGGTGCCACTGGGACACTGGAATTGGAAATGGAAACAAGCGCGTTCCAATTACAGCACCTATGACCAGGAACTCCTGGCCAGTATGTTGGTGTTTTCGTCACCATCCTGACTCCTGCAATCTAACCCTATTGTCTGGCTGTGTGACCAGGGAACCTGTGAAGTCTTTTCAGAAGGGCCCACCACCAGAGAAAGCAAGGCTAAAGCGGTGGTGGACTTACCTGAGCCAGCTCAGGCTTACAGTTCATCACATCCCCGAATAAAGAATGAACTGTCTGACTATATATCGCGCAACAACTTCGATGCGCTTATAGGTGAGAGCTCTGAGGCGCTCGCCAGAGAGGCTTTCCAGCGTATGGATGTCCAGCTTGACCTGTCCATGCGCACTGCTGGAATCCTGGAGGGTTGGAGTCTAAGCGACTATCAGTCAGAGTAGAAAGATATTCTCCAAACCCTCAGCACTGGTCTCCAACCCCGTGTCATTGACGGGCACCAGTGGTATAAAAACAATCAGTACCTCTTCTACGAGGACCGAATTTTGGTGCCTGAGGCACGACTGGATGGGTGCCTACAGTGGTCCCATCTCAGTTCTGGTCACACTGGCACTAATCTCTCAGTGGACTTCTTCCGTGAGTGTTTCTACTCCAGTCTAAACCTGATTAAACTGAGGTCGCGTATGCTGACCATTGTGGATGCTTATGGCTGTCATGCCAGCAAGCAAAGCGACAGTAGGGATAGGGGCCTGATTTCCAGCTTACCCATACCCGATTGTGCTAACTCCCTTCTCTACGTGGATTTCATGCACGGCCTACCACGCTTCGGCGGCTATGATAGTTGCCTAGTGGTCACCTGTGGCCTATCTCGCTTCACCCGTGTGTTCCCTTGCAATAAGAAAATCACAGGTGAGCAGACTGTGAAATTGTTGGTCGAACAATGGTTCGAACCCTATGGAGCACCTAAGCAGGTGCACTCTGATGAGGATGTACGCATCTGCAGTGACACTGGGTGGTACAAACGAGTGCTAAATGCCCTCAACGTGGAGGTAACCACGGGTGTGCCCTATACCCACACGTCTAACCCTCTCTGTGAGAGACAGAACCATGTGGTGGAGCAAAACTTAAGAATCCTGATGAAACAGGAGCGTACCAAGGACTGGGTACGCCTGGTGCCTTGGGCAGTGCTGACCATGAACTCACAGCGGAGCTCCTCTATGGGTTTCACCCCCCACAAACTGTTCCATGGAGGACGACCTGCTTGGTTCTTCAAAACCCCCTTTCCTGAGGACTTCAAGAGCCCTGTGGGAGACTGGCTGGAACACAAGCAGTCTCTGGCTAACAAGGCTGGGACTAACCTGAGACACATTCGTGACCGTGAACTGAGCCGACAGAACCGCCTACAGCCACCTGCCAGCTTCAAGGTTGGTGACCTTGTTTTGGTTCACCATTCACGCCTACCCTCCTGGCCACGTAACTGCCTACAGGACCCTTATTTTGGACCTTATTGTATCATCAGGATAGATGGATCCAGGATCCATTTCAGGTGCAGTCCACGTCTAGGTGGTGAACTGCTGTGTGCACCTAAACAGTTGAGGCACTATCACTCCCCTGACGATTTGTCCTGGGATGAGTGGCGCCTCAGCGACAGTGAGGTCGAGCGTATAGACCTAGAGAACGCTGCCAGTCCAGAGGAGGCAGACGAACTCGAAGAGATGACTGCTGAAGAAATGGCAGTCGATGGTTACTACGTGGTTGCAGGTATTGCTCGCCATGAGTATAAACAGGGCTGATAATTCCTAGCCCTGTGGGATGGCTATGGGTTATCTGAGGCGACCTGGGAACCTATGTCAGCCTTCATACAACCAGATGGGAGTATCAACCCGATCTTTCGCTCCAATCTTGTTGAGAACAACGAGGGGCACCTACTAACCTGTGCTGAGACTATGTCCCGGCGTACAAAGCGAAACTAATTTCCCTGTGTCAGTCTCCTGACTGTGTTCTAACCTCACAGGTGCAGTGAGCACTCTTGTGCAGACGTGCCTGTGTATGGGTGTAAGAGCAGTTGTCACAGTTGCCCCGCATTGCATTGCAGGACAGGACCGTTAGCCCCCCGTGACAACCACTCCCTGGCCGAAGGCCATTGGTTTTTCACAGACTACTGCTCACTGAGCACTGCACTGACCCTTTCTGTGCCCTGCAGACCCATGCCTTTGGTTTCCAGCGTGGACCAGGTGGCCGCTTATCAGGTTTGCAGCCACCCAGCGAGTGTATGCCTTGTTGACCATGTGCTGCATGGGGACTGCCCTGATATAATGACCTTGGGGAGCCAACGAAGAACGGTGGCTTACTACACCAGGGGGGAATGACAAGCAAGGTGTTATGAGGCAAGGTGTGTCTTCCCTCCTTGGGGACAAGTGAGCCCACAGTTAGGACCCCTGACTGGTCCAGACCCATGGGATTCTACCCTTCCTTACAGGGTTTACCATACCTGTATGTGTGCTACGTATGTCTGTGTGTGTCTCACTTCTCTCCCCGGCGTGGCTCCCGGAGACCGGGCTTTGCTGACGTCGGACCGAAGGTCCTAATCAGGTACTATGACCAGTCCTATGGCGCACAATATCTGTGCTGGCGCCTATCCTTGGGGGAAGACAGCAAAAGCCCTACCTACTAGAGGGGAGGGGTGGCCAAGTGTGCTAAGGGCATACGAAATGCCCATTTTTGCTAAAGGCCAAAAGCTAACGCACTCCCCTGCCCACGTGGAAAAGCACGCGGGACAGGAGACACCTCTACACTACACTCACTAACGCCAGCACCGGCCTTCGAAGGCAGGGTGAGCACTCATCACCTGCATTCAACTCCTGCCAGGCCTGCTGACCCTAACACCTACACACGCTACTTGGTGTTGCTGTCAATGAGGTCTCGGTCCTATTGACCCTCCTGTGAGAAAGCAAGAGAACACAGCGCTACTAAGCGGCTGTGGCCTAACAGTGACGCCACTACGCGTTTGCCTGTCAGGGCTTGGAGGGAGAGAGTGCTCAGCGTGCGTGCACAGCGTGGATGACGATGAGGTAGTACTGCACCCACCACTCCTGGTTGAGTTGCAGTTTGTTTTTTTCTGATCCACGCAGCATAGTTTAGCACTGCAAAGAGGGACTGCACCAATCGCCCTTACCATCCCAACTGTAAAGCAAAGGCCAATGACTGAGGTTCAGGACTGAGGAACCAAGACAGCCTCCACGTGGTATACGCTTCTCAGGCTGCCCTATAATACGCTGTTCCTGAACCTCAGTACAGGCAAGCAAGCTTAAGGAACTCCACCCGTTCTCTTAAACAACGTAGGCTGGAGCCCCTAGGTAACCTAAACAAGAGTTATACCGTGCGCACTCCGCGTGGCCTACCCTTTAATGCGTCATATGCATGCACCAGTATGCACTGATCTTTCAATTTAACCCAACATAACCAATCTCAGCGTGACTCAACCAGGAGGTGAGCTCCTTCTGGGCTTACCTACCTTACTCACCACGCATCATGTGAATGCCGCAGAGAACACGAGCGCAAAACAACCCTACGCGCTTAAACAAACACCTACGGCGAATTATAAGCCACCCTAAGCGATTAATGCACTGTGTGTTATGCACGCTTCCCTTGTATCGTTTCCTGCAGAAAGAGGAGAGAAAGTGGCGCACTCCACAGCGCAAAACAAGCCTAAGCGTTTTAAACAACCCTACTTTAACGCTATGGCTACACACGAGCAAACAAACACGAGCAAGCACTCTCTTTTCTTACCTGTGAAGAGAGGACAAGGATGAATTGGGGTACGGGAAAAGCGCCACAGCGTCCGAATGCCTCAATTAGGCACATGCATCGCGAGCACAGCGCATATTCTAACCCTACGTGCGCGTTGCGCGCTCCATTTGCATCGCATACCTTTCATTCCTGTTTTGACCTGTGCAGAGCAAGAGAGAGGAGCACCCGAAGCCCCAGCGAACACAGCGTTGACAACCCTGACGTTTTAACGAAGCAACCAACACGAACGCAATGCATGCGTGTGAGATGAGACTGGCATACCTGAGAGGTGGGTTGTCCAGCTGCTCTGTGGTGTGGGTTGAGTTTGAATACTTTTCCCTAAAGGTTATAAAAATTTTGATGCAACTGTGCAAAAATTTCTTTAGAATTTTAAAAACTAGGGCTCGTACCTTCTTTTTCAAAAGCCGTTTACGCTTGCTCAACCTTGTTTTTGAAGTCCACTTCCGTTGCGCTTGTCTGCGACTTTGAGTTTTGGTGTAAAAATGACGATTTCTCGCGTGATTTCGTCATTTTTTAGCGATTTGACTTGTTAAATCGCTACACCTTTCACTAAACCGCAGGAATCACTCCCTGTTGGTTACATTTTCTTTTTTTTTCAGCTCCTGGAGATTTGTGTCCTCCATTTGGAGTATTGCTCCGCCCTGGCCCTTGGTCAGGACGTTTACTAAAACGCTGTTTATGCAGCGATAGCCGTCCGCATTAGAGCGTTCGACTGTACCCTAGTGGGCAAGCATGTGTGCTCTAGGGAGGGAGTCCTGGGTTCGAACCCCACTACCCCAAAATTTTTACCAAAAGGTTTCGTCGCACGCTGGCGACTTTTGAGGAATGCCCCATCGAAGGGACATCATTCACGGTACATTGCACTGTTTTTCGAGGGTACCTACAGTGTGATAGGCTTCTATGAACTGATGAGGATGTTTTTGGTAAGTTTCATGCATTTTCTGAGGTAGGTTTCGGAGTATTTGAGCTTTTTTTCTGGGTCCTACTAGCTTAGCTAACTAGTACTACAGGGGGGAGTACGAAAAAAGCACTGCCATGTCTTTCTTGGAGGGCTTGGTCCAGGCCAAGCCTCCCTTGAAACCCTTTTGTTGATGCTAAGATCAACTTAAGTATTTTTATCTCTCTTTTGAAGCCTCAAGTACACTTTCTCAACGTAACTAGGGTTGTAACCCTAGTCCCCCATGAAGTTCACCCCTACCACTCAACTGAGCGGAGGTATCTTCCTTCAGGGAGGATATACCGAAATAAAATAGGCATTTCATGCTTTAGGCCTTGGAGATTAAGCCTAGTGGTCTCCCACCCCAAGACCCCTATACACAATTGTTTCTACCACTTATTGTGGTTCTACTTTTTAACTGTTTCTGAATTCAGTCGCTTGGCCAAGTCATATTTTGTGTCTGGCCTAACTCCTTTGCCCCATATTCCTAACCAGCACCATTTCACCTGAAAAGAGTGCACATGAAGTGCTTGATGCTATCTTTGAGGCTAGAGTCAGCCAGAAAGATGTCCTTGATTTATGCCCCAGATATTTTGATGAAATCCTGCAGGTTTTGAAGTTGAAATCTCAAACCAAAGCAGCAAGTAGAGCAAGAACAGGATGTGGATCAAATCAATGATTGGCTTTGGAATCCAGTGTAACACAGAAGGGCTGCAGATAGACAATGCAGGTTTATACACAAAGATTCAATCACAAAAGGATAATACAAAAGATTTTATATGAAAATTGGACTGACTCAGGCCTCCAAGATAGCAATAGGCACTTCATGTGCACTCTTTTCAGGTGAAATGGTGCTGGTTAGGAATGTGGGGCATAGATGTCAGGCCAACACAGAAAATGACTTGGCCAAGCAACTGAATTCAGAACTAGGTAAAACCTAGGACCACAATAAGTGGTAGAAACAATTGAGTATAGGGGTCTTGGGGTGGGAGACCACTAGGCTTAACCTCCAAGGCCTAAAGCATGAAATGCCTATTTTATTTCGGTATATCCTCCATGAAGGAAGGTACCTCCGCTCAGCTGAGTGGTAGGGGTGAACTTCATGGGGGGCTAGGGTTACAACCCTAGTTACGTTGAGAAAGTGTACTTTAGGCTTCAAAAGAGAGATAAAAACACTTAAGTTTGTCTTAGCATCAACAAAAGGGTTTTAAGGGGGGCTTGGCTTGGATCAAGCCCTCCAGGAAAGACATGGCAGTGACTTTTTCTTACTCCCCCCTGTAGTACTAGTTAGCTAAGCTAGTAGGACCAAGGAAAAAGGCTCAAATATTCCCAAAATTACCTCAGAAAATGCATTAAACTTACCAAAAACATCCTCATCAGTTCATAGAAGCCTATGACACTGTAGGTACCCTCGAAAAACAGTGTAATGTACCCTGAATGGTGTCCCTTCGATGGGGCATTCCTCAAACGTCGCCGGCGTGCGACGAAGGCTTTTGCAAAAATTTTGGGGTAGTGGGGTTCGAACCCAGGACTCCCTCCCTAGAGCACATATGCTTGCCCACTAGGGTACAGTCGAACGCTCTAATGCGGACGGCTATCGCTTTATGAACAGCGTTTTAGTAAACGTCCTGACCGAGGGCCAGGGTGGAGCAATACTCCCAATGGAGGACACATATCTCCAGGAGCTGGAAAAAATAGAAAATGTAACCAACAGGGAGTGATTCCTGCGGTTTAGCGAAAGGGGTTGCGATTTGGCAAGTCAAACTGCTAAAAATTGACGAAACCACGCGAGAAATCGTCATTTTTACACATAACTCAAAGTCGCAGACAAGCGCAAAGGAAGCGGACTTCAAAAACAAGGTTGCGCAAGCGAGAACGGCTTTTGAAAAAGAAGGTATGAGCCGTAGTTTTTAAAGTTCTAAAGGAAATTTTGCACAGTTGCATCAAAATTTTTATAAACTTCAGAGAAAAGTATTCAAATTGAACCCACACCACAGAGCAAGGGGACAACCCACCTCTCAGGTATGCCAGTCTCATCTCACACACATGCATTGCGTTCGTGTTGGTTGCTTCGTTAAAACGTTAGGGTTGTCAACGCTGTGCGTTGGGGGCTCGGGCGCTCATCACCTTTGCTCTGCACAGGTCAACACAGGAATGAAAGGTATGCGATGCGAATGGAGCGCGCAGCGCGCGCGTAGGGTTAGAATATGCGCTGTGCTCGCGATGCATGTGCCTAATTCAGGCATTCACACGCTGTGAGGCTTTCCCTGTACCCCAATTCACCCTTGTTTTCTCTTCACAGGTAAGAAAAGAAAGTGTTTGTTCGTGTGTAGCCGTAGCGTTAAAGTAGGGTTGCTTAAAACGCTTAGGCTTGTTTTGTGTTCGCTTCACTTCGGCATTCACACAATGCATGGTGAGTAAGGTAGGTTAGCCCAGGAGGAGCTCACCTCCTGGTTGAGTCAGTTTGGAAATGGTTCTGCCTCCCTTCCCTGCATGCGTGCACACGATGCATTAAAGGGTAGGCCACGCGAAATGCGCACGGTAAACCTTGTTTAGGTTACCCAGGGGCTCCTCAGCCAGGAGTGGCGTGGGCAGTTTGACTCCATCGACATCCACGCTGTGCACGCAACAAGAGCACCCCTTCCCTCCAAGCCCTAGCAGGGAAACGTGTTGTGACGTCCCTGTTAGGCCACAGTTGCTCAGCAGCGCTGTGTTCTCTTGTCTTCTTCACAGGAGGGTCATTAGGACCCGAGACATCATTCACAGCAAAGCCAAGTAGCGTGTGTAGGGGTTAGGGTCAGCAGGCCTGGCAGGGGTTGAGTGCAAGTGATGAGTGCTCACCCTGCCTTCGAAGGCCAGTGCTGGCGTTAGTGAGTGTAGTGTAGTGGTGTCTCCTGTCCCGTGTGCTTTTCCTCGTGGGCAGGGGAGTGCGTTAGCTTTTGGCCTGTAGCAAAAATGGGCGTTTTGTATGCCCTTAGCACACTTGGCCACCCCTCCCCTCTAGTAGGTAGGGCTTTTGCCGTCTTCCCCAAAGGATAGGCGCCAGCACAGAAATTGGGCGCCATAGGAGTGGTAATAGTACCTGATTAGGACCTTCGGTCCGACGTTAGCGAAGCCCGGCTTCCGGGAGCCACGCCGGGGAGAGAAGTGAGACACATACAGACATACGTAGCACACATACAGGTATGGTAAACCCTGTAAGGAAGGGTAGAACCTCATGGGTCTGGACCAGTCAGGGGTCCTAACTGTGGGCTCGCTTGTCCCCAAGGAGGGAAGGCACACCTTGCCTCATAACACCTTGCTTGTCATTCCCCCCTGGTGTAGTAAGCCACCGTTCTTCGTTGGCTCCCCAAGGTCATTACATTAGGGCAGTACCCATGCAACACATGGTCAACAAGGCATACACTCGCTGGGTGGCTGCAATCCTGATAAGCGGCCACCTGGTCCACGCTGGAAACCATAGGCATGGGTCTGCAGGGCACAGACAGGGTCAGTGCAGTGCTCAGTACACTTGTCAGTAGACTGACACAGGGAAATTAGTTTCCCTTTCTACGCTGGGACATAGTCTCAGCACGGGTTAGGAGCTGCCCCTCGTTGTTCTGAACGAGGTAGGTGCGGAAGATGGGGTTGGTACTCCCATCTGGTTGTATGAAGGCTGACATAGGTTCCCAGGTCGCCTCAGATAACCCATAGCCATCCCACAGGGTTAGGAATTTCCAGCCCTGTTTATACTTGTGGCGAGCAATACCTGCAACCACGTAGTAACCATCGACTGCCATCTCATCGGCAGTCATCTCTTCGAGTTCGTCTGCCTCCTCTGGACTGGCAGCGTTCTCTAGGTCTATACGCTCGACCTCACTGTCGCTGAGGCGCCACTCATCCCAAGACAAGTCGTCAGGGGAGTGATAGTGCCTCAACTGTTTAGGTGCACACAGCAGTTCACCACCTAGACGTGGACTGCACCTGAAATGGATCCTGGATCCATCTATCCTGATGATACGATAGGGTCCAAAATAAGAGTCCTGTAGGCAGTTACGTGGCCAGGAGGGTAGGCCCGAATGGTGTACCAAAACAAGGTCAAGAACCTTGAAGCTGGCAGGTCGCTGTAGGCGATTCCGTCGGCTCAGTTCACGGTCACGAATGTGTCTCAGGTTAGTCCCAGCCTGGTTAGCCAGAGACTGCTTGTGTTCCAGCCAATCTCCCACAGGGCTCTTGAAGTCCTCAGGAAAGGGGGTTTTGAAGAACCAAGCAGGTCGTCCTCCATGGAACAGTTCGTGGGGGGTGAAACCCGTAGAAGAGCTCCGCTGTGAGTTCATGGTCAGCACTGCCCAGGGCACCAGGCGTACCCAGTCCTTGGTACGCTCCTGTTTCATCAGGATTCTTAAGTTTTTGTTTGGTTTCCGTCATGCCCTGCGCCCCCCGGCCCCCCTTGTGGGGCCTGATCCCCGGTTATGGGGACACATACTCTTCTTTGTGCTGACCCCCCTCATCCCCTTGTGTAGGCTATCATAGGCCCACACTATCAGATTTGATAGGGGATATCATTAGCCTTCATCCCCCCTTAACCTTTCCTTTCATTGTACTTTTGACTTGAGCCCGCAGGAGGGATATCATGGAACTCGGCGTGTTTTTCCGCCGCTTTCGTATCAGTCATTAGGGAATTCATTGCCCTGTTGATACCTATGCGAATTTGCCTCAAATTCGCATAGGTACAGAAGTTAAATATTGGCAGCGGCCTGGTGGTGAACCGGCGTCGCGCCAATTCGCGGGCGAACTGCCAGTTGGGATCTGGCGACCCAAATCGCGAGACCATGAACTGGACTTTACGGCAACTTCATCCTGTTGACCGGAATTAATTCTGACTGCATGGTTGTAATAGTCAATACTTGGTTTATGATAGGGAATTACAAGTTCAGGTTCCGGTGCCACTATTTTCAAAAACCCCTTAACGTCATGGTGCCCAGCCATTTAAAGTATAGGGATAGCTTAGGCATCGTTGCCCGCACCTTACGGTGCCTTTTTCTTTTACCCCCCATTGTTAGATTAGGCATGGCATGCATATCTTATGCATTTGATGTAGTCACTTCAACCTAACCGTAAATTGAGATTTTCCATCCATTTCTCTTGGGAAGAGATGCAATGGAATGGCATGACTCTCCTCTACAATGGTATTTTATTTGTTTGTGTGAGTTGCAAGCCAGTTCGGAGATATGCTCTAATTATTAAGATTGAATTGAGTTTTGGTTGTGGTGAAGAGACCATGGTGAATCTCAAGCTCAAGTTGATTTCATTGATTCCAGGGTGAACCCAACATTGGTAATCATTTTGGTTTGCCTTCCCTTCCCTTTGCAACGTCGAGATATGGTCTTGGTGGGTTACCACACTCCATGGTGGGACCCACTTTCATGCATAAATAGTGCATTTTTGTTGTGTTCATGATGCCACTTTGTGGAGTTTGTGTGTCGCGTCATTGTCGGGTATTTTGTAAATCCTTTTTGGTAACGTAGCAACGAGTCTCTACTTTCATTCTCACTTTAGTTCGAGTCCATTTGAGCCATTGGTGATTTTTGGCGTCAATTTTAGTTTCGACATTTTGAGCACTTCGTTTTCATGTGCTCAAAGTTCGCCACTATATCACCAAGATATAGTGGCGACGGAAAATAAGTAAGAGCCCATTTTGTTCGTACTTGGTGAGTACGAACAATATATGTTCGAGTTTTGGTTGCCTTTCGACGCTTTCGACATCTTTTGGTTCGAAGTTTTAAACTTTTTTGAGCTCATTTTGGCATAGACATTTTATGCCAAAAATCACTCATTTTTGGCCTGTCATGGGCCTACTTTTCGAGTCTAAGTGCTGTTTGTGCGTGTTGCGGCCAGTGTCACCTTTCGTTAATGCACTTTGTTCGGCCGTGATTCATTGTACATAGGGCCACACATGAATTTTAGTGATTGTGTCTTGAATTTTATATTTTTCATGTGTTCCCTTGTGGTGACCATGGAGATCCACTACTATTGAGGTTTCGGTCGAACTTTCCATCATTCGTGGTCTCCATTATCCCTACTATCCATATATGGTCACAAAAGGTTGTGGTTGATTTTTGTCTTTACGCTACCACCAATTTTCTCTGTGCCATTTTGGTCAATTTTTGCTTGTAATAAATTTGGTCATGTGAACATTGCCCAAATTTACTCATTTATGGGTTGACGTTTTGAACTCCCATCTTCGTGTACATGTTGAGTTCGAACTCAATTGTTGAATCCAGTCAAAGAGCATGCCCTCCACTTTACGTGCATGCTTTTATTTCATTATAACTCACTTTGGGCTTACCACACCATTGCAATCTCTAACACTTTTTGGAGATTTCAAATTTTGTGTGTTCACTTCATTCACTTGGTTCAGTTGGGTCTTTGGGCCACACCTCCTTGTTGCTTGACCCTAGACCTCCCCAATGTGTCTACGTTGGGTATTTGAACTTGTTTTGGTATGTTCTATCACCTACCCAATCCATTGGAACCAAGTCTGCCAAGTGTATAGGATAGTGGTTTTACATGGTCCCAGAGATGTACATTATGGACCCTGAAAACCACCCTGTCATGTAGTCACTTGGCGGGTAAACAGTAAAGAACCTATGAGGAGTTGGACCTTGGGGTCTTTTCCTATGTTTTAATGGTGCTCTCTACGTTGTATTGAGCATTTGTTGGAAGGTTACTGGTACACGGGTTCACTGTTTTGAATTTTCTCTGGAATTTTGTTGAAAATTTCAAATTTGATGAGGTCACCTCTGGGCCATGGGAAAGTTAGGCCATCTTCCTGACTTGGGCCAATATTTTACCCATGGCCTCTCATCAGTGTCTAATCCTCATATTCTGGGAGCTTGGGTTATGGCCTACCCTTATGGGATCGGACCAAACCCATATGTTACCTCAATTTGGACTTCAAATCTGACTCAGGAATGTATGCATAAGCCCTTTTTGAGGTCCCCAAAAATGACCTCAAGAAGTGGGTATTGGAGTTTGTTGGCTTGCTCCAATCTGAGGGAGAGGTAGGGCCAACCCATTTAGGAAAATCAACTCCTCTCCAGACCCCTTGTGCATGCACTTCCCTGGACCTTAGGCTGACCCTATGCGGGAGTTTTGTGCATTCTTTTCTCCCTTGTTTTTCGCTTAAGGGGAATTTCACCAAAGTGCGCAGCCTACCAGACTTGTGACAGTGACACGGTATCAGGGAGCCAGACTCGGATATCTGGTGGGCATAATGTTTGACTGATGCCCTTTGGATGTGCCAACATGGAATTCTTCGAATCCCCTTTGCCTTGGCGGGAGAGTGTGTTGTAGTGGGTAACATCTCATTTTTGGTTTTGCCCGTTTTTTAGCCCTGCTTCCCATGCTAGGTCTCAGAGCCCGTGTGGAGTTGGGTCCTGCCCCTCTACGTGTGTCAGGGTGAAGGTCTTGGCTACCCCCAACTACCCTTGTTTCCTTTTGGGATTGGGGATCCTGCGGTGATATGGGCGATCTACCACTTTACCCCCTTTTCCACAGAATTTCTGGGGCCTAAGTCTTATAGGCACCCAGGACCACCACCCCCCCTACGGTGGTGTGGTGGGGCTATCTCCTGCCCCAAGGGGACTTGAGTTGGGATATTTGGGGAGGATGGAGAGTAAGTGTGTAGGCACTAGACCCCTGCCTCTGGGGTCCTGTAGTGCGGGGAGTGGAGAGTGACAACCCCCCCACTAGGGTAGGCTTAGACAGCCAATGGGCCTTACCCATGTCTTGTTGTTTTTGCATGTTTTGTTCTTCCTCCTTGGGGATCCTGAATCAGGCTACTCAGGATGTGCTGAGTTGGAGAGTGGGCTCCTCTTGTCCCTCCCCCTCCTGACTTGATGCCACTTCCTTTGTGATTTCCAATGATTATTGTACCTTACCCTAACCGGGACATGGTTTGGAGGATTTACATGTTCCTATGACCTTTTGTACATGCTTTCTTTCCTTTGTTGTTTGGACCTCAAAGGGATTGCTTCGATTTCGCAATCCCGATGGATGCTCACTGAGTTCATGTGGATGTGACCGGTCTTCTGCTTGTGCTACGCGTGCAAGGGAGGAGGCCGCATGGGCTTGGAGAAGGTCGACCCGGGGATGGTAGCCCTGGAACAGCAAATCGAAGCATTGACCAGCCCCACATTCCGAGCGCCATCGGTAAGGCGCAAATCAAGCCCCTTATCCTTGGAAAGTGTCAATCCCTCGAAGATGGACTTCAAAGAGACCATGGATGCCCTCACCAAGGCCCTCATGGAGTTGGAAGAGTCCGGGAGAGAGCGCCTCACCATCCAATGCGGCATGGCGCGCCTCCCTATCTTGGAGGACTTCGTCATTGACTTGGGTCCTGCCCTGCGGGTATGCAGGCCAGCCCTGGCCATCGAGGAGCGCTTGGAGTCCATGGAGAAGAGGATATCAGTGATGGAGGAGGCAGTCAGCGCCCCACTACCGACCTCCTTGCGTTCACCGAACCCGGCAGCCCCAGCTCGGGACCACCCCCTGAGCCAGGCGCCTCAATCGCCCCAAGGGGAGGCCCCTATCTCAGTGGCCGCCCCCTCGCAGCCCTGGAGGCGCCCATCAGTTGAAGGGCAGCCCCAATGGTCGCCGCCACCTCAACATTGGCCGGCGCCTTCGAGTGCATCAAAGAGATAATGGGAACCGCGGACACCAACAACGGGGACGAGCACACCACGCCGACGTCACCGAAGAGGATGTCGAGCAGGCCGACAAGTGAAGACCCGACGGCAACGTGAAGGGCTCGAACCAGCCCCAAGGGCCCCGTCGTCGGCCCCCTACGACTCCACAGTCCTGAGCGACGCCCCGGAGGTCCTGCATGACCCCCCGTGCGCCGCCGGGGCTGAGATGGGGCCGAATCAACCCCATTCAGCCCCCCCAGAGGAGCCCATGGAGTTGACCACCGCGATCGAACCACAGAGCCCCATGGAGGACCCCTTGGAACTCAGGGATGTCCGCTCAGGGGTCAAGGAGGCCGAGAAGGATGCCCCATGCGCCCCCTCAGGGGCTGCGCAGGCCGAGGAGGCGACCACGAACGAGCAGGGCACTGTTGCAACTTGCCCCTGCCCCGAGGAGGTCCCCAAGACCATGCAGGACATGCTGGCGATCAACCCCAGCCCTGTGGAGGCTCCACAGCCCGCGCCACCACGCTCGCTCAATCGCCTCCAACATTTATGGGGATTCATCGCTCCCGAGTGCTACGACCTGACCTGAAGCCCTTGGGATCCGCCATGCGGGGGACGTGCCTGCGGTTGTACCCAGGTGCAACCGGATGACCTACGGGGAGTGGCACTACCCTGCCAAGACGAGCATTAAGTTATACGCAGATCTGGTTTCTGGTTTTTAGCCCAGTCTGGATGTTAATAGGGGTCCCTGTGGGTAACAGGGATCCACCAGACGGGAGCAGAAACCAGCAGACCTGCAGGGTGTTACTTTTTGTGTTTGTCAGCAGGATTGATCCATGTTGGGCTCGAGCCGTCGCAACCGGTCTATGCCACTGTTGTACATAGAAATCAGTGCAATGGCCGATTCTGACTGTCTATAGGGGTATGTCAGCCTATGATGGCCAGAGCCCCAGAAAATCTGCAGCTGTGGTGATGTGGGGCCTGAGCCGTTGCAATCGGCCTGTGTCCAGTTTCTTTCACTTCCTTTCTGAGTCCGTGGGTGGATAGAAATGCCCTTTAGGGGTGGACAGCGACCGGGGCAGCTCGTCGTTAAGATAGGTCACCAGTTTCAGCATCAGAACCTGCCCCCCCCTTTAAGGTTAAGTGCCGCAGGCAAAAACCCAGGTTGGTATGGGACCTGTACCTCATTCTTCAATGCCTCATTGGTGTCATGGACTGAGTGCCATGGACCTGCAGTAGTGAGCGGTAGACCAGGACGCCCTGCCCCTGTGGGGACCCTCCCCCAGCGTATGTGCCAGCTATGGTGCCATGGGAGTGCCAGGTCACAGAGTGGAAGGGAGCCCCACGTCCTATCACCAGTGGGACATTACTGTCACACTGAGCCGGGTGCTGTGTGGGTATCCACATGGCACTTCCCAGCCAGGAGGCTGCAGAGGATGTGGCCGATGATGGGAGTAGTGGGCTAAGGGCGACCGGAGCGCATATCTGCGCAGGTGGGGCAACCAGAAACGAAGAGACCAGGTAAACCGTGAGCACCACGGCAAGGCACAGTGCCAAGGAGGGGTTGGAGTGGCGCGAAGCGCTAGAAACCCTTGGGGAGGGGAGTGGGAGGGGTAAGTATGCAGATGACTGGATGACTGGTGGTAACCTCAAGGGGTGAGTGACCACAAAGGGAGGGGGAAAGCCTTGAGCAGGGCAGCCCCACCAATATCCTGAAGGACAGTGGGTGACTGACCCTGAGGAAGGCAGAGCATGGCGCGCCCAGCGAGGGGACCAGTTTCTCAGATTTTTGTTATGCCAATTTTGGACCCCCTGCAAGGACAGTACCCAGGCAGCGACCTACGAGTCGCGCCGGAGGAATACAGGTGGGTACGGCGGGATATACCCGCATGAAGGCGGCGCCAGGGGGTTGGACCCTTCGGGGTGCCAGCCCTCCATAAGGGAGGCGGTGTTGGGACACCGGAGGGACGTTACCCTGAGGTATGGCTGGATCTGGGGTCTGGGATCATGGACCCTATGCCTTAGCCCTGCTGATTGGGTACAATATGCCCAGGGTGCCATGGACTGAGTGCCATGGACCTACGGATTGGGCATGAGATGGCATGGATGAGACGGTAAGGGGTGCTCTGGCGAGACCCCTGGCTTTCAGGGTGTCATGACATGCCAACCCACTCAAGACCTATTCTTTTTCCTCTTTCTTGGGTCTGAGTCAGGGATGCCCAGTGAAAGCTGGTGGCTACCCCGACGGTTGGACGTCAATCCCACATACACACCTGTGAACACACAATCAGCAGGCAAGGACAGAATGTAGAGACCTCTACAGGTTTCGCAACCACCGGCAGGGACCCACTGTGAAAGTGGTCCTGATGCCACGCCCATTTGTCCAGAAATGCTGAGCAGTTTTCTGCCATTGACTGCAGCAGGATTCACACCTGAACAGGGCTTGAGCGAAGGACTGAATGAGGTCCAAAGACTGACTGGGACTACCCCTGAGAGCAGTAACCCAGAGTCCCCATCCGATGAATGGGGCTATGCTAACAGCATATCAGTCCTGCTCGCCCCCTCCGGGAGTATAGCCACCCAGGCTGGGATTTGACAGAGTTCCAGAGGGTGGATTGAATAAGATACTCCCCCTGCTTCGATGCCAGCAAAGGGCGACCCACAGCTCGTGGACGCCCTATGCATTATGACGTCCCTCTTGGCTGGATTGTGCTGTCAGGTGAAGGCACCCCAGTCTGCACAGCCAGAAAAGCCTGAAGGGCCAACGACCGGTGAGCCCTGTCGCTGCAGCGTACGGATCCTGGCAGCTGTGACGGACTGTGACCGGACCAAGGAGGTGATGGTCGACGACATCCCCTCCTTCTTTTTTCCTTTCCCCTTTCCTATCCAGCCAGAGCCGTCCGATCAAGGTCCTGCCGCCCAGTTGCAAGTCTCTGGGGACTTGACCAAGATGATCGCGGCCTGTGCCAGGATTGGCTGCCCCTGAGCAGGATTTCGAGTCTTGCTCGGGTGATGAGGGCATGAGCGTGGTGCCATGAACGTCAGTGTCATGGACCTTAGGGACACGCAGGACGATGTCCTGCCGTCCAGCTTCCCCCCAACCGTGGCCTCTTAGGAGACCACGGCGAAACGCCCCATCAGCCCGCTGGAACACGGCGGAATGTGTGAGTTGGTGAGTGGAGTGCGTGTGAGGAGTGTGCTTGGCAGCAGGGGGTGAACAATGTCCTCCAGTGGGGGCCCACAAGATCCAGCAAGGTCTATTCTTCCTGGTAGATGGACAATCTACCTTATGGATGCACTCACGCATCGTCAAAGAGTGCCACCACAGCCTTGTGGTTACCCTGCGAGGGTCTGGAGGACCTGCATTCAGTGGGAACCCCAAGTCAACCTTAGGGGAGTCCCCGGTCTGGGGTAGTCTTCTTACAGCGCCCCCAAGTGTAGGCCGTATGTGGACGGCTGATGCCTACCTGCCTGCCTGAGCCAAGTGTGTCTTGCTTTCGGGTGTAGTAGTGATGTGTTGACTGTGATCTGAAGTGCTCTGACATCTCACTGTGGGCGCTGTCTACCCACAGTACCAAACCAGACCGCCCAGTTGCAAGTATCTGGGGATCTGGGAACCAGACCGCCCAGTTGCAAGTCTCTGGGGCTCTGCAGAATGTGTAGGTCTTCTCTTTTCCCTTATATGTGCACATGTATGTCATATCTTCTGTACCCCCCTATCCTGCGGGCAGAGGTTGCGACACCCATAGTAAATACATTCATCAGGATGTATTTCAGGATCCAAGCGGAGCCGTTAAGCCAAAGTAATTCATCAGACCATCAGGGTTGGACTTGAGGCGGTACGACCTCCACATCCTGGGTCCATACGCCTACACTAATCTCTGTTCCTCTCCCGCAGGTGTTGGGCACTCAACCCATCTCCCACTGATACATATACAGTCATATTTGCTGTCCGTATGGAGCTGACACGCCAGGCCACCAACTTGGGAAGATAGGCCCCAGACTGGCAGCAACACAGGGTAGTGTCCAGCCTATGTGTGCCTGAAAGTGGCTCCCAAACTTCAGCAGTCCCCTTGTTCGGGGTCGCCAACACCCAAACACAACTAGAAGGGCCAATCAAAGAAGAAACAGGTTGTTGGACTGCAAACAGTGGGACCCGCTGGGTAGTGCAGTCAAGTGCAGGCCCCCATATGCGGAGTACCCACCATATACGTGTACTTAGGCAGCACATTTGGTGTCAGAGTGGAGTCCAGACCCCAGTACAGTGCGTAGGTTGCAGCCACTGGGACTGTGGACACCTCCAACACATGGGCTGTTAAGAGGACGTTTCTGGCCTTCTGGTGCAGCACCAACACCCAGAGGCCCTGAAGAGTCTGTTCTGCACTGCAGCAGTGTAAGGTCTTGGAGTCAGACCGGTCCAGAAGATCCACTGATGACCAAGTCGGGTCAGTTCTTGTACAATCCCATGGCTGGGTAACCAGGGATAGGGTCACGAGGGGAAATGGCCATGTGAACCCAGGTATCGGCCAGAAACCTGGCAGCTGCAGGGGGTTGACACTGGGCCAGTCTGAGGTGCATAAAAAGTCGCAGCAACGTCCTGAGATAGTCCACAGAGCCGCCATGGCTAAGGGGGCACCTCAAAGATCCCCCCTAATGTAAGCTCTTGTGGAGGCTGTGGCTGTAAACAGCACTGCTTGTGGTATAAGTACAGTAACTTTTGGTGTCCCTGAGTGAAACTGAAGTAAGGTATGCTGAGTATTCTGACTGAAATATGTATGCTGCAAGTAGTCTGACTGAATCCAGGCACTGCAGGCGCTGGCATAGCCTCTGCAGTACCTCTATCCTGAATCCCGACTGATCCTGGATCCTGACTGATCAGTAGCAATCTGTACATTGTTCTTCTCTGCATCGCTGGGGTTGATGGGATCTAACGCCCACTGAAGGCATGGGTCCCAGCTCACTGAATGGACTGTCATCTGTTTCTATTTTTTCACCCACTGTTGGCACGTGGGCCCTTCCTTCATGGAAGTGGGCAGCCAGTGTCTTGATAGAACATTCAGTCTTCAATCTGGATAGGTGCTGGACGGAGGATAATGATGGCATGCCTGAACCATTTCCTCCTGTCACAGGATACCTTGAGTTTTAACTGATTGACTTTCTGTGCTGCTTGTTTTTCATTTGAATGTGTAGAGACCGCATTAGGTTGTTGTGCTAACCTGATGGTTCAGCCCAACAGAAGCACTGATGGGCAGAGGGAGGCCACACGGCTATAATCGCTTTTCCGTGTCAGTTTTCGCCAGCATGATTGCTGGGCTGGGGAGGGGAGTGTAAAACAATTTGAGCCGTAGGTGAAGTTTTACACTGTTCCGGGGCTACCATCCCCGGGTCGACCTTCTCCAAGCCCATGCGGCCTCCTCCCTTGCACGCGTAGCACAAGCAGAAGACCAGTCACATCCACATGAACTCAGTGAGCATCCATCCGGATTGCGAAATCGAAGCAATCCCTTTGAGGTCTAAACAACAAAGGAAAGAAAGCATGTACAAAAGGTCATAGGAACATGTAAATCCTCCAAACCATGTCCCGGTTAGGGTAAGGTACAATAATCATTGGAAATCACAAAGGAAGTGGCATCAAGGCAGGAGAGGGGGGGACAAAGGGAGCCCACTCTCCCACTCAGCACATCCTGGGTAGCCTGATTCAGGATCCCCAAGGAGGAAGAACAAAACATGCAAAAACAACAAGACATGGGTAAGGCCCATTGGCTGTCTAAGCCTACCCTAGTGGGGGGGTTGTCACTCTCCACTCCCCGCACTACAGGACCCCAGAGGCAGGGGTCTAGTGCCTACACACTTACTCTCCATCCTCCTCAGATATCCCAACTCAAGTCCCCTTGGGGCAGGAGATAGCCCCACCACACCACTGTAGGGGGGTGGTGGTCCTGGGTGCCTATAAGACTTAGGCCCCAGAAATTCTGTGGAAAAGGGGGTAAAGTGGTAAGTCGCCCATACCACCTCAGGATCCCAAGTCCCAAAAGGAAACAAGGGTAGTTGGGGGTAGCCAAGACCTTCACCCTGACACACGTAGAGGGGCAGGACCCAACTCCACACGGGCTCTGAGACCTAGCATGGGAAGCAGGGCTAAAAAACGGGCAAACCCAAAAATCAGAGGTTACCCACTTCAACACACTCTCCTGCCAGTGCAAATGGGGATTCGGAGAACTCCATGTGAGCACATCCGAAGGGCATCAGTCAAACATTATGCCCACCAGATATCCGAGTCTGGCTCCCTGATACCGTGTCACTGTCACAAGTCTGGTAGGCTGCGCACTTTGGTGAAATTCCCCTTAAGTGAAAAACAAGGGAGAAAAGAATGCACAAAACTCCCGCATAGGGTCAGCCTAAGGTCCAGGGAAGTGCATGCACAAGGGGTCTGGAGAGGAGTTGATTTTCCTAAAAGGGTTGGCCCTACCTCCCCCTCAGGTTGGAGCAAGCCAACAAACTCCAATACCCACTTCTTGAGGTCATTTTTGGGGACCTCAAAAAGGGCTTATGCATACATTCCTGAGTCCGATTTGAAGTCCAAATTGAGGTGACATATGGGTTCCGTCCGATCCCATAAGGGTAGGCCATAACCCAAGCTCCTCAAATATAAGGAATAGACACTGATGAGAGGCCATGGGTACAATATTGGCCCAAATCAGGAAGATGGCCTAACTTTCCCATGGCCCAGAAGTGACCTCATGAAATTTGGAATTTTCAACGAAATTCCAGAGAAAATTCAAAACAGTGAACCTGTGCACCAGTAACCTTCCGACAAATTCTCAATACAAAGTAGAGAGCACCATTGAAACATAGGAAAATATCCCAAGGTCCAACTCCTCATAGGTTCTTTACTGTTTACCCGCCAAGTGACTACATGACAGGGTGGTTTTCAGGGTCCATAATGTACATCTCTGGGACCATGTAAAACCACTATCCTATACACTTGGCAGACTTGGTTCCAATGGATTGGGTAAGTGATAGAACATACCAAAACAAGTTCAAATACCCAACGTAGACACTTTGGGGAGGTCTAGGGTCAAGTAACAAGGAGATTTGGCCCAAAGACCCAACTGAACCAAGTGAATGAAGTGAACACACAAATTGTGAAATCTCCAAAAAGTGTTAGAGATTGCAATGGTGTGGTAAGCCCAAAGTGAGTTATAACGAAGTAAAAGCATGCACGTAAAGTGGAGGGCATGCTCTTCCATTGGAATCAATAATTGAGTTCGAACTCAACATGTACACGAAGATGGGAGTTCAAAAATTCAACCCAGAACTGAGTAAATTTGGGCAATGTTCACATGACCAAATTTACTACAAGCAAAAAATTGACCAAAATGGCACATAGAAAATTGGTGGTGGCATAAAGACAAAAAAAGACAACAACCTATGGTGACCGTATATGGATAGTAGGGATAATGGAGACCACGAATGATCGAAAGTTCGACCAAAAACTCAATAGTAGTGGATCTCCATGGTCACCACAAGTGAACACATGAAAAATATAAAATTCAAGACACAATCACTAAAATTCATGTGTGGCCCTATGTACAATGAATCACGGCCGAACAAAGTGCATTAACGAAGGGAGCACCTGCCACAACACGCACAACCAACACTTAGACTCAAACTCCACACGAGCTTGGATCTCCAAGCTCGAAACGTAGGCCCATGACAGGCTAAAAATGAGTGATTTTTGGCATAAAATGACTATGCCAAAATGAGCTCAAAAAAGTTTAAAACTTCGAACCAAAAGATGTCGAAAGCGTCGAAAAGCAACCAAAACTCGAACATATATTGTTCGTACTCACCAAGTACCAACAAAATGAGCTCTTACCTTTTTTCCGTCGCCACTATATCTTGGAGATATAGTGGCGAACTTTGAGCACATGAAAACAAAGTGCTCAAAATGTCGAAACCAAAATTGACGCCAAAAATCACCAATGGCTCAAATGGCCTCCAACTAAATCGATAATGAAAGTAGAGACTCGTTGCTACGTTACCAAAAAGGATTTACAAAATACCCGACAATGACGCGACGCACAAACTGGACAAAGTGGCATCATGAACACAACAAAAATGCACTATTTATGCATGAAAGTGGGTCCCACCATGGAGTGTGGTGACCCACCACGACCATATCTCGACGTTGCAAAGGGAAGGGAAGGCAAACCAAAATGATTACCAATGTTGGGTTCACCCTGGAATCAATGAAATCAACTTGAGCTTGAGATTCACCATGGTCTCTTCACCACAACCAAAACTCAATTCAATCTTAATAATTAGAGCATATCTCCAAACTGGCTTGCAACTGACACAAACAAATAACATACCATTGTAGAGGAGAGTCATGCCATTCCATTGCATCTCTTCTCAAGAGAAATGGATGGAAAATCTCAATTTACGGTTAGGTTGAAGTGACTACATCAAATGCATAAGATATGCATGCCATGCCTAATCTAACAATGGGGGGTAAAAGAGAAAGGCACCGTAAGGTGCCGGCAACGATGCCTAAGCTATCCCTATACTTTAAATGGCTGGGCACCATGACGTTAAGGGGTTTTTGAAAATAGTGGCACCGGAACCTGAACTTGTAATTCCCTATCATAAACCAAGTATTGACTATTACAACCATGCAGTCAGAATTAATTCAGGTCGACAGGATGAAGTTGCCGTAAAGGCCAGTTCATGGTCTCGCGATTGGGGTCGCCAGATCCCAACTGGCAGTTCGCCCGCGAATTGGCGCGACGCACGTTCACCACCAGGCCGCCGCCAATATTTAACTTCTGTACCTATGCGAATTTGAGGCAAATTCGCATAGGTATCAGCAGGGCAATGAATTCCCTAATGACTGATACGAAAGCGGCGGAAAAACACGCCGAGTTCCATGATATCCCTCCTGCATGCTCAAGTCAAAAGTACAATGAAAGGAAAGGTTAAGTGGGGATGAAGGCTAATGATATCCCCTATCAAATCTCACAGTGTGGGCCTATAATAGCCTACACAAGGGAATGACGGGGGTCAGCACAAAGAGGAGTATGTGTCCCCATGACCGGGGATAAGGCCCCACAGGGGGGGCCGGGGGGCGCAGGGCATGACGGAAACCAAACACTCCCCTCCCTAGCTCAATGACACCGTTGAAGCGGAAAAGACAAAGGTGGTGACGTCGTGACCTAGAACCAGGAAAAAAACGGTGATGGGATGGGTGGGTAAACGATTTGGAGTGTAGGTGAAGTTTTACAGTTTTGCTCCAACACACGGTTCTGTCTCTCACAGAGAGGGTTAGACGTGTGGGTATAGGGCACACCTGTGGTTACCTGCACGTTGAGGGCATTTAGCACTCGTTTGTACCACCCAGTGTCACTGCAGATGCGTACATCCTCATCAGAGTGCACCTGCTTAGGTGCTCCATACGGTTCGAACCATTGTTCGACCAACATTTTCACAGTCTGCTCCCCTGTGATTTTCTTATTGCAAGGGAACACACGGGTGAAGCGAGATAGGCCACAGGTGACCACTAGGCAGCTATCATAGCCGCCGAAGCGTGGTAGGCCGTGGATGAAATCCACGTAGAGAAGAGAGTTAGCACAATAGGGTATGGGTAAGCTGGAGATCAGGCCCCTATCCCTACTGTCGCTCTGCTTGCTGGCATGACAGCCACAAGCTTCCACAATGGTCAGCATACGCGACCTCAGTTTAATCAGGTTTAGACTGGAGTGGAAACACTCACGGAAGAAGTCCACTGAGCGATTAGCGCCAGTGTGACCAGAACTGAGATGGGACCAATGTAGGCACCCATCCAGTTCTGCCTCAGGCACCACAATCCGGTCCTCGTAGAAGAGGTACTGATTGTTTTTATACCACTGGTGCCCGTCAATGACACGGGGTTCCAGACCAGTGCTGAGGGTTTGGAGAATTTGTTAATACACTGACTGATAGTCGGTTAGACTCCAACCCTCCAGGATTCCAGCAGTGCGCATGGACAGGTCAAGCTGGACATCCATACGCTGGAAAGCCTCTCTGGCGAGCGCCTCAGAGCTATCACCAATAAGCGCATCGAAGTTGTTGCGCGATATATAGTCAGACAGTTCATTCTTTATCCCAGGGATATGATGCACTGTCCGCCTGAACTGGCTCAGGTAAGTCCACCACCGCTTTAGCCTAGCTTTCTCCGGTGGTGGGCCCTTCTGAAAAGACTTCACAGGTTCCCTGGTCACACAGCCAGACAATAGGGTTAGATCCCAGGAGTCGGGATTGTGACGAAAGCACCAACATACCGGCTAGGAGTTCCTGGTCATAGGTGCTGTAATTGGAACGCGCTTGGTTCCATTTGCAATTCCAGTGTCCCAGTGGCACCAGTCGCCACTCACTGGCAGGATAGTCATGTTTCAACGAACCATCACGGTTCAGTCCACTAGTACGATAATGGCAGTGGGTTAGTTCAGCGGGTTTAAGCTCCTGCCATTGGTAGATCGTACCACCCCCCCCTACATCACTGGCATCAGTGATCAGGCCTATCTCGCCCTTAGGGCGGGGCACTCCCAGGCAGTTGGAGGAGGTAATCTTCTTCTTCAACTCCTGGAAACACTCTTCCTCTCTGGCGGTCCACCTCGAGCGAGTAGTTTTCTTGATTAGGTCAGTGAGGGGGGCAGAGGAGTAAGTGAAATTGTGGATGTGACGACGATAGAAATTACAGGCGCCCACAAAACTCCTCACATTGTGTAGACCCTTCTTAGCGTCATCGCGAATCTGCATGTCCTGTAGGGGCTGCATCTTAGGCGCGGCTGGTTTCCACCAGCCATACCCCACGTCGAAACCCAAATACTCCATCTCCTCTTTCATAAACTCATATTTTTCGAGTTTGATTCGGAGATGGTTTTCTTAACAGACAATGAAGAATTCACGGAGGAGAAGGACATGGTCCTCTTTGGTATTAGTACCTAAACTCACGTCGTCGATGTGAGCCTCCATTTCTGCACCCCGAGAAATCAACTCCTGTACTAGAGGCCTGCGCCTCAGTATGTACAAAATTTTGTTCATTAGCTCTTGGAAGAGCGCTGGGGCATTAGCCACCCCGAAAGGCATGACCTTCCACTTAAAGACGCGGCCCTTAGGGGTTATAAAAGCCAGCAGCTCTCGAGCTGTGGCGGTTAGGTCCACCTAACAGAAACCAGAGCGTTTGTCCATTTTTGTCTTGTACCTGCATTTGGCAATACGCTCCAGGGTATTTTCCATGTTAGGAATACTCCCTGAATGGTTCTGGGTTTTCTTGTTGACCTCACCATAGTCTACAACCAGTCGTAGGTCAGTCGACCCTGGTTTGGCAACCAGGAAACAGGGACTGCAGTGATGGGGGTAGTCCCCCTTCTTATATTCTTCAACGAGGCCAGCATCAATACATTCCTGGATCTGGCGCTCGATTTCTTCAACCTGTTCCTGTGGAGCAGGATAGGGACGACGCCTCACTCGCGTCTTTTCAAATTCAGGTTTCAGTTTCAGGTCCATCTGGACGAGTTTTTTACAAGAGAGGGGAGGCCGCAAGGCGCCAAACACCTCCTCATAGGTTATCAGCAGTTTCTTCAGGCGGGGGTCAAGGTTAAGACTCTCCAGTTTCTGAAGGAAATCCTCCTCAGCATGGAGGTTGCTCTTTCCATGTTCTTTCTTTTTCTGCCGATCAGCAGTTTCGGCAGGCACAGAACCATCGTCCCACTCAGGGGGACATTGCTGCCCATAGTGCAGAGAATACACTAGAGGTATCTCAGGATCAGGCAGCGTATAGGACTCATCGTTTTCCTCAGACCAGAAGGAGGATTTCCAGGTCTGTCTGAGGTATCGCAGCCGCTCTTGGCGCTCAATACCTTCGGCCTTCAGGTACAACAGCCCCCGGAATTCCTGAGTGTCATGCTCAGACAATGGCATGTCATTAGCAGCAGGCCGCGCCAGAGCATCAGCAGTCCGGGCCATGGATTCAGCTGTGTGCATAGGCTGCATGTGTAGCACTGGCTTCCCAACAGGGGAAGCGTGTTCAGAGGTGGACTCTAGATCTACCTCCTCCAGCAACAGCTGGGCTAGGAAGGCACTATGTTTTAGGTCAACACAGCTGGGATCAACAGGAGGGATAGTGCTGGCGATCTCAGACAGTTGGTCGTCAGCATGCTCTTTTACAGCTGCAGGTTCCAGATGGTCCTCGGGAGACTCACATCCTGTAAGTGTGGCAGATAGGTGCTCAGGAGATCGATTTTTGAGATCAAAAAGGGTCAGGCCACGATTTTCGGCCATGACCTCTTTCAGTAGCACCTGGTCTAGGTCACACAGGGGTACAGGATTGAGAGATCCATCGACGATGGACAGGAAACTGGCCCACTCAGGGGCCTGCATAGCTGTGTCTGAGTCCTCAGGCACATAGATGGGGCCGTTGGGGAGTTGCACCCTTCCCACGGTCATTCGATCTAGCATACGGCGCCAGTAAGCATGTTCACCAGAGCAGCGCCAGTCAGGGGTGCACATGACATCCCTTCCTCCCTCATAAGCAATTTTGGTTAGAACTTTCGCGAGCAGGGAGAAGGGAGGGTTAGCATACGCTAGGCCCATTGCTTTCCAGAAGAAACGGAAAGCATTGTTCAACTGTTTCGAGCAGTACAACTGCATGATGTGCTGTTGTTGGCTCGCAAACAATTCCACCTGGATCTCATCCAGGGTTACCTGAAGGGCTGCCAGTCCATTTTCAAGAACGTGACGGGCCAATTGGTAGTTTTCAGTACGATAGTTAGTCTTGGATGCGTAGCGCAGCCCAGACTCTTTTCGTCCTGACAGCTCCAAAGTTACGGAGAATAGCCCACTGCCAAAGTCGCAGTGCAAAGAATAGGGTCGCTGGAGAGACAGCATTTTTACCTGGGGGTTTCTTCGTAGGAAGTCGGTGCCAATGACGATGTCAAAGGCGTCGGTGTCCAGCACTCTGCAGTGTTGGGTCACGGTTTCGTCGCCCAGACATATAGTCACATCGACCCCCCCCAAGGAATGGATGGTACGCCCATCCCCTACTCTTATGGCCACGGTCTTAGTTTTCTTGAAAGTCCTTAGCAGGCGACGGGCCACTATGGAAAGTGTTGCACCGGTGTCAAGCACCGCTCGAAAAACCTGATGCCCGATTTTCACGAGGATCCAGAAAACCAAGTCCTCCTCTTTGGAGCCGCCCCCCTACTCCTCATCGGGGAACTTGACATCCACCCCTGCAGCAATGAGGGACCTGGCCGTCCAGGCCAAGCGCCTCTTCTTGGAGTTATTCCCCTCAGGGGTAGCGTTATACCCTTGGGGGCGCTTCTTGGGGTCACCTGCGGCAGGAGCGGGAGTAGCAGCAGGAGTGGGTGTAGCAACGGGCGCTGATGAGCGCCTCTGGGGGTTAGGGGGTCCATTTTTGCCACCCTCCTTGCCACCTCCTTTACCACCTTTATCCCCATTCGAGGGATTTCTGGCGGGTGTTTGGGTCTTCTGGCGTTCTGCCTCCTGACGCTTGAGTTTGTCACTCTCGCGTTTCTTTATGTGGCATTCGTCTTCGTAGTGACAACGCTTGCCACAATAGCTACAGGTGATGGTACACCTGAAATGGTCCTGATGGGCCACAGGTTTCCCATCCTTGGTATGCTGCTGTCGTTTCATCTGCAGCATACAACTACTGCGGTGATCGCAGTCACAGGCATGACAAGGCCCCCCCTTGTCATTGACAGGTTTGCAGTAGAACAGAGGGGGTGTACCTGCATCAGGATTAACCTCATTCATGGCACGTAGGTTACCCCTCCCCTTACCACCTCCCTCGTTGGCGTTAGTGGGATATTTAGGCCCTTTCCCTTTGCCACGTTTGGGGGTAGGGGTATCACCTCGACCAAAGTGCTTCTTGAGGAATTTCTCCATGTGGGAGTCATTCTCCCTCTCAAGAGCCAGCTCAATCAAGAGGTCCACCAGTTCATCGTACGAGTGGGTCCTACTCTTCCTCTCAGAGGTAGAGCGGCAATCATCCCACGTACGTTGGGGGATCTTACTCATGAGCCACAGGTGGGGCTCAGTGGCTCCGTAGGAGCCCATGTTCATCCTCGAAAACAGGTACTCCAAGTCGCACACATATTCAGAAATTCGCGCAGCAGATGGAAGCTCAGGGAGCATAGGTAGCTCCTCTATCTGTGTGCGCACACTGAGGTCAGTCTCATAGACTGGGAATGTTTTCTCCATCCTCAGGAGTACCTCTGCCCAGGTGGAACAGGCTTTCACAATCTGTTTGACCTGTTTTTGCAAAAATTTCTTTTTGCATGAGCGTTTCAGCAGTGAGCATTTGGTGGCCACATCCACATGGGATTGGCCAGTCAGCAAAAGGAACTCAGCAAATTCTTCTGCCCATTCGGGCAGATTTTTGGGGTCAAACTCCGGCAGTTCCAGCCGGATGTTCCCCTGGGCAATAGGTCTGGCCGTCTTCCCACCCCCCGGAGTTAGGCCTGAAGGCGACACGCCGGCAAGAGGTGCCGGGGCTGACAGCCCTCTTTTCTCAATCTCTGTGACAGGCACGTCCTGTAGTTCAGCCATGGGCACTGTCCTAGCACGAGGGTGAAAGGGGCTGGGGCAGGTGACCTTAGGCAACAGCCTTGAGACCCTTGATCTCTTGAGATCTTCGGCCAGGGTACTCAGTCCTGGAGAGAGAGAGGGCAACTCTGGCTTGGGTAAGGGTTCTGCAATACCCAGTTTCGCCTTAATGGCCTCCGATAGGGCCGTCACATCTCGATCTTCTGATCCAGACAGAAGTTTGGCCAGCAGTTCGGCGGTATGATCCAGGGCACCGTAGGTTGGCCCTGGATGATGTTGTTCCTGAACGCGAGTCGGGCCCACTTCGGGAGCCCTTGGGGTTGGACAATATGCTCTTGGATACTCGGGTCTCGGTCGTCTTGGCAGGGATGCTGTCTCGGCTCTGTCGGACGGTGGGCCAGAGTGCGTGTAGGACCCTAGGTCCGTACGTGGTCCGGATCCGTGTACTGCCAATGGCTCCTCTCCATCTTCTCCACGAATGGATTTGTAGTACTCCTCATGGAGGATGTATTCATCCATTTTCTTCCTCAGCTCCTCGTATTCCTCAGGGCCTCCAGTCGCTGTTGAGGATGAAGCCGGACAGGCGGATCGGGAGACTGAGGCTGCTACACGCCTGTGGAAATGCTGAAGGCTTTCTCCACCGTGGGCCGCTAAGGCCTCGGTGGTAAGGCCTTTATTTTCTTCCGCCCTTCTGCGTTCTGGATCTCCTTGGGACCCAGATGCGCCACTGAGATGTTGTGGAAGTCGGTAAGGTGGTTCATCCATAAGGTGGGCCATGCTGCCCATTAGCACTTGGACAGGTCTGATGGGCCAGGTCCTGACGCTTGGCGTGGACATGATGAACTTGTTGTTGAGCTTTGTGTGCTGCACTTCTTCTCAGGGTCGGTTCAAAAGGTCACAAGGGACTGTCTCTGCTACCGGAAAGATGTCCTTGATTTATGCCCTAGATATTTTGATGAAATCCTGCAGGTTTTGAAGTTGAAAACCCAAACCAAAGCAGCAAGTAGAGCAAGAACAGGATGTGGATCGAATCGATGATTGGTTTTGGAATCCAGTGTAACACAGAAGGGCTGCAGATAGACAATGCAGGTTTGTACACAAAGATTCAATCACAAAAGGATAATACAAAAGATTTTAGGTGAAAACTGGACTGACTCAGGCCTCCAAGATAGCAATAGGCACTTCATGTGCACTCTTTTGGGTGAAATGGTGCTGGTTAGGAATGTGGGGCATATATGTCAGGCCAACACAGAAAATGACTTGGCCAAGCAACTGAATTCAGAAACAGTCAAAAGGTAGGACCACAATAAGTGGTAGAAACAATTGAGTATAGGGGTCTTGGGGTGGGAGACCACTAGGCTTAACCTCCAAGGCCTAAAGCATGAAATGCCTATTTTATTTCGGTATATCCTCCATGAAGGAAGGTACCTCCGCTCAGTTGAGTGGTAGGGGTGAAATTCATGGGGGGCTAGGGTCACAACCCTAGTAACTTTGAGAAAGTGTACTTTAGGCTTCAAACGAGAGATAAAAACACTTAAGTTTGTCTTAGCATCAACAAAAGGGTTTTAAGGGGGGCTTGGCCTGGATCAAGCCCTCCAAGAAAGGCATGGTAGTGACTTTTTCTTACTCAGCCCAGTTTTCAAATAAAATCTTTTGTATTATCCATTTGCGATTGAATCCTTGTGTTTATACCTGCTTTGTCTATCTGCAGCCCTTCTGTGTTACACTGGATTTCAAACTATTCATTGATTCCATCCACATCCTGTTCTTGCTCTACTTGCTCCTTTGGTTTTGGGATTTCACCATCAAAAACCTGCAGGATTTCATCAAAATCTATAGGGCACTAATCAAGGACATCTTTCTGTAGGTCCCCCGTGCCAGACGTTGCCGGAGCCTGGGGGGTTAGGCCCTCGGTGGGGCCGGGGGTGTGGGGGTGCACGGTGCCGGAGGGCCGGGCGGCAGTGGTGTCGGTCGGGGTAGCGGTGTGCTCCTTTGTGGGGGGGCCGTCGGGCGGCGTGTGTACTGGCTCCGCTCTCGGCCGGTCAGGTGTGCCATGGTGTGGGCGGGGTCCCGGGCGGGCCTGTGTTGCTGCCGCTCGGCTGGCTGCCAGCCGCGGACCCTGCGCAGGCGCGACGGGCGGTGTTAGGGGTGTCGGGCTTCCTGTGGGGCTCTGGGCCGGTTCCCTGTGCGGGTGTGCGGTGCCGGGGGGTTGCTTGGGCTGGGTGCCCACCGCCCCGGTATTCGTGGGGCTGGGTGTGGTTCCGCTCCCGGCAGGTGATGCCCGGTATCTCCTGTCCCCTGTGGTCGTGTGGTGTTGTGTTGGTTGTCGTTGCGCCGCCCGTTTGGACGCACGCTCTTGTCCGGGGCTCTGTGGTGTGCCGGCCCTAGATGGTGCCGGATCGCCTGTAGTCCGCGTGGCTTCGGTGGCGTGCTGTTGGTGTGGTGCGGCGACGGGTGTGGGGGGGGCGGAGGTGGACGGGCTGGGGGACGTGGAGGACGTTGCGGCCGACATTCGGGCCCGTACATTTGTGGCCCTAGTTGGCGTCGTGGCGCGGGATTGGCACGGGAGGGTGGTGATGGTCGCGGTGGTTCTCCGGGGGGAGTAGGATGAGCCGTCGAGCCGGGTACCTCTGGCCATCATCCTGGCCACCGCCGCATTGCCGTACGTGCCTGGTTGCGGCGGCGGGACTTGCGGCTGCTGGGCACGCTGTACCAGCGACTGGAGGCTGCGTGGAGGGGGGATGCCCCTCCACGTGAGGTAGGCCGCCATCAGCCTCTTGGTCGCCCCCGGGGTCAGGGCCCCGCCGCGGTGGAAGAAATCCCCCTACTCGGCGCCATGGGCGCCGCGGGTGATGCCCATCGCCCATTCCGCGTCCCCCATCAGCCAGCCGAAGGCGATCCGGAGGCGGGTGGTGAGGGTGACGACGATGGTGCGGTAGTTGTTGAGGTTCATGGGGGTGACGTAGCCCCAACTGTCCGGCAGATTGCCCATGGGGGGTAGACTGCCCCGTGGCGCGTCGTCGTCGTGTTCGTGGTCGGGACGTAAATTGTGGGGTCCGCCCCCGGGTCTGGCAGCGCCCAGGTTGGTGCGCGCCAGGGGGGGCGGGGGGGTGGTGTCACCGGGTCTCCGTCGGTGAGGACGTCCAGCCACTCGACGTCGGGGCTGTCCTCCCTTGCGCCGTCGTTCCAGACATTTTGCCGGATCAGAGTGCGCAGCGTCCGGAGTGTGAGGTCTTCGTCTTGCGTTTCGCGCGGCGGCGGAGCCGTGCAGAGTCGATGCGGTCGCCGGCAGAGTGGGCACGACCACAAGTTCGCGATGCAGGGGCTGCAGAACCAGTGCAGCTGCTCAGTGCCGCCGCAGCCGAGGTCATGTCCACGAAGCGTGTTGCCGTCTTCGCCGTTCACCTCCATGCAGACCCCGCATGGGTTCCCCGGCCGCGGATGTGGAGCTTCACCTTCGCGCATCCTGAGAAGAGGTATTGTTTGCAGGACGATTGGGCCTCTACACGGGAGGGGGCGCGCGCGCTCCTGGCGGTGCTACGGCAGGTGCTTGGCGGTCGCCGCGAGGCGGTGCGTGTGGCTAGTCGCTCGGCTGTATATGTTGGTAGTGGATGGGGAGGTTAGAGTACGTGCGGCGGTCGGGGGATGTTTGTTGTGCCTCCTGTGCGTACACCTGGACGTGGTGCTGTAGCTGTGCGTCCGCCCTCTTGATGGCGGTGAGCTGCATGTGACGTATTGTGGCCCTAGGTTCTGGGGCGTGTTCGGCGACGACCCTGTACAGCTGGAGTGGCACCGCTCCCCTGAGTACCGCCTCCTTGATCTCAGGTTGCCGCCCACTACCCGCCGCCACACCCTGCTCGGTGCCCCAGCAACAGGAGCCCTCCACGGAGTACATGCCTGGGGGACACCCTGGCACCATCTCACGGCACCCCTCCCCGGCTGGCGCAACGCTGGACAAGGACCGGGTGGCCATGCCCCCCCCACCCCCCCGACTGCGGCAGCAAGGGGGCGCGGGTCCCTTGGACGACGCGGAACTGAGGGCGCTCTACGGGATCCACGCTTCCACGCCCTCGAGCGAGCTGGTGGCAACCCTCTGGGGACATTTCCGTGACGTCGATCCAAACAGGCTCTTCGCCGTGCTTCCCCTGCCACACGCCGAAACAACCAGAATCTTTGTGCGGCAGCTCCAGGCGCTCGTCACCCCCGGGGCACAGGTCTCCGACGACCTTATTGAAGCGTTGATCTGGTGGTTCAACACCCACCAACCAGCCCAGGGGGGCGTGTGGGTCCCACACCTGGGCTGGGTACACACGCTCATTGCGCCGCCGACGGACCCCAGGCCCGCGCCCAGCACCGGGGGCCGGGAGCGGGTCGCCCCGCCACCGAGGCCCGAAACCCTCCGTATCCCGTCGTACGAAGGCCTGGCGGCATGGGAAAGCGGGACCGCCCGTAGCAGGGGGCACAACCTCACAAGCCTGGCGGCACGCTACCTGGAGACGACGCGCGCGGCGCCCCCACCGCGCGAACGCGACCCCGGCACCATCGCCATGATCGTGTTGGACAATGGCCACTACTACCAAGTGCGGATCATCCCGCACCCGCAGAGGGGCCACTGGAGCTTGGAAGCCGTTGGCTCCATGCTCCCGGCGACGACGGACCTGCCGGACAGCCCCACCCCCCTTCTCTCGGACCAACCCCCGGACCCCCTAACGGCCGTCGTGTCGGGGACCGCAGGCACCTGGCACCCAGGCCATGCCCTCTACCGCCTCTGGCGGTGGGCGCGACGCCCCTGGCCACACACCAGGGCGTGGTCAGCGGCGTGTAGGTTCTACCTCGACGGCCGACAGCAGTTGGAGGCCATCCGGGAACGGACGGCAGAGACCCCCACTGCGACCAACCTGTGCCCTGTCTTCGCGATCCACCAGATCCGGGCGCTGGCGCTGGGTGAGCAACTGCAGCCCGCCATCTGCACTGACACGGAGGCCCAGGCGGCGCACGCGGCCCTGGTGCACGAAATCTTCAGTGCCCTCCGCAGCGCCCTTGTGCGACGCGTGGGTAACCCCCCAGGGCCCTGAGCCACAGCCGGCCACGGGACCTGGAGCGGCGACGCGCAGCCGCACACGCGCGGCAAGAGCCCCGCGCCGGCCATGCGCAAGGGGAGAGACGACACGGCGGACGCGGGATCGCCTCCTCTCGCCAGAGGGCCGGACGATGAACGTCACGCCACAGGCTGCAGAGTCGGCCACGAACCACGACGGCCCCGGGCGAGCAGACCTCGCCCAAAAAGACCCCCTCGTACAACCCAACAATGCGCGGCCGCGCAACACACTCCAGCAACGCCCGTTGACCGGGCACACCAGCGGGGAAGGCGTCAACCTACCCGGCACATGCAACCGGCGCCCAAGAGGTAGAAGCTAGCCTTAGCAGCCCATGGTGTCCGACACGAATGAAGTTCCAACGACGTCCTCCCACATCCCCCGGACGAGGGCCGCACTGCCCGGACCCCCGCGACCCGCCTGCAACAGGAAAAGGGGGCGGCGCAACACCCGGACCCGGCATCCCACCTGACCCTCCTCTCCCGCGTAACGGATCCACGAGGGGCCGGGCAAAGGGGCCAGCCATACACGCGGGGCCCACGGCCAAGCCAACGACCGCGGGAGTGTTGTTGAACACCGCGATCCACCAGATCCGGGCGCTGGCGCTGGGCGAATGACGACAGCCTGCCATCCGCACTGCGACGGGGGCCCGGGCGGCACACACGGCCCTTGTGCACGAAATCTTCGGTACCCTCCGCAGCGCCCTTGTGCGACGCGTGAGAAACCCCCAGGACCCTGAGCTGCACCCGGCCACAGGACCTGCAGCGGCAGCGCACAGCCACACACGCGCGACACGAGTCCCGCGCCGGCCATGCGCAAGGGAGGAGACGACACGACGGCTGCGAGGATGCCTCCTCCCACAAGGGGGCCGGCCGATGGACGTCACACCAACAACTGCGCACTTGGCCATAAACCGCGACGACCCCGGGCAAGCCAACCCCGCCCAAAAGGACCCCCTTGTACAACCCAACGGCACGCGGCTGCGCAACACACCCCGGCAACGCCTGTCGGTCGGACACACCGACTGGAACGACATCAACCTGCTTGACACGTGCAACAGATACCCGAAGAGGTTTGAGGTTTGGTTTTGCGGGTACTAGACGCCTTTCGGCCCCTGGGGGGCCACCTGGTCGGGCCAGGTGATATCCTCCCCACCGGGTCCTAGTGGGGGGCCCTCCAAGACGCACCTCCTGCCTGGTGGCGGAGTCCCCCGGGTTCACAGGGCTCGGAGCCCCGTCCTCCCCCGGCTTCCCCGTTTCGCCACTCCCCGGTCAGTGCATCAATTCGCAGCCGTGGCTGCGGGCGCTTACCCACTGCGTCGCCCCCCTAATGCGTGGTCGCCCAGGGCGCCGGCGCAGCCGGGCCCGTGCTACTGGCTTGTCGCCAGTGGGACCCCCTTTGGCTGGCGTGGAGGCTGCCTAGCCTAGGGGTTGGGGCGTGGCGCTGTGCGTCACTACTGCCTTGGCGGGTGCAGTGCCCCGTCTGTGTGTGCGCGGCGCTCGCGGCCGGTGCGGGGGGCTCGGGCCGGTACCTGGTGTTGTGTCTCTCTCGTTTCCTCCTTCCCGCCCCGCGTGTTCCGCGCTGCGTGTGGCGGGCCATCCTGTCCGGGTGTCCCTTACCCTCGCTCGCTGGTACGCCATTCCACGCGGTCTGTGCGCTCCGCGCGCTCGGGCCGGTTGCCCTTCTGGTAGTCCCTGCGTGCCCTTTGCGTGTGTGTGCGCTCGCGCTCCCGCGGCGTTCGCCCCCCCCCCTCCTGGGTGGTGTGGCGTGCGCACCTCGCGCGGTCCCGGGACTGGGCGCTGGTAGGGCCGTTCCACGTGGTCCGTGCCCCTCCGCGTGTCCTGCCCCGGTCCCTTGCTCCGTCTGGCGTGCTTGGGGGGGGGCGGTCCGGTCCCGGTTCCCCCCTACTTGGCTTGGGGTTGTGGGGGTGGCGGTAGGGCGTCCCCGGGGGGGTTGCCGTCTACTGTTGCGAGGGGCGCCCCGGGTCAGGGGCTCCCCCTCCCCCGACTGCCCGCCCACTGGGCGGGCTGTTGGGGTCTGCTATCCACGTGTTGTGGGCGCGGGCGTGCGGGTGTGGGGGCCCTTTCTCTGTCCCCTCGGCCTGCACGCCCTGTGGGGGCTGCGCGCCGCGGTGCGGGTCCGTCGTGTTCGTGTGCCGGGGGGCGGGCTTGGGGGGGGGGGCGTGCGCCGTACCCCCCGTTTGTGCGGCCGGGGGGGGCCTGTAGGGCGGGGGGTCGCTCTGCCTCGTTCCGTCCCTCTGCCTTCCCTGGGCAGGCAACAAAGCTGGTGTCACTGGTGTCGTGCTGACCATGGGGGGCGTGGCCCCCCATACCACTCCGGTTCGTGCTCGCCCGTCTTCTCTGGGCGTGATCTGTGCGGCGTCCTGGCGCGTTGGCGCGGGCTTGCTTGTTCTCCGCGGCCCCTGTGGGAGCCGGGGGCTGGGGCGGGGGGGCGGGTCGCGCTCCGGCTCCTCTCTCGGGTGTGGGGGGGGAGCATCCCCACTGCCTCGGGGGGTGGGGGCCTGGGCCCCCGCGGCTTGCGGGCCGGTGGGGGGGGGGGGGGGGGGGTCGCGCCGCGGCCTCCCTGCTCCCCTTCTGGGTGGCGGCCTGCGGTACTCAGTCGTGGCCCCCCTCGTGTCGTCGGCGCACTCCCTTCCGGCGTGTGCGCGCGGTCGGGGTCGCGGTGCCGCCCCGGGGTTGGGAGGGGTGAGGGGCGGCCCGTGGACCGCTCCCCCGGGGGCCCCTGCAGAACTGGACCCCCCCTCTGCCCTCCCTGAGTGGGCTGCGGTCACGGGAGGGTCATGTAGGGCGCGGCCTCCATACTGTTCCGGTGCGCCGCCGTGCGCCGCCCCCAAGCCTGGTGCATGCGTTGCTCCGGCACGCTGGTGTGGGCTCGCCCTGCGGCCGCGACCCCCGCAGAAGCAGGCGGCTAGGGGCGCTGGGGCGGGCAGTGTGCAGGTCCAGCCGCATCCCCCCCCCCCCCCCGCGTCGCGGTCCCTTCTGGGGGGGGCGGAGGGCCGCCCCTGTGGCTCCCAAACTGGGGGGGGGGAGCTGGGGGGGGGGGGGGGTTGGGGGGGCCGCCCCTCCGCCCCCCCTGCTCCATCGGGCGTCGGCCTGCCATCTGTTGTCTCCGGCGTGCCCTCCGGGGTATACTCGTGCCGTGGGGGTTGCCGGGGGGCCGCGGGCGTCGGGCGCGGTCCGGTCGGCCGCCGACGGGCCAGTGCGGCAGGGGGGGGGGGGAGGGGGGGGGGAACCCCCCCGCCCTGGTTCGCATCCCCGTCTTCCCCGGGTCGGCCTCTGATAGTTTGCGCCGTCCTGGGCGCCGCCGGTCTGCCATCGGCCGGCAGCGGGCGGGGCGTGCGGGCGCCTGCCCCTGCCGTGGTGCCCCCGCACCCCGGGTGCAGCGGCCTCTTCGGGGGGGGTTCGGGGCCGCCGTTTCTTCAGTCTGCCTCCGTCCGCTCATGGGCCTGAGTGGGAGGGGAGGGGGGGAGTGGGGGGGGCCCTCTGGTCCCCTGGCGCCGCCTCCTGATGGCCGGGGGGGGGGCGGCATGGCGGTCCCGGCCCCGGGGGCCAGCCATCGGCGGGGGGGTCGCACCCTTCCCCCGCCCCCCTCTACCTAGAGCCGGACCCTCGTGCAGGCCTCCGCTGGGGTCCCTCATCCCCCCTGCCGTTGTCGCGCGGCGCTGGCCGGCCGGGGGCGGCCGTGAGGGTTAGCGGTCAGCGGTTAGCGGGCTGCGGGGCAGCAGGCTCCCCCCCGCGCTCGTTGTCTCCGCCCTCCCTCCCGCGGGAGGTGGCGCGCGCTGCTGCGTCACGCCGTACCGTGGGGGCGGCGTGGGTCGGGGGGCCCAGCTCCCCCCCACACTTTCTTGCGTCCGCCTTCTGGGCCGTCACCTGCGCCGCCGCTTGTGTGGGGGCTGGGGCTGTGGCAGCGGCGGGTTGCACCGGCGGTAGCGCCACTGGGCGAGGGCGCTGCGCAAGGCCCGGGGGAGCCAGTTGTTGGCGTCCGCATCCGTGATGCGGAGCACCGCTCCCCCTTCAAGGAAGGCCGGCCACGTCGGCTCCCTGTCGGGCCACGCCGCCCGGATCACTGACCTGAGGATCCTCTCATGGTCCTCTGGGGCTGCCCAACCCCCCGGGGGTACCTCCCAGTTTCCTCCGTCCCTCCGGAGGAGCACGGCATCCAAAGGCCGGTTCCTCATCCCCCTGGTGGTCCCCTGGTTGGCCCAGCACAACCACCCGTACACCTCCCCAACCAGGGGGAGGGCCTCCTCCCCCAGAGGGTCCGGGACCGTGCCCCAGATCCGGTCCCAGGGCCGGGCCCCTTCTGCCCCCCGCGCTGGCTCCTCCCGCTGCCCCTGTGCCTGCGGCGCCGATGCCGCGCCTGCTCCCCCCTCGCCGAGGCCATCCGCGCCGGCTCCGCTCTCGGCGCGGGGGGGGCTGGCTTGTGCTGGGGTTGTGGGGGTTGGGGGGGGACGAGCTCGCCAGCGTCAGGGTCGACGTTGTAGAGGTGGTGGTGGTGGTGGTGGTGGTGGTGGGTGTGGTGCGCCGGCATCGGTGTGATGCCGGGGGGGATGCACCTCACCGGCTGCACGTCCGGCTGCGGGGGCGCCCCGCTCCCCGCCCCCCTCCCTTCGGCCCGCCCTCCCCCCCGGGCTCCCATGCCCGGTCCCACCTGTCCCTTGCGGCCCGCGGCGCCCTTGCCCTTGCCCTTGGGACCCTTTCCGGCCCCCTGCCCGTGCCGCAGGTTCCGCCCCCTGTCCCCCACGCCCTGGCCCGCCCGCTCGCCCACCGTCTCTCGCCCCGCTCCCTGCACCTGGGCGCCCTGCCCACGCCCCTGCGCGCCCTTTCCGTGCCCTGGTCTCTTCCGGGCCCCCTGCCCTGCGTCGCGCCGTCCGCTTCCTGCGCTCTGTCCCCCTCCGTTGCTGCGCCCTTGCTCCCTGCCGCGTGTGCCCTGGCCTGCTCCTTGCGCGCGCTCCTGCGCACCCCCCCTGTCGCCTCCTGTCCCCCGCTCCGCGCTCCCGTGGCTGGCCCGCAGCTCTGCCTGCGCGCCGTTCCCTCCTTCCTGGATCACGCGCCGGCGTCCAGCTGTCTTTGCAGCTGCGGCAGCGTGACGCCCTGGACACAGGAGGTCACCGCCGTTACGGTGGTCCACCTAGTGCGGCTCCCCCCGACACCACCTGACGACCCCCGGGGGCCCAGGGCCCATGGCCCCGCCCCAGACTGGGGGCTGTGGCGCGACGCGTGGGCCGCGTGGCTCCCCCGCCTCCCCTCCCAATGCCGATGGATGGCCGCCGGCCCCCGCCCGTGCGGGGCTGACGCCACAGCCGTCCCCCCATCCCCTCCCCCCCTCCCCCCCGCAGAGCACCGCACGGCACTGCCCACGGCACGGCACTGATGCACCAGGAGCTAGTGGGAAGGGCGCACCTGCCACCACGCATGCCTACCAGGATAACAGTGATGGCGGACTCCGATGGCTCCCCCCAGCGGGACGACCGCCACCACTGCCGGTCCCGCTCTCGCTCCCCCGTCTCCCCAGAGTGGACGGGTGAAACCCCCGCGGAGGGCGAGGAGCGGAGGCTGGCGGAGGCGGCGGTGCTGGTCGGGCCGCCGCCGCCGGCCCAGGAGCCTGAGCCAGCCGAGGTGACCGCCCCCGCCGCCCAAGCAGCAAGCCCTGCCGCCCCGCCCCGGGAGGAGGCCCCAGACGCGCGGGAAGCGGAGACCGCAGCCCCAGCGAGCCACGCCGCGGCCCAGACCGCGGCCCCCGGCACGCGGCCGACACGGGGGGTAGCCCCGGCGCAGGAACCGGGCGCATCGCCGAGGGCTGCCGCAGCCGCAGAGGGGAGCGGGGAGGGCGCACGAGGGGTTGCAACCGCGGCCCCCTGCAAGCCGCGCCACCGCCTCGGCCGGCCACGCCGCGGCCCCCAGCACGCCGCGAAAGCGGGAGAAGGACCCCGCACGGGCCACGAGCGCCTCGCCGGCGGCCGCCGCAGCAGCAGCAGTGGGCAGGGGGAGCGCGAAGTACCGCGCCAACGCCAACCCCACCCACACCCACACCAGTCCCCCCAAGCCGTTCCCCCCCAAGCCCTTCCCCCCGGGGCGGGCGCGGCACGTCCGCCTCCGGCGCCCGAGCGCTCGCCGCCAGGCCTCACGCTGCCGCAGCTGCAAAGACAGCGGGACGCCCGGCGCGTGATCCAGGAGGGAGGGGACGGCTCGCAGGCAGAGCTGCGTGCCAGCCACGGGAGCGCGGAGCGGGGGCCAGGAGGTGACAGGGGAAGTGCCCAGGAGCGCGCGCAAGGAGCAGGCCAGGGCACGCGCAGCAGGGAGCAAGGGCGCAGCAGCGGAGGGGGACAGAGCGCAGGCAGCGGACGGCGCGACTCAGGGCAGGGGGCCGGGAAGGGACCAGGGCACGGGAAGGGAGCGCAGAGGCGCGGGCAGGGCGCCCAGGTGCAGGGAGCGGGGCGAGGATTGGTGGGCGAGCGGGTGGGCCAGGGCGTGAGGGACAGGGGGCGGGACCCACGGCACGGGCAGGGGGCCGGAAGGGGGCCCAAGGGCAAGGGCAAGGGCGCCACGGGCCCCAAGCGACAGACGGGACGGGGCATGGGAGCCCGGGGGGGAGGGCGGGCCGAAAGGAGGGGGGCGGGGGGCGGGGCGCCCCCGCAGCTGGACGTGCAGCCGGTGAGGTGCATCCCCCCCGGCATCCAGCAGATGCCGGCGCACCACACCCACCACCATCACCACCACCACCACCACCACCTGTACAACATCGACCCTGACGCCGGCGAGCTGGTTCCCCCCCAACCCCCAGGACCCCAGCACCAGCCAGCCCCCCCCCGCGCCGAGAGCGGAGCCAGCGCGGATGGCCTCGGCGGGGGGGGGGGCGGGCGCGGCATCGGTGCCGCAGGCACAGGGGCAGCGGGGGGAGCCGGCGCGAGGGGCAGAGGGGGCCCGGCCCTGAGACCGGGACTGGGGCACGGTCCCGGACCCTCTGGGGGAGGAGGCCCTCCCCCTGGTGGGGGAGGTGTACGGCTGGTTGTGCTGGGCCAACCAGGGGACCACCAGGGGGTTGAGGAACCAGCCCTTTGAGGTTTGAGGTTTGAGGTTTGATTTTGCGGGTACTAGACACCTTTCCGCCCCGGGGGGCCACCTGGTCGGGCCAGGTGATATCCTCCCCACCGGGTCCTAGTGGGGGGCCCTCCAAGACAAACCACCTGCCTGGTGGCGGAGTCCCCCGGGTTCACAGGGCTCGGAGCCCCGTCCCTCCCCGGCTTCCCCGTTTCGCCACTCCCCGGTCAGTGCATCAATTCGCTGCCGTGGCTGCGGGCGCTTACCCACCGCGTCGCCCCCCTAATGCGTGGTCGCCCGGGGCGCCGGCGCCGCCTGGCCCGTGCTACTGGCTTGTCGCCAGTGGGACCCCCTTTGGCTGGCGCGGAGGCTGCCTAGCCTAGGGGTTGGGGCGTGGCGCAGTGCGCCACTACTGCCTTGGCGGGTGCAGTGGCCCGTCCGTGTGTGCGCGGCGCTCGCGGCCGGTTCGGGGGGCTCGGGCCGGTACCTGGTGTTGTGTCTCTCCCGTTTCCCCCATCCCGCCCCGCGTGTTCCGCGCTGCGTGTGGCGGGCCGTCCCGTCCGGGTTTCCCTTACCCTCGCTCGCTGGTACCCCATTCCACGCGGTCTGTGCGTTCCGCGTGCTCGGTCCGGTTGCCCTTCTGGTAGTCCCCGCGTGCCCTTTGCGTGTGTGTGCGCTTGCGCTCCCGCGGCGTCCGCTCCCCCCCACTGGGTGGTGTGGCGTGCGCACCTCGCGCGGTCCCGGCACTGGGCGCTGGTAGGGCCGTTCCACGTGGTCCGTGCCCCTCCGCGTGTCCTGCCCCGGTCCCTTGCTCCGTCTGGCGTGCTTGGGGGGGCGGCGGTCCGGTCCCCGTTCCCCCCTACCTGGCTTGGGGCTGTTGTTGCGAGGGGCGTCTGAGGTCAGGCGCTCCCCCTCCCCCGAGTGCCCGCCCACTGGGCGGGCTGTTGGGGTCCGCTACCCACTGGCTGTGGGTGCGGGGGGGTCCGGGTCTGGGGACCCGTCACCAACCCCACAGCGCGCGCTCTTGCGAGCTGGCTTTGCGCGCTGTGGGGGCGGCATGAGGGTGCCCAGGGGGGCGCCTCTTGCCTGGGTGCGGGGCGTCCGGGGTCGGGCGCTCTCCCACCCCCGACTGCCCGCCCTCTGGGCGGGCTGCCGGGGCCCACTACCCACTGGCTGTGGGTGCGGGGGGGTGCGGGCGTGAAGACCCGTCCCCAATGCCACAGCGCGCGCTCTTGCGAGCTGGCTTTGCGCGCTGTGGGGGCGCCATGAAGGTGCCCGGGGGGGGCGCCTCTTGCATGGGTGTGGGGCGTCCGGGGTCGGGCACTCTCTCAACCCCGACTGACCGCCCTCTGGGCGGGCTGCCGGGGCCCACTACTCACTGGCTGTGGGTGCGGGGGGGTGCAGGCGTGGGGACCCGTCCCCAACCCCACAGCGCGCGCTCTCGCGAGCTGGCTTTGTGCGCTGTGGAGGCGGCATGAGGGCGCCCGGGGGGGGCGCCTCCTGCCTGGGTGTGGGGCGTCTGGGGTCGGGCGCTCTCCCACCCCCGACTGCCCGCCCTCTGGGCGGGCCGCCGGGGCCCACTACCCACTGGCTCTGGGTGCGGGGGGGGTGCGGGTGTGGGGACCCGTCACCAACCCCACAGCGCGCGCTCTTTGCGAGCTGGCTTTGAACCCAACGGCATGCGCTCTTGCGGGCTGTGAGGGCGGCACAGGGGCGCCCGGGGGGGGCGCCTCCTGCCTGAGTGTGGGGCGTCCGGGGTCGGGCGCTCTCCCACCCCCGACTGCCCGCCCTCTGGGCGGGCTGCCTGGGCCCACTACCTACTGGCTGTGGGTGCGGGGGGGTGCGGGCGTTGGGACCCGTTCCCAACCCCACAGCGCGCGCTCTTGCGTGCTGTGGGGGCGGCTTGAGGGTGCCCGGGGGGGGCGACTCTTAACTGCGTGTGGGGCGTCCGAGGTCGGGCGCTCCCCCACCCCCGACTACCCGCCCTCTGGGCGGGCTGCCGGGGCCCACTACCCACTGGCTGTGGGTGCGGGGGGGTGCGGGCGTGGGGACCCATCACCAACCCAAGAGGGCGCGCTTTTCCGTGCTGTGGGGGCGGCTTGAGGGTGCCCGGGGGGAGCACTCTTGCCTGGGTGTGAGGCGTCCGGGGTGGGGCGCTCTCCCAACCCCGACTGCCCGCCCTCTGGGCGGGCTGCCGGGGCCCACTACCCACTGGCTGTGGGTGCGGGGGGGTGCGGGCGTTTGGACCCGTCCCCAACCCCACAGCGCGCGCTCTTGTGAGCTGGCTTTGCGTGCTGTGGGGGCGGCACGAGGGCGCCCGGGGGGGGCGCCTCCTGCCTGGGTGTGGGGCGTCCGGGGTCGGGCGCTCTCCCACCCCCGACTGCCCGCCCTCTGGGCGGGCTGCAGGGGCCCACTACCCACTGGCTGTGGATGCGGGGGGATGCGGGCGTGGGGACCCGTCCCCAACCCCACAGCGCGCGCTCTTGCGAGCTGGCTTTGCGCGCTGTGGGGGCGGCATGAGGGTGCCCGGGGGGGGCGCCTCTTGCCTGGGTGTGAGGCGTCCGGGGTCGGGCGCTCTCCCACCCCCGACTGCCCGCCCTCTGGGCGGGCTGCCGGGGCCCACTACCCACTGGCTGTGATTGCGCGGGGTGCGGGCGTGGGGACCCGTCACCAACCCCACAGCGCGCGCTCTTGCGTGCTGTGGGGGCGGCTTGAGGGTGCCCGGGGGGGGCGCCTCTTGCCTGGGTGTGAGGCGTCCGGGGTGGGGCGCTCTCCCACCCCCGACTGCCCGCCCTCTGGGCGGGCTGCCGGGGCGCACTACCCACTGGCTGTGGGTGCGGGGGGGTGTGGGCGTGGGGACCTGTCCCCAACCCCACAGCGCGTGCTCTTGCGAGCTGGCTTTGCGCGCTGTGGGCGCGGCATGACGGTGCCCGGGGGGGGCGCCTCTTGCCTGGGTGTGCAGCGTCCGGGATCGGGCGCTCTCCCACCCCCGACTGCCCGCCCTCTGGGCGGGCTGCCGGGGCCCACTACCCACTGGCTGTGGGTGTGGGGGGTTGCGGGCGTGGGGACCTGTCACGGACCCCACAGCGCGCGCTCTTGCGAGCTGGCGTTGCGCGCTGTGGGGGCGGCACAGGGGCGCCCGGGGGGGGCGCCTCCTGCCTGGGTGTGGGGCGTCCGGGATCGGTCGCTCTCCCACCCCCGACTGCCCGCCCTCTGCAGCCCTCGCGAGCGCGGAGCCGGGGACAGGAGGTGACAGGGGAAGTGCCCAGGAGCGCGCGCAAGGAGCAGGCCAGGGCACGCGCAATAGGGAGCAAGGGCGCAGCAGCGGAGGGGGACAGAGCGCAGGCAGCGGACGGCGCGACTCAGGGCAGGGGGCCGGGAAGGGACCAGGGCACGGGAAGGGCGCGCAGAGGCGCGGGCAGGGCGCCCAGGTGCAGGGAGCGGGGCGAGGAACGGTGGGCGAGCGGGCGGGCCAGGGCTTGAGGGACAGGGGGCGGGACCCACAGCACGGGCAGGGGGCCGGAAGGGGGCCCAAGGGCAAGGGCAAGGGCACCACGGGCCCCAAGGGACAGACGGGACAGGGCATGGGAGCCCGGGGGGGAGGGCGGGCCGAAAGGAGGGGGGCGGGGGGCGGGGCGCCCCCGCAGCCGGACGTGCAGCCGCTGAGGTGCATCCCCCCCGGTATCCAGCAGATGCTGGCGCACCACACCCACCACCACCACCACCACCAACACCACCACCTGTACAACATCGACCCTGACGCCGGCGAGCTCGTCCCCCCCCAACCCCCACGACCCCAGCACCAGCCAGCCCCCCCCGCGCCGAGAGCGGAGCCGGCGCGGATGGCCTCGGCGGGGGGGGGGGGCGGCCGCGGCATCGGCGCCGCAGGCACAGGGGCAGCGGGGGGAGCCGGCGCGAGGGGCAGAGGGGGCCCGGCCCTGGGACCGGGACTGGGGCACGGTCCCAGACCCTTTGGGGGAGGAGGCCCCCCCCCTGGTGGGGGAGGTGTACGGGTGTTTGTGCTGGGCCAACCAGGGGACCACCAGGGGGTTAAGGAACCGGCCCTTTGATGCTTGTCCTCCGGAGGGACGAAGGAAACCGAGAGGTACCCCCGGGGGGGTGGGGAGCCTCAGAGGACCAGGAGAGGGTCCTCAGGTCAGTGATCCGGGCGGCGTGGCCCGACAGGGAGCCGACATGGCCGGCCTTCCTGGAAGGGGGAGCGGTACCCAGCATCACGGATGCGGACGCCAACAACTGGCTCCCCCGGGCCTTGCGCAGCGCCCTCGCCCACTGGCGCTACCACCGGCGCAACCCGCCGCCGCCACAGCCCCAGCCCCCACACAAGCGGCGGCGCAGGTGACGGCCCAGACGGCGGACGCGAGAAAGTGGCAGGGGGAGCTGGGCCCCCCGACCCACGCCCCCCCCACGGTACGGCGTGACGAACGAGCGCGTACCACCTCACGCGGGAGGGGGGGCGGGAACAACGAGCGCGGGGGGGAACCTGCTGCCCCGCAGCCCGCTAACCGCTGACCGCTAACCCTCACGGCCGCCCCCGGCCGGCCAGCGCCGCGCGACGGTGGCGGGGGGGACGAGGGGCCCCAGCGAGGGCCTGCACGAGGGTCCGGCTCTAAGTAGAGGGGGGCGGGGGAAGGGTGCGACCCCCCAGCCGATGGCTGGTTCCCGGGGCCGGGACCGCCATGCCGCCCCCCCCTCGGCCGTCAGGAGGCGGTGCCAGGGGACCAGAGGGCACCCCCCACTCCAACCCCCCCTTCCACTCAGGCCCAAGGGCGGACGGAGGCAGACCGAAGAAACGGCGGCCCCGCACCCCCCCCAAAGAGGCCGCTGCACCCGGGGTGCGGGGGCACCACGGCCAAGGCAGACGCCAGCACGCCCTGCCCGGATCGGCGGCGCCCAGGACGGTGCAAACGGAGCGGCCCTATCAGAGGCCGGCCCGGGGAAGACGGGGGCGCGAACAAGGGCGGGGGGGTTCCCCCCCCCCCCCCGCCGCACTGACCCGTTGGCGGCCGACCGGACCGCGCCCGACGCCCGCGGCCGCCCAGCAACCCCCACGGCAGGAGTATACCCCGGGGGGGCACACCAGAGACAACGGTTGGCAGGCCGACGCCTGACGGGGCGGGGGGGGTGGGAGGGCGCCCCCCCCAACCCCCTCCCCCCCCCCCCCCCAGCTTGGGAGCCACAGGAGCGGCCCTCCGCCCCCCCGGAGCCGAGGGGACGCCCTCCCTCCCCCAGAAGGGACCGCGACGCGGGGGGGGGGGGATGCGGCTGGACCTGCACACCGCGTGCCCCATCGCCCCCAGCCGCCTGCCCCCGCGGGGGTTGCGGCCGCAGGGCGAGCCCACACCAGCGTGCCGGAGCAACGCGCGCACCAAGCTTGGGGGCGGCGCACGGCGGCGCACCAGAACAGTATGGAGGCCGCGCCCCACATGACCCTCCCGTGACCACAGCGCACTTAGGGAGGGCAGAGGAGGGGTTCAGGTCTGCAGGAGTCCCTGGGGGAGCGGTCCACGGGCCGCCCCTCACCCCCCCCCACCCTGGGGCGGCTACGCGACCCCGACCGCACGCGCACGCCGGAGGGGAGTGCGCCGACGACACGAGGGGGGCCAGGATGGTGTACCGCGGGCCGCCACCCAGAGGGGTAGCCGGGAGGCCGTGGCGCGACCCCCCCCCCCAAACCCCCCCACCGGCCCGCAAGCCGCGGGGGCCCCGGCCCCCACCCCCCGAGGCAGGGGGGATGGTCCCCCCCCCCCCGCTCGAGACAGCAGCCGGAGCGCGACCCGCCCCCCCGCCCCAGCCGCCGGCTCCCACAGGGGCCGCGGAGAACACGCGAACCCGCGTTAACGCGCCAGGACGCTGCACAGATCGCGTGCAGTGAAGGCGGGCGAGCACGAACCGGAGTGGTATGGGGGGCCACGCCCCCCATGGACAGAACGACGCCAGTGACACCCGCTTTGTTGCCTGCCCAGGGAAGGCAGAGGGACAGAACGAGGCAGAGCGTCCCCCCGCCTACAGGCCCCCCCCGGCCGCACAAACGGAGGGCATGGCGCACCCCCCCCCCCCCCAGCCCGCCCCCCGGTACACGAACGCCACGGACCCGCACCGCGGCGCGCAGCCCCCACAGGGCAAGCACACCAAGGGGACAGAGAAGGGCCCCCACACCCGCACGCCCGCGCCCACAGCACGTGGACAGCGGACCCCAACAGCCCGCCCAGTGGGGGGGCAGTCGGGGGAGGGGTAGCGCCTGACCCCAGACGCCCCTCGCAACAGTGGAAGGCACCCCCCCCGGGGACGCCCTTCCGCCACCCCCACAACCCCGAGCCAAGTAGGGGGAAACCGGGACCGGACGCCCCACCCCAAGCACGTCAGACGGAGCAAGGGACCGGGGCAGGACACGCGGAGGGGCACGGACCACGTGGAACGGCCCTACCAGCGCCCAGTGCCGGGACTGCGCGAGGTGCGCACGCCACACCACCCAGGAGGGGGGGGAGCAGACGCCGCGGGAGCGCGAGCGCACACACACGCAAAGGGCACGCGGGGACTACCAGAAGGGCAGCCGGCCCGAGCACGCGGAACGCACGGACCGCGTCGAATGGCGTACCAGCGAGCGAGGGTAAGGGACACCCGGACGGGACGGCCCGCCACACGCAGCGCGGGACACGCGGGGCGGGAAGGGGGAAACGAGAGAGACACAACACCAGGTACCGGCCCGAACCCCCCGAACCGGCCGCGAGCGCCGCGCACACACGGACGGGCCACTGTACCCGCCAAGGCAGTAGTGGCGCACAGCGCCACGCCCCAACCCCTAGGCTAGGCAGCCTCCGCGCCAGCCCAAGGGTGTCCCACTGGCAACAAGCCAGTAGCACGGGCCAGGCGGCGCCGGCGCCCTGGGTGACCACGCATTAGGGGGGCGACGCAGTGGGTAAGCGCCCGCAGCCACGGCTGCGAATTGATGCACTGACCGGGGAGTGGCGAAACGGGGAAGCCGGGGAAGGACGGGGCTCCGAGCCCTGTGAACCCGGGGGACTCCGCCACCAGGCAGGAGGTGCGTCTTGGAGGGCCCCCCACTAGGACCCGGTGGAGAGGATATCACCTGGCCCTACCAGGTGGCCCCCCGGGGCCGAAAGGCGTCTAGTACCCACAAAATCAAACCTTAAACCTCAAACCTCGGAGGACGACGACCCTGAGGACCCCGAGAACCCGAGTGGGCGGAAGAAGAAGAAGAAGAGGATGACCAGGCGCCCTGAAGGACGCAGGTCTCAGGAGGCTAAGGCCATTGCCACCTCCAAGATCATGGTGAACTTGCCTGAGTTCACAGGCAAGGATCTCAGCGGGTTCGCTGTGAATTTGGGCCGGTTCCTCTGAATGACCGGCGAAACCCATGCTAGTGGGCGAGTCAAGTGTGATCCGCTCTTGCAGTGCTGCAAGACCAAGTACCTGGAGAAGCAGGTCAAGCAGGTTGTGACAAAGTCGGCCACCTTTGCCAACGTGTTGGTTGCGTTGGAGAGACAGTACCCTACCTACGAAACCGACCTCTCCATCAGGGCCGAGATCCAGAACCTGGCCGTGCTGCCCAACAACCCCAAATCTGCCAGGGTCTCTGAACTACTGGCTGACCTGGATCACTGAGCTGGATGATTGACGCGCGGTTCCTACAGCAGCGATGACCTGCTTTTCTGGTTGGTGGCTAAGCTCCCTCGGGAGCTGTGGGACGAGTGCCGGTCAACGGCAGAGCGCAAGGCTAGAGCCCTCAACTACGAGGATTTGTCTGTGCTACTCTTGGAGCTGGCGCTGGAGAAAGAAAGCGACCAGCACCTGAACGCCTACCGTCCTGGAGGAAGAGGCTCTGGAAGCCATGGCAAAGGGTACCAAGGACCCAGATCTGGACAAGGGACTACCCCAAAGCACGCCCGTAACATGGACAATGTCAAGGAGCTCTTCTGGTGTGACGCCAGAGATGAGCATGGCCACCTGCAGCATGCCCCTGACTGCGAGCAGCGAGACTGCTTCGTAGTCCAAGGGAAGAAGCAGGAGACCAACACCGGCGCCAGGGCTAAGATGCCGGATCACTACAGGTATACTATCACCTGTGCCTTCTGTGGGAAGAGGAAGCACTACGAGGATGAGTGCTACCACAAGCAGCGCCTGTCGGCGAAGCTGAAGGGCGAAGATCCTGGCAAAGGCTCTGGCAAGGGCGGTGGCAAGGGCAACAACAATAACACGGGCAAGGGCAAGTTGAAAGGACGTGGAAAAGGCCAAGACAAGAGGCAAGGTGGACAAGGAGGAGGCGCCAACCGCCAGCCAGACAAGGACAACAAGAACCCGGACAAGAACGGAGGCAACCCCAACCCTAATCCAGGGGGGAACTCCGAGCCCTCTGGAGGGCAGTCTGGTCCTACCGCACGCTCGCAAACTCAGGCCCAGCGAGAACAAGGGGCCAAGCATGAGCATGAAGGTGGTGATGATGGCAACGCTAAGAAGAGAAGCCGTTTCAACAGGATGGCCCGCAAATTGCGGAACAAGGGGTTCGAGGTGACCCGTCCCGCGGAGTTCTGACGGGGACGCTCCGGTGGGCCCTGGACCTGGTGTTATGGGTACGTATCCGACTAGGGGGACGTGAATACCTGGGGGTATTTGATACTGGAGCCACCATATCTATAGTGGCCAAGAAAATTTTACCCTGTGGGAGCCTGAAGAACACCATGACCACCGTGGCTATACGAATGGACCCCCCTGGATGGACATTTGGTGCACAGCAGCGGGGACTGTGAAGTGGAGGTACCAATGGGCTCCCGAACTATCGCCCATCGGTTCTATGTGATGGACACTGAGGCCTTCGACTTTGTATTGGGGACTGACTTCTTTGTGCAGCACTCCCAGATACAATCCCTGACGCTGCAAGCGCCGTACCTCCTCTACGTGGACCACGGCAATGGTCAATGGCAGAGAGTCCGTGCCACTGGAGCAGTCGGAGCATACGTCGAGCTACCTGAGGGTATTGAAGGAGGAGCCCTCGAACATGATGGCGGCCTCCAAAACTGAGGACTATCAACTATTGGGGGAAGTCCTAGACCAAGGTCTGAAGGTAGGTAATTAGGTCGACTCGGGACTGGGGTTGCCCCGCAAAGGGTGTTACCAAGGGACTTTCGCTCACCCACCCACGGCCCTACTGCACGTGCCCCCACAAAGCGGCTCCCCCACATGGGGGAAGGGCGCAGTTGCCGCGAGCAGTACCCCACAGCGGGTTCTGCCCAGAGAGGTAACCCATGTTCGACCGAAGTCTCACATTCCCCTCCTTCGGGCGGATGATACGTGGGGGAGGGTCCCATCGCACATCCTCATCAACCTCCGGATTCCGGGGCCCAGGGGCCGGGAGCCAGGCGAAAGGCCCCGTCCTGCAGGCACCCCCACCTGGGTTGGTTTTCAGTAGGCGTGAGGCGACTTGAAGAAGCACATGCTACAGGACTCGCATGACGTGGCGCACACTCACGCCTCCTGACTCGGTCGAGCTTGCGCTCTCCCGGGGGGCCGGGAGTTCGAGGTAGGTCTTCGCAGTCGGTTGGTCGGTCGTTTGACGGTTCAGTGTAGTTGGTCAATGCTGGTTGGTCGGTTGCGTGATGGTAGAGTCACAGTTTTGTTCGCAGATATGGTCGCTGGCGGGCGTGGGGCATCACGGCGCCGCCAACCCGATGGACGCCGTTCCCGTTTCGACCTGTGCATGCTTGGCTGGTTTGGTGTTGGCTGGCTTGCGTTTGGTCTGTTTACGGTCAAGTGGTGGCTGCAGCTACGGTGTGGTCGGTGCGTGGTTGTCTTGGTCGCCTCATGGTCGGCTCTGTCTGCGTGGGTTTCGTTGCGCTGCTGCCGGTGCTCGTATTGCCGAATGTTGTTTGTGCGGACGACACGTCCGTGTCGGCGCTGGCCAGCTGCGTCTTGGTTGGTCCAAGGGCGGCGTAGTGCGGTTTGTCAGCGCTGGTTGGCCGCGTCCGTAATGGTAGAGTTGCGTTGTTCTGCCGTGTCTGTGGGCATGGTCGCCGGCGGGCGTGGCGCACCACGGTGCCGCCTTCCCGTTGGATGCTGTTCCCGTTTCGACCCATGCACGCCTGGCTGGTTTGGTGTTGGCCGGCTTGCGTGTGGTCTGTTTACGGTCATGTGGCGGCTGCAGCTGCCGTGTGGTTGGTGCGCGGTTGTCGTGGCCGCCTCATGGTCGGCTGGGTTTGTGTGGGTTCCGTCGTGCTGCTGCTGGTCATCTTATCGTCCAATCCTGCCCATGTAGCCGGCACGTTCGTGCCGGCGCTGGTTAGTTGCTTCTTGGGTTGTCGAAATGTAGTGTAGGGCAGTTTGTGAAAGTTGCTTGGCCTTGTCCTTGCTGGTAGAGTTGCGGTGTTCCGCTGTGTTTGTGGTCATGGTGGTCGGCAGGCGTGGCTCGCCATGGTGTCGGCAGCCCGTTGGACGTCGTTCTCGTACCGGCCCATGCACGTCTGGCCAGTTTGGTGTTGGCCGGCGTGCGTGCGGTCTGTTGATGGTCACGTTATGTCCGCTGTAGCGGTTTCATTGGTGTGCGGTCGTGTTAGTCCCCTCCTGGTCGGTTCGCTCGGCGTTGGTTCCTTGTCGTTGCAGCGGGCGTTCCCGCAGTCGGATTTGTTGCGTGCAGGTGTTCTGTTGGTGGTGGTGTTGGTTTGTGCCAGTTGTGTGGGGCCGGCACGGTACGTTTTCACCGTGCGCCGTCTGCCCACCGCGGGGGAGAAAAGTAATGACAAGTGATCGGACCGCTGTAAAAAATCTTTTCCCCTTTCGGTGCCCTTGTCCCTGCCCCGCCCTGGCAGTGTTGCATGCACAACCAATCATCCGGTATTTCGCGGTGTTCTGTAGCCGTCCTTCCAGTTTCGCTTGTGCCATTCATATGTACACCCCCCGCCGGTGGCAAGGCCCCGTTGGTCCCCCTTGGCGCGCCCCTGTGCTCCCCATGGGAGCCCCAGGGTGCCGTTCCAGCTCGGTGGTGCGGTGCTCGTGCTCGTGTCTACCTGCCTGCCGTGCGCTATATTGTGCTGTGTCTTGCGGGTCATGTGGGCGGTTTGCCTGTGTCGCGGTGCTGAGTTTGGTGGTTAGGATGGTTAGGGCGGTTCGGCTTGTGCTGTGGTGCCGGGACGTTCCGTCCGACGTGGCGGGTTGGGCTCGGCGTAACATATCCGTGGCCGCTGGTAGGGGGTCGGCGTGGCCCCGTGTGGCGAGCCTGCGGTCCCCCGCGTGCCCCGGGTGCGGTTTCGGAGGACAGGAATACCGGGCAGCGTTGCAGCCCCCCTCCTGCTTAATGACTTTGTTAACTTTCTGCGGGGAGCGTGTCCCTCGTACGATTCGCATAGGTTATATGTGCCGTAACCCCCCCGGCGTCCCAGGTGTGTAACTTTCCCGCAGGAAATGCACGCCGGTCCCCGCGGTGCACGTACCCCTGGACGCTCGCCTTGGATGGTAATACTCTGGACGATTGTTCGTTAACATTCTCGTGGTCATCGGCCCGGCCGTGGGCCTCGCGTGTGTGGCCGGGCCCTTTGCCTGGTCCCTTGTGGATCCGGCTCGCGGGAGAGGAGGGTGAGGTGGAAGGACGGGTCTGGGCATGGTGCCGCCCCTTTCGCTGTTGCAGGCGGGTTGCGGGGGTCCGGGAAGCGTGGCCCCCGTCCAGGGGATGTAGGAGGAAGTCGTTGGGCTTTCGTTCGTGCTCGATACCACAGGCTGCTAAGGCTAGCCCCCATTCTTCGGGCCCCCTCACCCAGCGCATCATGGAAGTGCTCACACGGCACGGAGTGGTCAGCAACTGGCAGCAAGGGGCCCTCCCTGGCTCCATCACAGGCCCCCCACTTTTCATGGCGCAGCGGCAGCTCCAGCGGGGAAGGCCCAACTACATCTTCTCCTTCGACGCCCGCAAGGCCTTCGACACCGCCCCGCACGGCGCCCTCCACCTCATCCTGCGCCACCTCTCCGTGCCGCCGAACGTCATGGACCTCCTGCTCTTCCTCCACACGTGCGCCATGCTGCGCATCGTCACCGCACACGGGCTAACGCAGCCCGTCTACATGCTGCGTGGCGTCCAGCAGGGCAACCCCGAGAGCCCCCTGCTGTACGCGCTCCTCCTGGAGCCCCTGCTCAGGGCGCAGGGGCACCGCCTGCGCCCGCCGGGAGGGGCCGAGCACGGCCTCATCCAGGCCTACATCGACGACCTGCTGGTGGTGGCCCACACGCTGCAGCACTTTGTCGAGGGCGTGGAGGCAACGGCCGCGTACCTGGGGATGATGGGCATGGAGCTCAACCCCCTCAAGTGCGCCATGGCCACCACGGAGGGGGTCCCGGGCCTGCAGCTGCGCCTCCGTCCCCACCTGGAAAACCTGTGGCACTGGGTACCAGCGGCGGACTCCGTCCCCTACCTGGGACTCCAGCTGCAGCCGGACGGGGAATTCTCCCTGCAGCGCAAGCACCGGCTACGCCTGGCGGCGGTGCACCACTGGTGCCTCAACACCCTCGCGCCACCGAAAGTGGTGCAGGACGTCATCCTGACGATCCTCGGGGGGGTGACACAGTACGTCGCCCCTTTCATCGCCGACGACTCCGACACTGCACGCCACCTGGACCACATCACGGTCCAGGTCGCGAAGGACAGGGCGCGGTACGCCTTCGACGCCTTGCGGGACAGCCTGCAGGATGACCGGACCCTCGGACTCACACGAGTGCCAACGCGGTGCCAGCAGGCAGCGGTGGCCCTTGTGGGTACACTCGTCCACGACTGCTCAACCTCCGTGCGCGCCGAGGTCACTAAGATGTTCTGGGAAATAGCCGGCGCGCACAGAATATGTCCCGAGGTGCACTAGCCCGTCCCGGAGTTCGCGATTCTAGCGGGAGGTGACTGGGTCCACCGCATACGCCGGGCCCTGGCCGCCCTGGGAGTGGGGCTGTACAACCCCATCGCGTGCCCCAGGGCGGCCTATGTCCAACTACAGTCCCCGCCGGGCAACATCGTCACGCTGCGCACCGCCAAGCTGCGACACCGCGACACGTGCCGCCTGACGGTGCCGCACACAACGCCGTGGCATGGGCACCACAGGCCACGCCACCCCTTCCCCGACAACGACGATCCGTGGCCGACGGCGGTGCGGGAATGCCTCAACCAATGCGCCGATGAACACCTCCACTATTGCCGCCGTGAGCAGGAGCCCACCAACCACCCCGGGTGGCGCGACGCCTTGGTCCACCTCTTCCACACCACCGGCACGCGGGACCCCCGCCTGAGACTCATCCACCCCACAAGGGCTAAGCAGGACGCCCACACCGGCCCACGGGTGACCCCGGACGGCCTGCACCTCCACGTCGGGGAATACCGCCGCCGGGGCGGCATATCTCCCCCCACGCGGGGGGCGGCGTACTGCCCGCCCGCAGCCCTCATGTACATCCTCCGCGACGTACTCGCGGAAAGCGAGCACCAAGAGCCTAACGCGGATGTGGCATGGCCCCAGCCCCTGCGCCCCCGGCCCCACGCGCCGACGCCGTTGTGGTTGGTGACCACGGACGACCAATGCACCCAAGCGGCGGGGCAAGCGCAGCTCCGGGCTGAGTGGGTAATAGTGCAGGTGGGGGCAGGCCAGCCCAAACCCCGTGGGCTCCCCCGTGGCACGCCCTGCAGGTAGCTACGGGGGTGCCGCACGACCCACACATGGCAGTGCACGCACTGGAGGACCAGCCGGAGGACACGGGACACCTGGTGGTGCACCAGAGCGGAGGCCCGGCGTGGCTCAAGGAACATGGGACGGCACTTCGGTCCTGGGCAAGCACGATCGCCGGAGCGGAGAAGCGGCTGCACGACCACCCGGCGATCAGCCCCGGCAACACCAGGGCGCTGAGCGTGGACCAACTGACCCCCAGCCAGCCCGACGTCCGGTGGCACTCCGCCGACCTCATCGCGGGGTGGCTCAGCCCCACCGGGTACTACTGGATCCCGGAGGCCTGGGGCCACACCTCTTCCGACGCGTCCGGGGGCGGACCCTGCAAACACGCCACAAGCGTCGCTCTCGCCGCCGACCTCACCCGCACGTGGGCAGTGGCCATCTCGGGCATGGTGCCCGACGGGGAGGGGGTGGCCGCCTCCCTCCCCCTACAATACGGTGCCCACCGACCATGGGTCCACACGGTGGACGCCGAAGTCATCCTCCACCTCCTGCGGCACGCAGATCGCGAGCGGACCACGGGCGTCCCCGCGGGCGCAGCGAAGGTGGTCAACCAGATGCCCCTGCGGTGGCTCCGGTACGGCCTGTGCCCGCGAGGGCAACACGCCGGGCACCCGTTCTGGTACGTCCGAGCCGGCTCGCACCACAGTGACGCCCTGCTGCACAAGGCGGACTGGGCGGCGTCCCAGGACACCGTCCTGCAGAACACGCCCCCGGACCCTGGCCACGCCCAACTCATTGTCGCCGGCCGTGACGACCACCTCGATCTACGGCCCCCCACGATGCGGGCGCTCGGCGACGTCGCGCAGCGGGCGCAGATGGACCATGCGCTGACGCACCGGGGACACACACCTTTAGGCGCGGCCCACGCCACAGCCTATGTCCACGCCCGGGACCTCACCGCGACGGCCACCAACCGCCAGGCGCTGCGAGCCCGAGACGGCCACACGCCGGTGCAGCGAAGGCTCCGCGTCTGTAAGGAGCGGCTCTCCGGCGTCGCCGTCGTCCCACAACCGTGCCTCCTATGCGGCGGCCCGGAGGAGACCCCGGTGCACATGCACGTGGGGTGCGCCCACTCACGGCTCCTCTGGCCCCACCACCGCCAGGCGGTACACGAGGCGGCCCGCCACCTCTCACCCGGGGACAAAGCCCTGTGGGTGGCCTCGTGGCGCTCTGCAGGCGCCACATGGACGGAAGTCTTCTGCTCCGGACTGGTGCCCGAGGACGCGGAGGCGCAGCTCCGCGCCATAGTCCGCTACGACCCGCCAGGAGGGACCTCAGTGGACGATTTCCTCCACCACATGCTCCGGCTGGGGGACTTGACATGGGAGCTTTGCAACCACCAGCTGGAGCAACTTCTCCGCGAGCCCCTAAGCGCGGCGGCCCGGGCACACCGATGGCTCACTGCGGCGGAGGGCGACCACCCTCCCCCTCCCCCGCGCCCTGACAAGGAATTCGTAGCCTCCCTCCGTGTCGTGAATGGCACCCTGGAGTGCCCGCCACAAGAGGGCCCCCACCCGTACCAGGACCTACCGGGGGGGTTCTCGAAGCACCTACAAGACGCCCTCCTCCCACCGTGGATCATCGGGCGCGGCTCCATGACCGCATGGGAGGCGCGCATCGTCAGTGAGGAATGGGCGCGCAAGTGGAGCCGGTGGTGCGCCGCCACGCGCGCCCCGGAGACCCCTGCGCAACGATACGCCGCCACCCTGCTCAAGGGATGGGGGCCGGACACCCGGCCGCGACCCACCGTGATCCGCGGGGCGGGGCCTGACCACCCGTGGGACGCGGCGACGGGCGAAGGGCTGCAAGCGGCCCCGGGGCCGCACACAGGATGGACTGGGGACGTGTCCTCGCTCGTCAGGACACCCGTCCCCCCCCGCATCGTCCCTCACGCTGCCAACATACTCCGGGCTACGGAGATACGCAAATGGGGACACGCCGCGGCCACCGTCCGGTGGCACCCCCCAGGGGACGGGGCCGCCCAGCTCGCCGTGGCGCACTTCAAAGCTGGGGGGCTGGTATACGACGACGCCCTGTCCTGGCTGAGCGACACCGAGGGGCCCTTGCTCCTCATGCTCCCCACCGACATTGCAGCCGCGCTGCGCCACGAGCTGGACGCCTGCGAAGGGCTGCGAGTGGGATGGGAGGCAGTCGCGGATGGCACCCTGCTGGCCCTCCTCCACCGAGACGCCGAGAACAGGTGCCAATGGGATGCGCTGACGCCCCACCTCACCGGGCGCCACGTGTACATGGCAACCCCCCCCTAGGGGCACCCCCGCCCGGCGTGGGACGACCTCATCGCCGCCTTCCACGACCACGGGATTCTCCCCGACGACACGTGGCGGGAGGTCCAGCGGAAGACGCTCGGCAGTAACTACCGGCGCAGCGTCCGTGCCCGCCTGCTGGAGATCCGGGACCCCCTGCGACAGAGGTGGGACGACCTCTGGCTCCGCCATCTCGACCCTTGGTCGCCGCCCTCCCACCTCCCACACACCTGCCGGCTCTGCGGGGAATGTGACACGGTGTCCTCCGCAGCTTCGACAGGCGCCAACAGGCGCGCGCGGTGCGCCCAGGTGGCCGCGTGCCCCTGGCCCGAACCTCCCGCAGGCCCGCGCAGGCGCACAGAGGAGGAGGCCCTACACCGGCGTATCGAGGGGGCACACACCCCCTCACACGAGCGCGCGGGCCCTGCGGGCGCTGCCCTTCTGTGGATCCACGTGCACCTGCGGGACCACACATCCGTTGCGCACCTGTCGCACGTGTTCGCGCCCTGACCCCCACCCGCCGCCGCCCTTTGCAGAGCCCGCAGTACCATGCCACGCCGAAGGGGGGATGGGCCGGGACACGCCAGGGCCCGCCGCAAAGCGCAGGAGGCGGCCGTCCAGGGGCCTGGTGGCGGACGCGGTGGCGGAGGCGCACGAGGCGCACGCTGCCGCACGGCGTGACCTGACGGGCAGTGCGAGGGCTTTCCTCGACGAGACCGCCCTCCCGGCCGTTTGCGCCCTGAACGGAGCAGGGGCCCCTACGCTGCTCCGGGCAATGCACCGGATCGTGGACACTGTCCGGCCGGGGCTCATCAGCCCGGAGGCGGCCCTCTACGGGCACCGGATGGAGTGGCACGAGTCCAACCGGTCGGGCCGGCCCCTGTCCATGGGGGATACCCTGCAGCTGACGGGGGCGGGGTCCGCCATGTCCCTCCGCAGCAGCGCCCCAGCCCTGCTGCACGCCCTCAGGACGCGCTACCCCGGGGACGCGGCCCCGTACCTGAACGAGGCGCGGGCCACATACCCGGGGGGAATGTCTGAGGTGGATGCGGCGCTCCACCTTCTACTCCCACCGGACGAGGACCTGGAGGTGGGCGAGATCACGGTGTTCGTGGAAGGCACGGACGAGGCGCCCGCCCGCCCCCGGCCGACCAAACCGGTGTACGACGGCACCAGGCCTACCCCCCCGTACACCATCGTATGCGAGGTGTTCCCCAGGGAGCCCACTTGGTGCCTCGCCCTCCCGCCGGTGATGCACGCGCCCCGCGGCTGGGCCAACCCAGACCTGTCCCCCCCCCTCTCCAGGACCAGGGGTGCCCACCACAGGGGGCAGGTCCTGTGGCAAGAGTGCCCTGGCACCCCCCTGCTCCTCCTCGTCGTCGCGACCCGCGGGGACCCGGAGCGGGTCCTGGGGATCACCCCCACCCACCTCTATGGGGCAGCACCCGTACCCCGCCCCCCCCTCCCGGCGCCCGCGGCGCGGGACGCAGTACACACCTTTCTGCGAACACAGGAGGTCACCGCCGTTACGCGGGTCCACCTAGTGCGGCTCTCCCCGACACCACCCGACGACCCCCGGGGGCCCAGGGCTCTGGGCCCCGCCCCAGACTGGGGGCTGTGGCGCGACGCGTGGGCCGCGTGGCTCCCCCGCCTCCCCTCCAAATGCCGATGGATGGCCGCCCGCCCCCGCCCGTGCGGGGCTGACGCCACAGCCGGCCCCCCACCCCTTCCCCCCCTCCCCCCCGCAGAGCACCGCACGGCACTGCCCACGGCACGGCACTGATGCACCAGGAGGTAGTGGGAAGGGCGCGCCTGCCACCACGCATGCCTACCAGGATAACAGTGATGGCAGCCTCCGATGGCTCCCCCCAGCGGGACGACCTCCACCACCGCCGGTCCCGCTCCCGCTCCCCCGTCTCCCCGGAGTGGACGGGGGAGACCCCCGCGGAGCGCGAGGAGCGGAGGCTGGCGGAGGCGGCGGTGCTGGTCGGGCCGCCGCCGCCGGCTGAGGAGCCTGAGCCCGACGAGGTGACCGTCCCCGGCGCCCAAGCAGCAAGCCCTGTAGCCCCGCCCCGGAAGGAGGCCCCAGACGCGCAGGAAGCGGAGACCGCAGCCCCAGCGAGCCACGCCGCGGCCCTGACCGCGGCCCCCGGCACGCGGCCGACACGGGGGGTAGCCCCGGCGCAGGAACCGGGCGCACCGTCGGGGGCTGCCGCAGCCGCAGAGGAGAGCGGGGAGGGCGCGTGAGGGGTTGCGACCGCGGCCCCGGCAAGCCGCGCCACCGCCTCGGCCGGCCACGCCGCGACCCCCATCCGTTGCGCACCTGTTGCACGTGTTCGCGCCCTGACCCCCACCCGCCGCGGCCCTTTGCAGAGCCCGCAGTACCATGCCACGCCGACGGGGGGATGGGCCGGGACACGCCAGGGCCTGCCGCAAAGCGCAGGAGGCGGCCGTCCGGGGCCTGGTGGCGGACACGGTGGCGGAGGCGCACGAGGCGCACGCTGCCGCACGGCGTGACCTGACGGGCAGTGCAAGGGCTTTCCTCAACGAGACTGCCCTCCCAGCCGTCCGCGCCCTGAACGGAGCAGGGGCCCCTACGCTGCTCCCGGCGATGCACCAGATCGTGAACGCCCTCCAGCCAGGGCTCATCAGCCCGGAGGCGGCCCTCTACCGGCACTGGATGGAGTGGCACGAGTCCAACCGGTCGGGCCGGCCCCTGTCCATGGGGGATACCCTGCAGCTGACGGGAGCGGGGTCCGCAATGTCCCTCCGCAGCAGCGCCCGGACCCTGCTGCACGCCCTCAGGACGCGCTACCCCGGGGACGCGGCCCCGTACCTGAACGAGGCGCGGGCCACATACCCGGGGGGAGTGTCCGGGCTGGATGCGGCGCTCCACCTTCCACACCCACCGGACGAGGACCTGGAGGTGGGCGAGATCACGGTGTTCGTGGAAGGCGCGGAACAGGCGCCCGCCCGCCCCTGGCCGACCAACTCGGTGTACGATGGCACCTGGCCGACCCCCCCGTACGCCATCGTATGCGAGGTGTTCCCCAGGGAGCCCACTTGGTGCCCCGCCCTCCCGCCGGCGACGCACGCACCCCGCGGCTGGGCCAACCCAGACCGGTCCCCCCCCCCTCTCCAGAACCAGGGGTGCCCACCACAGGGGACAGGTCCTCTGGCACGAGTGCCCTGGCACCCCTCCGCTCCTCCTTTTTGTCGCGACCCGCGGGGACCCGGAGCGGGTCCTGGGGATCACTCCCACCCACCTCTATGGGGCAGCACCCGTACCCCGCCCCCCCCTGCCGGCGCCCGCGGCGCGGGACGGGGTACACACCTTCCGGCGGCGAGCGCTCGGGCGCCGGGGGGCGGACGTGCCGCGCCTGCCCCGGGGGGAAGGGCTTGGGGGGGAACGGGTTGGGGGGACTGGTGTGGGTGTGGTTGGGGTTGGCGTGGGCACGGTAATTCGCGCTCTCCCTGCCCACTGCTGCTGCTGCGGCGGCCGCCGGCGAGGCGCCCGTGGCCCGTGCGGGGTCGTTGCCCCGCTTTCGTGGCGGAGGAGGTCTCCGCTGTTACGGGTGTTCACCTAGTGCGGCTGCCCCCGACACCACCCGACGACCCCCGGGGGCCCAGGGTCCCGCAGGTGCACGTGGATCCACAGAAGGGCAGCGCCCGCGGGGCCCGCGCGTTCGTGTGAGGGGGCGTGTGCCCCCTCGATGCCCCGGTGCAAGGCCTCCTCCTCTGTGCGCCTGCGCGGGCCTGCCGGAGGTTCGGGCCAGGCGCACGCGGCCACCTGGGCGCACCGCGCGCACCTGTTGGCACCTGTCGACGCTGCGGAGGACACCGTGTCACATTCCCCGCAGAGCCGGCAGGTGTGTGGGAGGTGGGAGGGCGGCGACCAAGGGTCGAGATGGCGGAGCAAGAGCTCGTCCCACCTCTGTCGGAGGGGGTCCCGGATCTCCAGCAGGCGGGCGTAGACGCTGCGCCGGTAGTCCCTGCCGAGCGTCTTCCGCTGGTCCTCCCGCCACGTGTCGTCGGGGAGAATCCCGTGGTCGTGGAAGGCGGCGATGAGGTCGTCCCACGCCGGGCGGGGGTGCCCCTGGGGGGGGGTTGCCATGTACGCGTGGCGCCCGGTGAGGTGGGGCGTCAGCGCATCCCATTGGCACCCGTTTGCGGCATCTCGGTGGAGGAGGGCTAGTAGGGTGCCGTCCGCGACTGCCTCCGATCCCACTCGCAGCCCTTCGCAGCCGTCCAGCTCCTGGCGCAGCGCGGCTGCAATGTCGGTGGGGAGCATGAGGAGCAAGGGCCCCTGGCTGTTGCTCAGCCGGGACAGGGCGTCGTCGTATACCGGCCCCCCAGCTTTTAAGTGCGCCACGGCGAGCTGGGTGGCCCCATCCTCTGGGGGGTGCCACCGGACGGTGGCCGCGGCGTGTCCCCATTTGCGTATCTCCGTAGCCCGGAGTACGTTGGCGGTGCGAAGGACGATGCGGGGGGGGACGGGTATCCTGACGAGTGAGGACACGTCGCCAGATCCTGTTTGCGGCCCCGGGGCCGCTTGTAGCCATTCCCCCGTCGCCGCGTCCCACGGGTGGTCAGGTCCCGCCCCGCGGATCACCGTGAGTCTCGGCCGGGTGTCCGGCCCCCATCCCGCGAGCGGGATGGCGGCGTATCGTTGCGCAGGGGTCTCCGGGGCGCGCGTGGCGGCGCACCACCGGCTCCACTCGCGCGCCCATTCCTCACCCACGATGCGCGCCTCCCACGCGGTCATGGAGCCGCGCCAGATTATCCACGGTGGGAAGAGGGCGTCTTGTAGGTGCTTCAAGAACCCCCCCGGCAGGTCCTGGTACGGGTGGGGGCCCTCTTGTGGCGGGCACTCCAGGGTGCCATTCACGACACGGAGGGAGGCTGCGAAGTCCTTGTTAGGGCGCGGGGGAGGGGGAGGGTGGTCGCCCTCCGCCGCAGTGAGCCATCGGTGTGCCCGGGCCGCCGCGCTTAGGGGCTCGCGGAGGAGTTGCTCCAGCGGGTGGTTGCGAAGCTCCCATGCGAAGTCCCGCAGCCGGAGCATGTGGTGGAGGAAATCGTCCACAGAGGTCCCTCCCGGCGGGTCGTAGCGGGCTATGGCGCGGAGCTGCGCCTCCACGTCCTCGGGCACCAGTCCGGAGCAGAAGACTTCCGTCCATGTGGCGCCTGCGGAGCGCCACGAGGCCACCCACAGGGCTTTGTCCCCGGGTGGAAGGTGGCGGGCCGCCTCGTGTACCGCCTGGAGGTAGTGGGGCCAGAGGAGCCGTGAGTGGGCGCACCCCACGTGCATGTGCACCGGGGTCTCCGCCGGGCCGCCGCATAGGAGGCACGGTTGTCGGACGACGGTGACGCCGGAGAGCCGCTCCTTACGGACGCGGAGCCTGCGCTGCACCGGCGTGTGGCCGTCTCGGGCCCGCAGCGCCTGGCGGTTGGTGGCCGTCGCGGCGAGGTCCCGGGCGTGGACATAGGCTGTGGCGTGGGCCGCGCCCAAAGGTGTGTGTCCCCGGTGCGTCAGCGCATGGTCCATCTGCGCCCGCTGCGCGACCTCGCCGAGCGCCCGCATCGTGGGGGGCCGTAGATCGACGTGTCCGTCACAGCTGGCGACAATGAGTTGGGCGTGGCCAGGGTCCGGGGGCGTGTTCTGCAGGACGGTGTCCTGGGACGCCGCCCAGTCCGCTTTGTGCAGCAGGGCGTCACTGTGGTGCGAGGTGGCTCGGACGTACCAGAACGGGTGCCCGGCGTGTTGCCCTCGCGGGCACAGGCCGTACCGGAGCCATCGCAGGGGCATCTGGTTGACCACATTCGCTGCGCCCGCCGGGACCCCCGTGGTCCGCTCGAGATCTGCGTGCCGCAGGAGGTGGAGGATGACTTCGGCGTCCACCGTGTGGACGCATGGTCGGTGGGCACCGTATTGTAGGGGGAGGGAGGCGGCCACCCCCTCCCCGTCCGGCACCGTGCCCGAGATGGCCACCGCCCACGTGCGGGTGAGGTCGGCGGCGAGAGCGACGCTGCTGGCGTGTTTGCAGGGTCCGCCCCCGGACGCGTCGGAAGAGGTGTGGCCCCAGGCCTCTGGGATCCAGTAGTACCCGGTGGGGCTGAGCCAACCCGCGTTGAGGTCGGCGGAGTGCCACCGGACGTTGGCGTGGCTAAGGCTCAGTTGGTCCACGCTCAGCGCCCCGGTGTTGCCGGGGCTGATCGCCGGGTGTTCGTGCAGCCGGGTCTCCGCTCCGGCGATCGTGCTTGCCCAGGACCGAAGTGCCGTCACATGTTCCTTGAGCCACGCCGGGCCTCCGCGCTGGTGCACCACCAGGTGTCCCGTGTCCTCCGGCTGGTCCTCCAGCGCGTGCACTGCCATGTGTGGGTCGTGCGGCACCCCCGTAGCTACCAGCAGGGCGGTGCCACGGGGGAGTCCACGGGGTTTGGGCTGGCCTGCCCCCACCTGCACTATTACCCACTCGGCCCGGAGCTGCGCTTGCCCCGCCGCCTGGGTGCATTGGTCGTCCGTGGTCACCAACCACAACGGCGTCGGCGCATGGGGCCGGGGGCGCAGGGGCTCGGGCCATGCCACATCTGCGTTAGGCTCTTGGTGCCCGCTTTCCGCGAGTACGTCGCGGAGGATGTACATGAGGGCTGCCGGCGGGTGGTACGCCGCCCCCCGCGTTGGGGGGGATAGGCCGCCCTGGCGGCGGTAGCCCGCGACGTGGAGGTGCAGGCCGTCCGGGGTCACCCGTGAGCCGGTGTGGGCGTCCTGCTTAGACCTCGTGGGGTGGACGAGTCCCAGGCGGGGGTCCCGCGTGCCGGTGGTGTGGAGGAGGTGGACCAAGGCGTCGTGCCAGCCGGGGTGAGTGGTGGGCTCCTGCTCGCGGCGGCAATAGTGGAGGTGTTCATCGGCGCATTGGTTGAGGCATTCCCGCACCGCTGTCAGCCACGGGTCGTCGTTGTCGGGGAAGGGGTGGCGTGGCCCGTGGTGCCCTGCCACGGCGTTGTGTGCGGCGCCGTCAGGCGGCATGTGTCGCGGTGTCGCAGCTTGGCGGTGCGCAGCGTGACGATGTTGCCCGGCGGAGACCGTAGTTGGTCATGGGCCGGCCTGGGGCACGCGATGGGGTTGTACAGCCCCACTCCACGGGCGGCCAGGGCCCGGGGTATGCGGTGGACCCAGTCACCCCCCGCTAGAGTTGCGATCTCCAGGACGGGGTAGTGCACCTCGGGACATATTCTGTGCGCGCCGGCTATTTCCCAGAACATCTTGGTGACCTAGGCGCGCACAGAGGTTGAGCGGTGGTGGACGAGTGTACCCACAAGGGCCACCGCTGCCTGCTGGCACCGCGTTGGCGGCTGTGTGAGCCCCAGGGTCCGGTCGTCCTGCAGGCTGTCCCGCAAGGCGTCAAAGGCGTACCGCGCCCTGTCCTTCGCGACCTGGACCGTGATGTGGTCCAGGTGGCGTGCAGTGTCGGAGTCGTCGGCGATGAAAGGGGCGACGTACTACGTCACCCCCCCGAGGATCGCCAGGATGACGTCCTGCACCACTTTCGGTGGCGCGAGGGTGTTGAGGCACCAGTGATGCAGCGCCGCCAGGCGTAACCGGTGCTTGCGCTGCAGGGAGAATTCCCCGTCCGGCTGCAGCTGGAGTCCCAGGTAGGGGACGGACTCCGCCGCTGGTACCCAGTGCCACGGGTTTTCCAGGTGGGGACAGAGGCGCAGCTGCAGGCCCGGGACCCCCTCCGTGGTGGCCATGGCGCACTTGCGGGGGTTGATCACCATGCCCATCACCCCAGGTACGAGGCCGTCGCCTCCACGCCCTCGACGAAGTGCTGCAGCGTGTGGGCCACCACCAGCAGGTCGTCGATGTAGGCCTGGATGAGGCCGTGCTCGGCCCCTCCCGGCGGGCGCAGGCGGTGCCCCTGCGCCCTGAGCAGGGGCTCCAGGAGGAGCGCGTACAGCAGGGGGCTCTCGGGGTTGCCCTGCCGGACGCCGCGCAGCATGTAGACGGGCTGCGTTAGCCCGTGTGCGGTGACAATGCGCAGCCTGGCGCACGTGTGGAGGAAGAACAGGAGGTCGATGACGTCCGGCGGCACGGAGAGGTGGCGCAGGATGAGGTGGAGGGCGCCGTGCGGGGCGGTGTCGAAGGCCTTGCGGGTGTCGAAGGAGAAAACGTAGTTGGGCCTTCCCCGCTGCAGCTGCCGCTGCGCCATGAACAGTGGGGGGCCTGTGTTGGAGCCAGGGAGGGCCCCTTGCTGCCAGTCGCTGACCACTCCGTGCCGTGTGAGCACTTCCGTGATGCGCTGGGTGAGGGGGCCCGTGAGCAGCTTCATGTCCAGCTGGTGCAGGGCTATGGGCCTGTAGACGTCCAGTCTGGCAGAGCCCGGTACCTTGGGGCTGAGCCAGATGTGCGGGTCCCTCCAGTGCATCGGCGGCGGGGCGCCTCGGAGGATGGCCCGGTAGGAGTGGACCAGGAGCAACTGGACGGGTGCCGGGAGGGCCTTGATGAAACGGGCCTCCACGTGGTTGGGACCTTGGGCCTTGCCATCGGCCTTGTCCAGGGCGGACTTCAGGTCCTGCATGGAGTACTGCTGGACCTGTGTCCAGGCCCCTTCAGGGACCCGGGGGACATGGCGGCCGAGGACCGCCTGGAAGCCTGGGAGGTCCACCGGGCGTTTGTCATACAGTTCTCGCCAGAAGGCGCGAACTGCGAACATCACGTCGTGGGCCTCCGTGAGGAGCGTTTGGGTGTTGGAGACCCGCACGTTCCAGAGGCCTGACGGGCCCGGGGCCTCTACCTCTATGGCTCCCCGCACGGCTTTCCATCGCTGGGCGATGTCGGGGGCGTGGCGGTGCCAGAAGTCCTTGATGGCGCGCTTGCAGTCTGCAGCCAGGAGTGCGCTGAGTTCGCAAATGTCCTCCTCGAGGGCGGCTGCTTGCCTCTCCAGCTCCTCCTGTAGCTGGCCCTGTGTGGTCGGGCGGAACCCGTGCGATGCACCCCGCAGCTCCTCTGCGAGCCGGAGCGCCGCCTCGGACCGGATGCCATGCCGTGCCGCGTCCGCCTGGTACGCCGCCGGCGCGCTTTCTGCCAGGGTGTCATAGCGGAGGACCGCCGCCTGGAGCCGCTTTCCGCTCCCCGGGGGGTCCCCCTCCGCCGGGTCCGTCCCCGCCGGGGACGGCTGCCGGCGTCACACCACACGCGCCAGGGCGTCATGCTTCGCGTGGAGGTGTTCGAACACCTTGTCCACCGCGGCCGCGGGCATGGACCCGTAGGCATGCTGCTCTGCGGGACCCAGCCAGGGCGCCAGGAACGGTTCATCCTGCGCGGCGGTGACCGCCGCCCACAGGCAGTGTTGGGCGGGCGCGGCCTCGGCGTCGTACGGGAGGAGGCGGCCCTCCGTGTGGCTGTAGGGGGTGGGCACCGCCGCGCGCCCCGCTGCGCTGAGGAGGCCCGGCAGGGCCAGGTGGACCGGGAGGTGGTCCGAGCCGAGCACCTTGGGGTGTGCCATGCCGCGAGCCCAGACGCGTTCCCGCAGGAACCACGGCAGGACGGGCTCCTTGACCAGGAAGGTGTCCATCCTGTGCCGGGACGGGTGGAGCGTGGGGGTCATGTCCTCCTGGCTGCCTGCGCTGGCCCTCCGCAAACCGCAGGCCTCACAGCCCGCTCGGAAGTGCTCCGTGGCCGGGTTGGTGGTGACATCCATGTAGATGTTGTCGTCGCCGGCGATGACCACCGGGTGTCTCCCACCGAGGCTGCGTGCCGTGGCATACATTTGTATGTCGACCCAGAACGCCGCCCGTCCCCCCCACGGGGAGCAGCCTGCTTGCGGCCCGTGGACGTTGATGAGGGTGAGGCCTCCCCCGTCCGTGCGGATCTCCAGGGCTGCGGCCTTCCCGGGGACAATTTCCGTGAAACTGAGCACCTCGTGCTCCGCCACGTACTTGCTGCTGACCGCTGTGAGGAGGCCCCCCCCTCTCGAGGTGGAAGTGGCTCCCGTCTCCGCCAGCCGGCTGCTGAAGAAGGCGGTGTACCCCTTGTCCCGGAGCGCCGCGGCCACGTGCATCTCCTGCGCCCGGGTGGCGATCCCTGTTTCCTGGAGCATGATGGCAAAGCCCCCCTCCTGGGGTAGCATGCCGATGATGAGGTGCTCCTTGTTGGTACAGGCCGCCGGCCCCCGGCGCCGCCGGAGCGTGTCCCGGATGGACCGGTCTGGCGGTACGAGGCCGTTGCGCAGGTTCCACGAGAGGAGCCACAGGGCGTCACCCGCCGTGTCCTCCTGGAGTCAGCTATCCTGCATCGGCATCGCCGCTGGGTCCGCCGGCGCAGCCAGGGCATCCGGGTGCGCCGCATCCGCTGAGCCCGTTCCCAGCGGGGCCCATAGGGGGGCCCGGGGGGCCGGGGGAGACAGGGGGGCCAGGGGGGCCAGCCCCGCGGGGATGGACCCTGGTTGGGCCGCACCGCCGGTCCCCGGGGCCGCCCCGGGTGCCTGCTCATCGCCGTCTGCGTGGCCAGCCGCCTGGGGCGGGGGGCGCCGGGCGTACGGGGCGTGCCATGGGGACCGCCGTGCCCTCCCTTGCAGGATGTTGGAGGCCGCCTCCTTGTCGTCCACCGGGGCTGCAGCGTGCACCGCGTGCCACGCCAGGTGTTCCAGCATTGCCCTGCTTGTGTAGTACTTGTCTGCACACAGGGGGCATTTCGTCGGTTCCGTGGCCCCTCGCGCCGGGGGGAGCGGCACTGACTTCTGGATGGCGCCCTCCGCCGCTGGTTTGAAGGGCAGGTTGGCCAGTGGAACCGTGTGTGGCGCCAGTGTGCGGCCCGAGGCCGCCGCATCGAGGGCTCGTGTCGCGGGCCCGGGCCCGAGACTCCGGATGGCATCGCGCTGCGCATCTGCTTGCAACCACGTTTGCCAGTGCGTGGAGCCAGTTTGGCGGTCGGGTTTGCCCCTCCATCGCAGGTCGTGGAAGGCTTGTAGCCAGTGGTACACTGTGGTCGGGACCGCCAGCTGGAGCTCTAGGTCGGCGGGGTGCGCCGCTGCCGGCCACACCCCCAGCCGTGCCGCCCGGGCGTTGTCCTTCAGCCCGACCTGGAGCAGGAGGGGGTGGTGTTTGCCCTCCCGTAGCGCCTTGACGATCATGCGGGTACAGTCTGCCACGCGGACCACGGCTTCGGGCCCCGGCAGGCGCCCGGGGTCGCAGACGACGATGTGCGCATCCGCCAGGCTGAACATGCAGACCACCCACTGCATGTTTTGCTGTCCCCGTTGGGCCACCGCCAGGGTAGCCGCCGGGCGGGCGTGCGTGATTGGCCCAGCGTGGAGGTCCGGGACGTCCGTGGCCCTGATGGCGTCTCCCTGCCACGCGGCCCGTAGGTGCTCCTCCTGGTCGGGGCTCCACATCAGTGCGGGGGGGTTGACCAACCCCGGTTCCTGCCTCTTGTTGGGGGCGCTGACTGTGTGTAGCAGGACTGCCAGCGACCAGGGGTCCGCCGACATATAGTAGGCCTGGGTGGGCCCCTGCTGCCAGTCGACGTGGGGCAGGGGCAGGAATGCCCCTTGCCCGGCGGTGCTGTGCCAGACAGTCCAGCGGCCCTCGGCCAGGACGTGCGACCGGTACCCTCCGGCGTGGCCGTGCAGGATGGCCTGGTAGCCTGCCGTCTGCAGCACCAGTGCCTTCCCCTGCTGAGGCCCGGGAGGGGGTGTGCCATCGCCCGCATCCCAGACGCGGGTGCGCCCGCCGAGTGTGGCATGCCACGGGTCTGGTGCATCGCGCTGCGGCCCTTGTATGCTTCCCGCAATCTGCGCCGGGCCGTGGTGGTGGACGAAGCTCTCCCCGCCATCCGCTAGCAACGCTGCCGCGACGACGTATAGCTGCTCCGCCGTGAGGGGTGCCTGTCGGCGCCTGCGTTGCGGGCGGCCGGCGGGGCTGCGTGTCGCGGCAGGGGACATGGGGCAGCAGTTGCGCCGGCCACGCCGCCACGGGACCCATGGTGATGGCCGCGACCGCACACGCCAGCGCCGTGCGGTCCGTTGGTCTGTACTGCCGGAGCCCCGTGGTATCTCGGGCAAGGTGCCTGCAGGCTGCTATCCAGGCCACCGCTCCGCAGTTCGTGACGTCCGGTTCGGCGCCATCCGCGCCGTCGCGTCCCAATTGTTGTACTGTGGTGGCGGTGTCGAGCGGGGGGCCCTGCTGCAGCGCCTCCGGGCCCTGCCCCGGCAAGAGGGCGGGCGGGACTGGCTGCGGGAAGCCCTGCGCGCCTCGACGCTCCGGGTGCGTGTGGTACGGGTTTTGCCGGCGGTGTTCCAGGGCCGCCCGTGGTAGGAAGAGGAGTTGGTGTAGGTACCAGCGGCCTTCCGCGGCGGACGGGTTGCGGAGCGTTAGCCACTGTTCCACCACGCCTCCCGGGTGCGCGGTCTCGACGCGGCGCTGCAACCCCAGGCGGCCTAGGCGGTTGGACGTGCCCGCGGGTGGGATGTGGGTCTGCGGGTAAAGCACCCGCAGCGGCTCCAGCGCCAGGTCTAGCACCTCGTCGTTGAGCTGCTCCGTGAGAGCCGACGCCCTGTGCAGGGCGTGGCGGGCCCCGGGTGTGGGGGCCGTGAGCTGTTCGAGCACCGGCCCCGGCGGGTACCGTGCACCCGGGTTCGTCAGCCACTCCCTGGTGTGGCTCAGTATGGCCCTCCATACGTCCCTCGTAAAGGCGTGTTGGGGGGCCAAAGAGGGGACTATCCGTAGGAGGCGGTGGCACGCTGGCGGCGATGGCATGGGCTGTGGGGCGGCCGCGGTGATCCACCTGCACGCCGTGCCGGGCACGATCGCCCCCCATTCCACGGTCCCCATGCCCTCGGCGTGGAGCAGTGCCTGGCCCTGGACCAGGGGCAAATAGGGGCTCGGGCGCCCGCCTCCTTCCTTCCACCGTACCCAGGCGGCCCCCGCCTGCAGGCTGCGGAGCAGGGCCACGCCGGGGAGGAGCGGCTGCGGGAAAGCCCCCTTGATGGCTTGAGTGGCGTGGGCCAGGGTGCCCATGGGCAAATACCACAACGGGAGGACCCAGGGGCCCGGGAGCGGTTGCGCCTCCCCTGCGTCGCATCGCCACTTGGAGTCTGGCGGGGCGGCCGGGACCGTGCCCGTCTGCAGGAAGTGGCGTGCCCTCTTGTCGGGGTGCCGTTGAAGGGTTGCCGCGAGGCTGAGCCCCTCTGCCGCGGGTGCCACTGAGAGGCCGCCCCGGGGCCCGCGCCAGGGGTAATCCTCATCGGCGGCCAGGTGTGGAGGTCCCGGGCGATTTGCTCCGCGGTCCCTGTGGGGGCGTTCTCCGGTGCCAGGTGCCACATGACGGCGAGCACCGCCCACGTGGAGAAGGGCCACGCCCGTGGGGGGGTGTACACCTGGATGGTCCACTGTGGGCACGCCCGCCGCACACGGGATGCGTGGAGCACCCCTCGAACAATGTCTGCCGCCAGAACCAGCACCATTCCCGAGGGTTCCACCATGATCCCCTCTGCGGGTCCGTCGTCCTCCGAGGGCGAAGCAGAAGTCATGGACGGCGTCTCATCGTCAGAGGGGTCTCCGCCTAGGTCACTAGAGCCATAGGGCTCCACGTCAACCATTGCCCTTAGGGCTGTCAGCCCCAGCCGGTCCAGCTCGGCTCTCGTGGAATTCCCCACGTGGCTGTAGGAAGGCTGGGCTGTTGTTGGTATGAAAGGGCTTCTCGGTATCACAGCAGGAGTCGGCATCGGTCGGCTACTCAGGCTCCCCAGGGTGTTTGTCAACCCTGCCACCAGCTGGTTGGCGTGTACTCGGTGGGGTGAAACTCCCACAATGGTAGGTGACGCTTGGGGTGGAATCAGGGGCTCCAGTTTAGCCCGAATCTCTTGAGTGAGATCACCAACAATTTTATAGGTGGCTCCTCGGAGCGCCTCGCTGATCTCCGACCGCGTCAGGGACCTGTTGGAGGATCTCCCCGATCCTCTACTCCTGCTCCCGCATGACTCAGGGCCTCTCCTCAGCCCACTCAGGGTTGCATACCCAGGAACATCCACATAGGCTCCCGTAGCGGGTAGAGGATGGTGATAGTCTGCCGTGTACCAGCGCGGCGCAGAACTGGAGGCCACTGGCTCACCGACGGTAGTAGTAGGAAAACGTCACTGCCAAGTCTTTCTTGGAGGGCTTGACCCAGGCCAAGCCCCCCCTTGAAACCCTTTTGTTGATGCTAAGACTAACTTAAGTATTTTTATCACTCTTTTGAAGCTTTTAGTACACTTTCTCAAAGTAACCAGGGTTATAACCCTAGCTCCCCCAGGAAGTTCACCCCTACCACTCAACTGAGCGGAGGTATCTTCCTTCAGGGAGGATATACCCAAAAAAAAAGGCATTTCATGCTTTAGGCCTTGGAGGTTAAGCCTAGTGGTCTCCCACCCCAAGACCCCTATACTCAATTGTTTCTACCACTTATTGTGGTTCTAATTTTTAACTGTTTCTAAATTCAGTTGCTTGGCCAAGTCATAATCTGTGTCTGGCCTAACTCCTTTGCCCCATATTCCTAACCAACACCATTTCATCCAAAAGAGTGCACATGAATTGCTTGATGCTAACTTGGAGGCTAGAGTCAGGCCAGTTTTCGGATAAAATCTTTTGTACTATCCTTTTGTGATTGAATCTTTGTATCTATACCTGCTATGTCTATCTGCAGCCCTTCTGTGTTACACTGGATTTCAAACTATTCATTGATTCGATCCATATCCTGTTCTTGCTCTACTTGCTCCTTTGGCTTTGGGATTTCACCAGCAAAAACCTGCAGGATCTAATCAAAATCTATAGGGCACTAATCAAGGACATCTTTTCGGTAGCAGAGTCAAACCCTGAGTACCTTTTGAACCAACTCTGAGCAGAAGCACAAGAAAAGCACACTGAGAAGCACATTGAACATGTCCACAAAACTGTCTTCCCGAACCCGGCCGATCAGAAGTGTACAAGTACAGCTTGGCAGTGTAGTCCACCCGAAGAGTGAACCGCCACTCAGAGCAGCATCTGGGTCTCAGAAGGATCCAGAGCACAGAAGGGCGAATCTAAATCCGCCCAGAACAGCACCATTAACCATGGAAACCTTAGCGGCCCATGGTGAAGACAGCCTGCAAAGGCTATCAGGCATGTCGAAGCCTCCATCGCCCGGTCGGCCTGTCCGGCCTCGTCTTCTACTGTCCTTGGAGGTGGTCCTGAAGAACAAGAGGACCTACGAAGGAGGATGGACGAGTTTATGCTCCACGAGGAGTACCACAAGTCCACCGTAGGAGAAGACGGAGAAATACCTCTTGATGCCCTCGGGTCGCCGCCCCAAACTGAGATGGGTTCCTTCCTTTATTCTGGGCCATCTACAGACATGGCGGACACAGTATCATTATCGAGACGACCAAGAGTACACGAGCACCCCAGAGCATGGCATCCAGACCTGCCGATAACTTCAATGCCTCCTGAAACGAGTCTGGATCCTCTTCGCCCAGAGCCCACCCATGGGGCTCTGGATCGTACGGCCGAACTTTTGGCCAAACTTCTATCCGGATCGGAAGACCCGGATGTAAATTGGGTATCACTGAACCCTTACCCAAGCCAGCGCTACTATCACCTTCACCCGGATTAAGCACGTTGGCTGATGATCTCAAAAGATCAAGGGTGTCAAGGTTGCTACCCGAGGTCACTTGCCCCAGCCTTTTTCATCCTTGCGCCAGGACACTCCCAGTTGCTGAATTACAGGACGTGCCGGTGACGGAGACTGAGAAAAGAGGGCTGTCAGCCCTGGCACCTCTTGCCGGCGTATCTCCTCCCCCTTCTGGCCTAGACCCAGGGGCTGGGAAGATGGGCAGACCGATTGCCCAGGCGAACATCCAGCTGGAGTTGCCGGAATTCGACCCGAAAAACCTGCTCAAATTGGCAGAAGAATTTGCTGCGTTTCTTTTGCCAACGGGCCAATCCCATGTGGATGTGGCCACCAAATGCTCACTGCTGAAACGCTCCTGCAAAAAGAAAATTTTGCAAAAACAGGTGAAACAGATTGTGAAAACCTGTTCAACCTGGGTAGAGGTACTCCAAAGACTGGAGAAAACGTTCCCAGTCTATGAGACTGACCTCAGTGTGCGCACACAGATAGAGGAGCTACCTATGCTCCCTGAGTTTCCATCCGCTGCGCGAATTTCTGAATACGTGTGCAACCTAAAGTATCTGTTTTCACAGATGAACGTGGGCTCCTACGGAGCCACCGAGCCCCACCTGTGGCTCATGAGTAAGATCCCCCAACGTACGTGGGATGACTGCCGCGCTACCTCTGAGAGGAAGAGCGGGACCCAGTCGTACGATGAACTGGTGGACCTGCTGATTGAGCTAGCTCTTGATAGGGAGAATGACTCCCACATGGAGAAATTCCTCAAGAAGCACTTGGGCCGCGGTGGTACCCCTACCCCCGAACGTGGCGAAGGGAAAGGGCCTAAATGTCTCACTAACGCCAACCAGCGAGGTGGTAAAGGAAGGGGTAACCTACGTGCCATGAATGAGGTTAAACCTGATGCAGGTACACCCCCTCTGTTTTACTGTAAACCTGTCAATGACAAGGGGGGACCTTGTCATGCCCCTGACTGCGACCACCGCAGTAGTTGTATGCTGCAGATGAAACGACAGCAGCATTGCAAGGATGGGAAAACGGTGACCCATCAAGATCATTTCAGGTGTACCATCACCTGTGGCTATTGTGGCAAACGTCGTCACTACGAGGACGAATGTCACATAAAGAAACGCCAGAGTGATAAACTCAAGCAGCAGGAGGCTGAACGCCAGAAGACCCAAACACCCACCAGAAACCCCAAGAATGGGGATAAAGGTGGTAAAGGAGGTGGCAAGGGGGGTGGCAAAAGTGAAGCCGGTTCGGACCCCCGTGGCCATCTTTGGGTCACCTGGGCCGTGTATCTATGTGTCGGCAAGCCGCCATTGGCTGATATCATACTCTCCCATCCACCTGACCTAACCTGATGTGATAGTGTGATAGGTTTGGCCATTCCAGCTATGAGCGGCCATATTCAATACCGAGGCGCCGCTGGCTGAGATTTATATATCAGAATATCAGGAATCAACAGGGTTTTTTTATCATAATATTTCTGTAATTTCTCCGCCTTCCGTTCTAATTTTCAATGTATCGGCGACTGTCAGTTGGCTCGCGATTTTGCGGTAACCGATTGGTTAACTGTTATTTACAGATATTTTGGCGGAAACCCCGATGAAGGGTCAGATTTCATCAGTAAAGGGTTCGTTGCTTCCGCAATTTTCATGTTATACACTCGCAAAATGAATCCGATTTTTTCAGACTTTCAGAATCGGATTTTCGACTTCCAGATCGCCGCACTTGATATGTTGAATCTCGAGTGGTCCTACATTTTTCCCCGATCACGAATCAACCTTCTCTTGGTTATCTCCTTCGTTTTTCTTGGAGATATAGGCGAAACAAAATTGATTCGTGAGGCCACTCTGAAAGGTCATATCTCCGGCTCATGGCGAGGAATACCGATTTCGAGAATTGGGTTGGTACCACCTTGGTCTCAACTTATTTCGGGGAGCATCGAACGCTTTTGGTGTGTACGCATGCCCTGTGTAGCAAGGGATAATGGCCAAGAGGGTAGAAAGTGGTTTACAACTCTTGGGCCATGCAATCGAATATATTATTGCGACTTTCGAGTGTACCGCATGAGTGTTGGGGTTGCATAGATACTTTCCTTGGGTTCCCACGTATTAAAAACGTGAAGTTATGTCCATGGAGGCGCATGGCATACCATGGTCTGAGCCACTTTTTGAGGGTATGTGTTATATGCATGGTATGTGCTTCGCTATGCTCACACCCATGTTATATATCTCCGTTTGTAGGAAGATATGTGGACTCATACGTAGCAAGGGCTTCGCCCATGTCCCAATGGTGAACTCCATAGCGCTAGACTAAGTCTACCGCTCATATAGTGCATGTGGGAGGGCTTACAGAGCGAGGCACAAGCGCGAATATCAATTTTCCCATTTTCATGGTGCGTGTTGGGCGGAGGTTTGAAGGTGTATTTTGCGTCCATGTGGGGATCCAAGTGGGGGGATTGTTTGCAAATGGTCTCAAGCAATTGTGTTTTGAATCATATGTTGATACCATGGGTGAGCGAAGTTATATACTATTGTAATTATCTTGGATTTGGCATTATTTGCATGTTTTTGACCTCATTTTATGCTCATTTTTGAATTTAATGTGCTCAACTGGTCGGCTAACAGTAAGGAACCTAGAGATCTGTGAACTATGGTATGTTGCTTATATGTTGGCATATGCTTCGGTGTTGCACCTCACCATATGCCGGATCACGTGGTCACTTTGGCGTGGCACACGGGGCCTCACAAAATTAGGTCTGAAATTCATGAGTTGACTTGTGAAGCATGTCATGTACCTAACCGGAAGGGTTTCGGAGCCAATGATGGGATATTCCTGGGCATTGATCTTTGGTCTATATCACTTTTGCGTACTACTCTCCGGTTTGACACATGCATGGAGCATTTGAATATTTGCCGTATGCATTTTTGAGTATATAATTGATTTTTGGGCATAATGGTGTGATCTGCCTGATTTTGCCATGTTGTGAGGTCAGCTTCATGGGGCACCTCTCCAAGCCCAATCGACACCAAGTCCAACCAAGGTTATGTCAGGGTAGGGCATGGTCCTGAGTGCCACTCTAGGCCATGACACGCCACCTCCCCTATTGGGCTAGGATTTATAGGCTTGGGAGTGAACACATTTTTGGGGTTTATGTAGTGACTTTTGACACATGGCATTTAGCCATCTTATTTGACTGGGTTCAGGGCATCATGTTGGTGAGTCAAGGAAAGGTCTTGAGTCCAGGAAATGAGGGGTCTATGGCTGTGATTGTCTACGTTTCCATCTTTCCCCAACTTTGATTTATTTGTGTTGGTATGGCAATTTCAGGGCTTCCTCTTTGGTGCAATTCTTGTACATGCCCACCGCCCGTGTCTCCGTGTGCACCGCGAGACGACCGGCGTGTTGAAAGGAGCCCTCAGTGTGGATTGGTTTGGTTTGGATTGTACTTGGCAGTTGGGTATTACAAGGGATCAGGAGCTGTGTGAAGGAGCCATTTTTTCTATTCCTTTTGTGGGAAATTGTGCAGGATAGGGCAAGATTATGCAGAGCCTGGTGAGAAGCAAGACCCTAGGAGTGACGGGAAATGGTGGAAGGGGTACAGCAGGGGCTGGTCCTGGTAGGGACCTTCTTTATGGTAGCAGAGGAGTACCTGCCCCCTACCGCCGCACCGGGGACTTGGGCCCTCATGAGCACTGCCCAAGGACGCCCCGGGTGCAGATCGTGGAGTCCGGCGAGTCGACGCCGGACTGGGAAGCCCGAGAAGAGCGAAGATGCTCAGAACAGAGAGCCCTTGCAGGACATGGGCTAGACATGGAGGTCCTGGCCTCCATGTGTGAAAGGCAATGCCGCAAGGCTTGCAATCTCCGCTCCGCTGCGGAGGAGTTGGAGGAGACTGGCAGCAACGGCAGGGCCCGGCGTTACCTGAAGCGCGGGTCCCCGAAACCCGCGGCGGAAGCTAGGGCGATGGAGACGGATCCCAGCCCCGCCAGGCTGGGGTCAGCTGCAGATTCCGAGGGGCACTCCGAGGGCTATCGGACAGCTTACCCTTCGGAGTCGGAGGAGATGGCCAGACCACCCACAAGGGCGAACACGGCCCCCGAACACAACCTGGAGCATGACGCCGAGGCGTTGGAGAGGCTTGCCAGAGCCAGAACGGCGCCTGTGGCCCGGCACACGGAACCAACGCGGGATAGCATGGGCGACACACCCATGGCGGAGGAGTCCGAGGCGCCGGGAACCGTGGGATGCGTCGGATCAGGTGGAAAGCACGTTGAGTGCCACTGCGAGCACGTGTCCTTCCTCATCGGCAAATACCCAAAGATGGGGAAGGACGCCATCGTGCATCACCTCGACCGCCTGGACAACGCGAAGGACGGCCTAGAGGAGGACGTCGCGGGGATCCTGCATGACCAGTCGGCAGCGGAGAGAGACATGGCGGAGCTGCGAGCGGAACAGGACCAGTACCGGGAGAAGCTGGAGCTGGCCCTGCAGAAGCAGCAGCGAGTGGTGGACAGCCTCCTCCACCTGTTGGAGGACATGTCGGGACGCCTGAAAAGGCTAGAGGAGTTACAACCCCTCGCCTCGGGTCCGGAGCTCCCGGCAAAGCCGGCAGCGGCAGAGCTGGTGGAGCGGGTTAAGACCCTCAGGAGCGCCATGGAGAAACCCATGGGCGGCCCTGCAGAGGCACCTTACGCGCCTCCGCGTGTTGACCCGGGTGCGCTGCCGTTTGTTCCCATGTTCAGCGAATCCACAATGCTCGGGGAACAAACGGCACCGGCTGGGTCCATGCGGGAAGGGCACGCAACCACGGACCCGAGGAGCCTGACGGTAGAGATGTCCCATGCCGCCAAGGATCCACCGACCACTACGACTGCCCATGCAGTTTATGCGGAAGAGGAGATCCAGAGCCAGACCATGCAGGGACGAATCATGGGAAGCGCGGACGGACATTGTAGAGGCCGTCCAGGCGGAAACCTGTGGGTCAAGGACCCCACTACGGGGATATGGACAGCCGGTGGAGCAAGTCCTTTCCGCATTCCAAACCCCATGGGTTCAGGCCCAACTGGACCGTACTCCATGGAGGAGAGGGATGTACGGGGAGTGTACTCACAACCCCCTGGCCACAGGTGGTATCCGTCTCGGTGGATTGGTGGTTGCGGACGACGGAGACGCCATCAGGATTGGCGACCTCAGGGGAATCAAAATCCCCTATTACGATGGCAACCCCTCCAACCTGGATGACTTCATCCTGGATGGGGAGGACTTCGCCGAGGAGGTCGTCGGCGAGATGAAGGGAGCGCCAAGGGACAAGTGGGTATGTCCGACATTCCCACACAGAGTGGCGCAGGACCACAAGGAGGAGCTCAGGGATCAGATCCGCGAGGCAGTGATCCAGACAGAGCAGGCCTGCCTCCAGTGGCTGGAGGACGAGGAGCGAGTGGACCCCCCAAACCAGAAGTTGGAGGATTTGTGGTCCATTCCGCTGCCGCTGGAGCGCGGGGAACTGAGGGTCCGGGAAGGGAATCGGTACATCCGCAAGTACCGAAGAAGCCTCAAGCTGGTGGAGGACTGGAATGAGGCCAGCGAGATCCGACACTTGCTGAAGGACGTCCTCCCCGGCCACTGGGGGAGAAGAGTGGAGGATGAGGAGAAGAAGAGAGCAAAGAAGCGCGTGGCCGTACGGATCCTGGCATCGGAGGACGCCCACGCAGGAATAATGGAGTTTTTCCGGCGAAGCCTCGGCGATCCCAGCCGAATGTTGGGGTTGAAGAACGCCGTCTACGTGGAGGTATTCGGTGACACCATGGGGCAAAGGCTGATGCGCCTCAACAACGCTGAGTGGAGGCGCGGTGAACCGCTGAGGATGCAGGTCATCTTCGCCCGCATGAGCCTGGTTGAGATCGTGAAGTACATCACGGTGGAGCTGAAGCTCAACGCCAAGAACGAGGCCCACGTGCAGGATCGACAAGGCCAAGGACATCGAGGTCATCGAGAAGATCGCCACCACTGAGAGGTCAAGGGGGACACGGTCGGCACCGCGGAGGAAGGGAGTGGAAGCGGCCAAGATCTTTGGACCGCGACCACCCAGGAGGATCATGAAGAAGCCCACTTCTTCGCGTTCGTAGCGCACAACATGAAGGAGAATGGGCAGACAGGTCCAGGTGGAACCGCCTGGACCCAAGGACCAAGAACCGCAGAGAACCGCGGAGGATCGGGAACCCGCCGCTCTCGTTCCGCGAGTACAAATCGCAGCACACTGGTTGCTGGGTCTGCTACGGCAAGGGGAACAACCATGCACATGACCACCGGCATTGCAAGGTATATGAGGAGGACAAGAAGACCTACTTCGCCGCCCATCCCGACAAGAAGCCCAAGGAGCAACGAATTGCCGATTGGAAGGCAAAGGGCGGAGACGGTGGAAAAGGCCAAGGAAAGGGCCAAGGGAAAGGCGGAGGAAAAGGCTATGGTGGAGGACCCGGCCCAGACCGACGCCTGAGGTCGATCGAGGAGGTTGCTGAGCACATGTTGAGGACGTTGGAGGAACTCAAAGCCCAGCAAGGTGGTGGACAAAGTCTGAGCGGATCGCAGCAGTAGGGAGCTGCCGCAGGCCATGTGTAGAGGAGCCCCCACGGGAGTGGGACCTCGGAGGTCTCTCCTCCGAAAATCAGTGGAATCCCAGAGAAAGCAAAGGCACATCGGGTGCCGAAGAAGGCTCCAGAAGAGCCAAAACCACTGAGCCTCGCCACTCCGAACCCCTGGAGCGCCCTGCCAAGGGAAGTTTATGTGGGCAAGGGACGTGGCAAGAAGGGAGGAGTGACCACGGAGAGCCCCGTGGACGGGCAGGACCAGCACAAGATCTACATCATCCGTGACCATACCCTCGAAGTCCTGATGCACCCGGATGTGCTAGAGTTGCATGCCGTGAGAGTCGTCCATACACCGCATGGTGACGAGCGGCAGTTGCACTTGAAGGTGCGTGTACGGTGCGGACAGGAGGAGTTGGTGCTGGATGTTTTGGTGGATACGGGTGCCCAGGTGAGCCTGGTCCGGAGAGGGTTGTTTAAGGAGGAATCCCTGCAGCCCAGCCGTAGACCAGTACGCCTGAAGGTGGCCAATGGAGAGATTATGGGTGGTGGTACCCATGAGGCCACTATCAGTATGGAATTCTGGGAGCATGAGCGCTTGAACCGCCCTGATTTGGCAAGGAGAAGCACTCTATCCGGGAACTTCTATGTGGCCGACATTACTGATTGGGATATGATCATGGGGTATGACTTCATGGTGGGAAACGCCATTGGAGCCCTTCCCCATCGTGCAACGCTGGTCCGGGAGGATGATGAATGCCTTACATGGCTTTCCACGGACTATGCATGCGGATCATCCCAATGGAATGCTGAGGAAGAGGATCGGATCGTCCAAGCGGTGCAAGCTGTGGGTGCCAAGCCGGGAGGAGACCGTGGAGTTCTGCTCACGGAGTATGGTATGGCGCCACAGGTGTATGCCAGGATGATCCAGACGCTGGGAGCCGAAGCGCCCGAGACGGACGTCTTCGCTTCCCGGGATGCCCCACTTTTGCGGAAGTGTAGGAGGCATTGGCATCGAGGAGACTCAGCCTGGCACAGGCATTGGGGTTTGAAGGAGTGGGAGCCCATGTATTGGCATGGCTCCCTGGACAATACCAGACGTAGGGTGGAGAAGATCGTCGCGGATAGGGCGAAGGGGATCCTGGTCATAACCGGCATAGGATCCACCCCATGTCCGCTGGAAGGTCTCAAGTCGACGCTGGACTCCATCACCCTGAACGAGATGTCATTCGGGCCAGAAGAGGAGTTGTTCATCGACGCCAAGGGTGTATCAATGCCCTCCCCGGGTCAAGCGTGGGGTACCAAGGCTTTCCTGATGGATGGGGCGCAAGCCCAGCCCACGGGTGATGAAGCATTCATCCGTAGGGTTGAGGCGGTGCCCATGGGGGTCATGTTTGAGCCCAAGGAGGGGACAGATCAGCCGATTGATGGCATTGACATCCTGTCCCACTCCAAGATCGACCACGTCGTCAACTACATGCGGATGGGGATGCACGACCGTGTGGCAGCCAAGAAGGGGCGGGACGTGGTCAGATCTCCGCATTGGTGGGATGACAAGAAGTTGGTCACCGGCAAGTACAAGAAAGATGAGTTCGTGGCGAGGGTCATGGATCACATCGCGGACCAATATGATGGTCCGGTTGGGTCGGACCCGCCGACATGGGATTTTCCAAGAATAGGGGTCAGTAGCGACAAGAACCAGGGTGATGCCGCAAATTTCCGAAGATTATCGGTGGGAAGAGCTCCCCGCGACGATGAAGACGGCATATCGGACAAGGAGAAGTCGGGCTTGAACCCGGAAGAGGCCTATACCGCAGTGCGGTCGGTTGTATCGATGCCGAAGCAAGCGGCTGAAGAGGCCCAGGAGAACCCGAAGGTCGCCGAGCTGAAGGAGAGGCTGATCAATGCCTATCCGCGGCTATTCAGTGGCATCGCCAACAAGAACCCTCCAGATCGTGGGAGGTTTTGCACAGCGAAGATCAAGCTGAAGCCGAACCCCAAGATCTATCGTCATCGGGAGTAACAACTTCAGGGCGATCGGGCCGAGGCCATGAAGAAGTTGTTGGCCGAGTTTATTGAGCGGGGCTGGTTGGAACCCTCCGACAGTGAGTGGGCCAGCCCAGCCTTTATCGTGCCCAAGAAGGAGAAGGGCGAGTGGAGGTTGGTGGTGGATTACAGGGGTTTGAACGAGCAAACCGAGCACGACTCGTACTTGCTTCCTCTGATCGACTCCATCCTCCAAAAGCAACAGAAAAAGCGGACCTTTACGGTGTTAGACCTGAAACACGGCTATCACCAGATGCCGCTACACCCGGACTCCAGCCCCTGCACAGCGATGTCGACGCCGCTGGGGCCCATGCAGTGGAAAGTGGTGCCCATGGGCGCCAAGAATGGCAACGCCGCTTTCCAGCGCATGATGCAGGACCTACTCGGTCCTGTCCAGGACTGTGCCGACCCCTTTGTGGATGACATCATCATCGGGTCCGGCGCGGAAGACATGACTGAGGACAAGCTCATCGAAGCGCATGAGAAGGATCTGCGCCGAGTGCTCAGCGAGCTGGACAAGCACAACATGGTGTGCAAGCCCACCAAAGCCTCACTCTTCGTGAAGGAAGTGGAGTTCGCGGGTCACGTGGTTGGTCACGGGCAATGCCGTCCCATGCCCGGGAAGCTGGCGTCCCTGCACCACTGGGAGAGACCCCAGACCATCAGCAAACTCCGGTCCTTCATGAGGTTCTGCAATTACCATTCGGGCTATGTCCGGATGTATGCAGAACTCTCGGGGCCGCTGCACAAGATGCTGCAGGTGGGGAAGTTCGATGGCCGGAAAGGGGGCCAGAAGAAGCTTGCCTGGACCCCTGAAGCCAAAGATGCGTTCAGCCGCCTGAAGGAGCGACTCCTCGGGCAGCTGGGGCTGTTTCTGGTTGACCCGGACAAGGGATTCGTGCTACGAACGGACGCCTTGGACTATGCTGTAGGTGCAGTCCTCGAGCAGGTCCGAGACGACGGGTCGCACGTACCCGTGGCGTTTTAGAGCCGGATCCTGGCCCAGGGCCAACGTCGAACCTGGACCGCGAGGGAGAAGGAGACGTACGCCATTGTTTGTGCGCTCACGAAGTGGTCTGGCCACATCGGATTGCAACCGGTGGTGGTTTGTACGGACCATCAGTCCTTGCAGAGCTGGCACAAGGAGCACGTCGACACTCCCTCGGGACCGGCGGCAAGGAGGGCCCGATGGCATGAGACGTTCGCCAAGTTCGACCTCAGCGTCGTATACGTCCCGGGGAAGGACAACACTGTGGCAGATTGCCCCAGTCGATGGGCCTACCCCGCGGGCAAGGCTTGGATGGACATATCCAGCCATGGGGACGCCGAGGAGACCGAGGAGGCCAAGCGCATCATCGAGATGGAGAAGGCCATGGAGCAAGAGGGGGTCAAGTGCTTTGTGGTGATGGCAAACCGTACGGACCTGGCCAAGTTCCGGGGCGCCCGCGTCCAAGCTATTCGAGAGGAAACCCTCGAGCAATGGATGGTGGCCCCTGTAGAGCTAGTCAGGTCGGTGCTCACAGAGGACTGGTCGGATGACTATGCCGCATTCGAGCACTGGAGCAGGTACTGGAATGCCGTGAGCGCCCCGTCGGACGACGAATGGCCTGAGGGCTTGACTGAGGATGGGAATAAACTGTTCCTCAAGGACAAGCTATTGGTCCCTGAGAGCCGAATGGAGGAGCTCATTGACCACTGGCATAACGCCCAGCTCATGCATCCTGGTCGGAACAAGATGCAGCAGGACCTGGAGTGGCGCTTCAAGTTCCCACCGGGGTACTACGCCATCCTGGACAAGTACTGCAGCGACTGCGCCGTGTGTCGGGCCACGAAGAGCCCCAACCACTCCACGGCTGGCAACCCGGTGTATACAGCTATACCGGAGGCCCCTATTCGGTCTGTGTGCATGGATGTATTCGCCATGCCTGAGGTCACCGTGGAAGGAGAGACCTACAACTGTGTCATCCTGGCGGTGGATAGGCACAGCGGGTATATCGTGGCGGTCCCTGGCAAGAAGTCCAAGAAGAAGGACAAGAGGGACAAGCATGGAGTGGGTCTGCAGGCCAAGACCGTCGCTAATGCCATGATCAGGCATTGACTGACAATTTTTGATGTCCCGGCTGTCATCTGCAGCGATCGGGGCAGTCAATTTGTGGGGACGTGGTTCAAGACGATGTGCAAGCACATGGGGATTCGGCACGCCAAGACCGTGGCGTACCACAGCCGGTCGAATGGCCGTGCTGAGGTGGCCGGGCGGCAGATGTTCGAGAAGTTCCGCTAGCTGCACATTGACGAACCGGGCCGGAATTGGTATAATTCGCTGCAGAGAGTGCTCCAGGCGTACCACAACCTTCCGGGGCCCACTGGACTGTCGCCCCATCGCATCCTGTTCCTACAGGATCGAGTGTCACGCACTCTCCTGTGGTTGAACCATGGCAAAGTGGCCCGGGATGCGAATGCTATGATGGCTGAGGCGGACGACATGGCGGCCCAGGTGTGCAAGGCACTTCAGGACGAGCATGAGAAGAGGGCCAAGTACTTCAAGCAGGGAAAAGTCCAGAAGTATGCTCTCCAAGACACCGTATGGGTGGAGCGGCACCACAAGGATGTCCTGTCCAGGCATCGGCAGGCGTCTTGGTATGTACCGGGGGTGATTGTGCGGAAGGTTGGGCAGGATGTGTATGCGGTTTGTGTGGGGGATAACAAGATCTTGGACCGCGACCACACCCAGCTCTGTCCCCAAGCACCAGGGCCCAGCGGACGTCCCGTCACCTTCGAGTTCACGGCCGGCGATGCGGACTCGGACGACGAGGGTGAGCACGACGACTTCACCGCCGAGAGGATCCTGACGGACAAGCCGGACCCAGGGACGCCTGGGGGGAGGCTTTATAAAGTCCGTTGGAAGGGATTCGCCGCATCCAGGGATTTGTGGGAGCCTCCGAGCAGTTTTGTGCCGAGGTATACCACGGTCTGGATGGAGTATCTCAGGAGGAAGAACATCTCCTTGGATTTCAAGGACGTGTTGGTCGATTTGGTGGCTGCTGTAGCGCCGTAATGGATCCTTTTTGGCATTTTTGTTTGTCTTTGTGCTTGGGAGACGGCTGAGGGCGTTCATCCGGGGATGTTTGGGCCTTGCTTGGCCATATACCCCCTTCACTCGATCTCAAAATATATATGTCACTGTGGTATACTTATTTAGGTCGACCGACGACGTTTCTCTATCTTTGATCCCCTTGGTCCATGTTGTAGATCAAGAGGAGACCGGATATGGCGTAGGGCACCGATTATGAGTGTCCTCACCCCTCCCTTGGGGCATGGGGGAGGCCTACGACGTGTGTGGGGCCTCAATGTGTCCTTGGGACATGGAGGGGGGGTTTGGAGCCCATTGGGGTCCTCCCGTCCTGTCTTCAATGACTTCCGAGCGGATACAATGCTCTGCGAAGGGGGGTGAACCCGGTTCGGACCCACGTGGCCATCTTTGGGTCACTTGGGGTGTGTATCTGTGTGCCGGCAAGCCGCCATTGGCTGATATCATACTCTCCCATCCACCTGACCTAACCTGATGTGATAGTGTGATAGGTTTGGCCATTCCAGCTATGAGCGGCCATATTCAATACCGAGGCGCCGCCGGCTGAGATTTATATATCAGAATTTCAGGAATCAACAGGGTTTTTTTATCATAATATTTCTGTAATTTCTCCGCCTTCCGTTCTGATTTTGAATGTATTGGCGACTGTCAGTTGGCTCGCGATTTTGCGGTAACCGATTGGTTAACTGTTATTTACAGATATTTTGGCGGAAACCCCGATGAAGGGTCAGATTTCATCAGTAACGGGTTCGTTGCTTCCGCAATTTTCATGTTATACACTCGCAAAATGAATCCGATTTTTTCAGACTTTCAGAATCGGATTTTCGACTTCCAGATCGCCGCACTTGATATGATGAATCTCGAGTGGTCCTACACTTTTCCCCGATCACGAATCAACCTTCATTTGGTTATCTCCTTCGTTTTTCTTGGAGATATAGGCGAAACAAAATTGATTCGTGAGGCCACTTTGAAAGGTCATATCTCCGGCTCACGGCGAGGAATACCAATTTCGAGAATTGGGTTGGTACCACCTTGGTCTCAACGTATCTTAGGAAGCATCAAACGCCTTTGGTGTGTACGCATGCCTGGTGTAGCAAGAGATAATGGCCAAGAGGGTAGAAAGTGGTTTACAACTCTTGGGCCATGCAACCGAATATTTTATTGCGACTTTCGAGTGTACCGCATGAGTGTTGGGGTTGCATAGATACTATCTTTGGGTTCCTAAGTATTTTTAACGTGAAGTTATGTCCATGGAGGGGCATGGCATACCATGGTGAAGCCGGTTCGGACCCCCGTTGCCATCTTTGGGTCACTTGGGGTGTGTATCTATGTGCCGGCAAGCCGCCATTGGCTGATATCATACTCTCCCATCCACCTGACCTGACCCGATGTGATAGTGTGATAGGTTTGGCCATTCCGGCTATGAGCGGCCATATTCAGTACCGAGGCGCCGCCAGCTGAGATTTATGTATCAGAATATCAGGAATCAACAGGGTTTTTTTATCATAATGTTTCCCTAATTTTTTAGCCTTTTGTTCTGATTGTCACTGTATCGGCGACTGTCAGTTGGCTCGCGATTTTGCGGTAACCAATTGGTTAACTGTTATTTACAGATATTTTGGCGGAAACCCCGATGAAGGGTCAGATTTCATCAGTAAAGGGTTCGTTGCTTCCGCAATTTTCATATTATACACTCGCAAAATGAATCCGATTTTTTCAGACTTTCAGAATCGGATTTTCGACTTCAACATCGCCGCACTTGATATGATGAATCTCGAGTGGTCATACACTTTTCCCCGATCACGAATCAAGCTTCCTTTTGTTGTGTCCTTCATTTTGCTTGGAGATATAGTCGAAACAAAAGTGATTCGTGAGGCCACTTTGAAGAATCATATCTCCGGCCCACGGCGAGGAATCTCAATATCGAGAATTGGGTTGGAACTGGCTTGTTCTCAACTTGATTTGGAGAGCATCAAACGCACTTGGTGTGTACACATGTCCGGTATAGCAAGGGATAATGGTCAAGAGGGTAGAAAGTGATATATAACTGTTGGACCGTGCAACCGAATATTTTAATGCGACTTTCGAGTGTACCGCATGAGTGTTGGGGTTGTATAGATACTATCCTTGGGTTCCTACGTATTTTTTACGTGAAGTTATGTCCATGGAGGCGCATGGCATACCATGGTGGGAGCCAGTTTTTTAGGGTATGTGTTATATGCATGGTATGTGCTTCGATATGCTCACGCCCATGTTATATATCTCCGTGTGTAGGAAGATATATGGAGTCATACGTGGCAAGGGCCTCGCCCATGTCCGAATGGTGAGCTCCATAGCGCTAGACTAAGTCTACCGCTCATATAGTGCATGTGGGAGGGCTTACAGAGCGACCCACAAGCGCCAATATCAATTTTCCCATTTTCATGGTGCCTGTGGGGAGGAGGTTCGAAGGTGTCCCTATGCGTCCATGTGGGGATCCAAGTGGGGGGATTGTTCGCAAATGGTCCGAAGCAATTGTGTTTTGAATCATATGTTGATACCATGGGCGAGCGAAGTTATATACTATTGTAATTATCTTGAATTTGGCATTATTTGCATGTTTTTGACCTCATTTTATGCTCATTTTTGTGTTTTATGTGCTCAACTGGTCGGCTAACAGTAAAGTGCCTAGAGATCTGTGAACTATGATATGTTGCTCATATGTTGGCATATGCTTCGGTGTTGCACCTCACCATATTCCGGATCACGTGGTCACTTTGGCGTCGCACACGGGGCCTCACAAATTCTGTCTCAAATTCATGAGTTGACTTGTGAAGCATGTCATGTACATAAACGGAGGGGTTTCGGAGCCAATGATGGGATATTCTTGGACATGAAACTTTTGGTATATATCACTCTTGTATACTACTTTCCGGTTTGACACATGCATGGAGCATTTGAATATTTGCCGTATGCATTTTTGAGTATATAATTGATTTTTGGGCATAATGGTGTGATTTGCTTGATTTTGCCATGTTGTGAGGTCATCTTCATGGGGCACCTCTCCAAGCCCAATCGACTCCAAGTCCAACCGAGGTTATGTCAGGGTAGGACATGGTCCTGAGTGCCACTCTAGGCCATGACACGCCACCTCCCCTATTGGGCTAGGATTCAGAGACTTGGGAGTGAACACATTTTTCCGGTTTATGTAGTGACTTTTGGCACAAGGCATTTAGCTATCCGATTTGACTGGGTTCAGGGCATCATGTTGGTGAGTCAAGAGAAGGTCTTGAGTCCAGGGAATGAGGGGTCTATGGCTGTGATTGTGTACGTTTCCATCTTTCCCCAACTTTGCTTTATTTGTGTTCATATGCCAATTTCAGGGCTTTCCTCTTTGGTGCAATTCTTGTACATGCCCGCCACCGTGAGACAACCGGTGTGCTGAACGGAAGCCTGCAGTGTGGATTTGGATTAGGATTGTGCATGGTACTGCTAGGGATCTGTGTCAAGGAGTTTTTTCCCTATTTTTTGAGGAAATGCAGACCCTGGTGAGGAGCAGGACCATGGGAGTGACGGGTGGAAGGGGTACAGCAGGGGCCGGTCCTGGTAGGGACCTTCTTTATGGTAGCAGAGGAGTACCTGCCCCCTACCGCCGCACCGGGGACTTGGGCCCTCATGAGCCCTGCCCAAGGACGCCCCGGGTGCAGATCGTGGAGTCCGTCGAGTCGACGCCGGACTGGGAAGCCCGAGAAGATCGAAGATGCTCAGAACGGAGAGCCCTTGCAGGACTTGAGTTGGACATGGAGGACCTGGCCTCCATGTGTCAAAGGCAATGGCGCAAGGCTTGCAATCTCCGCTCCGCTGCGGAGGAATTGGAGGAGACTGGCAGCAACGGCAGAGCCCGGCGCTACCGGAAGCGTGGGTCCCCAAAACCCGCGGCGGAAGCCAGGGCGATGAAGACGGATCCCAGCCCGGTCAGGCTGTGGTCAGCCGTAAATTCCGAGGGGCACTCCGAGGGCTATCGGACAGCTTATGAGCAACCTTCGGAGTCAGAGGAGACGGCCGGACCGCCTACAAGGGCGAACAGAGCCCCAGAACCTAGCCTGGAGCATGACGCCAAGGCGTTGGAGAGGCCCGCCAGAGCCAGAACGGCGCCTGTGGCCCGGCACACGGAGCCAACGCGGGAGAGCATGGGCGACACACCCATGGCGGAGGAGTCCGAGGCGCCGGGAACCGTGGGATGCGCCGGATCATGTGGAAAGCACGTTGAGTGCCACTGCGACCACGTGTCCTTCCTCATCGGCAAGTACCCAAAGATGGGGATGGACGCCATCGTGCATCACCTCGACCGCCTGGACAACGCGAAGGACGGCCTAGAGGAGGACGTCGCGGGAATCCTGGATGACCAGTCGGCAGCGGAGAGAGACATGGCGGAGCTGCGAGCGGAACAGGACCAGTACCGGGAGAATCTGGAGCTGGCCCTGCAGAAGCAGCAGCGAGTGGTGGACAGCCTCCTCCACCTGGTGGAGGACATGTCGGGACGCCTGAAAAGGCTAGAGGAGTTACAACCCCTCGCCTCGGGTCCAGAGCTCCTGGCAAAGACGGCAGCGGCAGAGCTGGTGGAGCGGGTTAAGACCCTCAGGGGTGCCATGGAGAAACCCATGGGTGGCCCTGCAGAGGCACCCTACGCGCCTCCGCGTGTTGACCCGGGTGTGCTGCCGTTTGTTCCCATGTTCAGCGAATCCACAATGTTCGGGGAGCAAACGGCACCGGCAGGGTCCATGCGGGAAGGGCGCGCAACCACGGACCTGAGGAGCCTGACGGTACAGATGTCCCATGCTGCCCAGGATCCACCGACCACTACGACTGCCCATGCAGTTCATGCGGAAGAGGAGATCCAGAGCCAGACCATGCAGGGGCGAACAATGGGAAGCGCCGACGGACATGGTCGAGGCCACCCAGGCGGAAACCTGTGGGTGAAGGACCCCAATACAGGGATATGGACAGCCGGTGGAGCAAGTTCTTCCCGCATTCCAAACCCCATGGGTTCAGGCCCAACTGGACCGCACTCCATGGAGGAGAGGGATGTACGGGGAGTGTACTCACACCCCCCGGCCACAGGTGGTATCCGTCTCGGTGGATTGGTGGTTGCGGACGACGGAGACGCCATCAGGATTGGCGACCTCAGGGGAATCAAAATCCCCTACTACGATGGCAACCCCTCCAACCTGGATGACTTCATCCTGGATTGGGAGGACTTCGCCGAGGAGGTCGTCAGCGAGATGAGGGGAGCGCCAAGGGACAAGTGGGTATGTCGGACATTCCCACACAGACTGGTGCAGGACCTGAAGGAGGAGCTCAGGGATCAGATCCGCGAGGGAGTGATCCAGACGGAGCAGGCCTGCCTCCAGTGGCTGGAGGACGAGGAGCGAGTGGACGCCCCCAACCAGAAGTTGGAGGACTTGTGGTCCATTCTGCTGCCGCTGGAGCGCGGAGAACTGAGGGTCCGAGAATGGAATCGGTACATCCGCAAGTACCGAAGAAGCCTCAAGCTGGTGGAGGACTGGAATGAGGCCAGCGAGATCCGCCACCTGCTGAAGGACGTCCTCCCCGGCCACTGGAAGAGAAGAGTGGAGGATGAGGAGAAGAAGAGAGCAAAGAAGCACGTGGCCGTACGGATCATGGCATTAAAGAAGGTCCCTACCAGGACCGGCCCCCGCTGTGCCCCTTCCGCCTGTCACCCCTGCTGACTTGCTCCTGATCAACGATTGCATTTCTCAAAGTCCAGGGTCCAAAATCCAAAAATATAGAAAACAAAATCCTCCTTCAACCCTGAACAGCAACCAGATCCCACAAATACAGCAATAACCCAATTCACAGTCCAATCCACACTGTGGGCTTCCGTTCAGCACACCGGTCGTCCCACCGTGGCGGGCATGTACAAGAATTGCACCAAAGAGGAAAGCCCTGAAATTGGCATATGAACACAAATAAAGCAAAGTTGGGGAAAAATAGAAACGTACACAATCACAGCCATAGACCCCTCAATCCCTCGACTCAAGACCTTCCCTTGACTCAGCAACATGATGCCCTGAACCCAGTCAAATAAGATGGCTAAATGCCATGTGTCAAAAGTCACTACACAAACCCCAAAAATGTGTTCACTCCCAAGCCTATAAATCCTAGCCCAATAGGGGAGGTGGCGTGTCATGGCCTAGAGTGACACTCAGGACCATGCCCTACCCTGACATAACCTTGGTTGGACTTGGAGTCGATTGGGCTTGGAGAACTGCCCCATGAAGATGACCTCACAACATGGCAAAATCAGGCAAATCACACCATTATGCCCAAAAATCAATTATATACTCAAAAATGCATACGGCAAATATTCAAATGCTCCATGCATGTGTCAAACCGGAAAGTAAGATACAACGGTGATATAGAAAAAGAATCAATGTCCAAAAATATCCCATCATTGGCTCCGAAACCCCTCCGGTTATGTACATGACATGCTTCACAAGTCAACTCATGAATTTGAGATTTAATTTTGTGAGGCCTCGTATGCCAAGCTAAAGTGACCACGTGATCCGGCATATGGTGAGGTACAACACCGAAGCATATGCCAACATATAAGCAACATACCATAGTTCACAGATCTCTAGGTACCTTACTGTTAGCCGACCAGTTGAGCACACAAAACACAAAAATGAGCATAAAATGAGGTCAAAAACATGCAAATAATGCCAAATTCAAGATAAATACGATAGTATATAACTTCGCTCACCCATGGTATCAACATATGATTCAAAACACAGTTGTTTGGGACCATTTGCAAACAATCCCCCCACTTGGATCCCCACATGGACGCATAGGGACACCTTCGAACCTCCTCCCAACACGCACCACGAAAATGGGAAATTGGTAGTTGCGCTTGTGGGTCGCTCTGTAAGCCCTCCCACATGCACTATATGAGCGGTAGACTTGGTCTAGCGCTATGGAGCTCACCATTGGGACATGGGCGAAGCCCTTGCCACGTATGACTCCATATATCCTCCTACAAACGGAGATATATAACATGAGCGTGAGCACATCGAAGCACATACCATGCATATAACACATACCCTCAAAAAGTGGCTCCCACCATGGTAGGCCATGCCCCTCCATGGACATAACTTCACGTTAAAAATACGTAGGAACCCAAGGAAAGTATCTATGCAACCCCAACACTCATGCGGTACACTCGAAAGTCGCATTAAAATATTTGGTTGCACGGTCCAAGAGTTATATAACACTTTCTACCCTCTTGACACTGATCCCTTGCTACACCGAGCATGTGTACACACCAAAGGCGTTTGATGCTTCCCAAATCAAGTTGAGACCAAGGCGATTCCAACCCAATGCTCGAAATTGGTATACCTCGCCGTGAGCCGGAGATATGACCTTTCAAAGTGGCCTCCCGAATCACTTTTGTTTCGACTATATCTCCAAGAAAAATGTGGGAGATGACAAAAGGAAGGTTGATTTGTGATCGGAGAAAAATGTCGGACCACTCAAGTTTCATCATATCAAGTGCGGCGATGTCGAAGTCGAAAATCCGATTCTGAAAGTCTGAAAAATTTGGATTAATTTTGCGAGTGTATAACATGAAAATTGCGGAAGCAACGAACCCTTTACTGATGAAATCTAACCCTTCATCGGGGTTTCCGCCAAAATATCTGTAAATAACAGTTAACCAATCGGTTACCGCAAAATCGGGAGCCAACTGACAGTCGCCGATACATTGACAATCAGAACGGAAGGCTCAAAAATTACGGAAACATTATGATAAAAAAACCCTGTTGATTCCTGATATTCTGATATATAAATCTCCGCTGGCGGTGCCTCGGTACTGAATATGGCCGCTCATAGCCGGAATGGCCAAACCTATCACACTATCACATCGGGTTAGGTCAGGTTGATGGGAGAGTATGATATCAGCCAATGGCGGCTTGCCGGCACATAGATACACACCCCAAGTGACCCAAAGATGGCCACGGGGGTCCGAACCGGCTTCACCCCCCTTCTCAGAGCGTTGTTACCGCTCGGAAGTCATTGAAGACAGGACGGGAGGACCCCAATGGGCTCCAACCCCCCTCCCCCATGTCCCAAGGACACATGGAGGCCCCATACACGGCGTAGGCGTCCCCCGCGCCCCAAGGGAGGGGTGAGGACACTCATAATCGATGCCCTACGCCATATCCGGTCTCCTCTTGATCTACAACATGGACCAAGGGGATCAAAGATAGAGAAACGTCGTCGGTCGACCTAAATAAGTATACCACAATGAAATATATATGTGGAGATCGAGTAAAGGGGGTATATGGCCAATCAAGGCCGGAAAATCCCCAGATGAACGCCCTCAGCCGACTCTCAAGCACAGAAACAAACAAAAATGCCAAGGGGGATCCATCATGGTGCTACAGCAGCCACCAAATGGACCAACACGTCCTTGACATCCAAAGAAATGTTCTTTTTCTTCAGATAGTAAATCCAGACCGTGGTGTACCTCAGCACAAAGCTGCTCGGAGGCTGCCACGAATCCCTGGATGCGGCGAATCCCTTCCAACGGACTTTATAAAGCCTCCCCCCAGGCGTCCCCGGGTCCGGCTTGTCCGCCAGGATCCTCTCGGCGGTGAAGTTGTCGTCCTCACCCTCGTCGTCCGAGTCCACATCGCCGGCCGTGAACTCGAAGGTGACGGGATGTCCGCTGAGGTCTGGTGCTCGGGGACGCAGCTGGGTGTGGTCGCGGTCCAGGATCTTGTTATCCCCCACACGAACCGCATACACATCCTGCCCGACCTTCCGCACGATTACCCCCGGCACATACCAAGATGCCTGCCGATGCCTGGACAGGACATCCTTGTGGTGCCGCTCCAGCCACACGGTGTCTTGGAGAGCATACTTCTGGACTTTTCCCTGCTTGAAGTACTTGGCCCTCTTGTCATGCTCGTCCTGAAGTGCCTTGCACACCTTGGCCGCCGTGTGGTCCGCCTCAGCCATCATGGCGTTCGCATCCCGGGCCACTTTGCCATGGTTCAACCACGGGAGAGTGCGTGACACTCTATCCCGTAGGAACAGGATACAATGGGGCGACAGTCCAGTGGGCCCCGGAAGGTCGTGATACGCTTTGAGTACCCTCCACAGCGAATTATACCAATTCCGGCCCGATTCGTCGATGTGCAGCTGGCGGAACTTTTCGAACATCTGCCGCCCGGCCACCTCAGCACGGCCATTCGACCGGCTGTGGTACGCCACGGTCTTGGCGTGCCGAATCCCCATGTGCTTGCACATCGTCTTGAACCACGTCCCCACAAATTGACTGCCCCGATCGCTGCAGATGACAGCCGGGACATCAAAAATCGTCGGCCAATGCCTGATCATTGCATTAGCGACGGTCTTGGCCTGCAGACCCACTCCATGCTTGTCCTTCTTGTCCTTCTTCTTGGACTTTTTGCCAGGGACCGCCACGATATACCCGCTGTGCCTATCCACCGCCAGGATGACACAGTCGTAGGTCTCTCCTTCCACGGTGACCTCAGGCATGGCGAACACAGCCATGGCCACGGACCGCATAGGGGCTTCCGGTATAGCCGTGTACACCGGGTTGTCCGCCGTGGAGTGGTTGGGGCTCTTCGTGGCCCGACACACGGCGCAGTCGCTGCAGTACTTGTCCAGGAGGGCGTAGTACCCCGGTGGGAACTTGAAGCGCCACTCCAGGTCCTGCTGCATCTTGTCCCGACCAGGATGCATGAGCTGGGCGTTATGCCAGTGGTCAATGAGCTCCTCCATTCGGTTCTCTGGGACCAATAGCTTGTCCTTGAGGAACAGTTTGTCCCCATCCCCGGTCAAGCCCTCGGGCCATTTGTCGTCCGACGGGGCGCTCACGGCATTCCAGTACCTGCTCCAGTGCTCGGATGCCGCATAGTCATCCGACCAGTCCTCTGTGAGCACCGACCTGACTAGCTCTACAGGGGCCACCATCCATTGCTCGAGGGTTTCCTCTCGAATAGCTTGGACTCGGGCGCCCCGGAACTTGGCCAGGTCCGTACGGTTTGCCATCACCACAAAGCACTTGACCCCCTCTTGCTCCATGGCCTTCTCCATCTCGATGATGCGTTTGGCCTCCCCGGTCTCCTCGGCGTCTCCATGGCTGGATATGTCCATCCATGCCTTGCCCGCGGGGTAGGCCCATCGACTGAGGCAATCCGCCACAGTGTTGTCCTTCCCCGGGACGTACACGGCGCTGAGGTCGAACTTGGCGAACGTCTCATGCCATCGGGCCCTCCTTGCCGCCGGTCCCGAGGGGGTGTCGACGTGCTCCTTGTGCAAGCTCTGCAAGGACTGATGGTCCGTACAGACCACCACTGGTTGCAATCCGATGTGGCCAGACCACTTCCTGAGCGCACAAACAATGGCGTACGTCTCTTTCTCCCTCGCGGTCCAGGTTCGGTGTTGGCCCTCGACCAGGATCTGGCACCAAAACGCCACGGGTACGTGTGACCCGTCGTCCCGGATCTGCTCGAGGACTGCCCCTACAGCATAGTCCGAGGCGTCCGTCCGTAGCACGAATCCCTTGTCCGGGTCCACCAGGAATAGCCCCAGCTGCCCCAGGAGTCGCTCCTTCAGGCGGCTGAACGCATCTTCGGCCTCAGGGGTCCAGGCAAGCTTCTTCTTGCTACCCTTCGGGCCATCGAACTTGCCCACTTGCAGCATCTTGTGCAGCGGCCCCGACAGTTCTGCATACATCCGGACATAGCCCGAATAGTAATTGCAGAACCCCATGAAGGATCGGAGTTCGCTGATGGTCTGGGGCTTCTCCCAGTGGTGCAGGGACGCCAGCTTCCCAGGCATCGGACGGCGTTGCCCGTGACCAACCACGTGACCCGCGAACTCCACTTCCTTCACGAAGAGTGAGGCTTTGGTGGGCTTGGACACCATGTTGTGCTTGTCCAGCTCGCTGAGCACTCGGCGCAGATCCTTCTCATGCGCTTTGATGAGCTCGTCCTCAGTCATGTCCTCCGCGCCGGACCTGATGATGATGTGATCCACAAAGGGATCGGCACAGTCCCGGACAGGACCGAGTAGGTCCTCCATCATGCGCTGGAAAGCGGCGTTGCCATTCTTGGCGCCCATGGGCACCACTTTCCACTGCATGGGCCCCAGCGGCGTCGACATCGCTGTGCAGGGGCTGAAGTCCGGGTGTAGCGGCATCTGGTGAAAACCGTGTTTCAGGTCCCACACCGTGAAGATCCGCTTTTTCTGTTGTTTTTGGAGGATGGAGTCGATCAGGGGAAGCGAGTACGAGTCGTGCTCGGTTTGCTCGTTCAAACCCCTGTAATCCACCACCAACCTCCACTCGCCCTTCTCCTTCTTGGGCACGATAAAGGCTGGGCTGGCCCACTCACTGTCGGAGGGTTCGATCCAGCCCCGCTCAATGAACTCGGCCAACAGCTTCTTCATGGCCTCGGCCCGATCGCCCTGAAGTTGGTACTCCCGATGACGATAGATCTTGGGATTCAGCTTCAGCTTGATCTTCGCTGTGCCAGACCTCCCACGATCTGGAGGGTTCTTGTTGGCGACGCCACTGAATAGCCGCGGATAGGCATTGATCAGCCTCTCCTTCAGCTCGGCGACCTTCGGGTTCTCCTGGGCCTCTTCAGCCGCTTGCTTCGGTATCGATACAACCGACCGCACTGCGGTATAGGCCTCTTCCGGGTCCGAATCCGACTTCTCCTCGTCCGATATGCCGTCTTCATCGTCGTGGGGAGCTCTTTCCACCGATAATCTTCGGAAATTTGCGGCGTCGGGCTGGTTCTTGTCGCTATCGGCCCCCATTCTTGGAAAATCCCAAGTCGGCGGGTCCGACCCAACCGGGCCATCGTATTGGTCCGCGATGTGATCCATGACCCTCGCCTCGAACTGATCCTTCTCGTACTTGCCGGTGACCAACTTCATGTCATCCCACCAATGCGGAGATGTGACCATGGTTCGCCTCTTCTTGGCTGCCACACGATCGTGCATCCCCATCCGCATGTAGTTGACGACGTCGTCGATCTCGGCGTGGGACAGGACGTCAATGCCATCAATTGGCTGATCCGTCCCCTCCTTGGGCTCAAACATGACCTTCATGGGCACCGCCTCCACCCTACGGATGAATGCTTCATCACCCGTGGGATGGACGTGCGCCCCATCCACCAGGAAAGCCTTGGTACCCCACGCTTGACCCGGGGAGGGCATTGATACACCCTTGGCGTCGATGAACAACTCCTCCTCTGGCCCGAATGACATCTCGTTCAGGGTGATGGAGTCCAGCGTCGACTTGAGACCTTCCAGCGGACATGGGGTGGATCCTATGCCGGTTATGACCAGGATCCCCTTCGCCCTATCTGCGACGATCTTCTCCACCGTACGTCTGGTATTGTCCAGGGAACCATGCCAATACATGGGCCCCCACTCCTTCAAACCCCAATGCCTGTGCCAGGCTGAGTCTCCTCGATGCCAATGCCTCCTACACTTCCGCAGAAGTGGGGCATCCCGGGAAGCGAAGACGTCCGTCTCGGGCGTTTCGGCTCCCAGCGTTTGGATCATCCTGTCGTACACCCGCGGCGCCATTCCATACTCCGTGAGCTGAACTCCGCGGTCTCCTCTGGACTTGGCACCCACAGCTTGCACCGCTCGGACAATCCGATCCTCTTCCTCAGCATTTCATTGGGATGATCCGCATGCATAGTCCGCGGACAGCCACGTAAGGCATTCATCATCCTCCCGGACCAGCGTTGCACGATGGGGAAGGGCTCCAATGGGGTTTACCACCATGAAGTCATACCCCATGATCATATCCCAATCTGTAATGTCGGCCACATAGAAGTTCCCAGATAGAGTGCTTCTCTTCGCCAAATCAGGGCGGTTCAAGCGCTCATGCTCGCGGAATTCCATACTGATAGTGGCCTCATGGGTGCCATCACCCATAATCTCTCCGTTGGCGACCTTCAGGCGTACCGGTCTCCGGCTCGGCTGCAGGAGTTCCTCCTTGAACAGCCCTCTCCACACCAGGCTCACCTGGGCACCCGTATCCACCAACACATCCACCACCTTCTCCTCTCGTCCGCACCGTACTCGCACTTTCAAGTGCAACTGCTGCTCGTCACCAAGAGCCGTATGGAGGACTCTCATGGCATGCAACTCTAGCACGTCCGGATGCATCAGGACTTCAAGGGTATGGTCAAGGATGTTGTAGATCTTGGGCTGGTCCTGCCCATCCACGGGGCTCTCCGTGGTCGCTCCTTCCTTCTTGCCATGTCCCGTACCCACATGTACTTCCCTTGGCAGGGCGCTCCAGGGGTTGGGAGTGGCGAAACTCAGTGGTTTTGGCTCTTCCGGAGCCTTCTTCGGCACCCGATGTGCCTCGGATTCCTCAAAGATTCCACTGATTTTCAAAGGAGAGACCTCCGAGGTCCCACTCCCGTGGGGGCTCCTCTAGACATGACTTCCCGCAGCCCCTTCCGGCTGCGATCCGCCAGGACTTTGTCCACCACGTTGCTGGGCTTTGAGTTCCTGCAACGTCCTCAACATGTCCTCAGCAACCTCCTCGATCAACCTCACTCGTCGGTCTTGGCCAGGTCCACCAATAGCCTCTTCCTCCGCCTTTCCCTTGGCCTTTGCCTTGGCCTTTTCCCCCGTCTCCGCCCTTCGCCTTCCAATCGGCAATCCGCTGCTCCTTGGGCTTCTTCTCGGGGTGGGCGGCGAAGTAGGCCTTCTTGTCCGCCTCATACACCTTGCACTGACGGTGGTCGTGTGCATGGTTGTTTCCCTTGCCATAACAGACCCAGCACCCGTCGTGCTGAGACCTGTACTCCCGGAACGAGAGCGGTGGGTTCCCGATCCTCCTTGGCTCTTTGCCCTTCTTGGGTCCCACCCGGTTCCATCTGGACCGATCCTGCCCATGGTCCCTCACGTTGTGCGCCACAAACGCGAAGAAATGGGCCTCCTCGTGATCCTCCCGGAACCCAGTCCAGTGGTCTCGGCTACTTCTACTACCATCCTCCGCGGTGTTGGCTGTGTCCTCCTGGATCTCCCGATGATGGCGGCCTTCTCGATGGCCTCGTTGTCCATGACCATGTCGATCCTGCACGTGGGCCTCGTTCTTTGCATTGAGCTTCAACTCCACCGTGATGTACTTCACGATCACTTCCAGGCTCATGCGGGCGAAGATGACCTGCATCCTCAGTGGCTCTCCACGCCTCCACTCCGCGTTGTTGAGGCGCAGCAATCTTTGCCCCATGGTGTCTCCAAATACCTCCACGTACACGGCGTTCTTCAGTCCCAACATCCGGTTGGGCTCGCCCAGGTTCCTCCTGAAGAACTCCATGATACCCGCATGGGTATCCTCCGCCGCCATGATCCTCACCGCCACCCGCTTCTTGGCTCGCTTCTTTTTCTCGTCCTCCACCTTCTTCTTCCAGTGGCCGGGCAGGACGTCCTTCAGCAGGTGACGGATCTCGCTGGACTCGTTCCAGTCCTCAACCAGCTTGAGGCTCCGTCGGTACTTCCTCAGATACCGGTTCCACTCCCGGACCCGCAACTCACCGCGGTCCAGCGGCAGCGGGATGGACCAAAGGTCCTCCAGCTTCTGGTTCGGAGCGTCCACCCGCTTCTCATCCTCCAACCACTGGAGGCAGGCCTGCTCCGTACGGATCAGTCCTTCCCGGATCTGATCCCGCAGCTTCTCCTTCAGGTCCTGCGCCAGCCGGTGTGGGAATGTCTGGCATACCCACTTGTCCCGCGGCGCTCCCCGCATCTCACCGACGACCTCCTCGGCAAAGTCCTCCCAATCCAGGATGAAGTCATCCAGGTTGGAGGGGTTGCCATCGTAGTAGGGGATTTTGATTCCCCTGAGGTCGTCAATCCTGATGGCATCTCCGACGTCCCCAGCCACCACTCCACTGAGACGGATACCACCTGTGGCCGGGGGGTGTGAGTACACTCCCCGTACATCCCTCTCCTCTATGGAGTGCGGTCCAGTTGGGCCTGAACCCATGGGGTTTGGAATGTGGGAAGGACTTACTCCATCGGCCGTCCATATCCCCGTATTGGGGTCCTTCGCTTACAGGTTTCCGCCTGGATGACCTCGACCATGTCCGTTCGCGCTTCCCATGGTTCGCCCCTGCATGATCTGGCTCTGGATCTCCTCTTCCGCATAAACTGCATGGGCAGTCGTAGTGATCGATAGATCCTGGGCGGCATGAGACATCTGTACCGTCAGGCTCCTCGGGTCCGTGGTTACGTGCCCTTCCCGCATGGACCCTGCCGGTGCCGTGTGTTTCCCGAGCATTGTGGATTCGCTGAACATGGGAACAAACGGCAGCGCACCCGGGTCAACACACGGAGGCGCGTAGGGTGCCTCTGCCGGGCCGCCCATGGGTTTATCCATGGCGCTCCGGAGGGTCTTAACCCGCTCCACCAGCTCTGCCGCTGCTGGCTTTGCCGGGAGCTCTGGACCCGAGCAGAGGGGCTGTCGCTCCTCTAGCCTTTTCAGGCGTCCCGACATGTCCTCCACTAAGTGGAGGAGGCTGTCCACCACTCGCTGCTGCTTCTGCAGGGCTTGCTCCAGATTCTCCCGGTACTGGTCTTGTTCCGCTCGCAGCTCCGCCATGTCTCTCTCCGCGGCCGACTGGTCATCCAGGATCCTGGCGACGTCCTCCTCTAGGCCGTCCTTCGCGTTGTCCAGGCTCTCCAGGCGATGCACGATGGCGTCCATCCCCATCTTTGGGTACTTGCCCATGAGGAAGGACACGTGCTCGCAGTGGCACTCAGCGTGCTTTCCACCTGATCCGGCGCATCCCGCGGTTCCCGGCGCCTCGGACTCCTCCGCCATGGGTGTGTCGCCCATGCTATCCCGCGTTGGCTCCGTGTGCCGGGCCACAGGCGCCGTCCTGGCTCTGGCGAGCCTCTCGAACGCCTCGGCGTCATGCTCCAGGCTGGGTTCTGGGGCCGTGTTCGCCCTTGTGGGCGGTCTGGCCGTCTCCTCCAACTCCAAAGGTTGCTCATAGGCTGTCCGATAGCCCTCGGAGTGCCCCTCGGAGTCCCACAGCCTGACCGGGCTGGGGTCCGTATCCATAGCCCCGGCGTCCCCTGCCGTTGGCTTGGGTGACCCGCGCTTCCGGTAGCGCCGGGCCCGTCCTCCACTGCTGCCTGAATGGCAGGTCTCCTCAGAGTCCTCTGCGGCGGTGCGGAGGTTGCATGCCTTTCGGCAGCGACGCTCACACATGGAGACCGAGTCCTCCATGTCAAGTCCTCCTCTTCCCGAACGTCGTATTTCTCTTCGGGCTTCAACTTCCGGAGTTCGCCATGCTCCTGAGCGTCTCGGCTCTTCTATGGCTCCAATCTCCGGCGTGGTCTCCACCGAGTCCACAATACGCACCCGGGGCGTACTTGGGCAGGGCTCATAGGGGCCCAAGTCCCCGGGTCGGCGGTAGGTAGGCGCAGCAGGTACGCCTCTGCTACCATAAAGAAGGTCCCTACCAGGACCGGCCCCCGCTGTGCCCCTTCCGCCTGTCACCCCTGCTGACTTGCTCCTGATCAACGATTGCAACTCTCAAAGTCCACGGTCCAAAATCCAAAAATATAGAAAATAAAATCCTCCTTCAACCCTGAACAGCAACCAGATCCCACAAATACAGCAATAACCCAATTCACAGTCCAATCCACACTGTGGGCTTCCGTTCAGCACACCGGTCGTCCCACGGTGTCGGGCATGTACAAGAATTGCACCAAAGAGGAAAGCCCTGAAATTGGCATATGAACACAAATAAAGCAAAGTTGGGGAAAGATAGAAACGTACACAATCACAGCCATAGACCCGTCATTCCCTGGACTCAAGACCTTCCCTTGACTCACCAACATGATGCCCTGAACCCAGTCAAATAAGATGGCTAAATGCCATGTGTCAAAAGTCACTACACAAACCCCAAAAATGTGTTCACTCCCAAGCCTATAAATCCTAGCCCAATAGGGGAGGTGGCGTGTCATGGCCTAGAGTGACACTCAGGACCATGCCCTACCCTGACATAACCTTGGTTGGACTTGGAGTCGATTGGGCTTGGAGAACTGCCCGATGAAGATGACCTCACAACATGGCAAAATCAGGCAAATCACACCATTATGCCCAAAGTCAATTATATACTCAAAAATGCATACGGCAAATATTCAAATGCTCCATGCATGTGTCAAACCAGAAAGTAATATACAAGAGTGATATAGACCAAAGGTCCATGCCCAAGAATATTCCATCATTGGTCCCGAAACCCCTCCGGTTATGTACATGACATGCTTCACAAGTTAACTCATGAATTTGAGACCTAATTTTGTGAGGCCTCGTATGCCAAGCTAAAGTGACCACGTGATGCGGCATATGGTGAAGTACAACACCGAAGCATATGCCAACATATAAGCAACATACCATAGTTCACGGATCTCTAGGCACTTTACTGTTAGCCGACCAGTTGAGCACATAAAACACAAAAATGAGCATAAAATGAGGTCAAAAACATGCAAATAATGCCAAATTCAAGATAATTACAATAGTATATAACTTCGCTCACCCATGGTATCAACATATGATTCGAAACACAATCGTTTGGGACCATTTGCAAACAATCCCCCCACTTGGATCCCCACATGGACGCATAGGGACACCTTCGAACCTCCTCCCAACACGCACCACGAAAATGGGAAATTGGTAGTTGCGCTTGTGGGTCGCTCCGTAAGCCCTCCCACATGCACTATATGAGCGGTAGACTTGGTCTAGCGCTATGGAGTTCACCATTGGGACATGGGCAAAGCCCTTGCCACGTATGACTCCATATATATTCCTACAAACGGAGATATATAACATGGGCGTGAGCACATCGAAGCACATACCATGCATATAACACATACCCTCAAAAAGTGGCTCCCACCATGGTATGCCATGCCCCTCCATGGACATAACTTCACGTTAAAAATACGTAGGAACCCAAAGAAAGTATCTATGCAACCCCAACACTCATGCGGTACACTCGAAAGTCGCATTAAAATATTTGGTTGCACGGTCCAAGAGTTATATAACACTTTCTACCCTCTTGACCCTGAACCCTTGCTACACCAGGCATGTGTACACACCAAAGGCGTTTGATTCTTCCTAAATTAAGTTGAGACCAAGGCGGTTCCAACCCAATTCTCGAAATAGGTATACCTCACCGTGAGCTGGAGAAATGACCTTTCAAAGTGGCCTCACGAATCACTTTTGTTTCGACTATATCTCCAAGAAAAATGAGGGAGATGACAAAAGGAAGGTTGATTCGTGATCGGGGAAAAATGTCGGACCACTCGAGATTCATCATATCAAGTGCGGCGATGTCGAAGTCGAAAATCCGATTCTGAAAGTCTGAAAAAATCGGATTAATTTTTGCGAGTGTATAATATGAAAATTGCGGAAGCAACGAACCCTTTACTGATGAAAACTAACCCTTCATCGGGGTTTCCGCCAAAATATCTGTAAATAACAGTTAACCAATCGGTTACCGCAAAATCGCGAGCCAACTGACAGTCGCCGATACATTGACAATCAGAACGGAAGGCTCAAAAATTACGGAAACATTATGATAAAAAAACCCTGTTGATTCCTGATATTCCGATATATAAATCTCCGCTGGCGGTGCCTCGGTACTGAATATGGCCGCTCATAGCCGGAATGGCCAAACCTATCATACTATCACATCGGGTTAGGTCAGGTGGATGGGAGAGTATGATATCAGCCAATGGCGGCTTGCCGGCACATAGATACACACCCCAAGTGACCCCAAGATGGCCACGGGGGTCCGAACCGGCTTCAGCATTGGAGGACACCCACGCCGGAATAATGGAGTTCTTTTGGCGAAACCTCGGCGAGCCCAGTCGAAAGTTGGGGTTGAAGAACGCCGTCTACGTGGAGGTATTCGGCGACACCATGGGGCAAAGGCTGATGCGCCTCAACAACGTGGAGTGGAGGCGCGGAGAGCCGCTGAGGATGCAGGTCATCTTCGCCCGCATGAGCCTGGACGAGATCGTGAAGTACATCACGGTGGAGCTGAAGCTCAACGCCAAGAACGAGGCCCACGTGCAGGATCGACAAGGCCCAGGACATCGAGGTCATCGAGAAGATCGCCACCAGCGAGAGGTCAAGGGGGACACGGTCGGCACCGCCGAGGAAGGGAGTGGAAGCGGTCAAGATCTCTGGACCCCGACCACTCCAGAGGATCATGAAGAAGCCCACTTCTTCGCGTTTGTAGCGCACAACATGAAGGAGAATGGGCAGGACAGGTCCAGGTGGAACCGCCCGGACCCCAGGAACAAAAACCGCAAACAAGAACCGCGCAGGATCGAGAAGCCGCCGCTCTCGTTCCGCGAGTACAGATCGCAGCACACGGGTTGCTGGGTCTGCTACGGCAAGGGGAACAACCATGCACATGACCACCGGCATTGCAAGGTATATGAGGAGGACAAGAAGACCTACTTCGCCGCCCACCCCGACAGGAAGCCCAAGGAGCAACGAATTGCCGATTGGAAGGCAAAGGGCGGAGATGGTGGATAAGGCCAAGGAAAGGGCCAAGGAAAAGGCGGAGGAAAAGGCTATGGTGGAGGACCCGGCCCAGACCGACGCGTGAGGTCGATCGAGGAGGTTGCTGAGGACATGTTGAGGACGTTGGAGGAACTCAAAGCCCAGCAACGTGGTGGACAAAGTCCTGGCGGATCGCAGCAGGAGGGAGCTGCGGCAGGCCATGTCTAGAGGAGCCCCCACGGGAGTGGGACCTCGGAGGTCTCTCCTCCAAAAATCAGTGGAATCCCAGAGAAAGCGAAGGCACATCGGGTGCCGAAGAAGGCTCCAGAAGAGCCAAAACCACTGAGTTTCGCCACTCCCAACCCCTGGAGCGCCCTGCCAAGGGAAGTTTATGTGGGCAAGGGACGTGGCAAGAAGGAAGGAGCGACCACGGAGAGCCCCGTGGACGGGCAGGACCAGCCCAAGATCTACACCATCCGTGACCATACCCTCGAAGTCCTGATGCACCCGGATGTGCTAGAGTTGCATGCCGTGAGAGTCGTCCATACACCGCATGGTGACGAGCGGCAGTTGCACTTGAAGGTGCGTGTACGGTGCGGACAGGAGGAGTTGGTGCTGGATGTTTTGGTGGATACGGGTGCCCAGGTGAGCCTGGTCCGGAGGGGGTTGTTCAAGGAGGAATCCCTGCAGCGCAGCCGGAGACCGGTACGCCTGAAGGTGGCCAATGGAGAGATTATGGGTGGTGGCACCCATGAGGCCACTATCAGTATGGAATTCCGCGAGCATGAGCGCTTGAACCGCCCTGATTTGGCGAAGAGAAGCACTCTATCTGGGAACTTCTATGTGGCCGACATTACAGATTGGGATATGATCATGGGGTATGACTTCATGGTGGGAAACCCCATTGGAGCCCTTCCCCCTCGTGCAACGCTGGTCCGGGAGGATGATGAATGCCTTACATGGCTGTCCACGGACTATGCATGCGGATCATCCCAATGAAATGCTGAGGAAGAGGATCGGATCGTCCAAGCGGTGTAAGCTGTGGGTGCCAAGTCCAGAGGAGACCGCGGAGTTCAGCTCACGGAGTATGGAATGGCGCCGCAGGTGTATGCCAGGATGATCCAGACGCTGGGAGCCGAAGCGCCCGAGACGGACGTCTTCGCTTCCCGGGATGCCCCACTTTTGCGGAAGTGTAGGAGGCATTGGCATCGAGGAGACTCAGCCTGGCACAGGCATCGGGGTTTGAAGTACTGGGGGCCCATGTATTGGCATGGCTCCTTGGACAATACCAGACGTACGGTGGAGAAGATCGTCGCAGATAGGGCGAAGGGGATCCTGGTCATAACCGGCATAGGATCGACCCCATGTCCGCTGGAAGGTCTCAAGTCGACGCTGGACTCCATCACCCTGAACGAGATGTCATTCGGGCCAGAGGAGGAGTTGTTCATCGACGCCAAGGGTGTATCAATGCCCTCCCCGGGTCAAGCGTGGGGTACCAAGGCTTTCCTGGTGGATGGGGCGCAAGTCCAACCCACGGGTGATGAAGCATTCATCCGTAGGGTGGAGGCGGTGCCCATGAAGGTCATGTTTGAGCCCAAGGAGGGGACAGATCAGCCAATTGATGGCATTGACGTCCTGTCCCTCGCCGAGATCGACGACGTCGTCAACTACATGCGGATGGGGATGCACGACCGTGTGGGAGCCAAGAAGAGGCGGGCCATGGTCACATCTCCGCATTGGTGGGATGACAAGATGTTGGTCACCGGCAAGTCCGAGAAGGTTGAGTTCGTGGCGAGGGTCATGGATCACATCGCGGACCAATACGATGGTCCGGTTGGGCCGGACCCGCCGACTTGGGATTTTCCAAGAATGGGGGCCGATAGCGACAAGAACCAGCCCGACGCCGCAAATTTCCGAAGATTATCGGTTGGAAGAGCTCCCCACGACGATGAAGACGGCATATCGGACGAGGAGAAGTCGGACTCGGACCCGGAAGAGGCCTATACCGCAGTGCGGTCGGTTGTATCGATACCGAAGCAAGGGGCTGAAGAGGCCCAGGAGAACCCGAAGGTCGCCGAGCTGAAGGAGAGGCTGATCAATGCCTATCCGCGGCTATTCAGTGGCATCGCCAACAAGAACCCTCCAGATCGTGGGAGGTTTGGCACAGCGAAGATCAAGCTGAAGCCGAATCCGAAGATCTATCGTCATCGGGAGTACCAACTTCAGGGCGATCAGGCCGAGGCCATGAAGAAGTTGTTGGCCAAGTTTATTGAGCGGGGCTGGATCGAACCCTCCGACAGTGAGTGGGCCAGCCCAGCCTTTATCGTGCCCAAGAAGGAGAAGGGCGAATGGAGGTTGGTGGTGGATTACAGGGGTTTGAAGGAGCAAACCGAGCACGACTCGTACTCGCTTCCTCTGATCGACACCTTCCCCGAAAAGCAACCGAAAAAGCGGATCTTTACGGTGTTAGACCTGAAGCATGGCTATCACCAGATGCCGCTACACCCGGACTCCAGGCCCTGCACAGCGATGTCGACGCCGCTGGGGCCCATGCAGTGGAAAGTGGTGCCCATGGGCGCCAAGAATGGCAACGCCGCTTTCCAGCGCATGATGGAGGACCTACTCGGTCCTGTCCGGGACTGTGCCGATCCCTTTGTGGATGACATCATCATCAGGTCCAGCACGGAGGACATGACTGAGGACGAGCTCATCGAAGCGCATGAGAAGGATCTGCGCCGAGTGCTCAGCGAGCTGGACAAGCACAACATGGTGTGCAAGCCCACCAAAGCCTCACTCTTCGTGAAGGAAGTGGAGTTCGCGGGTCACGTGGTTGGTCACGGGCAACGCCGTCCGATGCCTGGGAAGCTGGCGTCCCTGCACCACTGGGAGAGACCCCAGACCATCAGCGAACTCCGGTCCTTCATGGGGGTCTGCAATTACTATTCTGGCTATGTCCGGATGTATGCAGAACTGTCGGGGCCGCTGCACAAGATGCTGCAGGTGGGGAAGTTCGATGGCCGGAAGGGGAGCAAGAAGAACCTTGCCTGGACCCCTGAAGCCGAAGATGCGTTCAGCCGCCTAAAGGAGCGACTCCTGGGGCAGCTGGGGCTATTCCTGGTTGACGCGGACAAGGGATTCGTGCTACGAACGGACGCCTCGGACTACGCTGTAGGTGCAGTCCTGGAGCAGGTCCGGGACGACGGGTCGCACGTACCCGTGGCGTTTTGGAGCCGGATCCTGGCCGAGGGCCAACGTCGAACCTTGACCACAAGGGAGAAGGAGACGTACGCCATTGTCTGTGCGCTCAGGAAGTGGTCTGGCCACATCGGATTGCAACCAGTGGTGGTTTGTACGGACCATCAGTCCTTACAGAGCTGGCACAAGGAGCACGTCGACACTCCCTCGGGACCGGCGGCAAGGAGGGCCCGATGGCATGAGACCTTCGCCAAGTTCGACCTCAGCGTCGTGTACGTCCCGGGGAAGCACAACACTGTGGCAGATTGCCTCAGTCGATGGGCCTACCCCGCGGGCAAGGCTTGGATGGACATATCCAGCCATGGGGACGCCGAGGAGACCGAGGAGGCCAAGCGCATCATCGAGATGGAGAAGGCCATGGAGCAAGAGGGGGTCAAGTGCTTTGTGGTGATGGCAAACCGTACGGATCTGGCCAAGTTCCGGGGCGCCCGCGTCCAAGCTATTCGAGAGGAAACCCTCGAGCAATGGATCGTGGCCCCTGTAGAGCTAGTCAGGTCGGTGCTTACAGAGGACTGGTCGGATGACTACGCGGCATCCGAGCACTGGAGCAGGTACTGGAATGCCGTGAGCGCCCCCTCGGACGATGAATGGCCTGAGGGCTTGACCGAGGATGGGGACAAACTGTTCCTCAAGGACAAGCTATTGGTCCCAGAGAACCGAATGGAGGAGCTCATTGACCACTGGCATAACGCCCAGCTCATGCATCCTGGTCGGGACAAGATGCAGCAGGACCTGGAGTGGCGCTTCAAGTTCCCACCGGGGTACTACGTCATCCTGGACAAGTACTACAGCGACTGCGCCGTGTGTTGGGCCACGAAGAGCCCCAACCACTCCACGGCTGGCAACCCGGTGTACACGGCTATACCGGAAGCCCCTATGCGGTCCGTGGCCATGGATGTGTTCGCCATGCCTGAGGTCACCGTGGAAGGAGAGACCTACGACTGTGTCATCCTGGCGGTGGACAGGCACAGCGGGTATATCGTGGCGGTCCCGGGCAAGAAGTCCAAGAAGAGGGACAAGAAGGACAAGCATGGAGTGGGTCTGCAGGCCAAGACCGTCGCTAATGCCATGATCAGGCATTGGCTGACAATTTTTGATGTCCCGGCTGTCATCTGCAGCGATCGGGGCAGTCAATTTGTGGGGACGTGGTTCAAGATGATGTGCAAGCACATGGGGATTCCACACGCCAAGACCGTGGCATACCACAGCCGGTCGAATGGCCGGGCTGAGGTGGCAGGGCGGCAGATGTTCGAGAAGTTCCGCCAGCTGCACATTGACGAACCGGGCCGGAACTCGTATAATTCGCTGTGGAGAGTACTCCAGGCGTACCATGACATTCCGGGACCCACTTGACTGTCGCCCCATTGTATCCTGTTCCTGCGGGATCGAGTGTCACGCACTCTCCCGTGGTTGAACCATGGCAAAGTGGCCCGGGATGCGAATGCTATGATGGCTGAGGCGGACGACACGGCGGCCAAGGTGTGCAAGGCACTTCAGGAGCACCACAAGGATGTCCTGTCCAGGCATCGGCAGGCGTCTTGGTATGTGCCGGGGGTGATCGTGCGGAAGGTCGGGCAGGATGTGTATGCAGTTCGTGTGGGGGATAACAAGATCCTGGACCGCGACCACACCAAGCTTCGTCCCCGAGCACCAAACCCCAGCGGACGTCCCGTCACCTTCGAGTTCACGGCCGGCGATGTGGACTCGGATGACGAGGGTGAGGACGACGACTTCACCGCCGAGAGGATCCTGGCGGACAAGCCGGACCCGGGGACGCCTGGGGGGAGGCTTTAGAAAGTCCGTTGGAAGGGATTCACTGCATCCAGGGATTTGTGGGAGCCTCCGAGCAGCTTTGTGCCCAGGTACACCACGGTCTGGATGGATTATCTGAATAAAAAGAACATTTCTTTGGATGTCAAGGACGTGTTGGTCCATTGGGTGGCTGCAGTAGCACCGTAATGGATTCCCTCTGGCATTTTTGTTTGTTTCTGTGCTTGGGAGACGGGTGAGGGCGTTCATCCGGGGATGTTTGGGCCTTGATTGGCCATATACCCCCTTCACTCGATCTCCACATATATATTTCATTGTGGTATACTTATTTAGGTCGACCGAAGACGTTTCTCTATCTTTGATCCCCTTGGTCCATGTTGTAGATCAAGAGGAGACTGGATGTGGCGTAGGGCACCGATTATGAGTGTCCTCAGCCCTCGCTTGGGGCATGGGGGAGGCTTACGACGTGTGTGAAGCCTCCATGTGTCCTTGGGACATGGGGGGGGGTGTGTGGAGCCCATTGGGGTCCTCCCGTCCTGTCTTCAATGACTTCCGAGCGGATACAACGCTCTGAGAAGGGGGGTGAAGCCGGTTCGGACCCCCATTACCATCTTTGGGTCACTTGGGGTGTGTATCTATGTGCCGGCAAGCCGCCATTGGCTGATATCATACTCTCCCATCCACCTGACCTAACCCGATGTGATGATGTGATAGGTTTGGCCATTCCGGCTATCAGCGGCCATATTCAGTACCGAGGCGCCGCCAGCTGAGATTTGTATGTCAGAATATCAGGAATCAACAGGGTTTTTTTATCATAATGTTTCCGTAATTTTTCAGCCTTTCGTTCTGATTGTCACTGTATCGGCGACTGTCAGTTGGCTCGCGGTTTTGCGGTAACCGATTGGTTAACTGTTATTTACAGATATTTTGGCGGAAACCCCGACGAAGGGTCAGATTTCATCAGTAAAGGGTTCGTTGCTTCCGCAATTTTCATATTATACACTCGCAAAATTAATCTGATTTTTTCAGACTTTCAGAATCAGATTTTCGACTTCGACATCGCCGCACTTGATATGATGAATCTCGAGTGGTCATACACTTTTCCCCGATCACGAATCAAGCTTCCTTTTGTTGTGTCCTTCATTTTGCTTGGAGATATAGTCGAAACAAAAGTGATTCGTGAGGCCACTTTGAAGAATCATATCTCCGGCTCACGGCGGGGAATATCAATTTCGAGAATCGGGTTGGAACCGCCTTGGTCTCAACTTAATTTAGGAAGAATCAAACGCCTTTGGTGTGTACACATGTCCGGTATAGCAAGGGATAATGGTCAGGCGGTAGAAAGTGATATATAACTCTTGGACCGTGCAACCGAATATTTTAATGCGACTTTCGAGTGTACCGCATGAGTGTTGGGGTTGCATAGATACTATCCTTGGGTTCCTACGTATTTTTAACGTGAAGTTATGTCCATGGAGGGGCATGGCATATCATGGTGGGAGCCACTCTTTGAGGGTATGTGTTATATGCATGGTATGTGCTTCCATATACTCACGCCCATGTTATATATCTTCGCGTGTAGGAAGATATATGGAGTCATACGTGGCAAGGGCTTTGCCCATGTCCCAATGGTGAGCTCGATAGCGCTAGACTAAGTCTACCGCTCATATAGTGCATGTGGGAGGCCTTACGAAGCGACCCACAAGCGCCAATATCAATTTTCCCATTTTCATGGTGCGTGTTGGGAGGAGTTTCGAAGGTGTCCCTATGCGTCCATGTGGGGATCCAAGTGGGGGGATCGTTTGCAAATGGTCCCAAACGATTGTGTTTTGAATCATATGTTGATACCATGGGTGAGCGAAGTTATATACTATTGTAATTATCTTGAATTTGGCATTATTTGCATGTTTTTGACCTCATTTTATGCTCATTTTTGTGTTTTATGTGCTCAACTGGTCGGCTAACAGTAAAGTGCCTGGAGATCCGTGAACTGTGGTATGTTGCTTAGATGTTGGCATATGCTGCGGTGTTGCACCTCACCATATTCCGGATCACGTGGTCACTTTAGCTTGGCATTCGAGGCCTCACAAAATTAGGTCTCAAATTCATGAGTTGACTTGTGAAGCATGTCACGTACCTAACCGGAAGGGCTTTGGAGCCAATGATGGTATATTCTTGGGCATGGACCTTTGGTCTATAACACCTTTGTATATTACTTTCCGGTTTGACACATGCATGGAGCATTTGAATATTTGCCGTATGCATTTTTGAGTATATCATTGATTTTTGGGCATAATGGTGTGATTTGCCTGATTTTGCCATGTTGTGAGGTCATCTTCATGGGGCACCTCTCCAAGCCCAATCGACTCCAAGTCCAACCAAGGTTATGTCAGGGTAGGGCATGGTCCTGAGTGCCACTCTAGGCCATGACACGCCACCTCCCCTATTGGGCTAGGATTTAGAGGCTTGGGAGTGAACACATTTTTGGGGTTTATGTAGTAACTTTTGGAACATGGCATTTAGCTATCCGATTTGACTGGGTTCAGGGCATCATGTTGGTGAGTCAAGAGAAGGTCTTGAGTCGAGGGAATGAGGGGTCTATGGCTGTGATTGTGTACGTTTCCATCTTTCCCCAACTTTGCTTTATTTGTGTTCATATGCCAATTTCAGGGCTTTCCTCTTTGGTGCAATTCTTGTACATGCCCGCCACCGTGAGACAACCGGTGTGCTGAACGGAAGCCCGCAGTGTGGATTTGGATTTGGATTGTGCATGGTACTGCTAGGGATCTGTGGGTAGGAGTTTTTTTCTATTTTTGGAGGAAATGCAGACCCTGGTGAGGAGCAGGACCATGGGAGTGACGGGTGGAAGGGGTACAGCAGGGGCCGGTCCTGGTAGGGACCCTCTTTAATGGTGGGAGCCACCTTTTGAGGGTATGTGTTATATGCATGGTATGTGCTTCGCTATGGTCACGCCCATGCTATATATCTCCGTCTGTAGGAAGATATTTGGAGTCATACGTGGCAAGGGCTTAGCCCATGTCCCAATGGTGAACTCCATAGCGCTAGACCAAGTCTACCGCTCATATAGTGCATGTGGGAGGCCTTACCAAGCGACCCACAAGCGCCAATATCAATTTTCCCATTTTCATGGTGCGTGTTGGGAGGAGTTTCGAAGGTGTCCCTATGCGTCCATGTGGGGATCCAAGTGGGGGGATTGTTTGCAAATGGTCCCAAGCAATTGTGCTTTGAATCATATGTTGATACCATGGGTGAGCGAAGTTATATACTATTGTAATTATCTTGAATTTGGCATTATTTGCATTTTTTTGACCTCATTTTATGCTCATTTTTGTATTTTATGTGCTCAACTGGTCGGCTAACGGTAAAGTGCCTGGAGATCCGTGAACTATGGTTTGTTGCTTATATGTTGGCATATGCTTCGGTGTTGCAGCTCACCATATTCCGGATCACGTGGTCACTTTGGCGTGGCACACGAGGCCTCACAAAATTAGGTCTCAAATTCATGAGTTGACTTGTGAAGCATGTCATGTACCTAATCGGAGGGGCTTTGGAGCCAATGATGGTATATTCTTGGGCATGGATCTTTGGTCTATATCACCCTTGTATACTACTTTCCGGTTTGACACATGCATGGAGCATTTGAATATTTGCCGTATGCATTTTTGAGTATATAATTGATTTTTGGGCATAATGGTGTGATTTGCCTGATTTTACCATGTTGTGAGGTCATCTTCATGGGTCACCTCTCCAAGCCCAATCGACTCCAAGTCCAACCAAGGTTATGTCAGGGTAGGGCATGGTCCTGAGTGCCACTCTAGGCCATGACACGCCACCTCCCCTATTGGGCTAGGATTTATAGGCTTGGGAGGGAACACATTTTTGGGGTTTATGTAGTGACTTTTGACACATGGCATTTAGCCATCTTATTTGACTGGGTTCAGGGCATCATGTTGGCGAGCCAAGGGTTTGAGGTTTGAGGTTTGATTTTGCGGGTACTAGACGCCTTTCGGCCCCGGGGGGCCACCTGGTCGGGCCAGGTGATATCCTCCCCACCGGGTCCTAGTGGGGGGCCCTCCAAGACGCACCTCCCTGCCTGGTGGCGGAGTCCCCCGGGTTCACAGGGCTCGGAGCCCCGTCCTTCCCCGGCTTCCCCGTTTCGCCACTCCCCGGTCAGTGCATCAATTCGCAGCCGTGGCTGTGGGCGCTTACCCACTGCGCCGCCCCCCTAATGCGTGGTCGCCCGGAGCGCAGGCGCCGCCGGGCCCGTGCTACTGGCTTGTCGCCAGTGGGACCCCCTTAGGCTGGCGCGGAGGCTGCCTAGACTAGGGGTTGGGGCGTGGCGCTGTGCGCCACTACTGCTTTGGCCGGTGCAGTTGCCCGTCCGTGTGTGCGCGGCGCTCGCGGCCGGTTCGGCGGGTTTGGGCTGGTACCTGGTGTTGTGTCTCTCTCGTTTCCCCCTTCCCGCCCCGCGTGTTCCGCGCTGCGTGTGGCGGGCGGTCCCGTCTGGGTGTCCCTTACCCTCGCTCGCTGGTACGCCATTCCACGCAGTCTGTGCGTTCCGCGCGCTCGGTCCGGTTGCCCTTCTGGAAGTCCTCGCGTGCCCGTTACGTGTGTGTGCGCTCGCGTTCCCGCGGCGTCTGCTCCCCCCCCCCCCTGGGTGGTGTGGCGTGCGCACCTCGCGCGGTCCCGGCCCTGGGCGCTGGTAGGGCCGTTCCACGTGGTCCGTGCCCCTCCGCGTGTCCTGCCCCCGTCCCTTGCTCCGTCTGGCGTGCTTGGGAGGGGGCGGTCCGGTCCTGGTTCCCCCCTACTTGGCTTGGGGTTGCGGGGGTGGCGGTAGGGCGCCCCCCGGGGGGGGTGCCTTCTACTGTTGCGGGGGGCGTCTGGGGTCAGGCGCTCCCCCTCCCCCGACTGCCCGTCCACTGGGTTGGCTGTTGGGGTCCGCTATCTATGTGTTGTGGGCGCGGGCGTGCGGGTGTTGGGGCCCCTCTCTCTCCCCCCGGCCTGCACGCCCTGTGGGGGCTGCGCGACGCGGGGCGGGTCCGTGGCGTTCGTGTGCCGGGGGGCCGGCTGGGGGGGGTGGAGGGGGCGGTGCGCCGGACCCCCCGTTTGTGCGGCCAGGGGGGGGCCTGTAGGGCGGGGGGTCGCTCTGCCTCGTTCCGTCCCTCTGCCTTCCCTGGGCAGGCAACAAAGCGGGTGTCACTGGCGTCCTTCTGTCCATGGGGGGCGTGGCCCCCCATACCACTCCGGTTCGTGCTCGCCCGCCTTCTCTGGGCGCGATCTGTGCGGCTTCCTGGCGCGTTGGCGCGGGCTCGCTTGTTCTCCGCGGCCCCTGTGGAAGCCGGCGGCTGGGGCGGGGAGGCGGGTCGCGCTCTGGCTCCTCTCTCGGGCGGGGGGGGGACCAACCCCCCCTGCCCCGGGGGGTGGGGGCCGGGGCCCCCGCGGCTTGCGGGCCGGCGGGGGGGCTGGGAGGGGGGGGGTCGCGCCACGGCCTCCCTGCCCCACTTCTGGTTGGCGGCCTGCGGTACTCCATCCTGGCCCCCCTCGCGTCGTCGGCGCACTCTCCTCCGGCGTGCGCGTGCGGTCGGGGTCGCGGTGCCGCCCCGGGGTGGGGAGGGGTGAGGGGCTGCCCCCGGACCGCTCCCCCGGGGGCCCCCGCAGACCTGAACCCCCCCTCTGCCCTCCCTGAGTGGGCTGTGGTCACGGGAGGGTCATGTGGGGCGCGGCCCCCATACTGTTTCGGTGCGCGCGTGGCTCCGGCACGCTTGTGTGGGCTCGCCCTGCGGCCGCGACCCCCGCGGTGTGCAGGTCCAGCCGAATTTCCCCCCCCCCGCCGCGTCACGGTCCCTTCTGGGGGGGGGGGGGCGTCCCCTCGGCTCCGGGGGGGCGGAGGGCCGCTCCTGTGGCTCCCAAGCTAGGGGGGGGTGCGGGGGGGGGGTGGGGGGGCCGCCCCCCCGCCCCCCCGCCCCGTCGGGCGTCGGCCTGCCTTCCGTTGTCCCCGACATGCCCCCCCGGGGTATACTGACGCGTTCCCGTGGGGGGCCGGCCATGGGACGCTGCGGTGACACGCACAGGTGAGCAGGCAGGCAAAGCACTACGCTCACAAGGGCATCAATACGCTCGTGTCATGTGACAAAGCGTTTCAGGATCCTTGCCACTCTGCAACAAGGGAACGAAAGTATGTACAGCAACACATCAGGATATGTACACATGGGGTTAAGACTGGACTGAGGTAAGGGCATCACAGGACAATAGACACTCAGTCCTAACTCGTATCCCAAACGCAGGTCCGACCCTCTCAGTGGCTGGTGGGGGCAGGGGCTCAAACACAACCCATGCCCTGCCCAGTCCGGACCCTGAAACCCTGCCAATAGGGGAGGTGTCCCGCCGAGCCACAGGCGAGTTCCTGGGAACCAAGGGGCTTCAAGGTCAACCGACAGTGGCTTCCTATGCGCCCTTAACGGCAGGTCCCAACTCCCCTCTGAGACAGAGATATGGCCCCGCCATTATCCCCTAGGAGTTGGTAGCTGAAAACCGGCTGTTTCAGCCCAAACTGATGATAGCTCCGAAAACTCCAAAATTGACCCCTCGTCCGGACCCGCCAGAGGTAGGGACGAGGCAACCGACCCTATGCCCTTCGAGTCTGAACTCCTTGGAGCCCTCACCCAACCTGGTTCCCTCTGAGGTCCCGGCATCAGGGCAACACGGATTCGTCAAGTGGGGTCATGATGCCAAGATCACCAGAATTGGCATCATTTCCACGCGTGGCTCGCCCGGCCAGGGCAAGGCCAATGGCACACAGGTTAGGAGGCCGGACCTGGGACTTATATCTGAGTGTACAACTTGAAATTAGGTCCAGGCTCCCTGTGGGCATAGAGATATGGGGCCGCCAATTGACCACACGGGGGGTTGAAATTGGGGTCCCAAAAGGAGGTCATTTTGGCTGCCTGAAATGAGCCAAAATTTGGGGTGCTCCCAATAGTATATCTCCACGCCGGCTTGGAAATCGGATCCGCCATTCCATACGCGATCCACCAGGAGTCCAACGGAGACTCCCATGTGCTTGGCTCTCAAAGATTTCTATGCCACTTAGCGTGGTGACGATCCCAATTGGGTCCACAATTGCCAAAATGGCAAAATTGCCCACACTCACTTTGGGCTAGCGCCTTAACGAAGGTTGCTCCGCTTCGCCCACGTGGTGTGTGAACCATGGGGACCAATTTGCATAACACCCATGTCATATATGGTCCATTGGTCCATGCGTCCGGCGTGCACGGGTGGGCTGAACACAGTGCACGGCGGGCAGAAAATGTTGAAAATTGCTCAAAATGGCCAAAAATGCGCACACTCATGGTTGGGGCAAATGAGGCACATGCCCGACTTGGACCGGAGTGTGCCATAGGATTGGTATCAAGTCATATGTGTCCAACATATCTTTTGGGCGTCGCCCAACTCCTCCGGTTTTGGGAATGGTAGGGTCACCAAGTGAGCCCATGATTTGGGATGGTCCCAAATCGCCAACATGGCGGCCACGGTATGCCAAGTCCACGAGGAGTTATTCGCCGGGTCCAAGATATGTTGGGCACCGAAGTATGTACCCCGAAAACATACTTGGGTCATGATGTCAATTGAGCGCAACGTTGAGATACAAGGTCGCCACTTGACATCATGACGGGCCAAAAAACGGCAAAATTGGTACAAAGACACACAAAAGTGCCTTGAAAGGTGCACAATTATATTATAATATCTTCGGATTGGATCGTGCAATCAACTAATCCTTCTAAACACAATGACTTGACACCAATGACCTTCGATTCCACATATGTGCTCCACTTGGGGCGCTTTGAAAGGTTACGAGCGCTACTTCCCAAGTGGGCACATGAAAATATGGAAAATTGCAAAACCCACACCTTGCTCCCAACGCATCGCTTTGGGATCGCCACACAAGCTTCCCTCCACAAAGGTTAGGCTTGCAATTGATCGTAGGGAGTATGGAGAAGGGACTTGCGCAATATGAGGTCCATTGGCGGGTTTGGCTTGGAACGATGGACCCGCCAAATGGGCACGCAACACAATACAAGGCACATACTCCATATTGCCCAAAAAGGTAGCTCCCCCCACGATATGTCATGCCCCTCCAAGGGCATAACTTTGTGTCAATCGCTCATAGGAACTCAAGGAGAGTTCCTATGCAACACCAACACTCGCGCGCTACACTCGAAAGTTATCTTAACGCACGCAATATCATGGCCAAAGAGTTATAACGCAAACTCTACCCTCTTGACCATGATCCATTACGCTAGCGCGCACGTGTGGAAACGCAAGGCATATAATGCTTCCTAAATTAGGTCGGGAGTATTGTGAATACATCCCACGTTTCCTTATTGTCATTCCTCGCAAGCAACACGAGATATGACCCTCACAAGTGGCCTCACGAATCAACTTTGTTTTGCCCATATCTCTAAGACAAATGGAGGGCAAGACAAAAGGAAAGTATATTCGTGCATAGGGAAGCACGTAGGTCCACTCGAAAGAGGTCAAATCAAGTGCGAGGATGTCGAAGTCGAAAATCCGATTTCGACATCCTGAAAAATTCGGATTAAGGTTGCGAGTGTAAGATGTGAAAATTGCGGATGCATCAATGCAATTCCTGAAGACTTTAGGGTCTTCGTCACGATTTGCGCTAAAATATCTGTATATAACAGTTAAACAGGCGGTTACGCTAAAGTCGCGAGCTAACCGCCAGTTGTCAAAACAGTGAATATCAGAACGGAAGCGTAAAAATTGACGGAAACAATATGAAAATAAAACCCTGTTGATTCCTGATATTCTGATATATAAATCTCCGCTGGCGGTCCATCGGTTGCCGATGCGGGGCTTTACGGCACGGAACACGCTCCCACCGGGCTCGCACCGGGCGTCAACGGGCGCCTTCCGTACATGGGGTTAGTGGACCGGAGACCGGTCTTCCTTTCCGTACATGGGGTTAGTGGACCGGAGACCGGTTGTATGCCCTACCCTAGCCATGGGGTTCTGGGTACCGCTTCACCCCCCTCCTTAGAGCAAACCCTGGGGGGGGCTCGATAACACCCACGCATGGCAGCGGGTACCCAGGACCATCTCCTGAAGGGGGGGGTGTCACATCCTCACTTCAGGCTGATTCGCAGGTTAGGCCGCCCAAATCCCATAGTAAGACAGGTACGGTGCTGTAGCTGTTAGTAACTGCAACTATAGTATCAAGTATCAAGTCCCGGGTACTGGCGGCGATTGTTTGGCACCCAAAGGACCCGTTAACCCATACCAGGCGCACCGGGTGCCGGCTGCTACGGTCACCACCACAGTGGCAGTGGCATACACGGCCAACATAGGCGTCACACGACGACCGAGGTGGTCCCACAGGTTGACAGCGACCACAAAGATCCATCAGGCTACCCCAAGCTTCCCAAGGCCCGCCGGCTGGGGGAGAGTCCCCACGGGTCCTTCCTCGGGCGCACCATGTCCATATCCATACGACGCGAGTCCAGAGTGGTACAGCCGAACGAGCTCCTCCTTAAGGGATGGGGCATCAAGGCCGTCTTTTCCCTCGCCCTATTACCACGAAGGCCATACATGAGGGAGTCCTCATGCAGTGCGGGCGGAGGCGTCGACTCCTCAAACCACCAGTTTCCCAGGCAGACTGACCGAGGTCAGGAGCACCGGAGGCCGCCATCCGACTGCAAGTGCGTCTGCGAGTCGGTAGGCTCACACTAGGACTGACAGTGGCGGACCGCTGGGAGTGTAGTCAGGCAACTGGCGTTCCCGCCTGGCGCCATCAGGATCTCCACACATCACAGCGAATAGGGCACACGGCATCACGGGCACTCAAACAGAAGGATCTGTACTTTGGTACTGGTCCAGGCTAGACCTTAAGTAAAAGCATGTAAACGGCGACTCAGGGCGCCTGCGTATACGATTCGCATCCTTTCGGAGGGGAAAAAGAGTCCACACTCCGGTGACGGGCTGAAGACAGCAACATACAGATGCACATATCCTGGAGGGCAGAAAAAGTAAGCAATAATCAGGTAAACAGGCGTGTAAACACACTCTGGACAGAGTGCCAAACCACGCCCTGGTTAGGATAAGGCATATGCAGGAGGGTGGACAGGAAAACGCCTGAGTTCAGGCCATATATAGTCAGCTGACACACGTCGACTGGTCTGGATTCCGCAAGTGCCATGGAACCAGACCACACACAAAAAAAAATCGCAATGCCGATGACAGCGGCATCTGTTGCGCAACGTCCTATGGGCTTCAAGGCCCCAAGAGCTCAGAAATATGAAGATCAGTCGCCCTACCTGGTTTCCCAAGGATTCAGCAGGGGGGGAGTGACGAATAGAAGAAGAGAGGGGCCATCCTCCTCTGCATTCAGCAGGGGGGGGTACATGGCCACTCTGATGGCAGGTCACCGGAAGATGGAAGAGAGCAAGCAAGTAAGGGACGATCCGTGGACCACACAAGCGCTCTAACTGCATCAGGGGAGAGCCCAGGGCGCTGATCAGGCACCCCTGGCTGCAATCGCCCAGGTGAGTGCTGCCAAGTCTGAGACATGGATCTTGGTCTTGTGCTTGCGGATGTACTCCATGAAGGGAGTATTCACCCGCGGCACGAACGAGGAGACTGGTTCCCAGGTGTCGTGGGACGGCCCATAGCCTCGCCAACGAACCTTGAACTCCAGGCCTCCGGGTGCCGAGGCTTTCGGACGCTGAGCCAGGATCTTCTCGACTGTGTAGTCGTCCTGCTCAGCATAGTCGTCGTCCGAATCAGCCTCATGTGCGGCGTAGCTCAGGGACACATGTTGGCCACGGAGGTCGGGTTCCCGCACACGAAGTTGACTCTCGTGGCGCTCCCGGAACTGTCCGTGACCCACCTTGATGCGGTAGGTGTCCTCACCAATCCTGCGGACCACCTCGCCGGGTGTGAACCAGGTTTTGGTGCGGTGGGTGCCCATAGGGCGGGGTCTGATCACCCGCACCGGGTCTCCCACCCTGAACTTCTGCGCTGTCGACCTCGGGGCGGACTTCTGATGCCCAGCATGCTCCTTCTTGAGCTGCTGGCGGATGTCACGCGCCGTTTGCTCTTGCCGCGCGAAGAATTCCTTGGCATCCATAGCCATGCCATCACCAGACAAGGGAAGTCCCCGACCAAGGGGGTCCCTGCCGAACAGAATCTGGTGAGGGGACAATCCACCCGGAGTGGGCGTGTCATGATGGGCCTTCAGAGCGGGCCACATCTCCTCAAACCACTTCCGACGTGGATTGGTGATGTGAGTCTTACGCAGCTTCTCGAACAGCTGCCGTCCAGCCACTTCAGCACGGCCGTTAGACCGGCTGAGATAGGCGACGCTCTTGGCGTGACGTATTCCCATGAGGGAACACATGGCCTTGAACCAGCCACCAGTAAACTGGGGCCCTCGGTCACTGCAAATGGTGCGGGGGATGTCAAAGACGGTCAGCCAATGACGAATCATCATGACTGCCACTTCCTTGGCAAGAAACCCCTTTTTGCGTGCCGGAACGGCTACGACGTAGCCGCTGTGGCGGTCCACACAGAGAACCACACAGTCAAAGGTCTCCTTGCCAATGTGGACTTCGGGCATGGAGAAGACGTCCATGGCCACGCTCTCCATGGGCTGGTCAGGAACCGGGGTCCATTGGGCTTCCCCCTTGACGTTCCGGTTATTGGGATTGCAGGCCTGACAGACCGAGCAACCCTTCCTGACCTTCTTGATGGCGGTGTAGAGAACGATATGGTCGATCTCGAACCGACGCTGCATGTCAAGGGCTTGCTTCTTGACCCCGGGGTTCAGCATGTGGTGGTGCCAAGCTTCACAAAGCTCGAGCACCCGGGACTCCGGTACTAGCAGCTTACCATTCCGGTAGAGCTTGCCATCTTCCTCAGTCAGCCCCTTTGGCCACTTCTGCCCGTCGTCAGGGTCGGTCACAGCCCTATACTCGGCCGCAAAGGCCTCAGACTTAGCGTAGTCGTCGGTCCAGTCTTCCTGGAGGCAAGACTCCGGGAAGAGGTGCTTGTCGGACTCAGCTCCCTCAGGGGCGAGTACTCTGACCGCTCTGCCCATCCTTGTTCCGAGGGGGGCATCCACAGCCATGACGACGAAGCATTTAACACCCTCCTCCTCCATCAGGCGCTCCATCTCAAGGATCTTCTTGGCCTCAGCGGTCTCAGCCTCATCGCCATGGGCAGAGATATCCGTCATGCCCTTGCTGGCGGGATAGGCCCACCTACTGAGACAGTCCACCACGGTGTTATCCTTTCCAGGAATATACACAACCGTGAGGTTGAACTTGGCCAAGGTCTCATGTCATCTTGCCCGTCGGGAGGCGGGACCTGAGGGGGTGTCCACGTGCTCCTTGTGCCACGACTGCAGACTCTGATGGTCGGTGCAGACGGTAACGGGATGGAGGGCTATGTACCCAGCCCATTTCCTGAGAGCCATGACGATGGCATACGCCTCCTTTTCACGGGGCGTCCACGTCCGTCTCTGGCCTTCCGCCAGGACTCGGCTCCAGAAGGCCACGGGCACGTGCCTCCCGTCGTCAAGCACTTGCTCCAACACAGCGCCTACGGCGTAGTCGGAAGCGTCGGTGCGCAGGACGAACCCTCGGTCGGGATCCACGAGGTGCAGACCCACTGCGGATAGCAGCGCCTGCTTCATCCCCTCAAAGGCATGGTCGGAATCAGCATCCCAGACCAGAGCCTTCTTGGACCCCTTCTCGGTCTCCTCTCGGTTGCCCTTGAGCATGGTCGTCATGGGGGCTGCATACTCGGCATACATTTTGATATACCCCGAGTAGTAATTGCAGAACCCCAGATACGCCCGTAGCTCAGAGACCGTCTTGGGCTTTTCCCAGTGCTCAATCGCAGCCACCTTGCCAGGTATGGGCTTTCGCTGCCCGTTCCCGACTACGTGGCCAGCGAAGACCACCTTGCTTACCGCAATGGTGGCCTTGTCACTGCTGCCCGTGAGTTTGTGCCGAACCAGAAGGTCCAGCACTCGAGTGACGTCCCTCTCATGTGCCTCCAGGAGCTCCTCGTAGCTCATACTGGGGTCCCCGGACGCGATGATCACGTCGTCTACGAAGGGGTCCGCACAGTCACGCACCGGCTCAAGCAGGTTCTCCAGCATCCGCTGAAAAGCCGCATTGCCGTTGGTAACGCCCATAGGCATCACCTTCCACTGGAGAGGTCCGAGTGGAGTGCTCATGGCTGTGCAGGCACGGGACTCCTCGACGAGAGGCATCTGATGATAACCATGTTTCAGGTCAATCACCGTGAAGATCCTCCGCCGGTGTTGTTTTTGCAGCATGTCCTCAATGAGGGGCAGCGTATAGCTGTCGTGCTGCGTTTGGGCGTTTAGGCCGCAGTAGTCGACCACGAGCCGCCACTCACCGGCCACCTTCTTGGGGACGACAAAGCACGGAGAGGCCCACTCGGAGTGGCATGGCTCAAGCCAGCCTCTCTGGATGAAGTCACGGAGGATCTTCCCCATGGCCTCCTTCCTCTCGCCCCTCAGAGAAAACTCCCGGTGACAATACACACGGGGGTCCTGCTTCAGTCGTATCTTGGCCTCGCCATACAGTCCACGCACCGGTGGGGGAAACACAGGCTTACCGCTGAAGAAGGTGTCACCATACTTCTGCTTCAGCCTGGCCCTCAATGCCTGAATCTTGGGGCAATCATCAGACTCCGCCTTGGCTTTTCCGGGCACTTGGACCACGGAGCTTACTTGAGGGGTAGCGACCACACTCGGTCTCGGCTCAGGTGGTCTTCCCAGGTGGCCCAAAGGGCCATCTCTGGTCTTGCCTCGGAACAGATCGCCGTAGGTGGGTGGGTTACCGCGAGGCGGCTCGTCCTGGCTGGACATGTGATCCAGCACCCTCTGAACGAAGGTATTCCCATCATAGGAACCGGAGACGATTGCGTCCACTTCCCACCAGGCTTTGTCCTGGCCTTTGCCCTCACGCTGGTTTCCCCAGTCCTGAGAGGGCTGATCCATATACCCCTGAACCAGATCCAACTCCTCTTCAGTGAGGGGGTCTTCCGATTCTCCGATGTCAACAGGGGGAACCGCAAAGCATTGCCTCCAAGGCTCCGCTACGATGCGGTTGACACACACGAAATCCGTGGCGTCGGCCTGATCAAGGCCCCCATCCACATAGTGGAATTCTGTTGGCCATCTCTGGGGTGGCATGGGCTGTCCCTTAGCGTCCTGATAGACACTCTCTCCAGCCGGTAGGACGACCTTGTTTAAGGTCATGTTGGTCAATGAGGATACCCAATGTCGGGTACTTTCCTCCTCGGTGCAACCCATAGGAACAACCAGCACTGCCTTGGAGCGGTCCTTGCGAATCTTCGCTATCGCTCTTGGAATGTCCCTACGGGGGCAATGGATCCACATCAATCCCTGATGCGGACCCCAGTGCTACTTCCACGCGGAGTCCTGTGCGCTCCAGTACTTCTCACAAACCCGCAGATGGGCGGAGGTTCCTGAAGAGAACGCATCCAGGGCCAGATCCGAAGCTCCCAAGTCCGCGACAACTCGGCTCGCCACTTCCGGCATTACGCCGTACTCCTGGTTTGCAGGACCAGTTGGCTCAGTGTCCAGCGCGGCCACTTTGAGCTGATTGCGTTCGGGGTGGATCCATTGGCATTCCACATGGTGCTCAGGTGACGAAAGCCACGAGAGCTGGTCGTCCTGGTACAGGGTCATGGAGGCCTGGGCCGGGAGAACGCCGGAGTCCGTCTCCATCATCAAGTCGTACCCAACGATCATGTCCCAGTCCATCTCGGCCTCGTAGAAGCGACCGTGCAGGAGGATTTCCTTGCCGAGGTCTGGGCGACTCAGCTCACGATGGTTCACGAACTGCAGCCCAATGGGCGCTTCCTTCGTGCCTCCCACCATGTACTGGCCGTTCGCCACCTTCAGCCTGACAGGTTTCCGACTGTCGGTCAAACACTCTGGTGGGAGTAGGCCAGCCTTGACCAAGCTGACCTGTGCTCCCGTGTCGACCAATACGTCGAAGACCTTTTCCACTTCCCCGCACAAGGCACGGACCTTAAGGTGCAACTGCCGCTCGCGCCCAACACGGCGCACGGCGTGCAAGCTCAGGATCTCCGGCCATTCCAGAAGCTCAACAAGCGACTGGTGCAGCTCGTGGACAATGGGCTCAGGCTGCCCATCTGCAGCATCTAGCTGCGGTCCGCGTGATCCTCCGATACTCTCGGATAGATCTTGTAGTACATCAAACACATTCTTGGTAGCGAAGGACGGACGGGTGCAAGGGTTCGTGCCTTCACTTGCTCTCACCCCGCCTCCACGACTGGGTGCCGGACCGGGCCTTCCGCCCGCGGCAGTCCCCTTGTGCTTATCGACTCCCGACTGGGATGGTTCGGCGCTTCCCACGTCACCATCCTGCGACCGCCCTAGCTGGGGCCCTTGGCTGCAGGGGCTCCGCTAGGGGGCGTCGGTTGTGGAAGAAGGGGTGTTCTCCTCCGCATCAACCTCGTTGACGCCCTTCTTCCTTCCCTTACGAGAAGGCTTCTTGTCCTTGTCCTTGTTCTGGTCGTTCTGGTTGCTCTCCTTGTTCTTGTTGTCCGACCTGGGGACCCAGTTACTCTTGATCTCCTGGATCTCCTTGGCCAACTCGGTCCCCTGCGACACCAGCTTGGAGAGCTTGTCCCTGTCCACCTCCACCTTGGCTTCCCGGATACCCGCGGGCGCACGCTTCTTCGACCCGTGCGCCTTCTTGTAAGCCTCCGTGTCGGCCTTGTGGATGGGGCATGTTCGGTGGTCATGGTTGAAGCCTTTCTTCCTCCCATAACACACGAAACAGCCCTGAGGGTGAGCTCGTATGAACTCCCCAAAGGACAGCGGAGGGTCGCCAATGCGGCGAGGGTCCCTCTTCTCCTTCTTCCTCCAACCCTGCTGCAGGGGCTTTCAGTTTCCCGGTTTGTTCCCCGCGCTCAGGTTGTTGGCCACGAAGGCACAAACGGCCACCTCGGCGGGCTCATCGTCGTCGTCATCGTCGACGAGAGTCTCATCGCCGTCGGCTCCCGCTGGGTCCATGGCAGCTTCCCCGCCAGGTCCCTCGCCAACATAGTTGACGTCGCGGTCGCCGGGCCTCAAGCCGCGGGTGTGGTGGAGGTTCCGGTACTCCTTGAGCACCTCCTCTGCAACCCACTCCAGGATCTCGTTGCAGCTCATCTGCGCCGGGATGGCCTGCAGACGGATGGTCTGGCCGCTCAACTCACACTCGTCAAGGCGCCACATCGCGGTCTTCTCGCGATCGCCCGAGACGGTGATGAGGAGAGCGTTCCGCAGGGAGTGCCGTTTGACATCCCGGGACACGTTCTTCCTCGTCCAAGCCACCACGCTCGTATGATACTCTTTGGGGAGCATCATCTTGACCGTGTGGTTCGACTTGGCCCGCTTGGATTCCTCCTTGGTGACCCTCTTGATCCATGCCTCCGGCAGCATGGAGAGCAGGCGAGCCTGCTCGTCACCCTCGTTCCAATCCTCCACGTTGCGGCGGAAGAGGGTGTAATGCCCTCGGAAGTCTCGCCAGTCCCGTAGGCGAATCTCCCGTCCATCATGCTGAAGCTTGATGGACTTCCACCGCTTGGCAGCAACCTGCGGAGCGTCCACCCGCTGCTGCTCGTTGAGCCACTTCTTGGCTTCCTTGAGGGTCTTGATTCTCCCCTCCTTGGTCGCCACGAAGTATAGCTCTCCGAGCACTTCCGGCAGGCGGTACCTGAACCGTCTGAAGACATATTTCTCCGCATCCGCGGGAGGCATGTCTTCAGTGACGGTCAGCCCCCAATCGTCCAGCTTCTCCAAGAAGCGGTCGAGGTTGAGGGGGTTGCCATCGTACATGGGGGGCTTGATGTCCTTCAAGTCTTCCCACACGGCGGCATCCGCGGCCTTAGAGACCATGAACGCCGGCCGCGAGGTCGACCAAGGTTCCCATCGGCCTCGCCCACGGACTCCCACGGCCGCCACGTCCATCTCCTCCATGGAATCCCTGTGGCTACGCCGCAGTTCCTCCATGTACGCTGAACCTAGATGTTCACGCCGTACTCCTTCCATGTACGCATCCTCATCACGGCGTTGGCGGCTGCGTTCAGCGGCCTCCCGTCGTACACCACGCGGCGGGCTGATGTCGAACTCCTCCAGGTCCAGGTCCAGGTCCTCACCTTCGCCGACATCCCACTCCACGTCTCTTCTGGGGACCTCATCCCTGAGTCCACCATAACGTCCACCAGCCATTGGGATTGGCTCCAGGGCTGGTGCGGGGCGCCGGGGGCGCACCGGTGTCCGCGGTTGAGCACGGCGGTTGCGGTACCCCGCGCTGAGCCACTCATCACGCCAATCCTCCCTGCCACTGCCGGGCGGCACGCGCTCGTTGCGGCGGCCCGCACTGTGGTGAGAGGGGGCAGTGAGAGAGGGGGCACTGGCGCTGGGGCGACTCCTGGGGGCTCAGCCGGGGGCGTGGGGTCTGCCTGGACCTGGTCCGGGTCCCCAGCCGTCGTTCGACGAGCCAGACTCCAGGGGTGGGTGGTCGCTGCCGACGCTCCCACGGGCTTCCAGCGCGTCCAGCCTCTGCTGCAGGCCACTGATGACCTTGTTCAGCGACTTGGTCTCGGCCCTGGCGATGTGCAGCTCTCTCTGCGCGCGTGCGGCGACCCTGGCGATGCGATTCATCTCGCCCTTGCCCGTGTCTACCTCGCGCTTGAGGAACTGGACCCTCCTGCGGAGGTAGACAATCCACCGCCAGGTGGTATCCGGGTCGCCGTTCCCTGGTGGGTCGTCGGGGTCCCCAGGGGGTCCTCCAGGAGGGCCTCTGCCGGGTCCGCCCGGTCCAGGGGGTCCTCCCCCGCCCGGTGGTCCGCCTCCAGGGGGTCCACTTGGTGGGCGTCCTCCAGGGGGTCCTGATGGTCCTCCGCCAGGGGGTCCCGGTGGGTCTCCGCCGGGTCGCCTCGGTGGGTCCGAGGATGGGCGCTTCTTCGTGATGCCGAAGTCCATGTCGTCATCCTCGTCCATGTCGCCCCACCTGGGCGTCTCGGTCTCGGAAGCCTCCGAGCTCCGGTAGGGAGGAGGGAGATCCTCATCCTCACCTTCCGGCTCCATGGGGACGTCTCTGCCTCCTCTGCCCGTCCAAGCCACCACTTGGCGATGTCGGCGGCCTCGTTCATCCCCGTCGCTGGCGGTGAAGAAGGGGTCACTGTCATGGGGGTGTCCGCCCGCTGGCCTCCGTGGCCTCTCGGGGGTCTTCCCCTTACCCTTCCTCCGTCGGTGGGCGGTGGGGCCACTGCTCCCACTGCTGCCCGTGTCGGCCTCGTCCAGCGTCATCCTGGAGGAGGCCTCCCCTTCGAAAAGCTTTCGAAGGGTCTCCACTCGTGATCCTCCCGGGGGAGTCTCGCGGCGGAGTTTGGCCTCTGCCTCCTCCATTGCGGCGCCTGTGGCTGCGGCAGCTCGCGCTTCGGCTTCCTCCCGGGCACGAGCCGCCTCGGCTTCCCGGGCCGGCTGCAGCCGAGCCTTGTCCGCTTCCAACGCCGCCAGCTCCGCCTCCGTCTGGGCCCTCTCCTCAGCGACCTTCCGTCGCGCGGCCTCGATGGCGTCCTTCTTGGCGGCGTCCGCCTGGGCCTTGGCCGTCGCTTCGGCGTGGGCCCTTTCCTCCGCCTCCTTCTTTGCCCTCTCTTTGGCAAGCGCCTCTTCCAGCGCCCTCACCTCGGCCTCCTTGCAGGCAATGGCCTCCTGCGTCAGGCGGGCTTCCTCGTCGGCTGCCGCCAACTCACCGTTGACCTGGGCAGTCGCTGCCCCATGGGCGGCTACGGCCGTGAGTCCGGCCGCAATGGCCGCCACGGTCTGGGCGTGGATGGCCATGCCATGCGCTCACTCTGCAGCCTCCTCCTGGGCGATGCCGACGGCGCCCTCCACGGCAGCGCTGTGCTGCTTGGCCCGTTGCCGGGCAACCCGAAGGTTGCAGGGCACCCCACAGGCGCGCTCACAGGCGCGCGCCACGTCCCTGTGGTCGGGAGCGACGCTGCTGCTGGAGCTGGCCTGGTCGGCCGGCATCCTCCCGCGGTGGGCCGACTCCACGTCGCTGCTGGGGCCTGACTTTCTCAGGAGCAGCGGACGGGGCTTGGCCTGGGTCTGCTTGGCGACTTGGATGAAGTCGCCAAGGGTGGCGTGGCCGGAGTGATGACCACCATTGGCCCGTTGGGGAACGGGGGCTGGGGTTCCGCCCTTGGCGCCTTGGGCGGCTTCGGCGGCCAGGGAGTCCTGGTACTCCCGCCACTTCCGGTCCCGCTTCCTGTCCCCGGCGGACCGCTTCTCCTTCCCCGGAGAAGCGCTGCTGCTGCCCTGCAGCCTGCGCTCGCTCCCCTGTTCCGGGAAGTTCTTCTCGATCATGTCCCACATGGAGACGTTGATCGAGGCGCCCGACGGGTACTCGTTGGGCTTCTCGTCCTCCTCAATCCCGTCGGGGCGCAGCCCTTCGCCGGGCCTGTCCGGCCGGGTCCAGGTCCTCCAGCGCCTCTGCTGGAAGCTGAAGGCAAACCCTTCCGCCCGCAGCCAGTCCTCCACGGCCTGCAGGCGGTCGGGGCCCATGTCCGTGCGGAGCTCGAAGCTCCTGGGCATGCCGCCTTCGCACTGGGGGTGGCTGTGGCGGTAGTGCTGGTCCCAAACCAACCCAAGCAGTAGGTGCGCTGCACGGGGGTGGGGCCGCGGCCACGTCCTGCCCGCTTCTTGCCAGTTTACCATGGCAGCGGGGGGCGTAGTTGGTCTTGAGGTCCTTGGTGGTCACTCGTTCCGCTCAACGAACTGGTCCTGGTGGTGTTTGTTGGGGCAGATGATGCAGCACTGGACTGGGTGTGCGGCCGGTGCTGGTCGGCCGGTGGTTGTGGAAGTGGTTGACGCGGCCTTGCTGGTCGGCCGATGGGACTCGCTGATGCAGGAGTCCTGGTCTGTCCACCTCCTTCACGGTCGCGGCGCGGTCAGGGCGATGCTCTGGACGGCGCTGCGGGCTCCGTGACGAACTTGGCGCTGTCGCTGGGCGCCGCTACGAGCCGCTGTGCTGCGCTGCGAGTTGCTGCGCTGCGCTGCGAGCTGCGAGCTGCGAGCTGCTGCGCCGCGCTGCTCGGGGTTGGTGGCCCCGAGTGGCACGCGAGGGATGGGTAACCCCGCGGCGGTGAAACGCTTTTGACGCGTTCCCGTGGGGGGCCGGCCACGGGACGCTGCGGTGACACGCACAGGTGAGCAGGCAGGCAAAGCACTACGCTCACAAGGGCATCAATACGCTCGTGTCATGTGACAAAGCGTTTCAGGATCCTTGCCACTCTGCAACAAGGGAACGAAAGTATGTACAGCAACACATCAGGATATGTACACATGAGGTTAAGACTGGACTGAGGTAAGGGCATCACAGGACAATAGACACTCAGTCCAAACTCGTATCCCAATCGCAGGTCCGACCCTCTCAGTGGCTGGTCGGGGCAGGGGCTCAAACACAACCCATGACCTGCTCAGTCCGGACCCTGAAACCCTGCCAATTGGGGAGGTGTCCCGCCCAGCCACAAGCGAGTTCCTGGGAACCAAGGGGCTTCAAGATCAACCGACGATGACTCCCTATGCTCCCTTAACGACAGGTCCCAACTCCCCTCTGAGACATAGATATGGCCCCGCCATTATCCCCTAGGAGTTGGTAGCTGAAAATGGGCTGTTTCAGCCCAAACTGATGATAGCTCCGAAAACTCCAAAATTGACCCCTCGTATGGACCCGCCAGAGGTAGGGACGAGGCAACTGACCCTATGCCCTTCGAGTCTGAACTCCCTGGAGCCCTCACCCAACCCGGTTCCCTCTGAGGTCCCGGCATCAGGGCAACACGGATTCGTCAAGTGGGGTCATGATGCCAAAATCACCAAAATTGGCGTCATTCCCACGCGTGGCTCGCCCGGCCAGGGCAAGGCCAATGGCACACAGGTTAGGAGGCAGGACCTAGGACTTCCATCTGAGTGTACAACTTGAAATTAGGTCCAGGCTCCCTGTGGGCATAGAGATATGGGGCCGCCAATTGACCACACGGGGGGTTGAAATTGGGGTCCCAAAAGGGGGTCATTTTGGCTGCCTGAAATGAGCCAAAATTTGGGGTGCTCCCAATAGTAGATCTCCACGCTGGCTTGGAAATCGGATCCGCCATTCCATACGCGATCCACCGAGAGTCCAACAGAGACTCCCATGCGCTTGGCTCTCAAAGATTTCTATGCCACTTAGCGTGGTGACGATCCCAATTGGGTCCACAATTGCCAAAATGGCAAAATTGCCCACACTCACTTTGGGCTAGCGCCTTAACGAAGGTTGCTCCGCTTCGCCCACGTGGTGTGTGAACCATGGGGACCAATATGCATAACACCCATGTCATATATGGTCCATTGGTCCATGCGTCCGGCGTGCACGGGTGGGCTGAACACAGTGCACGGCGGGCAGAAAATGTCGAAAATTGCTCAAAATGGCCAAAAATGCGCACACTCATGGTTGGGGCAAATGAGGCACATGCCTGACTTGGACCGGAGTGTGCCATAGGATTGGTATCAAGTCATATGTGTCCAACATATCTTTTGGGCGTCGCCCAACTCCTCCGGTTTTGGGAATGGCAGGGTCGCCAAGTGAGCCCATGATTTGGGATGGTCCCAAATCGCCAACATGGCGGCCACGGTATGCCAAGTCCACGAGGAGTTATCCGCCGGGTCCAAGATATGTGCGGCACCAAGATATGTACCCTCATAACATACTTGGGTCATGATGTCAATTGAGCGCAACTTTGAGATACATGGTCGCCACTTGACATCATGACGGGCCAAAAACGGCAAAATTGGTACAAAGACACACAAAAGTGCCTTGAAAGGTGCACAATTATATTATAATATCTTCGGATTGGATCGTGCAATCAACTAATCCTTCTAAACACAATGACTTGACACCAATGACCTTCGATTCCACATATGTGCTCCACTTGGGGCGCTTTGAAAGGTTACGAGCGCTACTTCCCAAGTGGGCACATGAAAATATGGAAAAGTGCAAAACACACACCTTGCTCCCAACGCATCGCTTTGGGATCGCCACACAAGCTTCCCTCCACGAAGGTTAGGCTTGCAATTGATTGTAGGGAGTATGGAGAAGGGGCTTGCGCAATATGAGGTCCATTGGCGGGTTTGGCTTGGAACGATGGACCCGCCAAATGGGCACGCAACACAATACAAGGCACATACTCCATATTGCCCAAAAAGGTAGCTCCCCCCACGATATGTCATGCCCCTCCAAGGGCATAACTTTGTGTCAATCGCTCATAGGAACTCAAGGAGAGTTCCTATGCAACACCAACACTCGCGCGCTACACTCGAAAGTTATCTTAACGCACGCAATATCATGGCCAAAGAGTTATAACGCAAACTCTACCCTCTTGACCATGATCCATTACGCTAGCGCGCACGTGTGGAAACACAAGGCATATAATGCTTCCTAAATTACGTCGGGAGTATTGTGAATACATCCCACGTTTTCTTATTGTCATTCCTCGCAAGCGGCACGAGATATGACCCTCACAAGTGGCCTCACGAATCAACTTTGTTTTGCCCATATCTCTAAGACAAATGGAGGGCAAGACAAAAGGAAAGTTGATTCGTGCATAGGGAAGCACGTACGTCCACTCGAAAGAGGTCAAATCAAGTGCGGGGATGTCGGAGTCGAAAATCCGATTTCGACATCCTGAAAAATTCGGATTAAGGTTGCGAGTGTACGATGTGAAAACTGCGGATGCATCAATGCAATTCCTGAAGACTTTAGAGTCTTCGTCACGATTTGCGCTAAAATATCTGTATATAACAGTTAAACAGGCGGTTACGCTAAAGTCGCGAGCTAACCGCCAGTTGTCAAAACAGTGAATATCAGAACGGAAGCGTAAAAATTGACGGAAACAATATGAAAATGAAACCCTGTTGATTCCTGATATTCTGATATATAAATCTCCGCTGGCGGTGCATCGGTTGCCGATGCGGGGCTTTACGGCACGGAACACGCTCCCGCCGGGCTCGCACCGGGCGTCAACGGGCGCCTTCCGTACATGGGGTTAGTGGACCGGAGACCTGTCTTCCTTTCCGTACATGGGGTTAGTGGACCGGAGACCGGTTGTATGCCCTACCCTAGCCATGGGGTTCCGGGTACCGCTTCAATACTCGCGCCGTGGGGGTTGCCGGGCGGCCGCGGGCGTCGGGCGTGGTCCGGTCGGCCGCCGACGGGTCAGTGCGGCGGGGGGGGGGAGGGGGGATGGGGGGGGAACCCCCCCTGCCCTGGTTCGCGCCCCCGTCTTCCCCGGGCCGGCCTCTGATAAGGCCGCTCCGTTTGCGCCGTCCTGGGCGCCGCCGGTCCGCCGTCGGCCGGCAGCAGGCAGGGCGTGTGGGCGCCTGCCTCAGCCGTGGTGCCCCCACACCCCGGGTGCAGCGGCCTCTTTGGGGGGGGTGTGGGGCCGCCGTTTCTTCGGTCTGCCTCCGTCCGCTATTGGGCCTGAGTGGGAGGGGGGGGGGAGTGGAGGGGGGCCTCTGGTCCCCTGGCGCCGCCTCCTGACTGCCGGGGGGGGGGGGGCGGCATGGCGGTCCCGGCCCCGGGGGCCAGCCATCGGCTGGGGGGTCGCACCCTTCCCCCGCCCCCCTCTACCTAGAGCCGGACCATCGTGCAGGCCCTCGCTGGGGCCCCTCATCCCCCCGGCCGTCGTCGTGCGGCGCTGGCCGGCGGGGGGCGGCCGTGAGGGTTAGCGGTCAGCGGTTAGCGGGCTGCGGGGCAGCAGGTTCCCCCCCGCGCTCGTTGTCTCCGCCCTCCCTCCCGCGGGAGGTGGCGCGCGCTCCTGCGTCACGCCGTACCATGGGGGGGGGGTGGGTCGGGGGGCCCAGCTCCCCCCCCCACTTTCTCGCGTCCGCCGTCTGGGCCGTCACCTGCGCCGCCGGGTGTGTGGGGGCTGGGGCTGTGGCGGCTGCGGGTTGCGCCGGCGGTAGCGCCAGTGGGCAAGGGGAGCCAGTTGATGGCGTCTGCATCCGTGATGCGGAGCACCGCTCCCCCTTCCAGGAAGGCCGGCCATGTCGGCTCCCTGTCGGGCCACGCCGCCGGGATCACTGACCTGAGGACCCTCTCATGGTCCTCCGGGGCTGCCCACCCCCCCGGGGGTACCTCTCGGTTTCCTCCGTCTCTCCGGAAGAGCACGGCATCAAAGGGCCGGTTCCTCAACCCCCTGGTGGTCCCCTGGTTGGCCCAGCACAACCACCCGTACACCTCCCCCACCAGGGGGAGGGCCTCCTCTCCCAGAGGGTCCGGGACCGTGCCCCAGTCCCGGTCCCAGGGCCGGGCCCCCTCTGCCCCTCGCGCCGGCTCCCCTCGCTGCCCCTGTGCCTGCGGCGCCGGTGCCGCGCCCCGCCCCCCCTCCGCCGAGGCCATCCGCGCCGGCTCCGCTCTCGGCGCGGGGGGGGCTTGCTGGTGCTGGGGTCGTGAGGGTTGGGGGGGGACGAGCTCGCCGGCGTCAGGGTCGATGTTGTACAGGTGGTGGTGGTGGTGGTGGTGGTGGTGGGTGTGGTGCGCCGGCATCTGTTGGATGCCGGGGGGGATGCACCTCACCGGCTGCACGTCCGGCTGCGGGGGCGCCCCGCTCCCCGCCCCCCTCCCTTTGGCCCGCCCTCCCCCCCGGGCTCCCATGCCCCGTCCCGCCTGTCCCTTGGGGCCCGCGGCGCCCTTGCCCTTGCCCTTGGGCCCCTTTCCGGCCCCCTGCCCGTGCCGCGGGTCCCGCCCCCCGTCCCCCACGCCCTGGCCCACCCGCTCGCCCACCGCCCCTCGCCCCGCTCTTGCACCTGGGCTCCCTGCCGGTGCCCCTGCGCGCCCTTCCCGTGCCCTGGTCCCTTCCGGGCCCCCTGCCCTGGGTCGCACCGTCCGCTGCCTGCGCTCTGCCCCCCCCCGCTGCTGCGCCCTTGCTCCCTGCCGCGCGTGCCCTGGCCTGCTCCTTGCGCGCGCTCCTGGGCACTTCCCCTGTCGCCTCCTGCCCCCCGCTCCGCGCTCCCGTGGCTGGCACGCAGCTCTGCCTGCGCGCCCTCCCCTCATTTCTGGATCACGCGCCGGGCGTCCCGCTGTCTTTGCAGCTGCGGCAGCGTGACGCCCGGCGGCGAGCGCTCGGGCGCCAGGGGGCGGACGTGCCGCGCCCGCCCCGGGGGGAAGGGCTTGGGGGGGAACTGCTTGGGGGGACTGGTGTGGGTGTGGGTGGGGTTGGCGTGGGCGCGGTACTTCGCGCTCTCCCTGCCCACTGCTGCTGCTGCGGCGGCCGCCGGCGAGGCGCCCGTGGCCCGTGCGGGGTCCGTCCCCCGCTTTCGCGGCGTGCTGGGGGTCGCGGCGTGGCCGGCCGAAGCCATGGCGCGGCCCGCTGGGGCCGCGGTCGCAACCCCTCGCGCGCCCTCCTCGCTCTGCTCTGCGGCTGCGGCAGCCCTCGGCGATGCGCCCGGTTCCTGCGCCGGGGCTACCCCCCGTGTCGGCGGCGTGCCGGGGGCCGCGGTCGGGGCCGTGGCGTGGCTCGCTGGGGCTGCGGTCTCCGCTTCCTGCGCGTCTGGGGCCCCCTCCCGGGGCAGGGCGGCAGGGCTGGCCTCTTGGGCGGCGGGGGCGGTCACCTCGGCTGGCTTAGGCTCCTGGGCTGGCGGCGGCGGCCCGACCAGCACCGCCGCCTCCGCCAGCCTCCGCTATTCGCGCTCCGCGAGGGTCTCCCCCGTCCACTCCGGGGAGGCGGGGGAGCGGGAGCGGGACCGGCGGTGGTGGCGGTCGTCCCGCTGGGGGGAGCCATCGGAGTCTGCCATCACTGTTATCCTGGTAGGCATGCGTGGTGGCAGGCGCGCCCTTCCCACTACCTCCTGGTGCATCAGTGCCGTGCCGTGGGCAGTGCCGTGCGGTGCTCTGCGGGGGGGAGGGGGGGAGGGGGTGGGGGGCCGGCTGTGGCGTCAGCCCCGCACGGCCGGGGGCCGGCGGCCATCCATCGGCATTGGGAGGGGAGGCGGGGGAGCCACGCGGCCCACGCGTCGCGCCACAGCTCCCAGTCTGGGGCGGGGCCCAGGGCCCTGGGCCCCCGGGGGTCGTCGGGTGGTGTCGGGGGAAGCCGCACTAGGTGGACCCCCGTAACGGCGGTGACCTCCTGTGTTCGCAGGAAGGTGTGTACTCCGTCCCGCGCCGCGGGCGCCGGGAGGGGGGGGCGGGGTACGGGTGCTGCCCCATAGAGGTGGGTGGGGGTGATCCCCAGGACCCGCCCCGGGTCCCTGCGGGTCGCGACGACGAGGAGGAGCAGGGGGGTGCCAGGGTACTCTTGCCAGCGGACCTGCCCCCTGTGGTGGGCACCCCTGGTTCTGGACAGGGGGGGGGACCGGTCTGGGTTAGCCCAGCCGCAGGGCGCGTGCGTCCCGGCGGGAGGGCGGGGCACCAAGTTGGCTCCCTGGGGAACGCCTGGCATACGATGGCGTACGGGGGGTAGGCCTGGTGCCGTCGTACACCGGGTTGGTCGGCCGGGGGCGGGCGGACGCCTCGTCCGCGCCTTCCATGAACACCGGGATGTCGCCCACCTCCAGGTCCTCGTCCGGTGGCTGTAGAAGGTGGAGCGCCGCATCCAGCTCGGACACTCCCCCCGGGTACGTGGACCGCGCCTGGTTCAGGTGCGGGGCCGCGTTACCGGGGTAGCGCGTCCTGAGTGCGTGCAGCAGGGCTGGGGCGCTGCTGCGGAGGGACATGGCGGACCCCGCTCCCGTCAGCTGCAGGGTATCCCCCATGGACAGGGGCCGGCCCAACCGGTTGGACTCGCGCCACTCCATCCAGTGCCCGTAGAGGGCCGCCTCCGGGCTGATGAGCCCCGGCTTGACGGCGTTCACGATCCGGTGCATCGCCAGGGGCAGCGTAGGGGCCCCTGCTCTGTTCAGGGCGCAAACGGCCGGGAGGGCGGTCTCGTTGAGGAAAGCCCTCGCAATGCCAGTCAGGTCACGCCGTGCGGCAGCGTGCGCCTCGTGCGCCTCGGCCACCGGCCGCCTCCTGCGCTTTGCGGCGGGCCCTGGTGTGTCCCAGCCCATCCCCCCGTCGGCGTGGCATGGTACTGCGGGCTCTGCAAAGGGCGGCGGCGGGTGGGGGTCAGGGCGCGAACACGTGCGATAGGTGCGCAACGGATGTGGGGTCCCGCAGGTGCACGTGGATCCACAGAAGGGCAGCGCCCGCGGGGCCCGCGCGTTTGTGTGAGGGGGCGTGTGCCCCCTCGATGCGCCGGTGTAGGGCCTCCTCCTCTGTGCCCCTGCGCGGGCCTGCGGGAGGTTCGGGTCAGGTGCACGCGGCCACCTGGGCGCACCGCGCGCACCTGTTGGCGCCTGTCTATGCTGCGGGGGACACCGTGTCACATTCCCCGCAGAGCCAGCAGGTGTGTGAGAGGTGGGAGGGCGGCGACCAAGGGTCGATATGGCGGAGCCAGAGGTCGTCCCACCTCTGTCGGAGGGGGTCCTGGATCTGCAGCAGGCGGGCGCGGACGCAGCGCCGGTAGTCCCTGCCAAGGGTCTTCCGCTGGACCTCCCGCCACGTGTCGTCGGGGAGAATCCCGTGGCAGTGGAAGGCGGCGATGAGGTCGTCCCACGCCGGGCGGGGGTGCCCCTGGGGGGGGGTTGCCATGTACACGTGGCCCCCGGTGAGGTGGAGCGTCAGCGCATCCCATCGGCTCCCGTTCGCGGTGTCTCGGTGGAGGAGGGCCAGCAGGGTGCCGTCCGCAACTGCCTCCCATCCCACTCGCAGCCCTTCGCAGCCGTCCAGCTCCTGGCGCAGCGAGGCTGCAATGTCGGTGGGGAGCATGAGGAGCAAGGGCCCCTGGGTGTCGCCCAGCCGGGACAGGGCGTCGTCGTATATCGGCCCCCCAGCTTTAAAGTGCGCCACAGCGAGCTGGGCGGCCCCGTCCTCTGGGGGGTGCCACTGGACGGTGGCCGCGGCGTGTCCCCATGTGCGTATCTCCGTAGCCCGGAGTACGTTGGCGGCGTGAAGGACGATGCGGGGGGTGACGGGTGTCATAACAAGTGAGGACACGTCCCCAGTCAATCCTGTTTGCGGCCCCGGGGCCGCTTGCAGCCATTCCCCCGTCGCCGCGTCCCACTGGTGGTCAGGCCCCGCCCCGCGGATCACGGTGGGTCTCGGCCGGGTGTCCGGCCCCCATCCCTCGAGCGGGATGGCGGCGTATCGTTGCGCAGGGGTCTCCAGGGCGCGCGTGGTGGCGCACCACCGGCTCCACTCGCGCGCCCATTCCTCACCCACGATGCGCGCCTCCCACGCGGTCATGGAGCCGCGCCCGATGATCCACGTTGAGAAGAGGGCGTCTTGTAGGTGCTTCGAGAACCCCCCCGGCAGGTCCTGGTACGGCTGGGGGCCCTCTTGGGGCGGGCACTCCAGAGTGCCATTCACGGCACGGAGGGAGCCTACGAAGTCCTTGTCAGGGCGCGGGGGAGGGGGAGGGTGGTCGCCCTCCGCCGCAGTGAGCCATCAGTGTGCCCGGGCCGCCCCTTGGGGCTCGCGGAGGAGTTGCTCCAGCCAGTGGTTGCGAAGCTCCGATGCGAAGTCCCCCAGCCGGAGCATGTGGTGGAGGAAATCATCCACAGAGGTCCCTCACGGCGGGTCGTAGCGGGCTATGGCGCGGAGCTGCGCCTCCGCGTCCTCGGGCACCAGTCCAGAGCAGAGGACTTCCGTCCATGTGGCGCCTGCGGAGCGCCACGAGGCCACCCACAGGGCTTTGTCCCCGGGTGGGAGGTGGCGGGCCGCCTTGTGTACCGCCTGGCGGTAGTGGGGCCAGAGGAGCTGTGAGTGGGCGCACCCCACGTGCATGTGCACCGGGGTCTCCTCCGGGCCGCCGCATAGGAGGCACGGTTGTGGGACGACGGCGACGCCGGAGAGCCGCTCCTTACGGACGCGGAGCCTGCGCTGCACCGGCGTGTGGCCGTCTCGGGCCCGCAGCGCCCGGCGGTTGGTGGCCGTCGCGGTGAGGTCCCGGGCGTGGACATAGGCTGTGGCGTGGGCCGCGCCCAAATGTGTGTGTCCCCGGTGCGTCAGCGTATGGTCCGTCTGCGCCCGCTGCGCGACCTCGCCGAGCACCCGCATCGTGGGGGGCCATAGATCGAGATGGCCGTCACGGCCGGCGACAATGAGTCGGGCGTGGCGTGGGTCCGGGGGCGTGTTCTGCAGGACGGTGTCCTGCGACGCCGCCCAGTCCGCCTTGTGCAGTAGGGCGTCACTGTGGTGCGAGGTGGCTCGGATGTACCAGAACGGGTGCCCGGCGTGTTGCCCTCGCGCGCACAGGCTGTCCCGGAGCTACCGCAGGGGCATCTGGTTGACCACCTTCGCTCCGCCCGCGGGGACCCCCGTGGTCCGCTCGCGATCTGCGTGCCGCAGGAGGTGGAGGATGACTTCGGCGTCAACTGTGTGGACCCATGGTCGTTGGGCACCGTATTGTAGGGGGAGGGAGGCGGCCACCCCCTCCCCGTCGGGCACCGTGCCCGAGATGGCCACCGCCCACGTGCGGGTGAGGTCGGCGGCGAGAGCGACGCTGGTGGTGTGTTTGCAGGGTCCGCCCCCGGACGGGTCGGAAGAGGTGTGGCCCCAGGCCTCCGGGATCCAGTAGTACCCGGTGGGGCTGAGCCACCCCGCGTTGAGGTCGGCGGAGTGCCACCGGACGTCGGGGCTGCTGGGGGTCAGTTGGTCCACGCTCAGCGCCCTGGTGTCGCCGGGGCTGATCGCCGGGTGGTCGTGCAGCCGGATCTCCGCTCCGGCGATCGTGCTTGCCCAGGACCGAAGTGCCGTCACATGTTCCTTGAGCCACGCCGGGCCTCCGCGCTGGTGCAACACCAGGTGCCCCGTGTCCTCCGGCTGAGCCTCCAGCGCGTGCACTGCCATTTGCGGGTCGTGCGGCACCCCCGTAGCTACCAGCAGGGCGGTGCCACGCGGAAGCCCAGGGGGTTTGGGCTGGTCTGCCCCCACCTGCACTATTACCCACTCGGCCCGGAGCTGCGTCTGCCCCGTCGCTTGGGTGCATTGGTCGTCCGTGGTCACCAACCACAATGGCGTCGGCGCGTGGGGCCGGGGGCGCAGGGGCTCGGGCCATGCCACGTCCGCGTTAGGCTCTTGGTGCTCGCTTTCCGCGAGTACGTCGCAGAGGATGTACATGAGGGCTTCCGGCGGGTGGTACGCCGCCCCCCGCGTGGGGGGGGATAGGCCGCCCCGGCGGCGGTAGCCCCCGACGTGGAGGTGCAGGCCGTCCGGGGTCACCCATGGGCCAGTGCGGGCGTCTTGGTTAGCCCTCGTGGGGTGGACGAGTCTCAGGCGGGGGTCCCGCGTGCCGGTGGTGTGGAAGAGTCGGACCAAGGCGTCGCGCCACCCGGGGTGGTTGGTGGGCTCCTGCTCACGGCGGCAATAGTGGAGGTGTTCATCGGCGCATTGGTTGAGGCATTCCCGCACCGCCGTCGGCCACGGGTCGTCGTTGTTGGGGAAGGGGTGGCGTGGCCCGTGGTGCCCATGCCACGGCGTTGTGTGCGGCACCGTCAGGCGGCACGTGTCGCGGTGCAGCAGCTTGGCGGTGCGCAGCGTGACGATGTTGCCCGGCGGGGACCGTAGTTGGACATGGGCCGCCCTGGGGCACGCGATGGGGTTGTACAGCCCGACTCCCAGGGCGGCCAGGGCCCGGGGTATGCGGTGGACCCAGTCGCCCCCCGCTAGAGTTGCGAACTCCGGGACGGGGTAGTGCACCTCGGGACATATTCCGTGCGCGCCGGCTATTTCCCAGAACATCTTGGTGACCTGGGCGCGCACAGAGGTTGAGCAGTGGTGGACGAGTGTACCCACGAGGGCCACCGCTGCCTGCTGGCACCGCGTTGGCACCCGTGTGAGCCCCAGGGTCCGGTCATCCTGCAGGCTGTCCCGTGAGGCGTCGAAGGCGTACCGCGCGCTGTCCTTCGCGACCTGGACCGTGATGTGGTCCAGGTGGCGTGCAGTGTCGGAGTCGTCGGCGATGAAAGGGGCGACGTACTGCGTCACCCCCCGGGGATCGCCAGGATGACGTCCTGCACCACTTTTGGTGGCGTGAGGGTGTTGAGGCACCAGTGGTGCACCGCCACCAGGCGTAGCCGGTGCTTGCGCTGCAGGGAGAATTCCCCGTCCGGCTGGAGCTGGAGTCCCAGGTAGGGGACGGAGTCCGCCGCTGGTACCCAGTGCCACGGGTTTTCCAGGTGGGGACAGAGGCGCAGCTGCAGACCCGGGACCCCCTCCGTGGTGGCCATGGCGCACTTGAGGGGGTTGAGCTCCATGCCCATGATCCCCAGGTACGCGGCCACCGCCTCCACGCCCTCGACGAAGTGCTGTAGCGTGTGGGCCACCACCAGCAGCTCGTCGATGTAGGCCTGGATGAGGCCGTGCTTGGCCCCTCCCGGCGGGCGCAGGCAGTGCCCCTGCGCCCTGAGCAGGGGCTCCAGGAGGAGCGCGTACAGCAGGGGGCTCTCGGGGTTGCCCTGCTGGACGCCGCGCAGCATGTAGACGGGCTGCGTTAGCCCGTGTGCGGTGACGATGCGCAGCCTGGCGCACGTGTGGAGGAAGAGCAGGAGGTCGATGACGTCCGGCGGCACGGAGAGGTGGCGCAGGATAAGGTGGAGAGCGCCGTACGGGGCGTCGTCGAGGCCTTGCGGGCGTCGAAGGAGAAGACGTAGTTGGGCCTTCCCCACTGGAGCTGCCGCTGCGCCATGAACAGTGGGGGGCCTGTGTTGGAGCCAGGGAGGGCCCCTTGCTGCCAGTCGCTGACCACTCCGTGCCGTGTGAGCACTTCCATGATGCGCTGGGTGAGGGGGCCCGTGAGCAGCTTCATGTCCAGCTGGCCCAGGGCTATGGGCCTGTAGTCGTCCAGTCTGGCAGAGCCCGGTTCCTTGGGGCTGAGCCAGATGTGCGCGTCCCTCCAGTGCATCGGCGGCGGGGCGCCGCGGAGGATGGCCCGGTAGGAGTGGACCAGGTGCCACTGGACGGGTGCCGGGAGGGCCTTGATGAAACGGGCCTCCACGTGGTTGGGACCTGGGGCCTTGCCATCGGCCTTGTCCAGGGCGGACTTCAGGTCCTGCATGGAGTACTGCTGGACCTGTGTCCAGGCCCCTTTAGGGACCCGGGGGACATGGCGGCCGAGGACTGCCTGGAAGCCTGGGAGGTCCACCGGGCGTTTGTCATACAGTTCTCGCCAGAAGGCGCGAACTGCGAACATCACGTCGTGGGCCTCCGTCAGGAGCGTTTGGGTGTTGGGGACTCGCACGTTCCAGAGGCCTGACGGGCCCGGGGCCTCTACCTCTATGGCTCCCCGCACGGCTTTCCATCGCTGGGCGATGTCGGGGGCGTGGCGGTGCCAGAAGTCCTTGATGGCGCGCTTGCGGTCTGCCGCCAGGAGTGCGCGGAGCTGGCGAATGTCCTCCTCGAGGGCGGCTGCTTGCCTCTCCAGCTCCTCCTGTAGCTGGCCCTGTGTGGTCGGGCGGAACCCGGGCGACACACCCCGCAGCTCCTCCGTGAGCCGGAGCGCCGCCTCGGACCGGATGCCATGCCGTGCCGCGTCCGCCTGGTACGCTGCCGGCGCGCGCGCTGCCAGGGGTCATAGCGGACGATCGCCGCCTGGAGCCGCTTTCCGCTCCCCGGGAGATCCCCCTCCGCCGGGTCGGTCCCCGCCGGGGACGGCTGCCGGCGTCCCACCACACGCGCCAGGGCGTCATGCTTCGCGTGGAGGTGTTCGAACACCTTGTCCACCGCGGCCGCGGGCATGGACCTGTAGTCGTGCTGCTCTGCGGGACCCAACCAGGGCGCCAGAGAGGGTTCATCCTGCGCGGCGGTGACCGCCGCCCACAGGCAGTGTTGGACGGGCGCGGCCTCGGCGTCGTACGGGAGGAGGCGGCCCTCCGTGTGGCTGTAGGGGCTGGGCATCGCCGCGCGCCCCGCTGCGCTGAGGAGGCCCGGCAGGGCCAGGCGGACCGGGAGGTGGTCCGAGCCGACCACCTGGGGGTGTGCCATGCCGCAAGCCCAGAAGCTTTCCCGCAGAGACCACGGCAGGAGGGGCTCGTTGTCCAGGAAGGTGTCCACCCTGTGCCGGGACGGGTGGAGCGTGGGGGTCATGTCCTCCTCGCCGCCTGCCGTGGCCCTCCGGAAACCGCAGGCCTCCCAGCCCGCTCGGAAGTGTTCCGTGGCCGGGTTGGTGGTGGCATCCATGTAGATGTTGGTGTCGCCGGCGATGACCACCGGGTGCCTCCCAGCGAGGCTGCGTGCCGTGGCATACATTTGTATGTCGGCCCAGAACGCCGCCCGTCCCGCCCAGGGGGAGCAGCCTGCTTGCGGCCCGTGGACGTTGATGAGGGTGAGGCCTCCCCCGTCTGTGCGGATCTCCAGGGCCGCGGCCTTCCCGGGGACGATTTCCGTGAAGCTGAGCACCTCGTGCTCCGCCACGTACTTGCTGCTGACCGCGGTGAGGAGGCCCCCCCCTCTCGAGGTGGAGGTGGCTCCCGTCTCCGCCAGCCGGCTGCTGAAGAAGGCGGTGTACCCCTTGTCCCGGAGCGCCGCGGCCACGTGCATCTCCTGCGCCTGGGTGGCGATCCCTGTTTCCTGCAGCATGATGGCAAAGCCCCCCTCCTGGGGTAGCATGCCGGTGATGAGGTGCTCCTTGTCGGTACAGGCCGCCGGCCCCCGGCGCCGCCGGAGAGTGTCCCGGAGGAACCGGTCTGGCGGCACGAGGCCGTTGCGCAGGTTCCACGAGAGGAGCCACAGGGCGTCGCCCGCCGTGTCCTCCTGGAGTCAGCTATCCCGCATCGGCATCGCCGCTGGGTTCGCCGGCGCAGCCAGGGCATCCGGGTGCGCCGCATCCGCTGAGCCCGTTCCCAGCGGGGCCCACAGGGGGGCCCGGGGGGCCGGGGGAGCCAGGGGGGCCAGGGGGGCCAGCCCCGCGAGAATGGACATGGACCCTGGTTGGGCCGCACCGCCGGTCCCTGGGGCCGCCCCGGCTGCCTCCTCATCGCCGTCTGCGTGGTCGGCTGCCTGGGCCGGGGCGCCGGGCGTACGGGGCGTGCCATGGGGACCTCCGTGCTCTCCCTTGCAGGATGTTGGAGGCCGCCTTCTTGTCGTCCGCCGGGGCTGCAGCGTGCACCGCGTGGCACGCCAGGTGTTCCAGCATTGCCCCGCTTGTGTAGTACTTGTCTGCACACAGGGGGCATTTCGTCGGCTCCGTGGCCCCTGGCGCCGGGGGGAGCGGCACCGACTTCCGGATGGCGCCCTCCGCCGCTGGTTCGAAGGGCAGGTTGGCCAGTGGCACCGTGTGTGGCGCCAGTGTGCGGCCCGGGGCCGCCGCATCGAGGGCTCGTGTCGCGGGCGCGGGCCCGAGACCCCGGATGGCATCGCGCTGCGCGTCTGCTTGCAACCACGTTTGCCAGTGCGTGGAGCGGATTTGGCGGTCGAGTTTGCCCCTCCATCGCAGGTTGTGGAAGGCTTGTAGCCAGTGGTACACTGTGGTCGGGACCGCCAGCTGAAGCTCTAGGTCGGCGGGGTGCGCGGCTGCCGGCCACACCCCCGGCCTCGCCGCCCGGGCGTTGTCTTTCAGCCTGACCTGGAGCAGGAGGGCGTGGTGCTCGCCCTCCCATAGCGCCTTGACGATCATGCGGGTGCAGTCTGCCACGCGGACCACGGCTTCGGGCCCCGGCAGGCGCTCGGGGTCGCAGACGACGATGTGCGCGTCCGCCGGGCTGAACATGCAGACCACGCACTGCGGGCTCTGCTGTCCCCGTTGGGCCACCGCCAGGGTAGCCGCCGGGCGGGCGTGCGTGATTGGCCCAGCGTGGAGGTCCGGGACGTCCGTGGCCCTGATGGCGTCTCCCTGCCACGCGGTCCGTAGATGCTCCTCCTGGTCGGGGCTCCACACCAGTGCGGGGGGGTTGACCCACCCCGGTTCCTGCCTCTTGTTGGGGGCGCTGACGGTGTGTAGCAGGACTGCCAGCGGCCAGGGGTCCGCCGACATATAGTAGGCCTGGGTGGGCCCCTGCTGCCAGTCGACGTGGGGCAGGGGCGGGAATGCCCATTGCCTGGCGGTGCTGTGCCAGACAGTCCAGCGCCCTCCGGCCAGGACGTGCGACCGGTACCCTCCGGCGTGGCCGTGCAGGATGGCCTGGTAGCCTGCCGTCTGCAGCACCAGTGCCTCCCCCTGCTGAGGCCCGGGTGGGGGTGTGCCATTGCCCGCATCCCCAACGCGGATGCGCCCGCGGAGTGTGGCATGCCACGGGTCTGGTTCATCGCGCTGTTGCCCTTGTATGCTTCCCGCAATCTGCGCCGGGCCGTGGTGGTGGACGAAGCTCTCCCCGCCGTCCGCTAGCAACCCCGCCGCGACGACGTATAGCTGCTCCGCCGTGAGGGGTGCCGTCGGCGCGTGCGTTGTGGCCGGCCGGTGGGGCTGCGTGTCGCGGCAGGGGACGTGGGGCAGCAGTTGCGCCAGCCACGCCGCCACGGGACCCATGGTGACGGCCGCGACCGCGGACGCCAGCGCCGTGCGGTCCGTTGGTCTGTACTGCCGGAGCCCCGTGGTATCTCGGGCGAGGTGCCTGCAGGCTGCCATCCAGGCCACCGTTCCGCAGTTCGTGACGTCCCGTTCGGCACCATCCGCGCCGTCGCGTCCCCTTTGTTGTACCGTGGTGGCGGTGTCGAGCGGGGGCCCTGCTGTAGCGCCTCCGGGCCCTGCCCTGGCAAGAGGGCGGGCGGGACTGGCTGCGGGAAGTCCTGCGCGCCTCGGCGCTCCGGGTGCGTGTGGTACGGCCTTTGCCGGCGGTGTTCCGGGGCTGCCCGTGGTAGGAAGAGGAGTTGGTGTAGGTACCAGTGGCCTTCCGCGGCGGACGGGTTGCGGAGCGTTAGCCACTGTTCCACCACGCCTCCTGGGTGCGCGGCCTCCACGCGGCGCTGCAATCCGGGGGGGCCTAGGCGGTTGGACGTGCCCGCGGGTGGGATGTGGGTCTGCAGGTAAAGCACCCGCAGCGGCTCCAGCGCCAGGTCCAGCACCTCGTCGTTGAGCTGCTCCGTGAGAGCCGACGCCCTGGGAAGGGCGTGGCAGACCCCGGATGTGGGGGCCGTGAGCTGTTCGAGCACCGGCCCCGGCGGGTACCGTGCACCTGGGTTCGTTAGCCACTCCCTGGTGTGAATCAGTATGGCCTTCCACACGTCCCTCGTAAAGGCGTGTTGGGGGGCCAAAGAGGGGACCATCCGTAGGAGGCGGTGGCACGCTGGCGGCGATCGCATGGGCTGTGAGGCGGCCGCTGTGATCCACCTGCACGCCGTGCCGGGCATGATCGCCCCCCATTCCACGGTCCCCATGCCCTCGGCGTGGAGCAGCGCCTGGCCCTGGACCAGGGGGAAATAGGGGCTCGAGCGCCCTTTTCCTTCCTTCCACCGTACCCAGGCGGCCCCCGCCTGCAGGCTGCGGAGCAGGGCCACGCCGGGGAGGAGCGGCTGCGGGAAAGCCCCCTTGACGGCTTGAGTGGCGTGGGCCAGGGTGCCCATGGGCAAATACCACAACGGGAGGACCCAGAGGCCCGGCAGCGGTTGCGCCTCCCCTGCGTCCCATCGCCACTCGGAGTCTGGCGGGGTGGCCGGGACCGTGCCCGTCTGCAGGAAGTGGCGTGCCTTCTTGTCGGGGTGCCGTTGGAGGGTTGCCGCGAGGCTGAGCCCCTCTGCCGCGGGTGCCACTGGGAGGCCGCCCCGGGGCCTGCGCCAGGGGTAATCCTGGTCGGCTGGCCAGGTGTGGAGGTCCCGGGCGATTTGCTCCGCGGTCCCTGTGGGGGCGTTCTCCGGTGCCAGGTGCCACATGACGGCGAGCACCGCCCACGTGGAGAAGGGCCACGCCCGTGGGAGGGTGTACACCTGGATGGTCCACTGTGGGCACGCCTGCCGCACACGAGATGCGTGGAGCACCCCTCGGACCATGTCCGCCGCCAGGACCAGCACCATTCCCGAGGGTTCCACAATGATCCCCTCTGCGGGTCCGCCGTGGCGGCCCCGGGTGTGCAAGGCCACTGCCGCCTGTCCTGCGTGGGCGACTCGGTCGACGGCCTCCTGGATGTTCACGCTGCCGCGTGCGGTCTCATCCAGGATCCAGCCCTGTGCCACCCCGTAGCGTAGGGTGGCGCATGCGGCCGCGGGTCTCACCTCGGGCAGCGCTCCGTCATCGGGGCCGGGTTGAGGGTGCTGTTTGGGGCACCAGCCTTCGCCGGTGCAGTGGCCCCGTTTCCACGCGGGGCAGAGTGTGGGCACGCTGCCCGCCGGCGGCGCAGGTTCCGCGGGCGCGCCTCCCGTGGGGGGGTCCGGTACTGCCTCCAGGTCGGAGTCTGTGCCCGCGTCCCCTTGTGGGGGGTCTCCTTCGCCGTCTCTGAGTCCCAGCGCCCTGATGACTTCGTGTGCTGCGTCCAGCGTTGGAGATCGGGGCCGTGTTTTGCGTGGGGCCCCCGGTTCCGCCATTGTTGTGTCGCTGTGCCTAAGAGCAGGGGTTGGGTTGGGTTGGGTTGGGTCAAGGCCTCATCCGGACCTCCGGGACCACGGACGTCGCCCTTCCCTGCGCGTCACAACTGGTCCGGTGGGTGCTCGGTTGTCCGGTCTCAAGGCCTACCGGACTGATGACCGCCCCCGTACCCCGCGGTGGCACACGCGGGAGGGAGATGCCGCCGTACCTGTGTGTATGGGGCGCGCGCGCTGCCGGTGGGTGTGGGGCGTGGACTGGCTGGGCTGCGAGGCACGTCGGGTCACACGGCAGTGCCACGCCTGGCCCGGCCCCGGACCAGTCCGTCACGCAGGGGGGGGTCCCTGGGCTGGGCTCAACCCCTTGCTCTGGGCTCTGGGGGGGGGGGGGGGCTCTGACTTACCTCTGCCCGCCCTACACTGGCACAACACGGGGACGTCACGGCGTTTCGGCGGCTCGTCACTGAGTCGCGGCGGCGGGCGCGAGGGCCCACCGATGGGACACACCTGCTGTGGTGTACACCCACAGCGTGCCACAGGCATACGGAGTCATGAGCTGGGGCAGCGCCAGGCCGCTGTCTCCCGGGGGCACAGCCGTGAGCAAGGCTACGCCAGCCCACAGGGGAGGTACACCAGCCTGGGCAAGCAGGGCAAGGGCCCAATATAAAGCCGCCGGCGGCGCGACGATGAGGAGCACTGGGGCTCCATGGTGCCACTGGGGCTCTACAGGCAGGGAAATATTTAGCTGTGCTGCACAGCGCACTTGCCAGGACGGCAGACCCCGCACCAGGTAAGCCGTGACCAGGGAGTAGTCCCACGGTAGGTAGCTCTGGTGATCCAGCACGGAGACCGTGGGAGGTTGCGGCGGGGGCTGGTCCGGCGTGCGGTGAGGATACGGGAGTGTGGCCCAGAGGGCTAGGAGCAGGGGGTGGGGTGCGGATGTCCCGTGGCTGGTGCGTTGGTGCGTTGGTGCGTTGCTCGTTGTAGGGGTGGCGGAAGGGCGCCCCCGGGGGGGGTGCCCTCCATCATTGCGAGGGGCGTCCGGTGTTAGGCGCTGTCCCTCCCCTGGCCGCCCGTCCTCTGGAGCGGGTAGCCGGGGTTGCGCGACCCGTGTGTCCCGGGTGCGGTCGGCGCGGGCGTGGGGACCCAGCACCGGCCCCACAGCGTGCGCCCTTGCAGGCCGGCGTTGCTCGCTGTGGGGGTGGTGGAAGCGCGTCCCCGGGGGGGGCGCCTTCCACCATTGTGTGAGGGGCGTCTGAGGTCAGGCGCTGTCCCTCCCCCGACTGCCCGTCCATTTGGCGGGCTGTTGGGGTCCGCCACCCACGTGCTGTGGGCGCGGGTGTGTGGGTGTGGGGGCCCAACACTGTCCCTCTGGCCTGCATGCCCTGTGGGGGCTGCGTGCCGCGGGGGTGGTGGGGGGCTGTCCCCGGGGGGGTGGCCTGCCACCGTTGCGAGGGGCGCCTGGTGTCAGGCGCTGTCCTTCCCCCGGCCGCCCATCCTTTGAAGCGGGCGGCCAGGGTTCCGCGACCCGTGTGTCCCGGGTGCGGTCGGTGCGGGCGTGGGGACCCAGCACCGGTCCCACAGTGTGCGCCCTTGCGGGCCGGCGTTGCTCGCTGTGGGGGTGGCGGAAGGGCGTCCTCCGGGGGGGTGCCTGCCACCGTTGTGAGGGGCGCCTGGTCTCAGGCGCTGCCCCTCCCCCGGCGGCCCGCCCTCTGGAGTGGGCAGCCAGGGTTCCGCGACCTGGTGTCCCGGGTGCGGTTGGTGCGGGCGTGAGGACCCAGCACCAGCCCCACAGCGTGCCCCCTTGCGGGCCGGCGTTGCTCGCTGTGGGGGTGGCGGAAGGGCGTCCCCGGGGGGGGTGCCTTCCATCATTGTGAGGGGCGTCTGAGGCCAGGCGCTTTCCCTCCCCCGACTGCCCGCCCATTGGGGCGGGCTGTTGGGGTCCGCCACCCACGTGCTGTGGGCGCGGCAGTGTGGGTGTGGGAGCCCAACACTGTCCCGTTGGCCTGCATGCCCTGTGGGGGCTGCATGCCGCGGGCGTGGCAAGGGGCCGTCCCCGAGAAGGGTGGCCTGCCACCGCTGAGAGGGGCGCCTGGTGTCAAGCGGCGTCCCTCCCCCGGCCGCCCGTCCTCTGGAGCGGGCAGCCGGGGTTCCGTGACCCGTGTGTCCCGGGTGCGGTCGGTCCGGGCGTGGGGACCCAGCACCAGCCCCACAGCGTTCGCCCTTGCAGGCCGGCGTTGCTCGCTGTGGGGGTGGCGGAAGGGCGACCCCGGGGGGGGTGCCTGCCACCATTGTGAGGGGCGTCTGAGGTCAGGCGCTGTCCCTCCCCCGACTGCCCGTCCATTGGGCGGGCTGTTGGGGTCTGCGACCCACGTGCTGTGGGCGCGGGTGTGTGGAGTAAGAAAAAGTGCTTTTCCATTGCTTTGGGACATACTCTAGTTGTATTAGAGATGCACTGAGCATCCATGCATTTTTATCTTAGTATTGGTCCAGCCAAAAGTGGTGAGAACACATTTTGACCTATGGAACCAAACACCCAATCAGGATATGGAGTGGACCCCTGAATCCCCTTTCAATCAGAAGTAAAACATCTTATCCTGAGTTGACTGAGCACTGACATACCTAAGGTAGAGCCTATGAATTTATCTATGTTTTTCCATGAATACTTATCTGCCCTAGTGGTATGCACCATAGGGGTTTAGGCACCTCTTTTTGAGAGGTCCTGGGTTCAATTCCTGGTCTGCCTAACTAAGTAGGAAGATCCCATGTGACATGGCAGTGACCTCATCGCCACATACCATGCCACCTCAGCACATATGGGACCTAAAACAAAGAGTGCACATCTCCTAAGATGGCACTATGGAGAGAGAGTGATCCTGAGGCAGTTTTCTAACTCTTTTCCCAAAACATTTCAGCTATCTCTGTGAATATGCATTCATTTGTATCCTGAGTTGCAGTTTCTGTGAATATCTAATCATCTTTCACTGTTTACACTGCAGCCCTTCATGCTTTGATCCTGAATTACCTTCTCTTTGCATACTGTTGGCTTGGGCTATCCTGGATTGAGTTGGCTTTACTGTATTTCAACAAACAAAAGCTTTTCATCATCCAAAACCAGCAGCAGGACACCCTACAGCAACAACAAGCAGCAGGAGAAGCAAAAACACAGTGCTGAAAACACTATAAACTTTTCTGGTAGCAAGAGGCAGCCTGTCTCTGTGCACCGGCAGCGACCCCGCGCCGTACAACCAGTGCTCCGAGCAGGCAAATACAAGCAGAAGGGCGGATTAAGATGGATCAAGGAAGAGTGGACGCCGAGGTGAACACAGCGCCAGCGCCAGAAGCACCGGCAAGGCCGGCGCCTGACGCTGTACCTTCGGTGGAGCCCTTACATGGGCCAATGGATACGGCGGAGGACTCCTTGGATGGCCTCCAGACGGCCTTTGGGGCCCTGTCGGTGAAGGAAATGGTCTCTCAGCCTCAGCCTGTGAAGAGGAAGAGAGAGAAAGAGAGCGAGAAGGATGCTGGAGAAGGAGCAGACGAAGGAGAGGAGCAAGGGCAAGACCCGACGGATGTCCCTACCTTCGAAGGCGCACCAAGCGCTTCTGGCCTCCATGCATCACCCTCTCCCATAACCACCACACTCCCAGCCGCCGCTACATCCACTTCCACAACCAACCAGCCTATGGCAGAGGGCACAGGCTTTACTGGCATGCCTCACTACCCCGCCTATGGCATGGGCCCACCTACCACTGCGCTCCTTGAGGCAACTACTGCCAGTGAGCCGGTGGCTTCCAGCTCTGCGCCGCGTTGGTATGCGGCTGACCATCCCCATCCACTCCACGCCACTGGAACCTACATGGAAGTTCCTGGGTATGCTCCTGGGTGTGCACCTGGGTATGCACCCCTGAGTGGGTTGAGGAGAGGACCAGAGTCTCTGGGAGGCAGGAGTAGAGGATCGGGAAGATCCTCCAACAGGTCCCTGACGCGGTCGGAGATCAATGAGGTGCTCCGAGGAGCCACTTCGCAAATCGTGAGCGACCTCACGCAAGAGATCAGGGAGAAACTGCAGCCCCTGATGATCCCGTCCCATGCGTCACCTACGACAGTGGGAATGTCACCCCACCGAGTACAGGCTAACCACCTGGCGGCAGGGTTGACGAATACCCTGGGGAGCCTGAGGAGCCGACCGATGCCGACTCCTGCAGCAGTACCAAGAAGCCCATTCGTCCCGAGGACAGCCCAGCCGCCCTACAGTCACGTGACGAACTCGACGAGGGCCGAGCTGGACCAGCTGGGGCTGACAGCCCTAAGGGCTATGGTGGACGTGGAGCCTTATGGCTCCAGTGATCTAGGCGGAGACCCCTCCGATGATGGGCCGCCTTCGATGACTTCTTCTTCGCCATCGGATGACGAAGACCCTGAGGACCCCGAGGACCCCAAGGGTAAGAAGAAGAAGAAGAAGAAGAAGAAGACCCGACGCCCTGAAGGACGCCGAGCTCAGGAGGCGAAGGCTATTGCCACCTCCAAGATAGTGGTGAACCTGCCTGAATTCACAGGCAAGGACCTCAGCGAGTTCGCTGAGAACTTTGGCCGGTTCCTACGACTGACCGGCCAAACCCACGCGAGTGGGCGAGTGAAGTGCGACCTGCTCCTGCAGTGCTGCAAGACGAAGTACCTGGAGAAGCAGGTCAGGCAGATCGTCACCAACTCCGCCACCTTTGCCGACGTGTTGGTTGCCCTGGAGAGGCAGTACCCAACCTACGAGACCGACCTCTCCATCAGGGCCGAGATCCAGAACCTGCCCGTCCTGCCCAACAACCCCAAACCCGGCAGGGTCTCCGAGCTGTTGGCGGACCTGGACCACTGGGCTGGACGACTGACGCCCGGTTCCTACAGCAGCGACGACCTGCTGTTTTGGTTGTGCTCCAAGCTCCCCCGTGAGCTATGGGACGAGTGCCGTCTGACGGCTGAGCGCAAGGCTAGATCCCTCCGCTACGAGGATCTATGCGTGCTGCTCCTGGAGATGGCGCTGGAGAAGGAGAGCGACCAACACCTGAACCACTACCGTCCTGGTGGTGGAGGTTCTGGAGGCAAAGGGTACCAAGGGTCCCGACCTGGGCAGGGGACTACCCCCAAACACGCCCACGCCCGCCTAATGGAGAACGTGAAGGAGCTATTCTGGTGTGATGCCAGAGATGAACAGGGCCACCTGCAGCATGCCTCCGACTGCGAGCAGCGAGACTGCTTTGTTGTCCAGGGGAAGCAGCAGGAAAAGATCACCGGCGCCAAGGTGAAGATGCCGGATCATTACCGCTGCACCATCACGTGTGCATTCTGCGGTAAGCGGAAGCACTATGAGGACGAGTGCTACCATAAGCAACGCCTATCGGCGAAGCTTAAGGGGGAAGATCCTGGCAAAAGCTCAGGCAAAGGTGGAGGCAAGGCCAAAGGCAACGACTCCGGCAAGGGCAGGTCGAAAGGACGTGGTCAAGGTGGTCAAGACAAGGGTCAAGGCGGACGAGGAGGAGGCGCTAATCGCCAGAACGACAACAAGAACAAGGACAAGAACGGAGGTAACCCCAACCCTAATCCAGGGGGGAACTCCGAGCCCTCTGGAGGGCAGTCTGGACCTACCACACGCTCACAGACGCAGGCCCAGCAAGAACAAGGAGCCAAGCGTGAGCATGAAGGTGGTGACGACGGCAACGCCAAGAAGAGAAGCCGTTTCATGAGGATGGCCCGCAAATTGCGGAACAAGGGGTTCGAGGTGACCTGTCCCGCGGAGTTCTGACGGGGACGCTCTGGTGGCACCCAAGACCTGGTGTTTTGGGTACGTATCCGACTAGGGGGACGTGAATACCTGGGGGTACTGGATACTGGAGCCACAATATCGATAGTGGCCAAGAAAATTTTACCTTGTGGGAGCCTGAAGAACACCATGACCACCGCCGCTATACGGATGGGGGATGGACATGTGGTGCACAGCTGCGGGGACTGCGGAGTGGAGGTACCTATGGGCTCCAGGACTATCGCCCATCGGTTCTATGTGATGGACACTGATGCCTTCGACTTTGTACTGGGTACTGACTTCTTCGTGCAGCACTCCCAGATACAATCCCTGACGCTGCAAGCGCCCTACCTCCTGTACGTGGACCACGGCAGTGGCAGAGAGTCTGTGCCACTGGAGCAGTCGGAACATACCTCGAGTTACCTGAGACTATCCAAGGAGGAGCCCTCGAACATGATGGCGGCCTCCAAAACTGAGGACTATCAACTATTGGGGGAAGTCCTAGACCAAGGTCTGAAGGAGTTGGGTTACTCTCGAGAAGACCTAAGTGTGGAACTGTTCGCCAGCGACAAGCAGCATGTACTGGACCTATACTGCAGCAAGGGGAAGAACTGCAGCTACAAATTTTACTGGCCCTCTTTCGGGATGGCCTACGGGAACCCCAGATTCAGTGAACTGGGGAAGGTGCTGACCAAGGTGGCCTTGGAACGTTCCCGTATGGTCCTGTGTTCCCCCGATTGGGGAGCCCATGGGGGCAACGAGTACTGGCGAACCCTCCTTGACAAGCTGACTATCAGCTCTGTGCGGTTACCTGATGAGGCCATCTACGTGCCTCTGGGACGCAAGACGCCCATTGGGAAGCCCGGATGGGGGAGTATGCTCAGCGTGGTGGACGGAAGTCTTACCACCATCCCCTGGGAAGACCTGGACCCTACTCTGGTCCAGGCTATACAACGAGAAAGCGATGGACTCGCCTTGGGTGACTTGAAGGATCGTCTACGACCTCAAGATGCTGTTGAAACTACACCCGGAGGAGATGAGTACGTCGTGACTGACACCAACGCCCCCAACTCTCCCTGTCATGTACCTGTTCCTGATGGAGTCTCTGAGTGTGGACTATCTGAGCTACCTAGCTCTATCCACTCAGACGACGAAACTGAGCACGACGCCTTCTTCGTGCAGACTGCGGTGGAAGAAGTGGAGAACGCCGAGTACGTCGCCCCACTAAAACCCCTACTCTCCATGAGGGTGGAAGACCCCGTGGATGAAGAGCTGGACCCTCGATCCAGGCTCAGGGAGTATGTGGATTCCAAGAGGAAGTTGGTGGCGAAAAAGCTATGCTACGCGAAGCCTACCCGCAGCTCGTGGCAACTGAAGCAAGGACGTATGGGAGACCTATCCCAACTGAAGGAGGACCTCGAACAGAAGATCACCACCTGGCAAAGGGAGGTAGATCTCAAGCTCATGAAGAGCGTATGGGGTGCCCATGTGAGGACCCCAGATGAGGACGACCTCTCGGAGGAATGTGTATGTGAACCCCCTAAAGCGTGCCTATGTTGCCATCGTCCACCGGAGATGGTTGAGCAAGACCTTCTGTATGCCTACCAAGGGCTGAAGGATGCTACCGCGGGCGAAGAGTCGGTGGAGGACCACCTCCCGACTTCTATTCAAGGGGCAAGCAACTTACACTCCGACGAGGACATGGAGGACAAGATCAAGGTACTGGACCCGCGGGTACAAAAGCTGATAAGGACCTATCTGGAGGTGTTCGGAGAACTACCCCCTCCAGCCTCATGCGACAAGCTGGTACAGATGGACCTCAAGCTGAAACCCGAGTTCGTGGGTCACAAGATCCGGAGGAGACCCTATCCAGCTCCTAAAGAGCAGGCCGACGAGATTGAGCGACAGATACAAGAATGTATCGACGCTGGCCTAGTCCTGGAGTACAAGGATGGGGACTACCCCCTACACTGCAGCCCCTGTTTCCTGGTGGCTAAACCTGGGTCTACAGCCAAACGGCTGGTAGTGGACTATGGAGAGCTGAACAAGAAGACGCTGAACCACTCAGGGTCCATTCCCAATATGGAGTCTACCCTGGAGAAGATAGCCTCCTGTCGCTACAAGACCAAGATGGACAAGCGAAGTGGATTCTGGCAAGTGGACCTGACGCCCAACGCGCAGGAACTACTGGCCTTCATCACCCCTCAGGGGAGGGTATTCAAGTGGAAGGTCATGCCATTCGGCGTGGCTAACGCCCCCGCTCTGTTCCAAGAGCTGATGAACAAGATCTTGTCCATCCTACGAAGGAGACCTAAGGTGCAGGAGCTCATATCCCGTGGGGCCCAGATGGGGGCTCACATCGACGATGTATGCCTCGGGACCAATACCCAGGAGGATCACCTAATCCTCTTGGGTGAGTTCTTTGCGGTCTGCCAGGAGAACCACACACGACTCAAGCTGGAGAAGTGTGAGTTCATGCAGGAGACCATGCAGTACCTGGGGTTTGACGTTGGCTATGGGTGGTGGACCCCAGCGGCCTCTAAGGCCAAACCCCTGATGGATGCCAAGGTACGACACGAAGACCCCAAGAAAGGACTTCATGATGTACGCAGTTTCATTGGGGCGTGCAACTTCTATCGCCGCCACATCAAGAACTTCACCTATACCAGCGCCGTTCTGACGGACTTGATCAAGAAGAGTACTACTTGGCGCTGGGGCCCACAAGAGCAACAAGCGTTTGACGAGCTCAAAGACAAGGTAGCCAACGCTAAGTGCTTGGGCGTGCCTAGGGCACAAGGGGAGATTATCCTGGTGACCGACGCCAGCAATGTGGGCGGTGGTGGAACGTTGTTCCAGTGGCAAGCACTAGAGAAGGAGGAGTTCGACTCGGCCATTTCCCAATGGGGGACGGAAGGTCTCAACCGAGATGGAACCCTCAAGCACAGCTACCCTGACGACAAGTGGGTCCTAGTACCTCTGGGCCACTGGAACTGGAAGTGGAACCAGGCCAGGGGGAACTACTCCACCTATGAGCAGGAATTGCTCGCGGGTATGCTGGTGCTATCCTCGCAAGCACGACTATTGGGGAGTAACCCTGTGGTCTGGCTGTGCGACCAAGAACCGGTCCGCAGTTTCCAGAAGGGCCCCCCACCTGAGAAGGCCAAGCTACGTCGCTGGTGGACCTACCTCAGTCAACTACGGCTGACGGTACACCATATCCAGGGAGTGAAGAACGAGTGTGCCGACTACATCAGCCGCAACAACTTCGACGCCCTGATTGGTGCCCGGTCTGAAGCGCTGGCTAAGGAGGCGTTCAGCCGTATGGACGTACACCTGGACCTGAACATGACCATGATACGCCCCCTGGATGGACTCCAACAATCGGAGTACCTACAGGAGTTTGGGGATATCTACCGGCGCCTGGAGAAACGCCTTGAACCCCTCCTGGTCAACCAAGACCAGTGGAAGCGGGACAAGAGCTACCTCTGGCACGAGGACCGCATCGTGGTGCCTAGTGACCGAGTCCCAGCGCTGCTGAAGTGGACCCATGAGTCCAGTGGTCATGTGGGTGCTGACCGTACCCTGAGGCTGTTCAAGCAGTGGTTCCACACTACGTGGACTGACGACCAGCTGCGGAAGACGCTCCTGCCTATCGTGGACAAGTGCCCGTGCAGGTCCTGTAAACCAGGGGATATCAGGTACAGAGGTCTCTACTCGACCCTGCCCATCCCTCACTGTGCTAACAGTGTTCTATACGTGGACTACACGGAGATGCCGAAGTTCAGGGGCTATGACTTCGCCCTCGTGGTAACCTGTGGGTTGACCAGGTTTACCAGGGTGTTCCCATGTACCAAGCACATTACCGGAGAGGAGACTATCAAGATACTCCTGGAGGAGTGGTTTTGTGTCTATGGGGCGCCCAAGGAGATCAACTCCGATGAGGACGTACGAGTACGCTCAGATACTGGCTGGTACAAGAGGGTCCTGAGGTCCCTCAATGTCCAGGTGTCTACGGGGATTCCCTACTCTCACACGAGCAACCCCCTATGTGAGCGACAGATTCGTGTCCTGAAGGAGAACGTCAGGATATGGTGCAAAACTGAACGCACCAGAGACTGGGTGAGACTACTCCCCGTCATATCCTTGATGATGAACTCCCAAGAGAGTTCAGCTACTGGCTACTCGCCACATGAGCTATTCATGGGGCGCCCGGCATGGTTCCTACATGCCCCCTATCCAGAGGACACCCATTCTTCTGTGGGTGAATGGGTCCAAGAGCAACAAGCGAAGGTGGACAAGGCCAAGGCTATGCTCCAGAGAGTGAGGGAGCGTCAGTGGAACAAGAAGAACAAGCACCGTGTACCGGCCACCTACCAAGAAGGGGACTGGGTGCTGGTGCACCACAGTCGACTACCCGCCTGGCCACGCTCTACCAGCGATGACCCATACTTCGGGCCGTACAAGATCCTATCTGTGGATGGACACCGTATCACCGTGCGGTGTTCTCCCCGTCTAGGGGGGACCCTGGTGTGCGCCGCTCAACACCTGAAGCGCTACCATGATCCTGAAGACCTCTGTGGGGAGGAGTGGGAGCTGAACGATGATGAAATCGCCGCTCTGGACCTACAAGGGGCTGCCAGCCCTATGGAAGTTGAAGGTGAACTCCCCGACATGAACGCCGAGGAGATGGCTAAGGAAGGCTTCTACCTGGTGAAGTCTGTCCTACGCCACCGCTATCGCCAGGGTTGGCGCTTCCTCACCCTCTGGGAAGGGTTTGGAGTCGAAGAGGCCACCTGGGAGCCCTTCTCTGCATTTGTTCTACCTGAGGGACGCCTAAACTCAGTTCTGGTTGACTACTTGTCCCAGAACAACCTTGGTGAGTTGTTGAGGCTCGCTGAGACGCTTGCCTCCAAGAATAAAGCTAGGGACTGAACCTTACCCTTACCTGCCAAAGCGTATGTGTGAGTGTGCTAGTCCTAAGGTCCTGAGAGCAAGCCGCAGAAGTGGTGTCCTAATTATACCCAAGTCTGCGCCCTTGCTGAACCTGGAGGGTTGGCTTATTGATGCCACGGGGTACGCCCCGGGTCTCCCCTCCCCTATGCGCCCAATTTCTGTGCTGGCGCAAAACCTTGGGGGAATACCCAGAGTGTTAATCCAGGTATTGTTTTCCCTACCTACCTGTCTACTACAGGGAGGGGTGGCCAAAAGCTATGAAGGCATGCAAAACGCCTGTTTGCTATGTGGCCAAAAACACTAACCTAACCACTGTCACAGCCCACCAACCCAGCTAAAATTGCAGGAAAAGGGTGGGACAGTGACACGCCCCCTACAGGTCCTACACACCCTACAGTGGCACCATCCTGGTGGGCGAGCGCTGGGCAACTGGCTCTAGCCCCCACGCAGGACTACCACTCCTACACGCACACTCTACTTGGCGTTGCGAAGAGGAAGTTCTCGAGGGTCCTAGCGACCCACCTGTGAAATGACAAGAGAACACAGCGCTGCTAAGCAACTGTGGCCTCACAGGGGACGCCACAACGCGTTTCCCCTGCAAGGGCTTGGAGGGAAGGAGTGCTCTCGTGTGCAAAGCGCAGATGTCGATGAAGTCGGACTCCCTGCTCTGCCACAGGCGGAGCGGAGTTACTTGTTTGTGTGATCTGCGCCCCTGTTTAGCAGGGCATAAAAAAATGCTGCTGCACCACTCACCCTACCTGCCCACCTGTAAAACAAAGGCAAATGAAAGGGCGTTTGCGGCGGAGGAACCAAGGCACACTCCAGGTATTATACCCTTCTCAGTGTGCCCTATAATACGCTGTCCGCAAACACGCTGCATGGAGCAGCTACCCTTATCAAGCAAGCAAGCGTTAAGGGACTCCTCAGGTTCTCTTAAAGAACGTACCGAGGAGCCCCTGGGTAGCCTAAACAAGGTTTACCGTGCGCACTTCGCGTGGCCTACCCTTTAATGCGTGTGTGCATGCACGACTATGCAAAATCACGTTGGGCAAACCTGCCCATCTCCGCAACAATCTTGACTCCACCAGGGGGTGGCCCCGCCTGGGCGTACCTACCTTACCTACCGCTGGGAAGTGAAGCAAGGTGAGAGAACAAAAGGGGCGCACGCGAAGAACGTTGCTATGCACTTGTGTGTATGACTAATCACCCTGATCTGACCGCTAATCATCTGCAATCTTTCTAATCAATCCCTCTACCGCGTCCTATCGTGGTTATCGTTGTTAACGCTGCTACACGACTCGTTCACGGAGACACGAGACGAGCAATGTGTATGCGGCATGCAAGACGAGCATACCTGTAGTTTATACCTGATTCATTGAAGTCTTTTCAATTGATTTTCGAATTCTTGAATTTTCGAAGCTTCTATTAGTGTGGGTGGAATCTGTATGTTTGTTTATTAATGTGTGTCTCGTCATTTTCAAGACTACGTGATACATACGTTTATAATTCCATTATTTTTCCATTTTCCGGCGCTTCGCTAGGAGCCGCTCCTGCGCGCCGCCATTTTATGCGTATGAATTTCTGGACTTAAAAAAATCCAGAGATGACTATAATTTCTATAAAAATGTGCCTTTGATGCACAATTGGATTCTACTCAGGTGTGTCGTTTCAGAAAAAATCTACGCCGTCATTTGACGGATTTTGGTGTCGTCGCTTCGTTTTTGCGTGGATTCGTCCATAATTCTCCCATTCCTGCCTCTGCAGATACCCACGCGCAGCCTCGCTGAGTAGGCCGTGTTCGGGCCGAAACGCAGGTGCCTGGAGAGACTGAGCAGAACCAAGACCCCACCAAGGGGCAAATTAATTTCTTTTCGACTCCCTACGCCCTAAGACAGGTCACAGGTCGCCAGCAGGTTTACGAGAACCCATGCGAGTGTGTATAATGTGTCTTGCGTTTGGGTTGTGTCGACGCTGCGTCTTGGAGGAAGGGATGCATATGCACATGTTTGGCATGCTCCCAATCTAACCCAACCAAGCCACAGGAGCCCCGGCAGCGCCAAGAGCGCTGAGTCTTCTGTAGGAAACTGTACAATCAGAGCAGCAAAAGGACGCCAGCCATGGTGGCGCCCATTTTTCAGTGTGAGGGAGACTGTAGGTATTTTAAAGTAGATGTGGAAACCAAGGAAAGGCCAAGAAAAATTCCCTTTTTCCTAAAATGCGACAGTGGTGGCCACCACAGCACAAGGGGGGAGTAAGAAAAAGTGCTTTTCCATTGCTTTGGGACATACTCTAGTTGTATTAGAGATGCACTGAGCATCCATGCATTTTTATCTTAGTATTGGTCCAGCCAAAAGTGGTGAGAACACATTTTGACCTATGGAACCAAACACCCAATCAGGATATGGAGTGGACCCCTTAATCCCCTTTCAATCAGAAGTAAAACATCTTATCCTGAGTTGACTGAGCACTGACATACCTAAGGTAGAGCCTATGAATTTATCTATGTTTTTCCATGAATACTTATCTGCCCTAGTGGTATGCACCATAGGGGTTTAGGCACCTCTTTTTGAGAGGTCCTGGGTTCAATTCCTGGTCTGCCTAACTAAGTAGGAAGATCCCATGTGACATGGCAGTGACCTCATCGCCACATACCATGCCACCTCAGCACATATGGGACCTAAAACAAAGAGTGCACATCTCCTAAGATGGCACTATGGAGAGAGAGTGATCCTGAGGCAGTTTTCTAACTCTTTTCCCAAAACATTTCAGCTATCTCTGTGAATATGCATTCATTTGTATCCTGAGTTGCAGTTTCTGTGAATATCTAATCATCTTTCACTGTTTACACTGCAGCCCTTCATGCTTTGATCCTGAATTACCTTCTCTTTGCATACTGTTGGCTTGGGCTATCCTGGATTGAGTTGGCTTTACTGTATTTCAACAAACAAAAGCTTTTCATCATCCAAAACCAGCAGCAGGACACCCTACAGCAACAACAAGCAGCAGGAGAAGCAAAAACACAGTGCTGAAAACACTATAAACTTTTCTTGTGGGTGTGGGGGCCCAACACCGTCCCCTGGGCTTGCATGCTCTGTGGGGGCTGCGTGCCGCGGGGGTGGTGGGGGGCCGTCCCCGGGGGGGGTGGCCTGCCTCCGTTGTGAGGTGGCAGGCGAGTCAAGGGAAGGTCTTGAGTCCAGGGAATAAGGGGTCTATGGCTGTGATTGTGTACGTTTCCATCTCTCCCCAACTTTGATTTATTTGTGTTCATATGCCAATTTCAGGGCTTCCTCTTTGGTGCAATTCTTGTACATGCCCACCGCCAGTGGTTCCGTGTGCACCGCGAGACGACGGGCGTGTTGAAAGGAGCCCTCAATGTGGATTGGATTGGTTTGGATTGTACTTCGGAGTTGGGTATTGCAAGGGATCACGAGCTGTGTGAAGGAGCCATTTTTTCTATTTTTTTTGTGGGAAATTGTGCAGGATAGGGCAAGATTATGCAGAGCCTGGTGGAAGGCAAGACCCTAGGAGTGACGGGAAATGGTGGAAGGGGTACAGCAGGGGCCGGTCCTGGTAGGGACCCCCTAACCCCCAGAGGCGCTCATCAGCGCCCGCTGCTACTCCTGCTCCAGCCGCAGGTGACCCCAAGAAACGCCCCCAAGGGGATAACGCTTCCCCTGAGGGGAATAACTCGAAGAAGAGGCGACTGGCCTGGATGGCCAAGTCTCTCATGGCTGCAGGGGTCATTGTCAAGGTCCCTGATGAAGAGTAGTGAAGCGGTACCCAGAACCCCATGAAGCCCGGTGAGAGCCCGGCAGGAGCGTGTCCCTTGCTGTAAAGCCCCCGTGACGGCATTCCGGCCACTTTGGGCATGTTACCATGTACCGGCAAACTGCCAATTGCCGGTATCTTACTATTTCACGCCACGCACCGCCTTCGGCCGTCGATTCGGCAACCTAACCCTAACAACAGATGTAGGTAAGACGTGTTTGTGTGAGAGATCTGGGCATTTCAGCTATTAGCGGCCGCATCGGCAACCGATGCGTCGCCCGCTGAGATTTACATATCAGAATATCAGGAATCAACAGGGTTTTATTTTCATATTGTTTCCGTAAATTTTCACGCTTCCGTTCTGATAATGAATGTTTTGACTGCTGGCGGTTGGCTCGTGACTTTAGCGTAACCGCCAGTTTAACTGTTATTTACAGACATTTTAGCGCAATCCGTGACGAAGACTCTAAAGTCTTCAGGAATTGCATTGATGCATCCGCAATTTTCACATTCTACACTCGCAACCTTAATCCGAATTTTTCAGGATGTCGAAATCGGATTTTCGACTTCGACATCCCCGCACTTGATTTGACCTCTTTCGAGTGGACCTACGTGTTTCCCTATGCACGAATCAACTTTCCCTTTGTCTTGCCCTCCATTTGTCTTAGAGATATGGGCAAAACAAAGTTGATTCGTGAGGCCAATTGTGAGGGTCATATCTCGTGCCGCTTGCGAGGAATGACAATAAGGAAGCATGGGATGTATTCACAATACTCCCGACGTAATTTAGGAAGCCTTATACGCCTTGCGTCTCCACACGTGCGCGCTAGCGTAATGAATCATGGTCAAGAGGGTAGAGTTTGCGTTATAACTCTTTGGCCATGATATTGCGTGCGTTAAGATAACTTTCGAGTGTAGCGCGCGAGTGTTGGTGTTGCATAGGAGTTTTCCTCGAGTTCCTATGAGCGATTGACACAAAGTTATGCTCTTGGAGGGGCATGACATATCGTGGGGGGAGCTACCTTTTTGGGCAGTATGTGGTATGTGCCATGTGTTGTATTGCGTGCCCATTTGGCGGGTTTGGCTAAGAGCGATACACCCACCAATGGACCTCATATTGCACGAGGCCCTTCTCCATACTCCCTACGATCAATTGCAAGCCAAACCTTCGTGGAAGGAAGCTTGTGTGGCGATCCCAAAGCGATGCGTTGGGAGCAAGGTGTGTGTTTTGCAATTTTCCATATTTTCATGTGCCCACTTGGGAAGTAGCGCTCGTGACCTTTCAAAGCGCCCCAAGTGGAGCACATAAGTGGAATCGAAGGTCATTGGTGTCAAGTCATTGTGTTTAGAAGGATTGGTCGATTACTCAATCCAAGCCGGAGATATTATAATATATTTGTGCGCCTTTCGTGATGCCCTTACCCCAGTCCAGTCTTAACCCCATGTGTACATATCCTGATGTATTGCTGTACATACCTTTGTTCCCTTGTTTCAGAGTGGCAAGGATCCTGAAACGCTTTGTCTCATGACACGAGCGTAATTGATGCCCCTGTGAGCGCAGTGCTTTGCCTGCCTGCTTGCTTGTGCGTGTCACCGCAGCGTCCCGTGGCCAGGCCCCCCACGGGAACGCGTCAAAAGCGTTTCACCGCCGCGGGGTTACCCATCCCTCGCGTGCCACTCGGGGCCACCAACCCCGAGCAGCGCGGCGCAGCAGCTCGCGGCTCGCAGCTCGCAGCGCAGCGCAGCGGCTCGCAGCGCCGCCCAGCGACAGCGCCGAGTCCGTGAAGGAAGTGCAGGGAGCAGAACTCCGTCATCTACGAGTTCCCTCGGCCGACCAGCAAGGCCGCACTCCAAGCTACAGCAACCACTTCCACAACCACCGGCCGACCAGCACCGGCCGCACTCCCAGTCCAGTGCTGCATCACCCGCCGCAACAAACACCACCAGGACCAGTTCGTTGAGCGGAACGAGTGACCACCAAGGACCTCAAGACCAACTACGCCCCCCGCTGCCATGGTAAACTGGCAAGAAGCGGGCAAGACGTGGCCGCGGCCCCACCCCCATGCAGTGCGCCTACTGCGTGGGTTGGTTTGGGACCAGCACTACCGCCACAGCCACCCCCAGTGTGAAGGCGGCATGCCCGGGAGCTTCGAGCTCCGCCAGGACATGGGCCCCGACCGCCTGCAGGCAGTCGAAGACTGGCTGCGGGTGGAAGGGTTTGCCTTCCGCTTCCAGCAGAGGCGCTGGAGGGTCTGGACCCGGCCGGACAGGCCCGGCGAAGGGCTGCGCCCCAACCGGATTGAGGAGGACGAGAAGCCCAACGAGTACCCGTCAGGCGCCTCGGTCAACGTCTCCATGTGGGACATGATCGAGAAGAACTTCCCGGAACCGGGGAGCGAGCGCAGGCTGCAGGGCAGCAGCAGCAGCGCGTCTCCGGGGAAGGAGAAGCGGTCCGCCGGGGACAGGACGCGGGACCGGAAGTGGCGGGAGTACCAGGAGTCCCTGGCCGCCGAAGCTGCCCAAGGCGCCAAGGGCGGAACCCCAGCCCACAGTCCCCAACGGGCCAATGGCGGTCACCACCCCGGCTCCACCACCCTTGGCGACTTCCTCCAAGTCGCCAAGCACGCCAAGGCCAAGCCCCGTCAGCTGCTCCTGAGGAAGTCAGGCCCCAGCAGCGACGTGGAGTCGGCCCACCGCGGGAGGATGCCGGCCGACCAGGCCAGCTCCAGCGGCAGCGTCGCTCCCGACCAAAGGGACGTGGCGCGCGCCTGTGAGCGCGCCTGTGGGGTGCTCTGCAACCTTCGGGTTGCCCGGCAACGGGCCACGCAGCAGCACGCTGCCATGGAGGGCGCCGTCGGCATCGCCCAGGAGGAGGCTGCGGAGTAGCAGCACGGCATGGCCATACACGCCTCGACCGTGGCGGCCATTGCAGCCGGACTCACGGCCGCAGCCGCCCGTGAGGCAGCGATTGCCCAGGTCAAGGGTGAGGTGGCCGCAGCCGACGAGGAAGCCCGCCTGACGCAGGACGCCATTGCCTGCAAGGAGGCCGAGGTGAAGGCGCTGGAAGAGGCGCTTGCCCAAGAGAGGGCAAAGAAGGAGGCGGAGGAACGGGCCCACGCCGAAGCGACGGCTAAGGCCCAGGCGGACGCCGCCAAGAAGGACGCCATCGAGGCCGCGCGACGGAAGGTCGCTGAGGAGAGGGCCAAGACGGAGGCGGAGTTGGCGGCGTTGGAAGCGGAGAAGGCTCGGCTGCAGCAGGCCCGGGAAGCCGAAGCGGCTCGTGCCCGGGAGGAAGCCGAAGGGCGAGCTGCCGCAGCCACCGCGGCCGCAATGGAGGAGGCAGAGGCCAAACTCCGCCGCGAGACTCCCCCGGGAGGATCACGAGTGGAGACCCTTCGAAAGCTTTTCGAAGGGGACGCCTCCTCCAAGATGACGCTGGACGAGGCCGACACGGGCAGCAGTGGGAGCAGTGGCCCCACTGCCTACCGACTGAGGAAGGGTAAGGGGAAGACCCCCGAGAGGCCACGGAGGCCAGCGGGCGGACACCTCCAAGACAGCGACCCCTTCTTCACCGCCAGCGACGGGGATGAACGAGGCCGCCGACATCGATGAGGAGTGGCTGGCGGAGGAGGCGGAGACGTCCCCATGGAGCCGGAAGGTGAGGATGAGGATCTCTCTCCTCCCTACCGGAGCTCGGAGTCTTCCGAGACCGAGACGCCCAGGTGGGGCGACATGGACGAGGATGACGACATGGACTTCGACTACACGAAGAGGCCCCCATCCTCGGACCCACCGAGGCGACCTGGTGGAGACCCACCGGGACCCCCTGGAGGAGGACCATCAGGACCCCCTGGAGGACGCCCACCAGGTGGACCCCCCGGAGGCGAACCCCCTGGCGGAGGAGGACCCCCTGGACCGGGCGGACCCGGCGGAGGCCCTCCTGGAGGACCCCCTGGGGACCCCGACGACCCACCAGGGGACGGCGACCCGGATGCCACCCGGTGGTGGATTGTCTACCTCCGCAGGAGGGTCCAGTCCCTCGAGCGCGAGGTAGACACGGGCAAGGGCGAGATGACTCGCATCGCCAGGGTCGCCGCGCGCGCTCAGAAGGAGCTGGACATCGCCAAGATCGAGATGGTCAAGAGCGCCCAGGCCGCCACCGCCACCCAGAAGCTGTTGGACATCACCAGGGGCGAGACCAGGTAGCTGAACAAGGTCATCAGCGGCCTGCAGCGGAGGCTGAACGCGCTGGAAGCCCGTGGGAGCGTCGGCAACGACCACCCACCCCTGGAGTCTGGCTCGTCGGACGACGGCTGGGGACCCGGACCAGGTCCAGGCAGGCCCCACGCCCCCGGCGGAGCCCCCAGGAGTCGCCCCAGCGCCAGTGCCCCCTCTCTCACCGCCCCCTCTCACCACAGCGCGGGCCGCCGCAACGAGCGCGTGCCGCCCGGCAGTGGCAGTGAGGATTGGCGTGATGAGTGGCTCAGTTCGGACTACCACAACCGCCGTGCTCCACCGCGGACACCGGTACGCCCCCGACGCCCCGCACCAGCCCCGGAGCCAATCCCAATGGCTGGCGGACGGTATGGTGGACTCAGGGATGAGGTCCCCGGAGGAGACGTGGAGTGGGATGTCGGGATGTTGGCGGAGGAAGACCTGGAGGAGTTCGACATTAGCCGGCCGCGTGGTGTACGACGGGAGGCCGCTGAACGCAATCGCCGGCGCCGTGATGAGGAGGCATACATGGAAGGGGTACGGCGTGAACATCTGGGTTCAGCGTACATGGAGGAACCACGGCGTAGCCACAGGGATTCCATGGAGGAGATGGATGTGGCGGCCGTGGGAGTCCGTGGGCGAGGCCGATGGGAACCTCGGTCGACCTCGCGGCCAGCGTTCATGGTCTCCAAGGCCGCGGATGCCGCCGTGTGGGAAGACTTGAAGGACATCAAGCCCCCCATGTACGATGGTAACCCCCTCAACCTTGACCGCTTCTTGGAGAAGCTGGACGATTGGGGGCCGACCGTCACTGAAGACATGGATCCCGCAGATGCGGAGAAAAATGTCTTCAGACGGTTCAGGTACCGCCTGCCGGAAGTGCTCCAAGAGCTATACTTCGTGGCGACCAAGGAGGGGAAGATCAAGACCCTCAAGGAAGCCAAGAAGTGGCTCAACGAGCAGGAGCGGGTGGACGCTCCGCAGGTGGCTGCCAAGCGGTGGAAGTCCATCAAGCTTCAGCATGATGGACGGGAGGTCCGCCTACGGGACTGGCGAGACTTCCGGGGGCAATACACCCTCTTCCGCCGCAACGTGGAGGATTTGAACGAGGGTGACAAGCAGGCTCGCCTGCTCTCCATGTTGCCGGAAGCATGGATCAAGAGGGTCACCAAGGAGGAAGCCAAGAGGGCCAAGTCCAACCACACGGTCAAGATGATGCTCCCCAAAAAGTATCATACGAACGTGGTGGCTTGGACGAGGAAGAACGTGGCCCGGGATGTCAAACGGCACTCCCTGCGGAACGCTCTCCTCATCACCGTCTGGGGCGATCGCGAGAAGACCGCGATGTGGCGCCTTGACGAGTGTGACGTGAGCCGCCAGACCATCCGTCTGCAGGCTATCTCGGCGCGGATGAGCTGCGACGAGATCCTGGAGTGGGTTGGAGGGGAAGTACTCAAGGAGTACCGGAACATCCACCACACCCGCGGGTTGAGGCCCGGCGACCGCGACGTCAACTACGTTGGCGAGGGGCCTGGCGGGGAAGCTGCCATGGACCCAGCGGGAGCCGACGGCGATGAAGCTCTCGTCGACGATGACGACGACGATGAGCCCGCCGAGATGGCCGTTTGTGCCTTCGTGGCCCACAACGGCGCGGGGAACAACCGGGGAAGCTGGAAGCCCCTGCAGCCGGGTTGGAAGAAGAAGGAGAAGAGGGACCCCCGCCGCATTGGCGACCCTCCGCTGTCCTTTGGGGAGTTCATACGAGCTCACCCTCAGGGCTGTTTGGTGTGTTATGGGAGGAAGAAAGGCTTCAACCATGACCACCGAACATGCCCCACCCACCAGGCTGACACGGAGGCCTTCAAGAAGGCGCACGGGTCGAAGAAGCGTGCACCTGCGGGTATCCGGGAGGCTAAAGTGGAGGTGGACAAGGACGAGCTCTCCAAGCTGATGTCGCAGGGGACCGAGTTAGCCAAGGAGATCCAGGAGATCAAGAGGAACTGGGTCCCCAGGTCGGACAACAAGAACAAGGAGAACAACAAGAACGACCAGAACAAGGACAAGGACAAGAAGCCTAGGAATAGGCGGAAGAAGGGTGTCAACAAGGTTACCGCGGAGGAGAATACCCCTACTTCCACCACAACCGTCGCCCCCTAGCGGAGCCCCTGCAGCCAAGGGCCCCAGCTAGGGCGGTCGCAGGATGGTGTCGTGGGAAGCGCCACACCATCCCAATCGGGAGTCGGTAAGCACAAAGGGACTGCCGCGGGCGGAAGGCCCGGTCCGGCACCCAGTCGCGGAGGCGGGGTGAGGGCAAGTGAAGGCTTGAACCCTTGCACCCGTCCATCCTTCGCGACCAAGAACGTGTTTGATGTACTTCAAGATCTATCCGAGAGTATCAGAGGATCACCCGGACCGCAGCTGGATGCTGCAGATGGGCAGCCTGAGCCCATTGTCCACGACCTGCACCAGTCGCTTGTTGAGCTTCTGGAACGGCCGGAGATCCTGAGCTTGCACGCCGTGCGCCGAGTGGGGCGTGAGCGGCAGTTGCACCTTAAGGTCCGTGCCTTATGCGGGGAAGTGGAAAAGGTCTTCGACGTGTTGGTCGACACGGGAGCACAGGTCAGCTTGGTCAAGGCTGGCCTACTTCCACCAGAGTGTTTGACCGACAGTCGGAAACCTGTCAGGCTGAAGGTGGCGAACGGCCAGTACATGGTGGGAGGCACGAAGGAAGCGGCCATTGGGCTGCAGTTCGTGAACCACCAAGAGCTGAGCCGCCCAGACCTCGGCAAGGAAATCCTACTGCAAGGTCGCTTCTACGAGGCCGAGATGGACTGGGAGATGATCGTTGGGTACGACTTCATGATGGAGACGGACTCCGGCGTCCTCCCGGCCCAGGCCTCAATGACCCTGTACCAGGACGACCAGCTCTCGTGGCTTTTGTCACCTGAGCACCATGTGGAATGCCAATGGATCCACCCCGAACGCAATCAGCTCGAAGTAGCCGCGCTGGACACTGAGCCAACTGGGCCAGCAAACCAGGAGTACGGCGTAATGCCGGAAGTGGCGAGCCGAGTGGTTGCGGACCTGGGAGCTTCGGATCTGGCCCTGGATGCGTTCTCTTCAGGAACCTCCGCCCATCTGCGGGTTTGTGAGAAGTACTGGAGCGCACAGGACTCCGCGTGGAAGAAGCACTGGGGTCCGCATCAGGGCTTGATGTGGATCCATTGCCCCCGTTGGGACATTCCAAGGGCGATAGCGAAGATTCGCAAGGACCGCTCCAAGGCAGTGCTGGTTGTTCCTATGGGATGCACCGAGGAGGAAAGTACCCGACATTGGGTAGTCTTGTTAACCAACATGACCTTAAACAAGGTCGTCCTACCGGGTGGAGAGAGTGTCTATCAGGACGCTAAGGGACAGCCCATGCCACCCCAGAGATGGTCAACGGAATTCCACTATGTGGGTGGGGGCCTTGATCAGGCCGACGCCACTGATTTCGTGTGTGTCAACCGCATCGTAGCGGAGCCTTGGAGGCAATGCTTTGCGGTTCCCCCTGTTGACATCGGAGAATCGGAGGACCCCCTGACTGAAGAGGAGTTGGATCTGGTTCAGGGGTATATGGATCAGCCCTTTCACGACTGGGGAAACCAGCGTGAGGGCAAAGGCCAGGACAAAGCCTGGTGGGAAGTGGACTCGATCGTCTCTGGTTCCTATGATGGGGACACCTTCGTACGGAGGGTGCTGGACCACATATCCAGCCAGGACGAACCAATCGGAGGTAACCCACCCACCTACGGCGACCTATTCCGAGGCAAGACCAGAAATGGCCCTTTGGGCCACCTGGGAGGACCACCTGAGCCGAAGACGAGCGGGGTCGCTACCCCTCAAGTAAGTTCAGTGGTCCAGGTGCCCGGAAAAGCCAAGGCAGAGTCCGATGATTGCCCCAAGATCCAGGCATTGAGGGCCAGGCTGAAGCAGAAGTATGGTGATACCTTCTTCAGCGGAAAGCCTGTGTTTCCCCCACCGGTGCGTGGACCGTATGGCGAGGCCAAGATACGACTGAAGCAGGACCCCCGGGTGTATCGGCACCGGGAGTTTGCTCTGAGGGGCGAGAGGAAGGAGGCCATGGAGAAGATCCTCCGTAACTTCATCGAGAGAGGCTGGCTTGAGCCGTGCCACTCCGAGTGGGCCTCTCCGTGCTTCGTCGTCCCCAAGAAGGTGGCCAGTGAGTGGCGGCTCGTGGTCGACCACCGCGGCCTAAACGCCCAAACGCAGCACGACAGCTATACGCTGCCCCTCATTGAAGACATGCTGCAAAAACAACACCGGCGGAGGATCTTCACGGTGATTGACCTGAAACATGGTTATCATCAGATGCCTCTCGCCGAGGAGTAACTTGCCTGCACAGCCATGAGCACTCGACTTGGACCTCTCCAGTGGAAGGTGATGCCCATGGGCGTTACCAACGGCAATGCGGCTTTTCAGCGGATGCTGGAGAACCTGCTTGAGCCGGTGCGTGACTGTGCGGACCCCTTCGTGGACGACGTGATCATCGCGTCCGGGGACCCCAGTATGAGCTACCAGGACCTCCTGGAGGCACACGAGAGGGACGTCACTCGAGTGCTGGACCTTCTGGTTCGGCACAAACTCACGGGCAGCAGTGACAAGGCCACCATTGCAGTAAGCGAGGTGGTCTTTGCTGGCCACGTAGTCAGGAACGGGCAGCGAAAGCAGTAAGAAAAAGTCACTGCCATGTCTTTCTTGGAGGGCTTGATCCAGGCTAAGCCCCCCTTAAAACCCTTTGTTGATGCTAAGACAAACTTAAGTGTTTTTATCTCTCTTTTGTTGCCTAAAGTACACTTTCTCAAAGTAACTAGGGTTGTGACCCTAGCCCCCCCATGAAGTTCCCCCCTACCACTCAACTGAGCGGAGGTACCTTCCTTCATGGAGGACATGCCAAAATAAATCAGGCATTTCATGCTTGTTGGCCTTGGAGGTTAAGCCTAAGTGGTCTCCCACCCCAAGACCCCTATACTCAATTGTTTCTACCACTTTTTGTGGTCCTACTTTGTAACTGTTTCTGAATTCAGTTGCATGGCCAAGTCATTTTCTGTGTGGTCCTGACATCTATGCCCCTCAGTCCTAACCAGCACCATTTCACCCAAAAGAGTGCACATGAAGTGCCTAATGCAACCTCTGAGGCTAGAGTCTGACCAATTTTCATATAAAACCTTTTGTATTATCCATTTGTGATTGAATCTATGTGCATAAACCTGCTTTGTCTATCTGCAGCCCTTCTGTGTTACACTGGATTCCAAAAAAAATCATTGATTCGATCCACATCCTGTCCTTGCTCTACTTGCTGCTTTGTTTGGGGTTTTCAACTACAAAACCTGCAGGACTACATCAAAATATCTAGGGCATAATTCAAGGACATCTTTCCGGTAGCAGAGACAGTCCCTTGTGACCTTTTGAACCGACCCTGAGAAGAAGTGCAGAACAAAAGCTCAACAACAAGTTCATCATGTCCACGCCAAGCGTCAGGACCTGGCCTATCGGAACTGTCCAAGTACAAATGGGCAGCATGGCCCTCCCAATGAGTGAACCACCTCACCGAGCTCCACATCATCTCAGTGGCGCATCTGGGTCCCAAGGAGATCCAGAACGCAGAAGGGCGGAAGAGAATAAAGGCCTTACAACCGAGGCCTTAGCAGCACACGGTGGAGACAGCCTCAGTCACCTCCACAGACGTGTGGCTGCTTCAGTATCAAGATCAAATTGTCCAGCTTCATCCTCAACTGCCATTGAAGGACCTGAGGAGTATGAGGAGCTGAAGCAGAAGATGGATGAGTACATCCTACATCAGGAGTACTACAAATCCATCCGTGGGGAAGATGGAGAGGAGCCACTGGCTGTACATGGATCCATACCACGTACAGACCTAGGGTCCTACGCGCACTCGGGTCCTCCGTCCACTGCATCCCTGCCAAGACGAACAAGACCTGAGTATCCAAGACCATGTTATCCAACCCCAAGGGCTCCCGAAGTGGGCCCAACACGAGTCGAAGAACAACATCATCCAAGGCCAACCTACGGAGCCCTGGATCACACGGCCGAGCTGTTGGCCAAACTCCTGTCTGGATCAGAAGATCCAGATGTGACGGCCCTATCAGAGGCCATTAAGGCAAAGCTGGGTATTGCTGAACCCTTACCCAAGCCTGAGTTGCCCTCTCTCTCTCCAGGGCTGAGTACCCTGGCCGAAGATCTCAAGAGATCAAGGGTCTCACGGCTGTTGCCTAAGGTCACTTGCCCCAGCCCCTTTCACCCCCGTGCCAGGACAGTGCCTATGGCTGATCTACAGGACGTGCCTGTCACAGAGAGTGAGAGAAGAGGACTGTCAGCCCTGGCCCCTCTTGCCGGCGTGTCGCCTACAGGCCTAACTCCGGGGGGTGGGAAGACGGGCAGACCAATTGCCCAGGCGAACATCCAGCTGGAACTGCCGGAGTTCGACCCCAAAAATCTGCCTGAATGGGCAGAAGAATTTGCAGAGTTCCTTTTGTTGACTGGCCAATCCCATGTGGATGTGGCCACCAAATGTTCACTGCTAAAACGCTCATGCAAAAAGAAATGTTTGCAAAAACAAGTCAAACAGATTGTGAAAACCTGTTCTACTTGGGCAGAGGTACTCCTGAGGTTAGAGAAAACATTCCCAGTCTATGAGACTGACCTCAGCGTACGCACACAGATCGAGGAGCTACCTATGCTCCCGGAGTTTCCATCCGCTGCGCGAATTTCTGAGTATGTGTGCGACTTGGAGTACTTATTTTCGAGGATGAACGTGGGCTCCTACGGAGCCACTGAGCCCCACCTGTGGCTCATGAGTAAGATCCCCCAGCGTACGTGGGATGATTGCCGCTCCACCTCTGAGAGGAAGAGCAGGACCCACTCGTACGATACACTGGTGGATCTCTTGATTGAGCTAGCTCTTGAGAGAGAGAATGACTCCCACATGGAGAAATTCTTCAAAAAGCATTTGGGACGAGGTGGTACCCCTACCCCCGAACGTGGCGAAGGGAAGCGGCATAAAAATCCCACTAACACCAACCAGGGAGGTGGTAAAGGGAGGGGCAACCTACGTGCCATGAACGAGGTTCCAACTGATGCAGGCACACCCCCCCTGTTTTACTGCCGACCTGTCAATGACAAGGGGGGACCTTGTCATGCCTCTGACTGCGATCTCCGCAGTGGCTGTATGCTGCAGATGAAACGTCAGCAGCATACTAAAGATGGGAAAACTGTGACCCATCAGGACCACTTCAGGTGTACCATCACCTGTGGTTACTGTGGCAAACGTCGTCACTATGAGGACGAATGCCACATCAAGAAACGCGAGAGTGACCAACTCAAGCGTCAGGAGGCGGAGCGCCAGAAGACCCAGACGCCCGCCAGAAATCCCCCGAATGGGGATAAAGGTAAAGGAGGTGGCAAGGGGGGTGGCAAAACTGGACCCCCTAACCCCCAGAGGCGCTCATCAGCGCCTGTCGCTACACCCACTCCTGCTGCTACACCCGCTCCTGCCGCAGGTGTCCCCCAGAAGCGCCCCCAAGGGGACAATGCTACCCCTGAGGGGAATAATTCTAAGAAGAGGCGCTTGGCCTGGATGGCCAAGTCCCTCATGGCTGCAGGGGTGGATGTGAAATTCCCTGATGAGGAATAGGGGGGCGGCTCCGAAGAAGAGGACTTGGTTTTCTGGATCCTCGTGAAAATAGGGGATCAGGTTTTTCGAGCGGTGCTTGATACCGGTGCAACACTTTCCATAGTGGCCCGGCGCCTGCTTAAAACTTTCAGGAAAACTAAGACCGTGGCCATAAGAGTAGGGGATGGGCGTACCATCCACTCCTTGGGGGGGGTCAATGTGACCATATGTCTGGGCGACGAAACCGTGACCCAACACTGCAGAGTGTTGGACACTGACGCCTTTGACATCGTCATTGGCACCGACTTTCTAAGAAGGAACCCCCAGGTAAAAATGCTGTCCCTACAGCGTCCTTACTCTTTGCACTGCGACTTTGGCAGTGGGCTATTCTCCGTTCCTTTGGTGCTGTCAGGACGAAAAGAGTCTGGGCTGCGCTACGCAGCCAAGACGAACTATCGTACTGAAAACTATCAGCTGGCCCGTCACGTTCTTGAAAATGGACTGGCGGCCCTACAGGTAAACCTGGATGAGATCCAGGTGGAATTGTTTGCGAGCCAACAACAGCACATCATGCAGTTGTACTGCTCGAAACAACTGAACAATGCTTTCCGTTTCTTCTGGAAAGCAATGGGCCTAGCGTATGCTAACCCTCCCTTCTCCCTGCTCGCGAAGGTTCTAACCAAAATCGCTTATGAGGGAGGAAGGGTTGTTATGTGCACCCCTGACTGGGGTTGCTCTGGTGAACATGCTTACTGGCGCCGTATGCTAGATCGAATGACCGTGGGAAGAATGCAACTCCCCGACGGCCCCATCTATGTGCCTGAGGACTCAGACACAGCTATGCAGGCCCCTGAGTGGGCCAGTTTCCTGTCCATCATCGATGGATCTCTCAATCCTGTACCCCTGTGTGACCTGGACCAGGTGCTACTAAAAGAGGTCATGGCCGAAAACCGTGGCCTCACCCTTTATGATCTCAAAAATTGATCTCCTGAGCACCTATCTGCCACACTTACAGGGTGTGAGTCTCCTGATGACTATCTGGAACCTGCAGCTGTAAAAGAGGATGCTGACGACCAACTGTCTGAGATCGCCAGCACTATTCCCTCTGTTGATCCCAGCTGTGTTGACCTAAAACATAGTGCTTTCCTGGCCCAGCTGTTGCTAGAGGAGGTAGATCTAGAGTCAACCTCTGAACCCGCTTCCTCTGTAGGGAAACCAGTGCTACACATGCAGCCTGTGCACACAGGTGAACCCGTGGCCCGGAGTGCTGATGCTCTGGCATGGCCTGCTGCTAATAACATGCCATTGTCTGAGCATGACACTCAAGAACTCCGGCGGCTGTTGTACCTGAAGGCCGAAGGTATTGAGCGCCAAGAGCGGCTACAATACCTCAGACAGACCTGGAAATACTCCATCTGGTCTGGGGAGGACGATGAATCCTATACGCTGCCTGATCCTGAGATACCTCTAGTGTATTCTCTACACTATGGGCAGCAATGTCCCCCTGAGTGGGACGATGGTACTGTGCCTGCCGAAACTGCTGATCGGCATAAAAAGAAAGAACATGGAAAAAGCAACCTCCATGCTGAGGAGGATTTCCTTCAGAAACTCGAGAGTCTTAACCTTGACCCCCGCCTGAAGAAACTGCTTATAACCTATGAGGAGGTGTTCGGCGCCTTGCCGCCTCCCCTTTCTTGTAAAAAACTGGTCCAGATGGACCTGAAATTGAAACCAGAATTTGAAAAGACGCGAGTGAGGCGTCGTCCCTATCCCGCTCCACAGGAACAGGTCGAAGAAATCGAGCGCCAGATCCAAGAATGCATTGATGCTGGCCTCGTTGAAGAGTATAAACACGGGGACTATCCCCATCACTGCCTTCCCTGTTTCCTTGTTGCTAAACCAGGGTCGACAGCCCTACGTCTTGTTGTAGACTATGGTGAGGTCAACAAGAAAACCCAGAACCACTCAGGGAGTATTCCTAACATGGAAAACACCCTGGAGCGTATTGCCAAATTCAGGTATAAGACCAAAATGGACAAACGCTCTGGTTTCTGGCAGGTTGACCTAACCGCCGCAGCTCAGGAGCTGCTGGCCTTTATAACCCCTAAGGGTCGTGTCTTCAAGTGGAAGGTTATGCCTTTCGGGGTGGCAAATGCCCCAGCGCTCTTCCAGGAGCTTATGAACAAAATTTTGTACATACTGAGGCGCAGGCCTCTAGTACAAGAGTTGATTTCTCGGGGTGCAGAAATGGAGGCTCACATCGACGACGTGAGTTTAGGTACTAATACCAAAGAGGACCACGTCCTTCTCCTCCGTGAATTTTTCACTGTCTGTCAAGAAAACCATCTCCGAATCAAACTCGAAAAATGTGAATTTATGAAAGAGGAGATGGAGTATTTGGGTTTCGACGTGGGGTATGGCTGGTGGAAACCAGCCGCGTCTAAGATGCAGCCCCTACAGGACATGCAGATTCGCGATGGCCCTAAGAAGGGTCTACACGATGTGAGGAGTTTTGTGGGCGCCTGTAATTTCTATCGGCGTCACATCCACAATTTTACTTACTCCTCTGCACCCCTCACTGACCTGATCAAGAAAACTACTCCCTGGAGGTGGACCGCCAGAGAGGAGGAGTGTTTCCAGGAGTTGAAGAAGAAGATTGCCTCCTCCAACTGCCTGGGAGTGCCCCGCCCTAAGGGCGAGATAGTCCTGATCACTGATGCCAGTGATGTAGGGGGGGGAGGTACGATCTACCAATGGCAGGAGCTTAACCCCGCTGAACTAACCCACTGCTATTATCGTACTACTGGACTGAACCGTGATGGTTCGTTGAAACATGACTATCCTACCAGTGAGTGGCGACTGGTGCCACTGGGACACTGGAATTGGAAATGGAACCAAGCACGTTTCAACTACAGCACCTATGACCAGGAATTCCTGGCCGGTATGTTGGTGCTATCGTCACAATCCCGACTCCTGGGATCTAACCCTATTGTCTGGCTGTGTGACCAGGAGCCTGTGAAGTCTTTTCAGAAGGGCCCACCACCAGAAAAAGCAAAGCTAAAACGGTGGTGGACTTACCTGAGCCAGTTCAGGCTGACAGTGCATCATATCCCCGGGATTAAGAATGAACTGTCTGACTATATATCGCGCAACAACTTCGATGCGCTTATTGGTGAGAGCTCTGAGGCGCTCGCCAAAGAGGCTTTCCAGCGTATGGATGTCCAGCTTGACCTGTCCATGCGCACTGCCGGAATCCTGGAGGGTTGGAGTCTAACCGACTATCAGTCAGAGTATGAAGAAATTCTCCAAACCCTCAGCACTGGTCTCGAACCCCGTGTCATTGAAGGGCACCAGTGGTATAAAAACAATCAGTACCTCTTCTACGAGGACCGAATTGTGGTGCCTGAGGCACGACTGGATGGGCGCCTACAGTGGTCCCATCTCAGTTCTGGTCACACTGGCGCTAATCGCTCAGTGGACTTCTTCCGTGAGTGTTTCTACTCTAGTCTAACCCTGACTGAACTGAGGTCGCGTATGCAGACCATTGTGGATGCTTGTGGCTGTCATGCCAGCAAGCAGAGCGACAGTAGGGATAGGGGCCTGATCTCCAGCTTACCCATACCCTATTGTGCTAACTCTCTTCTCTATGTGGATTTCATCCACGGCCTACCACGCTTCGGCGGCTATGATAGTTGCCTAGTGGTCACCTGTGGCCTATCTTGCTTCACCCGTGTGTTCCCTTGCAATAAGAAAATCACAGGTGAGCAGACTGTGAAAATGTTGGTCGAACAATGGTTCGAACCCTATGGAGCACCTAGGCAGGTGCACTCTGATGAGGATGTACGCATCCGCAGTGACACTGGGTGGTACAAACGAGTGCTAAATGCCCTCAACGTGGAGGTAACCACAGGTGTGCCCTATACCCACACGTCTAACCCTCTCTGTGAGAGACAGAACCGTGTGGTGGAGCAAAACTTAAGGATCCTGATGAAACAGGAGCGCACCAAGGACTGGGTACGCCTAGTGCCCTGGGCAGTGCTGTCCATGAACTCACAGCAGAGCTCTTCTACGGGTTTCACCCCCCACGAACTGTTCCATGGAGGACGACCTGCTTGGTTCTTCAAAACCCCCTTTCCTGAGGACTTCAAGAGTCCTGTGGGAGATTGGCTGGAACACAAGCAGTCTCTGGCTAACCAGGCTAGTACTAACCTGAGGCACATTCGTGACCGTGAACAGAGCCGACGGAACCGCCTACGGCGACCTGCCAGCTTCAAGGTTGGTGACCTTGTTTTGGTACACCATTCACGCCTACCCTCCTGGCCACGTAACTGCCTACAGGACCCTTACTTTGGACCCTATCGTATCATCAGGATAGATGGATCCACGATCCATGTCAGGTGCAGTCCACGTCTAGGTGGTGAACTGCTGTGTGCACCTAAGCAGTTGAGGCACTATCACTCCCCTGACGACTTGTCTTGGGATGAGTGGCGCCTCAGCGACAGTGAGATTGAACGTATAGACCTAGAGAACGCTGCCAGTCCAGAGGAGGCAGACGAACTCGAAGAGATGACTGCCGATGAGATGGCAGTCGATGGTTACTACGTGGTTGCAGGTATTGCTCGCCACGAGTATAAACAGGGCTGGAAATTCCTTACCCTGTGGGATGGCTATGGGTTGTCTGAGGCGACCTGGGAACCTATGTCAGCCTTCATACAACCAGATGGGAGTATCAACCCCATCTTCCGCACTTACCTCGTTGAGAACAACGAGGGGCAGCTCCTAACCCGTGCTGAGACTATGTCCCAGCGTAAGAAGCGAAACTAATTGCCCTGTGTCAGTCTACTGACAGGTGCAGTGAGCACTCTTCTGCAGACGTGCCTGTGTATGGGTGTAAGAGCAGTTGTCACAGTTGCCCCGCATTGCATCGCAGGACAGGACCGTTAGCCCCCCGTGACAACCAGTCCCTGGCCGAAGGCCATTGGTTTCTCACAGACTACTGCTTACTGAGCACTGCACTGACCCTGTCTGTGCCCTGCAGACCCATGCCTATGGTTTCCAGCGTGAGCCAGGTGGCCGCTTATCAAGATTGCAGCCACCCAGCGAGTGCTTGCCTTGTTGACCATGTGTTGCATGGGTACTGCCCTAATGTAATGACCTTGGTGAGCGAACGAAGAACGGTGGCTTACTACACCAAGGGGGAATGACAAGCAAGGTGTTATGAGGCAAGGTGTGTCTTCTCTCCTTGGGGACAAGCGAGCCCACAGTTAGGACCCCTGACTGGTCCAGACCCATGGGGTTCTACCCTTCGTTACAGGGTTTACCATACCCCTAAGTGTGCTACGTATGTCTGTATGTGTCTCACTTCTCTCCCCAGCGTGGCTCCCGGAGACCGGGCTTCGCTGACGTCGGACCGAAGGTCCTAATCAGGTACTATTACCACTCCTATGGCGCCCAATTTCTGTGCTGGCGCCTATCCTTGCGGTAGGACGGCAAAAGCCCTACCTACTAAGAGGGGAGGGGTGGCCAAGTGTGCTAAGGGCATACAAAACGCCCATTTTTGCTAAAGGCCAAAAGTTAACGCACTCCCCTGCCCACGAGGAAAAGCACGCGGGACAGGAGACACCACTACACTACACTCACTAACGCCAGCACCGGCCTTCGAAGGCAGGGTGAGCACTCATCACTTGCACTCACCTCCTGCCAGGCCTGCTGACCCTAACCCCTACACACGCTACTGGGTGCTGCTGTCGAAGTTCACGCAGGCCCTAATGGCCCTCCTGTGAAGAAGACAAGAGAACACAGCGCTCTTAAGCAGCTGTGGCCTAACAGGGGACGCCACAACGCGTTTCTCCTGCTAGGGCTTGGAGGAAAGGGGTGCTCTCGTTGCGTGCACAGCGCAGATGTCGTGGAGGTCGGACTGCCCTCGCCACTACTGGCTGAGGCACAGTGATTTGATTTGTGATCAGCGCCCCTGTTTTGCTGGGGCAGAAAAATGGATAGCCGCCGAAGGCAGCTGCTGCGTGCACCAATCACCCTTAACCTCTCCCACCTGTACAAAAGAGGCAAATGAAGGGGTGTTTGCAACGGAGGAACCAAGCCACACTGCAGGTATTATACCCTTCTCAGTGTGACCTATAATACACTGTTCGCAAACACGCTGAAGATTCAGCTACCCCTGTCAAGCAAGCAAGCTTTAAGAAACTCCTCGGGTTCTCTTAAAGAACGTACCGAGGAGCCTCTGGGTAACCTAAACAAGGTTTACCGTGCGCAATTCGCGTGGCCTACCCTTTAATACATCATGTGCACGCAGGGAAGGGAGGCTGAACGACTGACTCAACCAGGAGGTGAGCTCCTCCTGGGCTAACCTACCTTACTCACCATGCATCGTGTGAATGCCGAATTGGAACGAACACAAAATAAACCTAAGCGTTTTAAGCAACTCAACTTTAACGCCACGGCCGCACACGAACAAACGCTTTCTGTACTTACCTGTGAAGAAGAAAACAAGGGTGAATTGCGGATACAGGTAAAGCGTCACAGCGTGTGGATGCCTCGATTAGGCACATGCATCGCGAGCACAGCGCATATTCTAACCCTACGTGCACGCTGCGCGCTCCATTCGCATCACATACCTTTCATTCCTGCTTTTACCTGTGCAGAGCACGAGAGAAGAACACCCGACCCCCCAACGAGCACAGCGTTGACAACCCTAACGTTTTGACGAAACAACCAACACGAACGCAATGTGTGAGTGTGAGGTGACACTGACATACCTGAGAGATGGGTTGTTCACCTGCTCTGTGGTGTGGGCTGAATTTGAATACTTGACTCTGAAGTTCATAAAAATTTTGATGCAACTGTGCAAAAATTTTCTTTAAAACTTTAAAAACTACGGCTCATACCTTCTTTTCCAAAAGCCGTTTACGCTTGCGCAACCCTTTTCTTGGAGTCCGCTTCCTTTGCGCTTGTCTGCGACTTTAAGTTATGTGTAAAAATGACGATTTCCCGCGTGGTTTCGTCGATTTTCAACGATTTCACTTGCTAAATCGCAACCCCTTCCGCTAAACCGCACGAATCACTCCCTGCTGGTTACATTTTCTAGTTTTTCCAGCTCCTGGGGGTCTGTGTCCTCCATTGGGAGTATTGCTCCGCCCTGGCCCTTGGTCAGGACGTTTACTAAAACGCTGTTTATACAGCGATAGCCGTCCGCATTAGAGCGTTCGACTGTACCCTAGTGGGCAAGCATATGTGCTCTAGGGAGGGAGTCCTGGGTTCAATTCCCACTACCCCCAAACTTTTTCCAAAAGTTTTCGTCGCACGCCGGCGACTTTTGAGGAATGCCCCATCGAAGGGACATCATTCACGGTACATTACACTGTTTTTCAAGGGTACCTACAGTGTGATAGGCTTCTATGAAGTGATGAGGATGTTTTTGGTAAGTTTAATGCATTTTTTGAGGTAATTTTGGGAATATTTGAGCCTTTTTCCTTGGTCCTACTAGCTTCATGAACTAGTACTCCAGGGGGGAGTAAGAAAAAGTCACTGCCATCTTTTTCTTGGAGGGCTTGATCCAGGCTAAGCCCCCCTTAAAACCCTTTGTTGATGCTAAGACAAACTTAAGTGTTTTTATCTCTCTTTTGTTGCCTAAAGTACACTTTCTCAAAGTAACTAGGGTTGTGACCCTAGCCCCCCCATGAAGTTCACCCCTACCACTCAACTGAGCGGAGGTACCTTCCTTCATGGAGGACATACCAAAATAAATCAGGCATTTCATGCTTGTTGGCCTTGGAGGTTAAGCCTAAGTGGTCTCCCACCCCAAGACCCCTATACTCAATTGTTTCTACCACTTATTGTGGTCCTACTTTGTAACTGTTTCTGAATTCAGTTGCATGGCCAAGTCATTTTCTGTGTGGTCCTGACATCTATGCCCCTCAGTCCTAACCAGCACCATTTCACCCAAAAGAGTGCACATGAAGTGCCTAATGCAACCTCTGAGGCTAGAGTCTGACCAATTTTCATATAAAACCTTTTGTATTATCCATTTGTGATTGAATCTATGTGCATAAACCTGCTTTGTCTATCTGCAGCCCTTCTGTGTTACACTGGATTCCAAAATTAATCATTGATTCGATCCACATCCTGTCCTTGCTCTACTTGCTGCTTTGTTTGGGGTTTTCAACTACAAAACCTGCAGGACTACATCAAAATATCTAGGGCATAATTCAAGGACATCTTTCTAAAGCCCATACCTGGCAAGGTGGCCGCGATTGAGCACTGGGAAAACCCCAAGACGGTCTCTGAGCTACGGGCGTATCTGGGGTTCTGCAACTACTACTCGGGGTATATCAAGATGTATGCCGAGTATGCAGCCCCCATGACGACCATGCTCAAGGGCAACGGAGAGGAGACCGAGAAGGGGTCCAAGAAGGCTCTGGTCTGGACTGCTGAGTCCGACCGTGCCTTTGAGGGGATGAAGCAGGCGCTGCTATCCGCAGTGGGTCTGCACCTCGTGGATCCCGACCTAGGGTTCGTCCTGCGCACCGACGCTTCCGACTACGCCGTTGGCGCTGTGTTGGAGCAGGTGCTTGACGATGGGAGGCACGTGCCCGTGGCCTTCTGGAGCCGAGTTCTGGCGGAAGGCCAGAGACGGACGTGGACGCCCCGTGAAAAGGAGGCGAATACCATCGTCAAGGCTCTCAGGAAATGGGCTGGGTACATAGCCCTCCATCCCGTCACCGTCTACACCGACCATCAGAGTCTGCAGTCGTGGCACAAGGAGCACGTGGACACCCCCTCTGGTCCCGCCTCCCGACGGGCAAGATGGCATGAGACCTTGGCCAAGTTCGACCTCACGGTTGTGTATACTCCTGGAAAGGACAACACCGTGGCGGACTGTCTCAGTAGGTGGGCCTATCCCGCCAGCAAGGGCATGACGGATATCTCTGCCCATGGCGATGAGGCTGAGACCGCTGAAGCCAAGAAGATCATTGAAATGGAGCGCCTGCTGGAGGAGGAGGGTGTCAAATGCTTCGTCCTCATGGCTGCGGATGCCCCCCTCGGAACGAGGATGGGCAGAGCGGTCAGAGTACTCGCCCCTGATGGAGCTGAGTCCGACAAGCACCTCTTCCCTGAGTCTTGCCTCCAGGACGACTGGACCGACGACTACGCTAAGTCTGAGGCCTTTGCGGCCGAGTATAGGGCTGTGACCGACCCTGATGACGGGCAGAAGTGGCCAAAGGGGTTGACTGAGGAAGATGGCAAGCTCTACCGGAATGGTAAGCTGCTAGTACCGGAGTCCCGGGTGCTCGAGCTTTGTGAAGCTTGGCACCACCACATGCTGCACCCAGGGATCAAGAAGCAAGCCCTTGACATGCAGCGCCGGTTCGAGATCGACCATATCGGTCTCTACACCGCCATCAAGAAGGTCAGGAAGGGTTGCTCGGTCTGTCAGGCCTGCAATCCCGATAACCGGAACGTCAAGGGGGAAGCCCAATGGACCCCGGTTCCTGACCAGCCCATGGAGAGCGTGGCCATGGACGTCTTCTCCATGCCCGAAGTTCACATTGGCAAGGAAACCTTTGACTGTGTGGTTCTTTGTGTGGATCGCCACAGTGGCTACGTAGTAGCCGTTCCGGCACGCAAAAAGGGGTTGCTTGCCAAGGAAGTGGCAGTCATGATGATTCGTCATTGGCTGACCGTCTTTGACATCCCCCGCACCATTTGCAGTGACCGGGGGCCCCAGTTTACTGGTGGCTGGTTCAAGGCTATGTGTTCCCTTATGGGAATACGTCATGCCAAGAGCGTCGCCTATCTCAGCCGGTCTAACGGCCGTGCTGAAGTGGCTGGACGGCAGCTGTTCGAGAAGCTGCGCAAGATTCACATCACCAATCCACGGCGGAACTGGTTTGAGGAGATGTGGCCTGCTCTGAAGGCCCATCATGACACCCCCACTCCGGGTGGATTGTCCCCTCACCAGATTCTGTTCGGCAGGGACCCCCTGGGTCGGGGACTTCCCTTGTCTGGTGATGGCATGGCTATGGACGCCAAGGAATTCTTTGCGCGGCAAGAGCAAACAGCGCGGGACATCCGCCAGCAGCTCGAGAAGGAGCATGCTGAGCGTCAGAAGTCCGCCCCGAGCTCGACAGCGCAGAAGTTCAGGGTGGGAGACCCGGTGAGAAAAGTTTATAGTGTTTTCAGCACTGTGTTTTTGCTTCTCCTGCTGCTTGTTGTTGCTGTAGGGTGTCCTGCTGCTGGTTTTGGATGATGAAAAGCTTTTGTTTGTTGAAATACAGTGAAGCCAACTCAATCCAGGATAGCCCAAGCCAATAGTATGCAAGGAGAAGGTAATTCAGGATCAAAGCATGAAGGGCTGCAGTGTAAACAGTGAAAGATGATTGGATATTCACAGAAACTGCAACTCAGGATACAAATGAATGCATATTCACAAAGATAGCTGAAATGTTTTGGGAAAGAGTTAGAAAACTGCCTCAGGATCACTCTCTCTCCATAGTGCCATCTTAGGAGATGTGCACTCTTTGTTTTGGGTCCCATATGTGCTGAGGTGGCATGGTATGTGGCGATGAGGTCACTGCCATGTCACATGGGATCTTCCTACTTAGCTAGGCTGACCAGGAATTGAACCCAGGACCTCTGAAAAAAAAATGTGCCTAGCCCCCTAGGGTGTATACCACTAGGGCAGATAAGTATTCATGGAAAAACATAGATAAATTCATAGGCTCTACCTTAGGTATGTCAGTGCTCAGTCAACTCAGGATAAGATGTTTTACTTCACATTGAAAGGGGATTGAGGGGTCCACTCCATATCCTGATTGGGTGTTTGGTTCCATAGGTCAAAATGTGTTATCACCAGTTTTGGTTGGACCAATACTAAGATTAAAATGCATGGATGCTCAGTGCATCTCTAATATAACTAGAGTATGCCTCAAAGCAATGGAAAAGCACTTTTTCTTACTCCCCCCTTGTGCTGTGGTGGCCACCACTGTCGCATTTTAGGAAAAAGGGAATTTTTCTTGGCCTTTCCTTGGTTTCCACACCTACTTTAAAATACCTATAGTTTCCCTCACACTGAAAAATGAGCGCTCACCATGGCTGGCGCTCTCCTGCTGCTTTGTTTGTAACATATCCTACAGAAGACTCAGCGCTCATGGCGCTGCCGGGGCTCCTGTGGCTTGGTTGGGTTAGATTGGGAGCATGCCAAACATGTGCATATGCATCCCTCCCTCCAAGACGCAGCGTCGACACAACCCAAACGCAAGACACATTATACACACTCGCATGGGTTCTCGTAAACCTGCTGGCGACCTGTGACCTGTCTTAGGGCGAAGGGAGTCGAAAAAGAAATTAATTTGCCCCTTGGTGGGGTCTTGGTTCTGCTCAGTCTCTCCAGGCACCTGCGTTTCGGCCCGAACACGGCCTACTCAGCGAGGCTGCGCGTGGGTATCTGCAGAGGCAGGAATGGGAGATTTATGGACGAATCCACGCAAAAACGAAGCAACGACACCAAAATCCGTCAAATGACGGCGTAGAATTTTTCTGAAACGACACACCTGAGCAGAATCCAATTGTGCATCAAAGGCACATTTTTATAGAAATTATAGTCATCTCTGGATTTTTTAAATCCAGAAATTCATACGCATAAAATGGCGGCGCGCAGGAGCGGCTCCTAGCGAAGCGCCGGAAAATGGAAAAATAATGGAATTATAAACGTATGTATCACGTAGTCTTGAAAATGACGAGACACACATTAATAAACAAACATACAGATTCCACCCACACTAATAGAAGATTCGAAACTTCAAGAATTCGAAAATCAATTGAAAAGACTTCAATGAATCAGATATAAACTACAGGTATGCTTGTCTTGCATGCCGCATACACATTGCTCGTCTCGTGTCTCCGTGAACGAGTCGTGTAGCAGCGTTAACAATGATAACCACGATAGGACGCGGTAGAGGGATTGATTAGAAAGATTGCAGATGATTAGAGGTCAGATCAGGGTGATTAGTCATACACACAAGTGCATAGCAGCGTTCTTCGCGTGCGCCCCTTTTGTACTCTCACCTTGCTTCACTTCCCAGCGGTAGGTAAGGTAGGTACGCCCAGGCGGGGCCACCCCCTGGTGGAATCAAGATTGTTGCGCAGATGGGCAGGTTTGCCCACGGTGTTGTCGCATACTCGTGCATGCACACACGCATTAAAGGGTAGGCCACGCGAAGTGCGCACGGTAAACCTTGTTTAGGCTACCCAGGGGCTCCCCAGTACGTTCTTTAAGAGAACCTGAGGAGTCCCTTAACGCTTGCTTGCTTGATAAGGGTAGCTGGTCTTCAATGCAGCGTGTTTGCGGACAGCGTATTATAGGGCACACTGAGAAGGGTATAATATCTGGAGTGTGCCTTGGTTCCTCCGCCGCAAACGCCCTTTCATTTGCCTTTGTTTTACAGGTGGGCAGGTAGGGTGATTGGTGCAGCAGCATTTTTTTATGCCCTGCTAAAAAAGGGCGCAGATCACACAAACAAGTAACTCCGCTCCGCCTGTGGCAGAGCAGGGAGTCCGACTTCATCGACATCTGCGCCTTGCACGCGAGAGCACTCCTTCCCTCCAAGCCCTAACAGGGGAAACGCGTTGTGGCGTCCCCTGTCAGGCCACAGTTGCTTAGTAGCGCTGTGTTCTCTTGCAATTTCACAGGAGGGTCGCTAGGACCCAAGAGACCTTCATCTTCGCAACGCCCAGTAGAGTGTGCGTGTAGGAGTGGTAGTCCTGAGTGGGGGCTAGAGCCAGTTGCCCAGTGCTCGCCCACCAGGATGGTGCCACTGTAGGGTGTGTAGGACCTGTAGGGGGTGTGTCACTGTCCCACCCTTTTCCTGCAATTTTAGCGGGGTTGGTGGGCTGTGGCAGTGGTTAGGTCAGTGTTTTGGCCACATAGCAAAACGGCGTTTTGCATGCCTTCATAGCTTTTGGCCACCCCTCCCTGTAGTAGACAGATAGGACAGATAGGACAGATAGGACAGATAGCACGCTGGGTATTCCCCCAAGGTTTTGCGCCAGCACAGAAATTGGGCGCATAGGGGAGGGGAGACCCGGGGCGTACCCCGTGGCATCAATAAGCCAACCCTCCAGGTTTAGCAAGGGCGCAGACTTGGGTATAATTAGGACACCACTTCTGCGGCTTGCTCTCAGGACCCTAGGACTAGCACACTCACACATACGCTTTGGCAGGTAAGGGTAAGGTTCAGTCCCTAGCTTTAGTCTTGGAGGCAAGCGTCTCAGCGAGCCTCAGCAACTCACCAAGGTTGTTCTGGGACAAGTAGTCAACCAGAACTGAGTTTAGGCGTCCCTCCGGTAGAACAAATGCAGAGAAGGGCTCCCAGGTGGCCTCTTCGACTCCAAACCCTTCCCAGAGGGTGAGGAAGCGCCAACCCTGGCGATAGCGGTGGCGTAGGACAGACTTCACCAGGGAGGAGCCCTCCTTAGCCATCTCCTCGGCGTTCATGTCGGGGAGTTCACCTTCAACTTCCATAGGGCTGGCACCCCCTTGTAGGTCCAGAGCGGCGATTTCCTCGTCGTTCAGCTCCCACTCCTCCCCACAGAGGTCTTCAGGATCATGGTAGCGCTTCAGGTGTTGAGCGGCGCACACCAGGGTCCCCCCTAGACGGGGAGAACACCGCACCGTGATACGGTGACCATCCACAGATAGAATCTTGTACGGCCCGAAGTATGGGTCATCGCTGGTAGAGCGAGGCCAGGCGGGTAGTCGACTGTGGTGCACCAGCACCCAGTCCCCCTCTTGGTAGGTGGCCGGTACTCGGTGCTTGTTCTTCTTGTTCCACTGACGCTCCCTCACTCTCTGGAGCATAGCCTTGGCCTTGTCCACCTTCGCTTGTTGCTCTTGGACCCACTCACCCACAGAAGAATGGGTGTCCTCTGGATAGGGGGCATGTAGGAACCACGCCGGGCGCCCCATGAATAGCTCATGTGGCGAGTAGCCAGTAGCTGAACTCTCTTGGGAGTTCATCATCAAGGATATGACGGGGAGTAGTCTCACCCAGTCTCTGGTGCGTTCAGTTTTGCACCATATCCTGACGTTCTCCTTCAGGACACGAATCTGTCGCTCACATAGGGGGTTGCTCGTGTGAGAGTAGGGAATCCCCGTAGACACCTGGACATTGAGGGACCTCAGGACCCTCTTGTACCAGCCAGTATCTGAGCGTACTCGTACGTCCTCATCGGAGTTGATCTCCTTGGGCGCCCCATAGACACAAAACCACTCCTCCAGGAGTATCTTGATAGTCTCCTCTCCGGTAATGTGCTTGGTACATGGGAACACCCTGGTAAACCTGGTCAACCCACAGGTTACCACGAGGGCGAAGTCATAGCCCCCGAACTTCGGCATCTCCGTGTAGTCCACGTATAGAACACTGTTGGCACAGTGTGGGATGGGCAGGGTCGAGTAGAGACCTCTGTCCCTGATATCCCCTGGTTTACAGGACCTGCACGGGCACTTGTCCACGATAGGCTGGAGTGTCTTCCGCAGTTGGTCGTCAGTCCACGTAGTGTGGAACCACTGCTTGAACAGCCTCAGGGTACGGTCAGCACCCACATGACCACTGGACTCATGGGTCCACTTCAGCAGCGCTGGGACTCGGTCACTAGGCACCACGATGCGGTCCTCGTGCCAAAGGTAGCTCTTGTCCCGCTTCCACTGGTCTTGGTTGACCAGGAGGGGTTCAAGGCGTTTCTCCAGGCGCCGGTAGATATCCCCAAACTCCTGTAGGTACTCCGATTGTTGGAGTCCATCCAGGGGGCGTATCATGGTCATGTTCAGGTCCAGGTGTACGTCCATACGGCTGAACGCCTCCTTAGCCAGCGCTTCAGACCGGGCACCAATCAGGGCGTCGAAGTTGTTGCGGCTGATGTAGTCGGCACACTCGTTCTTCACTCCCTGGATATGGTGTACCGTCAGCCGTAGTTGACTGAGGTAGGTCCACCAGCGCCGTAGCTTGGCCTTCTCAGGTGGGGGACCCTTCTGGAAACTGCGGACCGGTTCTTGGTCGCATAGCCAGACCACAGGGTTACTCCCCAACAGTCGTGCTTGTGAGGATAGCACCAGCATACCCGCGAGCAATTCCTGCTCATAGGTGGAGTAGTTCCCCCTGGCCTGGATCCACTTCCAGTTCCAGTGGCCCAGAGGTACTAGGACCCACTTGTCGTCAGGATAGCTGTGCTTGAGGGTTCCGTCTCGGTTGAGACCTTCCGTCCCCCATTGGGAAATGGCCGAGTCGAACTCCTCCTTCTCTAGTGCTTGCCATTGGAACAACGTTCCACCACCGCCCACATTGCTGGCGTCGGTCACCAGGAAAATCTCCCCTTGTGCCCTAGGCACGCCCAAGCACTTAGCGTTGGCTACCTTGTCTTTGAGCTCGTCAAACGCTTGTTGCTCTTGTGGGCCCCAGCGCCAAGTAGTACTCTTCTTGATCAAGTCCGTCAGAACGGCGCTGGTATAGGTGAAGTTCTTGATGTGGCGGCGATAGAAGTTGCACGCCCCAATGAAACTGCGTACATCATGAAGTCCTTTCTTGGGGTCTTCGTGTCGTACCTTGGCATCCATCAGGGGTTTGGCCTTAGAGGCCGCTGGGGTCCACCACCCATAGCCAACGTCAAACCCCAGGTACTGCATGGTCTCCTGCATGAACTCACACTTCTCTAGCTTGAGTCGTGTGTGGTTCTCCTGGCCGACCGCAAAGAACTCACCCAAGAGGATTAGGTGATCCTCCTGGGTATTGGTCCCGAGGCATACATCGTCGATGTGAGCCTCCATCTGGGCCCCACGGGATATGAGCTCCTGCACCTTAGGTCTCCTTCGTAGGATGGACAAGATCTTGTTCATCAGCTCTTGGAACAGAGCGGGTGCGTTAGCCACGCCGAATGGCATGACCTTCCACTTGAATACGCTCCCCTGAGGGGTGATGAAGGCCAGTAGTTCCTGCGCGTTGGGCGTCAGGTCCACTTGCCAGAATCCACTTCGCTTGTCCATCTTGGTCTTGTAGCGACAGGAGGCTATCTTCTCCAGGGTAGACTCCATATTGGGAATGGACCCTGAGTGGTTCAACGTCTTCTTGTTCAGCTCTCCATAGTCCACTACCAGCCGTTTGGCTGTAGACCCAGGTTTAGCCACCAGGAAACAGGGGCTGCAGTGTAGGGGGTAGTCCCCGTCCTTGTACTCCAGGACTAGGCCAGCGTCGATACATTCTTGTATCTGTCGCTCAATCTCGTCGGCCTGCTCTTTAGGAGCTGGATAGGGTCTCCTCCGGATCTTGTGACCCACGAACTCGGGTTTCAGCTTGAGGTCCATCTGTACCAGCTTGTCGCATGAGGCTGGAGGGGGTAGTTCTCCGAACACCTCCAGATAGGTCCTTATCAGCTTCTGTACCCGCGGGTCCAAGACCTTGATCTTGTCCTCCATGTCCTCGTCGGAGTGTAAGTTGCTTGCCCCTTGAATAGACGTCGGGAGGTGGTCCTCCACCGACTCTTCGCCCGCGGTTGCATCCTTCAGCCCTTGGTAGGCATAAAGAGGGTCTTGCTCAACCATCTCCGGTGGACGATGGCAACATAGGCACGCTCGAGGGGGTTCACATACACATTCCTCCGAGAGGTCGTCCTCTTCTGGGGTCCTCACATGGGCACCCCATACGCTCTTCATGAGCTTGAGATCCACCTCCCTTTGCCAGGTGGTGATCTTCTGTTCGAGGTCCTCCTTCAGTTGGGATAGGTCTCCCATACGTCCTTGCTTCAGTGGCCAGGAGCTGCGGGTAGGCTTCGCGTAGCATAGCTTTTTCGCCACCAACTTCCTCTTGGAATCCACATACTCCCTGAGCCTGGATCGAGGGTCCAGCTCCTCATCCACGGGGTCTTCCACCCTCATGGAGAGTAGGGGTTTTAGTGGGGCGACGTACTCGGCGTTCTCCACTTCCTCCACCGCGGTCTGCACGAAGAAGGCGTCGTGCTCAGTTTCGTCGTCTGAGTGGATAGAGCTAGGTAGCTCAGATGGTCCACACTCAGAGACTCCATCAGGTACAGGTACATGACAGGGAGAGTTGGGGGCGTTGATGTCAGTCACGACGTACTCATCTCCTCCGGGTGTAGTTTCTACAGCATCTTGAGGTCGTAGGCGATCCTTCAAGTCACCCAAGGCGAGTCCATCGCTTTCTCGTTGTGTAGCCTGGACCAGAGTAGGGTCCAGGTCTTCCCAGGGGATGGTGGTAAGACTTCCGTCCACCACGCTGAGCATACTCCCCCATCCGGGCTTCCCAATGGGCGTCCTGCGTCCCAGAGGCACGTAGATGGCCTGATCAGGTAATCGCACCGAGCTGATAGTCAGCTTGTCAAGGAGGGTTCGCCAGTACTCGTTGCCCCCATGGGCTCCCCAATCGGGGGAACACAGGACCATACGGGAGCGTTCCAAGGCCACCTTGGTCAGCACCTTCCCCAGTTCACTGAATCTGGGGTTCCCGTAGGCCATCCCGAAAGAGGGCCAGTAAAATTTGTAGCTGCAGTTCTTCCCCTTGCTGCAGTATAGGTCCAGTACATGCTGCTTGTCGCTGGCGAACAGCTCCACACTTAGGTCTTCTCGAGAGTAACCCAACTCCTTCAGACCTTGGTCTAGGACTTCCCCCAATAGTTGATAGTCCTCAGTTTTGGAGGCCGCCATCATGTTCGAGGGCTCCTCCTTCGATAGTCTCAGGTAACTCGAGGTATGTTCCGACTGCTCCAGTGGCACAGACTCTCTGCCACTGCCGTGGTCCACGTACAGGAGGTAGGGCGCTTGCAGCGTCAGGGATTGTATCTGGGAGTGCTGCACGAAGAAGTCAGTACACAGTACAAAGTCGAAGGCATCAGTGTCCATCACATAGAACCGATGGGCGATAGTCCTGGAGCCCATAGGTACCTCCACTTCACAGTCCCCGCAGCTGTGCACCACATGTCCGTCCCCCATGCGTATAGCGGCGGTGGTCATGGTGTTCTTCAGGCTCCCACAAGGTAACGTTTTCTTGGCCACTATCGATATTGTGGCTCCAGTATCCAGTACCCCCAGGTATTCACGTCCCCCTAGTCGGATACGTACCCAAAACACCAGGTCTTGGGTGCCACCAGAGCGTCCCCGTCAGAATTCCGCGGGACAGGTCACCTCGAACCCCTTGTTCCGCAATTTGCGGGCCATCCTCATGAAACGGCTTCTCTTCTTGGCGTTGCCGTCATCACCACCTTCATGCTCACGCTTGGCTCCTTGTTCTTGCTGGGCCTGCGTCTGTGAGCGTGTGGTAGGTCCAGACTGCCCTCCAGAGGGCTCGGAGTTCCCCCCTCGATTAGGGTTGGGGTTACCTCCGTTCTTGTCCTTGTTCTTGTTGTCGTTCTGGCGGTTAGCGCCTCCTCCTCGTCCACCTTGACCCTTGTCTTGACCACCTTGACCACGTCCTTTCGACTTGCCCTTGCCGGAGTCGTTGCCTTTGGCCTTGCCTCCACCTTTGCCTGAGCTTTTGCCAGGATCTTCCCCCTTAAGCTTCGCCGATAGGCGCTGCTTATGGTAGCACTCATCCTCATAGTGCTTCCGCTTACCGCAGAATGCACACGTGATGGTGCAGCGGTAATGATCCGGCAGCTTCACTTTGGCGCCGGTGATCTTCTCCTGCTGCTTCCCCTGGACGACGAAGCAGTCTCGCTGCTCGCAGTCAGAGGCGTGCTGCAGGTGGCCCTGCTCATCTCTGGCATCACACCAGAATAGCTCCTTCACGTTCTCCATTAGGCGGGCGTGGGCGTGTTTGGGGGTAGTCCCCTGCCCAGGTCGGGACCCTTGGTACCCTTTGCCTCCAGAACCTCCACCACCAGGACGGTAGTTGTTCAGGTGCTGGTCGCTCTCCTTCTCCAGCGCCATCTCCAGGAGCAGCACGCATAGATCCTCGTAGCGGAGGGATCTAGCCTTGCGCTCAGCCGTCAGACGGCACTCGTCCCATAGCTCTCGGGGGAGCTTGGCGCACAACCAGAACAGCAGGTCGTCGCTGCTGTAGGAACCGGGCGTCAGTCGTCCAGCCCAGTGGTCCAGGTCCGCCAACAGCTCGGAGCCTCTGCCGGGTTTGGGGTTGTTGGGCAGGACGGGCAGGTTCTGGATCTCGGCCCTGATGGAGAGGTCGGTCTCGTAGGTTGGTTACTGCCTCTCCAGGGCAACCAACACATCGGCAAAGGTGGCGGAGTTAGTGACGATCTGCCTGACCTGCTTCTCCAGTTATTTGGTCTTGCAGCACTGCAGGAGCAGGTCGCACTTCACTCGCCCACTCGCGTGGGTTTGGCCGGTCAGTCGTAGGAACCGGCCAAAGTTCTCAGCGAACTCGCTGAGGTCCTTGCCTGTGAACTCAGGCAGGTTCACCACTATCTTGGAGGTGGCAATAGCCTTCGCCTCCTGAGCTCGGCGTCCTTCAGGGCGTCGGGTCTTCTTCTTCTTCTTCTTCTTCTTCTTACCCTTGGGGTCCTCGGGGTCCTCAGGGTCTTCGTCATCCGATGGCGAAGAAGAAGTCATCGACGGCGGCCCATCATCGGAGGGGTCTCCGCCTAGATCACTGGAGCCATAAGGCTCCACGTCCACCATAGCCCTTAGGGCTGTCAGCCCCAGCTGGTCCAGCTCGGCCCTCGTCGAGTTCGTCACGTGACTGTAGGGCGGCTGGGCTGTCCTCGGGACGAATGGACTTCTCGGTACTGCTGCAGGAGTCGGCATCGGTCGGCTCCTCAGGCTCCCCAGGGTATTTGTCAACCCTGCCGCCAGGTGGTTCGCCTGTACTCGGTGGGGTGACATTCCCACCGTCGGGGGTGACGCATGGGACGGGATCATCAGGGGCTGCAGTTTCTCCCTGATCTCTTGCGTGAGGTCGCTCAGGATTTGCGAAGTGGCTCCTCGGAGCACCTCATTGATCTCCGACCGCGTCAGGGACCTGTTGGAGGATCTCCCCGATCCTCTACTCCTGCCTCCCAGAGACTCTGGTCCTTTCCTCAACCCACTCAAGGGTGCATACCCAGGTGCATACCCAGGAGCATACCCAGGAACTTCCATGTAGGTTCCAGTGGCGTGGAGTGGATGGGGATGGTCAGCCGCATACCATCGCGGCGCAGAGCTGGAAGCCACCGGCTCGCTGGCAGTAGTTGCCTCAAGGAGCGCAGTGGTTGGTGGGCCCATGCCATAGGCGGGGTAGTGAGGCATGCCAGTAAAGCCTGTGCCCTCTGCCATAGGCGGGTTGGTTGTGGAGGTGGATGTTGCGGCGGCTGGGAGTGTGGTGGTTATGGGAGAGGGTGATGCTTGGAGGCCAGAAGCGCTTGGTGCGCCTTCGAAGGTAGGGACATCCGTCGGGTCTTGCCCTTGCTCCTCTCCTTCGTCTGCTCCTTCTCCAGCATCCTTCTCGCTCTCTTTCTCTCTCTTCCTCTTCACAGGCTGAGGCTGAGAGACCACTTCCTCGACCGTCAGGGCCCCGAAGGCCGTCTGGAGGCCATCCAGGGAGTCCTCCGCCGTATCCACTGGCCCATGTAAGGGCTCCACCGAAGGTACAGTGCCAGGCGCCGGCCTTGCCGGTGCCTCAGGCGCTGGCGCTGTCTGCACGTCGGCGTCCACTCTTCCTGGGTCCATCTTAATCCGCCCTTCTGCTTATGTTTGCCTGCTCGGAGCACTGGTTGTACGGCGCGGGGTCGCTGCCGGTGCACAGAGACAGGCTGCCTCTTGCTACCAGAAAAGTTTATAGTGTTTTCAGCACTGTGTTTTTGCTTCTCCTGCTGCTTGTTGTTGCTGTAGGGTGTCCTGCTGCTGGTTTTGGATGATGAAAAGCTTTTGTTTGTTGAAATACAGTGAAGCCAACTCAATCCAGGATAGCCCAAGCCAATAGTATGCAAGGAGAAGGTAATTCAGGATCAAAGCATGAAGGGCTGCAGTGTAAACAGTGAAAGATGATTGGATATTCACAGAAACTGCAACTCAGGATACAAATGAATGCATATTCACAAAGATAGCTGAAATGTTTTGGGAAAAGAGTTAGAAAACTGCCTCAGGATCACTCTCTCTCCATAGTGCCATCTTAGGAGATGTGCACTCTTTGTTTTGGGTCCCATATGTGCTGAGGTGGCATGGTATGTGGCGATGAGGTCACTGCCATGTCACATGGGATCTTCCTACTTAGCTAGGCTGACCAGGAATTGAACCCAGGACCTCTCAAAAAGACGTGCCTAGCCCCCTAGGGTGTATACCACTAGGGCAGATAAGTATTCATGGAAAAACATAGATAAATTCATAGGCTCTACCTTAGGTATGTCAGTGCTCAGTCAACTCAGGAAAAGATGTTTTACTTCACATTGAAAGGGGATTGAGGGGTCCACTCCATATCCTTATTGGGTGTTTGGTTCCATAGGTCAAAATGTGTTATCACCAGTTTTGGTTGGACCAATACTAAGATTAAAATGCATGGATGCTCAGTGCATCTCTAATACAACTAGAGTATGCCTCAAAGCAATGGAAAAGCACTTTTTCTTACTGGTATGGGTGATCAGACCCCGCCCTATGGGCACCCACCGCACCAAGACCTGGTTCACACCCGGAGAGGTGTTCCGCAGGATTGGTGAGAACACCTACCGCATCAAGGTGGGTCACGGACAGTTCCGGGAGCGCCACGAGAGTCAACTCCGTGTGCGGGAACCCGACCTCCGTGGCCAACATGTGTCCCTGACCTATGCCGCACATGAGGCGGATTCGGACGACGACTATGCTGAGCAGGACGACTATACAGTCGAGAAGATACTGGCTCAGCGTCGGAATGCCTCAGCGCCCGGAGGCCTGGAGTTCAAGGTTCGTTGGCGAGGCTATGGGCCGTCCCACGACACCTGGGAACCAGTCTCCTCGTTCGTGCCGCGGGTCAATACTCCCTTCATGGAGTACATCCGCAAGCACAAGACCAAGATCCATGTCTCGGACTTGGCAGCACTCACCCGGGCGATTGCAGCCAGGGGTGCCTGATCAGCGCCCCGAGCTCTCCCCTGATGCATTTTGAGCGCTTGTGTGGTCGGCGGATCGTCCCTCACTTGCTTGCTCTCTTACATCTTCCGGTGACCTGCCATCAGAGTGGCCATATACCCCCCCCTGTTGAATCCAGAGGAGGATGGCCCCTCTCTTTAACTTCTATTCGTCACTCCCCCCCTGCTGAATCCTTGGGAAACCAGGTAGGGCGACTGACCTTCACATTTTTTTGAGCTCTTAGGGCCTTGAAGCCCATACGTCGTTGCGCAACGGATGCCGCTGTCATCGGCATTGCGATTTTTGAGTGTGTGGTCTGGTCCCATGGCACTTGCGGGGTCCAGACCAGTCGACGTGTGTCTGCAGACTATATATAGCCTGAACTCAGCCGTTTTCCTGTCCACCCTCCTGCATATGCCTTATCCTAACCGGGGCGTGGTTTGGCGCTCTATCCAGAGCGTGTTTACACGCCTATTTACCCCGCTTATTGCTTGTTTTTCTGTTCCCCAGGATATGTGCATTGTATGTCAGCCCATCACCGAAGTATGGACTGTTTTTCCCCCCCCAAGGGGATGGGGATCGACTACGAAAGCGCCCTGAGTCGCCGTATACATGCTTTTACATGAGGTCCAGCCTGGACCAGTACCTAAGTACAGATTCTTCTGTTTGAGTGCCTGTGATACCGTGTGCCCTAGTGGCTGTGATGTGCTGAGATCCTGATGGCGCCAGGCGGGAAGCCCAGTTGCCTGAATGCACTCCCAGCGGTCCGCCACTGTCAGTCCCAGTGTGAGCCTACCGACTCGCAGACGCACTTGCAGTCGGGTGGCGGCCTCCGGTGCTCCTGACCTCGGTCAGTCTGCCTGGGAAACTGGTGGTTTGAGGAGTCGACGCCTCCGCCCACACTGCATGAGGACTCCCTCATGTATGGCCTTCGTGGTAATAGGGCGAGGGAAAAGACGGCCTTGATGCCCGATCCCTTAAGGAGGAGCTCGTTCGGCTGTACCACTCTGGACTCGCGTCGTGGATATGGACATGGTGCGCCCGAGGAAGGACCCGTGGGGACTCTCTGCCAGCCGGCGGGCCTTGGGAAGCTTGGGGTAGCCTGATGGATCTTTGTGGTCGCTTTCGACCTGTGGGACCACCTCGGTCGTCGTGTGACGCCTATGTTGGCCGTGTATGCCACTGCCACTGTGGTGGTGACCGTCGCAGCCGGCACCCGGTGCGCCTGGTATGGGTTAACGGGTCCTTTGGATGCCGAACAATCGCCGCCAGGACCCGGGACTTGATACTTGATACTGTACTTGCAGTTACTAACAGCTACAGCACCGTACCTGTCTTACTGTGGGATTTGGGCGGCCTAACCTGCGAATCAGCCTGAAGTGAGGATGTGACACCCGCCCCCTTCAGGGGATGGTCCTGGGTACCCGCTGCCATGCTTTGGTGTTATCGAGCCCCCCCCAGGGTTTGCTCTAAGGAGGGGGGTGAAGCGGTACCCAGAACCCCATGAAGCCCGGTGAGAGCCCGGCAGGAGCGTGTCCCTTGCCGTAAAGCCCCCGTGACGGCATTCCGGCCACTTGGGGCATGTTACCATGTACCGGCAAACTGCCAATTGCCGGTATCTTACTATTTCACGCCACGCACCGCCTTCGGCCGTCGATTCGGCAACCTAACCCTAACAACAGATGTAGGTAAGACGTGTTTGTGTGAGAGATCTGGGCATTTCAGCTATTAGCGGCCGCATCGGCAACCGATGCGTCGCCCGCTGAGATTTACATATCAGAATATCAGGAATCAACAGGGTTTTATTTTCATATGGTTTCCGTAAATTTTCACGCTTCGGTTCTGATAATCAATGTTTTGACTGCTGGCGGTTGGCTCGTGACTTTAGCGTAACCGCCAGTTTAACTGTTATTTACAGACATTTTAGCGCAATCCGTGACGAAGACTCTAAAGTCTTCAGGAATTGCATTGATGCATCCGCAATTTTCACATTCTACACTCGCAACCTTAATCCGAATTTTTCAGGATGTCGAAATCGGATTTTCGACTTCGACATCTCCGCACTTGATTTGACCTCTTTCGAGTGGACCTACGTGTTTCCCTATGCAGGAATCAACTTTCCCTTTGTCTTGCCCTCCATTTGTCTTAGAGATATGGGCAAAGCAAAGTTTATTCGTGAGGCCACTTGTGAGGGTCATATCTCGTGCCGCTTGCGAGGAATGACAATAAGGAAGCATGGGATGTATTCACAATACTCCCGACGTAATTTAGGAAGCCTTATACGCCTTGCGTCTCCACACGTGCGCGCTAGCGTAATGAATCATGGTCAAGAGGGTAGAGTTTGCGTTATAACTCTTTGGCCATGATATTGCGTGCGTTAAGATAACTTTCGAGTGTAGCGCGCGAGTGTTGGTGTTGCATAGGAACTTTCCTCGAGTTCCTATGAGCGATTGACACAAAGTTATGCCCTTGGAGGGGCATGACATATCGTGGGGGGGGCTACCTTTTTGGGCAGTATGTGGTATGTGCCATGTGTTGTATTGCGTGCCCATTTGGCGGGTTTGGCTAAGAGCGATACACCCACCAATGGACCTCATATTGCACGAGGCCCTTCCTTATACTCCCCACGATCAATTGCAAGCCTAACCTTCGTGGAGGGAAGCTTGTGTGGCGATCCCAAAGCGATGCGTTGGGAGCAAGGTGTGTGTTTTGCAATTTTCCATATTTTCATGTGCCCACTTGGGAAGTAGCGCTCGTGACCTTTCAAAGCGCCCCAAGTGGAGCACATAAGTGGAATCGAAGGTCATTGGTGTCAAGTCATTGTGTTTAGAAGGATTGGTCGATTACTCAATCCAAGCCGGAGATATTATAATATATTTGTGCGCCTTTCGTGATGCCCTTACCCCAGTCCAGTCTTAACCCCATGTGTACATATCCTGATGTGTTGCTGTACATACCTTTGTTCCCTTGTTTCAGAGTGGCAAGGATCCTGAAACGCTTTGTCTCATGACACGAGCGTAATTGATGCCCCTGTGAGCGCAGTGCTTTGCCTGCCTGCTTGCTTGTGCGTGTCACCGCAGCGTCCCGTGGCCAGGCCCCCCACGGGAACGCGTCAGTAGGGGGGCGGCTCCGAAGAAGAGGACTTGGTTTTCTGGATCCTCGTGAAAATCGGGGATCAAGTTTTTCGAGCGGTGCTTGTCACCGGTGCAACACTTTCCATAGTGGCCCGGCGCCTGCTAAAAACATTCAACAAAACTAAGACCGCGGCCATAAGAGTAGGGGATGGGCGTACCATCCATTCCTTGCGGGGGGTCGATGTGACTATATGCCTGGGTGACGAAGCTGTGACCCAACACTGCAGAGTGCTGGACACCGACGCATTTGACATCGTCATTGGTACCGACTTCCTACGAAGAAACCCCCAGGTAAAAATGCTGTCTCTCCAGCGCCCCTATTCTTTGCACTGCAACTTTGGCAGTGGGCTCTTCTCCGTACCTTTGGATCTGTCAGGACGAAAAGAGTCGGCACTGCGCTACGCATCCAAGACTAACTATCGTACTGAAAACTACAAATTGGCCCGTCACGTTCTTGAAAATGGACTGGCGGCCCTTCAGGTAAAGCTGGATGAGATCCAGGTGGAATTGTTTGCGAGCAAACAACAGCACATCATGCAGTTGTACTGCTCGAAACATCTGAACAAGGCTTTCCGTTTCTTCTGGAAAGCAATGGGCCTAGCGTATGCTAACCCTCCCTTCTCCCTGCTCGCGAAGGTTCTAACCAAAATTGCCTACGAGGGAGGAAGGGTTGTCATGTGCACCTCTGACTGGGGCTGCTCTGGTGAACACACTTACTGGCGCCGTATGCTAGATCGAATGACCGTGGGAAGAGTGCAACTCCCCGACAGTCCCATCTATGTGCCTGAGGACTCAGACACAGCTATGCAGGCCCCTGAGTGGGCCAGTTTCTTATCCATCGTCGATGGATCTCTCAATCCTGTACCCCTGTGTGACCTAGACCAGGTGCTACTGAAAGAGGTCATGGCCGAAAATTGTGGCCTGACTCCTTCTGATCTCAAAAATCGATCTCTTGAGCACCTATCTGCCACACTTGCAGGGTGTGAATCTCCCGATGGCTATCTGGAACCTGCAGCTGTTAAGGATGATGCTGACGACCAACTGTCTGAGATCGCCAGCACTATCCCTCCTGTTGATCCTAACTGTGTTGATCTAAAACACAGTGCCCTCCTAGCCCAGCTGTTGCTGGAAGAGGTAGATCTGGAGTCAACCTCACAACCCACTTCCCCTGTTGGAAAGCCAGTGCTACACATGCAGCCTGTGCACACAGGTGAACCCGTGGCCCGGTGTCCTGATGCTCTAGCGCGGCCTGCTTCTAATAACATGCCACCGTCTGAGCATGACACCCAGGAGCTCCGACGGCTGTTAGAAAAGTTTATAGTGTTTTCAGCACTGTGTTTTGCCTCTCCTGCTGCTTGCTGTTGGTGTAGGGTTTCCTGCTGCTTGTTTTTGGAGATGAAAAGCTTTGGTTTTGATGAAATACAGTCACTCCAAGTCACTCCAGGATAGCCCAAGCCAATAGTATGCAACGAGAAGAGGATTCAGGATCAAAGCATGAAGGGCTGCAGTGTAGACAGTGAAAGATGATTGGATATTCACAGAAACTGCAACTCAGGTCACAAATGAATGCATATTCACAAAGATAGCTGAAATGTTTTTGGAAAAGAGTTAGAAAACTGCCCCATGGTCACTCTCTCTCCATAGTGCCATCTCAGGAGATGTGCACTCTTTGTTTTGGGTCCCATATGTGCTGAGGTGGCATGGTATGTGGCGATGAGGTCACTGCCATGTCACATGGGATCTTCCTACTTAGCTAAGCTGACCAGGAATTGAACCCAGGACCTCTCAAAAGGAGGTGCCGAGCCCCCTAGTGTGCATACCACTAGGATAGCTAAGAATTCATGGAAAAACATAGATAAATTCATAGGCTCTACCTTAGGTATGTCAGTGCTCAGTCAACTCAGGAAAAGATGTTTTACTTCACATTGAAAGGGGATTAAGGGGTCCACTCCATATCCTGATTGGGTGTTTGGTTCCATAGGTCAAAATGTGTTATCACCACTTTTGGTTGGACCAATACTAAGATAAAAATGCATGGATGCTCAGTGCATCTCTAATATAACTAGAGTATGCCTCAAAGCAATGGAAAAGCACTTTTTCTTACTCCCCCCTTGTGCTGTGGTGGCCACCACTGTCGCATTTTAGGAAAAAGGGAATTTTTCTTGGCCTTTCCTTGGTTTCCACATCTACTTTAAAATACCTACAGTTTCCCTCACACTGAAAAATGGGCGCTCACCATGGCTGGCGTCCTTTTGCTGCTCTGTTTGTAACATATCCTACAGAAGACTCAGCGCTCATGGCGCTGCCGGGGCTCCTGTGGCTTGGTTGGGTTAGTATGGGAGCATGCCAAGACATGTGCATATGCATCCCTCCCTCCAAGACGCAGCGTCGACACAAACCCAACGCAAGACACATTATACACACTCGCATGGGTTCTCGTAAACCTGCTGGCGACCTGTGACCTGTCTTAGGGCGAAGGGAGTCGAAAGAAAATTAAAATTGCCCCTTGGTGGGGTCTTGGTTCTGCTCAGTCTCTCCAGGCACCTGCGTTTCGGCCCGAACACGGCCTACTCAGCGAGGCTGCGCGTGGGTATCTGCAGAGGCAGGAATGGGAGAATTATGGACGAATCCACGCAAAAACGAAGCGACGACACCAAAATCCGTCAAATGACGGCGTAGAATTTTTCTGAAACGACACACCTGGGCAGAATCCAATTGTGCATCAGAGGCACATTTTTATAGAAATTATAGTCATCTCTGGATTTTTTAAATCCAGAAATTCATACGCATAAAATGGCGGCGCGCAGGAGCGGCTCCTAGCGAAGCGCCGGAAAATGGAGAAATAATGGAATTATAAAAGTATGTCTCACGTAGTCTTGAAAATGACGAGACACACATTAATAAATAAACATACAGATTCCACCCACACTAATAGAAGCTTCAAAAATTCAAGAATTCAAGAATCAATCGAAAAGACTTCAACGAATCAGCTATAAACTACAGGTATGCTCGTCTCGTATGCCGCATACACATTGCTCGTCTCGTGTCTCCGTGAACGAGCCTTGTAGCAGCGCTAACAACGATAGGACGCGATAGAGGGATTGATTAGAAAGATTGCAGATGATTAGCGGTCAGATCAGGGTGATTAGACATACACACAAGTGCATTGCAACGCTCTTCGCGTGCGCCCCTTTTTTCCTCTCACCTTGCTTCACTTCCCAGCGGTAGGTAAGGTAGGTACGCCCAGGCGGGGCCACCCCCTGGTGGAGTTCGGAATTGACGCGCAGATGGGCAGGTTTGCCCAAGATCACGTGCATACTCGTGCATGCACACACGCATTAAAGGGTAGGCCACGCGGAGTGCGCACGGTAAACCTTGTTTAGGCTACCCAGGGGCTCCTCGGTACGTTCTTTAAGAGAACCTGAGGAGTCCCTTAACGCTTGCTTGCTTGACAAGGGTAGCTGGTCTTCCAGCGTGTTTGCGGACAGCGTATTATGGGTCACACTGAGAAGGGTATAATACCTGGAGTGTGGCTTGGTTCCTCCGCAGCAAACGCCCTTTCATTTGCCTTTGTTTTACAGGTGGGCAGGTAGGGTGATTGGTGCAGCAGCCTTTTTTTTATGCCCTGCTAAACAAGGGCGCAGATCACACAAACAAGTAACTCCGCTCCGCCTGTGGCAGAGCAGGGAGTCCGACTTCATCGACATCTGCGCCTTGCACGCGAGAGCACTCCTTCCCTCCAAGCCCTAACAGGGGAAACGCGTTGTGGCGTCCCCTGTTAGGCCACAGTTGCTTAGCAGCGCTGTGTTCTCTTGTCATTTCACAGGAGGGTCGCTAGGACCCACGACACCTTTGACTTCGCAACGCCCAGTAGAGTGTGCGTGTAGGAGTGGTAGTCCTGAGTGGGGGCTTGAGCCAGTTGCCCCAGTGCTCGCCCACCAGGATGGTGCCACTGTAGGGTGTGTAGGACCTGTAGTGCGTGTGTCACTGTCCCACCCGTTTCCTGCAATTTTAGCAGGGTTGGTGGGCTGTGGCAGTGGTTAGGTCAGTGTTTTGGCCACATAGCAAAACGGCGTTTTCATGCCTTCATAGCTTTTGGCCACCCCTCCCTGTAGTAGACAGATAGGTAGGGAAAACAATACCTGGATTAGCACGCTGGGTATTCCCCCAAGGTTTTGCGCCAGCACAGAAATTGGGCGCATAGGGGAGGGGAGACCCGGGGCGTACCCCGTGGCATCAATAAGCCAACCCTCCAGGTTTAGCAAGGGCGCAGACTTGGGTATAATTAGGACACCACTTCTGCGGCTTGCTCTCAGGACCTTAGGAATAGCACACTCACACATACGCTTTGGCAGGTAAGGGTAAGGTTCAGTCCCTAGCTTTGGTCTTGGAGGCAAGCGTCTCAGCGAGCCTCAGCAACTCACCAAGGTTGTTCTGGGACAAGTAGTCAACCAGAACTGAGTTTAGGCGTCCCTCAGGTAGAACAAATGCAGAGAAGGGCTCCCAGGTGGCCTCTTCGACTCCAAACCCTTCCCAGAGGGTGAGGAAGCGCCAACCCTGGCGATAGCGGTGGCGTAGGACAGACTTCACCAGGGAGGAGCCCTCCTTAGCCATCTCCTCGGCGTTCATGTCGGGGAGTTCACCTTCAACTTCCATAGGGCTGGCAGCCCCTTGTAGGTCCAGAGCGGCGATTTCCTCGTCGTTCAGCTCCCACTCCTCCCCACAGAGGTCTTCAGGATCATGGTAGCGCTTCAGGTGTTGAGCAGCGCACACCAGGGTCCCCCCTAGAAGGGGAGAACACCGCACAGTGATACGGTGTCCATCCACTGATAGGATCTTGTACGGCCCGAAGTATGGGTCATCGCTGGTAGAGCCTGGCCAGGCGGGTAGTCGACTGTGGTGCACCAGCACCCAGTCCCCTTCTTGGTAGGTGGCCGGTACACGGTGCTTGTTCTTCTTGTTCCACTGACGCTCCCTCACTCTCTGGAGCATAGCCTTGGCCTTGTCCACCTTCGCTTGTTGTTCTTGGACCCATTCACCCACAGTAGAATGGGTGTCCTCTGGATAGGGGGCATGTAGGAACCATGCCGGGCGCCCTAGGAATAGCTCATGGGGCGAGTAGCCAGTAGCAGAACTCTCTTGGGAGTTCATCATCAAGGATATGACGGGGAGTAGTCTCGCCCAGTCTCTGGTGCGTTCAGTTTTGCACCATATCCTGACGTTCTCCTTCAGGACACGAATCTGTCGCTCACATAGGGGGTTGCTCGTGTGAGAGTAGGGAATCCCCGTAGACACCTGGACATTGAGGGATCTCAGGACCCTCTTGTACCAGCCAGTATCTGAGCGTACTCGTACGTCCTCATCGGAGTTGATCTCCTTGGGCGCCCCATAGACACAAAACCACTCCTCCAGGAGTATCTTGATAGTCTCCTCCCCGGTAATGTGCTTGGTACATGGGAACACCCTGGTAAACCTGGTCAACCCACAGGTTACCACGAGGGCGAAGTCATAGCCCCCGAACTTCGGCATCTCCGTGTAGTCCACGTATAGAACACTGTTGGCACAGTGTGGGATGGGCAGGGTCGAGTAGAGACCTCTGTCCCTGATATCCCCTGGTTTACAGGACCTGCACGGGCACTTGTCCACGATAGGCTGGAGTGTCTTCCGCAGTTGGTCGTCAGTCCACGTAGTGTGGAACCACTGCTTGAACAGCCTCAGGGTACGGTCAGCACCCACATGACCACTGGACTCATGGGTCCACTTCAGCAGCGCTGGGACTCGGTCACTAGGCACCACGATGCGGTCCTCGTGCCAGAGGTAGCTCTTGTCCCGCTTCCACTGGTCTTGGTTGACCAGGAGGGGTTCAAGGCGTTTCTCCAGGCGCCGGTAGATATCCCCAAACTCCTGTAGGTACTCCGATTGTTGGAGTCCATCCAGGGGGCATATCATGGTCATGTTCAGGTCCAGGTGTACGTCCATACGGCTGAACGCCTCCTTAGCCAGCGCTTCAGACCGGGCACCAATCAGGGCGTCGAAGTTGTTGCGGCTGATGTAGTCGGCGCACTCGTTCTTCACTCCCTGGATATGGTGTACCGTCAGCCGTAGTTGACTGAGGTAGGTCCACCAGCGACGTAGCTTGGCCTTCTCAGGTGGGGGACCCTTCTGGAAACTGCGGACCGGTTCTTGGTCGCATAGCCAGACCACAGGGTTACTCCCCAACAGTCGTGCTTGTGAGGATAGCACCAGCATACCCGCGAGCAATTCCTGCTCATAGGTGGAGTAGTTCCCCCTGGCCTGGTTCCACTTCCAGTTCCAGTGGCCCAGAGGTACTAGGACCCACTTGTCGTCAGGGTAGCTGTGCTTGAGGGTTCCATCTCGGTTGAGACCTTCAGTCCCCCATTGGGAAATGGCCGAGTCGAACTCCTCCTTCTCTAGTGCTTGCCATTGGAACAACGTTCCACCACCGCCCACATTGCTGGCGTCGGTCACCAGGATAATCTCTCCTTGTGTCCTAGGCACGCCCAAGCACTTAGCGTTGGCTACCTTGTCTTTGAGCTCGTCAAACGCTTGTTGCTCTTGTGGGCCCCAGCGCCAAGTAGTAGTCTTCTTGATCAAGTCCGTCAGTACGGCACTGGTATAGGTGAAGTTTTTGATGTGGCGGTGATAGAAGTTGCACGCCCCAATGAAACTGCGTACATCATGAAGTCCTTTCTTGGGGTCTTTGTGTCGTACCTTGGCGTCCATCAGGGGTTTGGCCTTAGAGGCCGCTGGGGTCCACCACCCATAGCCAACGTCAAACCCCAGGTACTGCATGGTCTCCTGCATGAACTCACACTTCTCCAGCTTGAGTCGTGTGTGGTTCTCCTGGCAGACCGCAAAGAACTCACCCAAGAGGATTAGGTGGTCCTCCTGGGTATTGGTCCCGAGGCATACATCGTCGATGTGAGCCTCCATCTGGGCACCACGGGATATGAGCTCCTGCACCTTAGGTCTCCTTCGTAGGATGGACAAGATCTTGTTCATCAGCTCTTGGAAAAGAGCGGGTGCGTTAGCCACGCCAAACGGCATGACCTTCCACTTGAATACCCTCCCCTGAGGGGTGATGAAGGCCAGTAGTTCCTGCGCGTTGGGCGTCAGGTCCACTTGCCAGAATCCAGTTCGCTTGTCCATCTTGGTCTTGTAGCGACAGGAGGCTATCTTCTCCAGGGTAGACTCCATATTGGGAATGGACCCTGAGTGGTTCAGCGTCTTCTTGTTCAGCTCTCCGTAGTCCACTACCAGCCGTTTGGCTGTAGACCCAGGTTTAGCCACCAGGAAACAGGGGCTGCAGTGTAGGGGGTAGTCCCCGTCCTTGTACTCCAGGACTAGGCCAGCGTCGATACATTCTTGTATCTGGCGCTCAATCTCGTCGGCCTGCTCTTTAGGAGCTGGATAGGGTCTCCTCCGGATCTTGTGACCCACGAACTCGGGTTTCAGCTTGAGGTCCATCTGTACCAGCTTGTCACATGAGGCTGGAGGGGGTAGTTCGCCGAACACCTCCAGATAGGTCCTTATCAGCTTCTGTACCCGCGGGTCCAAGACCTTGATCTTGTCCTCCATGTCCTCGTCGGAGTGTAAGTTGCTTGCCCCTTGAATAGACGTCGGGAGGTGGTCCTCCACCGACTCTTCGCCCGCGGTAGTATCCTTCAGCCCTTGGTAGGCATACAGAAGGTCTTGCTCAACCATCTCCGATGGACGATGGCAACATAGGCACGCTCGAGGGGGTTCACATACACATTCCTCCGAGAGGTCGTCCTCCTCTGGGGTCCTCACATGGGCGCCCCATACGCTCTTCATGAGCTTGAGATCTACCTCCCTTTGCCAGGTGGTGATCTTCTGTTCGACGTCCTCCTTCAATCGGGATAGGTCTCCCATACGTCCTTGCTTCAGTGGCCACGAGCTGCGGGTAGGCTTCGCGTAGCATAGCTTTTTCGCCACCAACTTCCTCTTGGAATCCACATACTCCCTGATCCTGAATCGAGGGTCCAGCTCCTCGTCCACGGGGTCTTCCACCCTCATGGAGAGTAGGGGTTTCAGTGGGGCGACGTACTCGGCGTTCTCCACTTCCTCCACCGCGGTCTGCACGAAGAAGGCGTCGTGCTCAGTTTCGTCTTCTGAGTGGATAGAGCTAGGTAGCTCAGATAGTCCACACTCAGAGACTCCATCAGGAACAGGTACACGGCAGGGAGAGTTGGGGGCGTTGGTGTCAGTCACGATGTACTCATCTCCTCCGGGTGTAGTTTCAACAGCATCTTGAGGTCGTAGACGATCCTTCAAGTAACCCAAGGCGAGTCCATCGCTTTCTCGTTGTATAGCCTGGACCAGAGTCGGGTCCAGGTCTTCCCAGGGGATGGTGGTAAGACTTCCGTCCACCACGCTGAGCATACTTCCCCATCCGGGCTTCCCAATAGGCGTCTTGCGTCCCAGAGGCACGTAGATGGCCTCATCAGGCAAACGAACAGAGCTGATAGTCAGCCTGTCCAGGAGGTTTCGCCAGTACTCGTTGCCCCCATGGGCTCCCCAATCGGGGGAACACAGGACCATACGGGAGCGTTCCAAGGCCACCTTGGTCAGCACCTTCCCCAGTTCACTGAATCTGGGGTTCCCGTAGGCCATCCCGAAAGAGGGCCAGTAAAATTTGTAGCTGCAGTTCTTCCCCTTGCTGCAGTATAGGTCCAGTACGTGCTGCTTGTCGCTGGCGAACAGCTCCACACTTAGGTCTTCTCGAGAGTAACCCAACTCCTTCAGACCTTGGTCTAGGACTTCCCCCAATAGTTGATAGTCCTCAGTTTTGGAGGCCGCCATCATGTTCGAGGGCTCCTCCTTCGATAGTCTCAGGTAACTTGAGGTATGTTCCGACTGCTCCAGTGGCACAGACTCTCTGCTACTGCCGTGGTCCACGTAGAGGAGGTAGGGCGCTTGCAGCGTCAGGGATTGTATCTGGGAGTGCTGTACGAAGAAGTCAGTACCCAGTACAAAGTCGAAGGCCTCAGTGTCCATCACATAGAACCGATGGGCGATAGTTCGAGAGCCCATAGGTACCTCCACTTCACAGTCCCCGCAGCTGTGCACCACATGTCCATCCCCCATGCGTATAGCGGCGGTGGTCATGGTGTTCTTCAGGCTCCCACAAGGTAAAATTTTCTTGGCCACTATAGATATTGTGGCGCCAGTATCCAGTACCCCCAGGTATTCGCGTCCCCCTAGTCGGATACGTACCCAAAACACCAGGTCTTGGGTGCCACCAGAGCGTCCCCGTCAGAACTCCGCGGGACAAGTCACCTCGAACCCCTTGTTCCGCAATTTGCGGGCCATCCTCATGAAACGGCTCCTCTTCTTAGCGTTGCCGTCATCACCACCTTCATGCTCACGCTTGGCTCCTTGTTCTTGCTGGGCCTGCGTCTGTGAGCGTGTGGTAGGTCCAGACTGCCCTCCAGAGGGCTCGGAGTTCCCCCCTGGATTAGGGTTGGGGTTGCCTCCGTTCTTGTCCTTGTTCTTGTTGTCGGGCTGGCGGTTAGCGCCTCCTCCTCGTCCACCTTGACCCTTGTCTTGACCACCTTGACCACGTCCTTTCGACTTGCCCTTGCCGGAGTCGTTGCCTTTGGCCTTGCCTCCACCTTTGCCTGGGCCTTTGCCAGGATCTTCCCCCTTAAGCTTCGCCGATAGGCGTTGCTTATGGTAGCACTCATCCTCGTAGTGCTTCCGCTTACCGCAGAATGCACACGTGATGGTGCAGCGGTAATGATCCGGCAGCTTCGCTTTGGCGCCGGTGTTCTTTTCCTGCTGCTTCCCCTGGACTACAAAGCAGTCTCGCTGCTCGCAGTCAGAGGCGTGCTGCAGGTGGCCCTGCTCGTCTCTGGCATCACACCAGAATAGCACCTTCACGTTCTCCATTAGACGGGCGTGGGCGTGTTTGGGGGTAGTCCCCTGCCCAGGTCGGGACCCTTGGTACCCTTTGCCTCCAGAACCTCCACCACCAGGACGGTAGTTGTTCAAGTGCTGGTCGCTCTCCTTCTCCAGCGCCATTTCCAGGAGCAGCACGCATAGATCCTCGTAGCGGAGGGATCTAGCCTTGCGCTCAGCCGTCAAACGGCACTCGTCCCATAGCTCTCGGGGGAGCTTGGCGCACAACCAGAACAGCAGGTCGTCGCTGCTGTAGGAACCGGGCGTCAGTCGTCCAGCCCAGTGATCCAGGTCCGCCAACAGCTCGGAGACCCTGCCAGGTTTGGGGTTGTTGGGCAGCACGGGCAGGTTCTGGATCTCGGCCCTGATGGAGAGGTCGGTCTCGTAGGTCGGGTACTGCCTCTCCAGGGCAACCAACACATCGGCAAAGGTGGCGGAGTTAGTCACGATCTGCCTGACCTGCTTCTCCAGGTACTTGGTCTTGCAGCACTGCAGGAGCAGATCGCACTTCACTCGCCCACTCGCGTGGGTTTGGCCGGTCAGTCGTAGGAACCGGCCAAAGTTCTCAGCGAACTCGCTGAGGTCCTTGCCTGTGAACTCAGGCAGGTTGACCACTATCTTGGAGGTGGCAATAGCCTTCGCCTCCTGAGCTCGGCGTCCTTCAGGGCGTCGGGTCTTCTTCTTCTTCTTCTTCTTCTTCTTACCCTTGGGGTCCTCAGGGTCATCGTCATCTGAGGGCGAAGAAGAATCCATCGACGGCGGCTCGTCGTCGGAGGGGTCTCCGCCAAGATCACTAGAGCCATAAGGCTCTACGTCCACCATAGCCCTTAAGGCTGTCAGCCCCAGCTGGTCCAGCTCGGCCCTCGTCGAGTTCGTCACGTGGCTGTAGGGCGGCTGGGCCGTTCTCGGGACGAATGGACTTCTCGGTACTGCTGCAGGCGTCGGCATCGGTCTGCTCCTCAGGCTCCCCAGGGTATTTGTCAACCCTGCCGCCAGGTGGTTAGCCTGTACTCGGTGGGGTGACATTCCCACCGTAGTAGGCGACGCGTGGGACGGGATCATCAGGGGCTCCAGCTTCTCACGGATTTCTTGTGTGAGGTCGCCCACGATTTTTGAAGTGGCTCCTCGGAGCACCTCATTGATCTCCGACCGCGTCAGGGACCTGTTGGAGGATCTTCCCGATCCTCTACTCCTGCCACCCAGAGATTCGGGTCCTCTCCTCAACCCACTCAAGGGTGCATACCCAGGTGCATACCCAGGAACATCCACATAGGTTCCAGTAGCGTGTAGTGGATGGGGATAATCAGCTGCATACCATCGCGGCGCAGCACTGGAAGCCACAGGCTCACTGGCAGTAGTTGCCTCATGGAGCGCAGTGGTAGGTGGGCCCATACCATAGGCGGGGTAGGGAGGCATGCCAGTAAAGCCTGTGCCCTCTGCCATAGGCAGGTTGGTTGTGGAAGTGGATGTTGCGGCGGCTGGGAGTGTGGTGGTTATGGGAGAGGGTGATGCGTGGAGGCCAGAAGCGCTTGGTGCGCCTTCGAAGGTAGGGATACTCGTCAGGTCTTGCCCTTGTTCCTCTCCTTCGTCTGCTTCTCCTCCAGCATCCTTCTCGCTCTCTTTCTCTCTCTTCCTCTTCACAGGCTGAGGCTGAGAGACCACTTCTTCGACAGACAGGGCCCCGAAGGCCGTCTGAAGCCCATCCAGGGAGTCCTCAGCCGTATCCACTGGCCCATGTAAGGGCTCCGCCGAAGGTACAGCGCCAGGTGCCGGCCTTGCCGGTGCCTCAGGCGCTGGCGCTGTCTTCACGTCAGCGTCCTCCTTTCCTGGATCCATCTTAGTCCGCCCTTCTGCTTATGTTTGCCTGTACTCGGAGCACTGGTTGTACGGCGCGGGGTCGCTGCCGGTGCACAGAGACAGGCTGCCTCTTGCTACCAGAAAAGTTTATAGTGTTTTCAGCACTGTGTTTTGCCTCTCCTGCTGCTTGCTGTTGGTGTAGGGTTTCCTGCTGCTTGTTTTTGGAGATGAAAAGCTTTGGTTTTGATGAAATACAGTCACTCCAAGTCACTCCAGGATAGCCCAAGCCAATAGTATGCAAAGAGAAGAGGATTCAGGATCAAAGCATGAAGGGCTGCAGTGTAGACAGTGAAAGATGATTGGATATTCACAGAAACTACAACTCAGGTCACAAATGAATGCATATTCACAAAGATAGCTGAAATGTTTTTGGAAAAGAGTTAGAAAACTGCCCCATGGTCACTCTCTCTCCATAGTGCCATCTCAGGAGATGTGCACTCTTTGTTTTGGGTCCCATATGTGCTGAGGTGGCATGGTATGTGGCGATGAGGTCACTGCCATGTCACATGGGATCTTCCTACTTAGCTAGGCTGACCAGGAATTGAACCGAGGACCTCTCAAAAAGAGGTGCCCAGCCCCCTAGTGTGCATACCACTAGGATAGCTAAGAATTCATGGAAAAACATAGATAAATTCATAGGCTCTACCTTAGGTATGTCAGTGCTCAGTCAACTCAGGAAAAGATGTTTTACTTCACATTGAAAGGGGATTAAGGGGTCCACTCCATATCCTGATTGGGTGTTTGGTTCCATAGGTCAAAATGTGTTATCACCACTTTTGGTTGGACCAATACGAAGATAAAAATGCATGGATGCTCAGTGCATCTCTAATACAACTAGAGTATGCCTCAAAGCAATGGAAAAGCACTTTTTCTTACTCTGTTGTACCTGAAGGCCGAAGGTATTGAGCGCCAAGAACGGCTGCAATACGTCAGACAGACCTGGAAATCCTCCATCTGGTCTGAGGAGGACGATGATTCCTATACGCTGCCTGATCCTGAGACACCTCTAGTGTATTCCTTGCACTATGGGCAGCAAATGTCCCCTGGGTGGGACGATGGTTCTGTACCTGCCGAAACTGCTGATCGGCAGAAAAAGAAAGAACATGGAAAGAGCAACCTCCATGCTGAGGAGGATTTCCTGCAGAAACTCGAGAGTCTTAACCCTGATCCCCGACTGACGAAACTGCTGCTAACCTATGAGGAGGTGTTCGGCGCCTTGCCGCCCCCCCTCTCTTGTAAAAAACTGGTCCAGATGGACCTGAAACTGAAACCTGAATTTGAAAAGATGCAACTGAGGCGTCGTTCCTATCCCGCTCCACAGGAACAGGTCGAAGAAATCGAGCGCCAGATCCAGGAATGTATTGATGCTGGCCTCGTGGAGGAATGTAAGAAGGGGGACTACCCCCATCACTGCAGTCCCTGTTTCCTGGTTGCTAAACCAGGGTCGACTGCCCTACGACTGGTTGTTGACTATGGTGAGGTCAACAAGAAAACCCAGAACCACTCAGAAAGAAATCCTAACATGGAAAATACCCTGGAGTGTATTGCCAAATGCAGGTACAAGACCAAAATGGACAAACGCAGTGGTTTCTGGCAGGTAGACCTAACTGCCGCAGCTCAGGAGCTGCTGGCCTTTATAACCCCTAAGGGTCGTGTATTTAAGTGGAAGGTCATGCCTTTCGGGGTCGCTAATGCCTCAGCGCTCTTCCAGGAGCTAATGAACAAAATTTTGTACATACTGAGGCGCAGACCTCTAGTACAGGAGTTGATTTCTCGGGGTGCAGAAATGGAGGTTCACATCGACGACGTGAGTTTGGGCACTAATACCCAAGAGGACCATGTCCTTCTCCTCCGTGAATTTTTCATTGTTTGTCAAGAAAACCATCTCCGAATCAAACTCGAAAAATGTGAGTTTATGAAAGAGGAGATGGAATATTTGGGTTTCGACGTGGGGTATGGCTGGTGGAAACCAGCCGCGTCTAAGATGCAGCCCCTACAGGACATGCAGATTCGCGATGACCCTAAGAAGGGTCTACACGACGTGAGGAGTTTTGGGGGCGCCTGTAACTTCTATAGGCGTCACATCCACAATTTTACCTACTCCTCTGCCCCCCTCACTGACCTAACCAAGAAAACTACTCCCTGGAGGTGGACCGCCAGAGAGGAGGAGTGTTTCCAGGAGTTGAAGAAGAAAATTGCCTCCTCCAACTGCCTGGGAGTGCCCCGCCCTAAGGGCGAGATAGGCCTGATCACTGATGCCAGTGATGTAGGGGGGGGTGGAACGATCTACCAATGGCAGGAGCTTAACCCAGCTGAACTAACCCACTGCCATTATCGTACTAGTGGACTGAGCCGTGATGGCTCCTTGAAACATGACTATCCTACCAATGAGTGGCGGCTGGTGCCACTGGGACACTGGAATTGGAAATGGAACCAAGCGCGTTCCCATTACAGCACCTATGACCAGGAACTCCTGGCCCGTATGTTGGTGCTTTCGTCACAATCCCGACTCCTGGTATCTAACCCTATTGTCTGGCTTTGTGACCAGGAACCTGTGAAGTCTTTTCAGAAGGGCCCACCACCAGAGAAAGCAAAACTAAAGCGGTGGTGGACTTACCTGAGCCAGTTCAGGCTGACAGTTCATCATATCCCTGGTATAAAAAATGAACTGTCTGACTATATATCGCGCAATAACTTCGATGCGCTTATAGGTGAGAGCTCTGAGGCGCTCGCCAAAGAGGCTTTCCAGCGTATGGATGTCCAACTTGACCTGTCCATGCGCACTGCTGGAATCCTGGAGGGTTGGAGCCTAACCGACTATCAGTCAGAGTATAAAGAAATTCTCCAAACCCTCAGCACTGGTCTCGAACCCCGTGTCATTGACGGGCACCAGTGGTATAAAAACAATCAGTACCTCTTCTACGAGGACCGTATTGTTGTGCCTGAGGCATGACTGGATGGGTGCCTACAGTGGTCCCAACTCAGTTCTGGTCACACTGGCGCTAATCGCTCAGTGGACTTCTTCCGTGAGTGGTTCTACTCTAGTCTAACCCTGACTGAACTGAGGTCTCGTATGCAGACCATTGTGGATGCTTGTGGCTGTCATGCTAGCAAGCAGAGCGACAGTAGGGGTAGGGGACTGATTTCCAGCTTACCCATACCCTATTGTGCTAACTCTCTTCTCTATGTGGATTTCATCCACGGCCTACCACGCTTCGGCGGCTATGATAGTTGCCTAGTGGTCACCTGTGGCCTATCTTGCTTCACCCGTGTGTTCCCTTGCAATAAGAAAATCACAGGTGAGCAGACTGTGAAAATGTTGGTCGAACAATGGTTCGAACCCTATGGAGCACCTAAGCAGGTGCACTCTGATGAAGATGTACGCATCCGCAGTGACACTGGGTGGTACAAACGAGTGCTAAGTGCCTTCAACGTGGAGGTAACCACAGGTGTGCCCTATACCCACACGTCTAACCCTCTCTGTGAGAGACAGAACCGTGTGGTGGAGGTAGGTAGGTAGGTATCTTCGGGAGCTCGGGATGCCTCCTTTGACATTGCAGGAAGAAGGTCTTACCAAGAGAACGTCCTGTCCCTCCCACTGCCCTATGTCAGGTGCCTCTTGAGCCGCTCCCGCATGTGCTATGGAAGGCATTGTCGCGGCCACCCGGTCCATGTGTCCCAGGTGGGAGGGTGTCCCCACATGTGTCCATGGGTAGGGCCACATGCCTCCTCCTTTGGGCGGCAGCTCTGGGGGCTGCCCAGCCCTGTGGAGTATCTCTCACCACAAGGGGTATTGCTCCCGCTAGTCTACGGTACGACCGCCTCACCCTTGTGGCTTGAGTTGCGGGGCCACCCTGCTTGGCAGGCGACCCCCTCCTGGACTGTGTACCGGCTCGCCTGTCACCGGTTGCTTCCATGGCTCCGGGTGACATTTGCCATGGTCCCCGATGCAGCCTGGCCGGGCTCGGACCAGTGGCCTTGGAGTACCGCTCCTGCCACTGGCCCAGTGGGTCGGCTGGGTCGCCCCAGTGCGTCCGACCCATGGAGTGTTGGTTCTTTCCTGTCCCTCGGCCGCCCTACATGTGTGCAGTGTCCTGGGCCGCTTGGCTCCTGTTCACCGGTGCGCCCGCACGGTTTGTTGTGTTGCGTCTGCGGTGTCCTCGGCCACTTGGCTCCTGTTCACCGGTGTGCTCGCTCGGTGTGTTGTGTTGCGTGTGCAGTGTCCTGGGCCACTTGGCTCCCGTTCACCGGTGCGCCCGCTCGGTGTGTTGCTTCGCGTGTGCGGCGTCCTGGGCCCCTTGGCTCCTGTTCACCGGTGCGCCCGCTCGGTGTGTTGCTTTGTGTGTGCGGTGTCCTGGGCCACTTGGCTCCTGTTCACCGGTGCGCCCGCTGCGTGCGTTGTGTTGCGTGTGCGGTGTCCTGGGCCACTTTGCTCCTGTTCACCGGTGTGCCCGCTCGGTGTGTTGTTTTGCGTGTGCGGTGTCCTGGGCCACTTGGCTCCCGTTCACCGGTGCGCCCGCTGGGTGTGTTGCTTTGCGTGTGCGGTGTCCTGGGCCACTTGGCTCCTGTTCACCGGTGTGCCCGCTCGGTGTGTTGTGTTGCGTGTGCGGTGTCCTGGGCCACTTGGCTCCTGTTCACCGGTGTGCCCGCTCGGTGTGTTTTTTTGCGTGTGCGGTGTCCTTGGCCACTTGGCTCCTGTTCATCGGTGTGCTCGCTCGCCCTGTTGTGTTGCGTGTGCGGTGTTCTGGGCCCCTTGGCTCCTGTCCACCGGTGCGCCCGCTCGGTGTGTTGTTTTGCGTGTGCGGTGTCCTGGGCCAGTTGGCTCCTGTTCACCGGTGCGCCCGCTGGGTGTGTTGTGTTGCGTGTGCGGTGTCCTGGGCCACTTGGCTCCTGTTCACCGGGGTGCCCGCTCGGTGTGTTGTTTTGCGTTTGCGGTGTCCTGGGCCACTTGGCTCCTGTTCACCGGTGTGCTCGCTCGCCGTGTTGTGTTGCGTGTGCGGTGTCCTGGGCCACTTGGCTCCTGTTCTCCGGTGCGCCCTCTGGGTGTGTTGTAGTGTGTGCGGACTCCTGGGCCACTTGGCTCCTGTCCACCGGTGCGCCCGCTGGGTGTGTTGCTTTGCGTGTGCGGTGTCCTGGGCCACTTGGCTTCCTGTTCACCGGTGTGCCCACTCCGTGGGTTGTGTTGCGTGTGCGGTGTCCCGGGCCACTTGGCTCCTGTTCACCGGTGTGCCCGCTCCGTGTGTTGTGTTGTGCATTCGGTGACCTGGGCCACCTGGCTCCTGTTCACCGGTGCGCCCGCTCGGTGTGTTGCTTCGAACGAGTGCTAAATGCCCTCAACGTGGAGGTAACCACAGGTGTGCCCTACAGCCACACGTCTAACCCTCCCTGTGAGAGACAGAACCGTGTGGTGGAGCAAAACCTAAGAATCCTGATGAAACAGGAGCGTACCAAAGACTGGGTACGCCTAGTGCCCTGGGCAGTGCTGGCCATGAACTCACAGCGGAGCTCTTCTACGGGTTTCACCCCCCACGAACTGTTCCATGGAGGACGACCTGCTTGGTTCTTCAAAACCCCCTTTCCTGGGGACTTCAAGAGCCCTGTGGGAGATTGGCTGGAACACAAGCAGTCTATGGCTAACCAGGCCGGGACTAACCGGAGACACATTCGTGACCGTGAACTGAGCCGACGGAACCGCCTACGGCGACCTGCCAGCTTCAAGGTTGGTGACCTTGTTTTGGTTCACCATTCACGCCTACCCTCCTGGCCACGTAACTGCCTACAGGACCCTTATTTTGGACCCTATCGTATCATCAGGATAGATGGATCCAGGATCCATGTCAGGTGCAGTCCACGTCTAGGTGGTGAACTGCTGTGTGCACCTAAACAGTTGAGGCACTATCACTCCCCTGACGATTTGTCCTGGGATGAGTGGCGCCTCAGCGACAGTGAGGTCGAGCGTATAGGCCTAGAGAACGCTGCCAGTCCAGAGGAGGCAGACGAACTCGAAGAGATGACTGCCGATGAGATGGCAGTCGATGGTTACTGCGTGGTTGCAGGTATTGCTCGCCACGAGTATAAACAGGGCTGGAAATTCCCAACCCTGTGGGATGGCTATGGGTTATCTGAGGCGACCTGGGAACCTATGTCAGCCTTCATACAACCAGATGGGAGTATCAACCCCATCTTCCGCTCCTACCTCGTTGAGAACAACGAGGGGCAGCTACTAACCCGTGCTGAGACTCTGTCCCAGCGTAAAAAGAAAAACTAATCTCCCTGTGTCAGTCTACTGACTGTGTTCTAACCTTACAGGTGCAGTGAGCACTCTTGTGCAGACGTGCCTGTGTATGGGTGTAAGAGCAGTTGTCACAGTTGCCCCGCATTGCATCGCAGGACAGGACCGTTAGCCCCCCGTGACAACCACTCCCTGGCCGAAGGCCATTGGTTTTTCACAGACTATTGCTTACTGAGCACTGCACTGACCCTGTCGGTGCCCTGCAGTTCCATGCCTATGGTTTCCAGCGTGGACCAGGTGGCCGCTCATCAAGTTTGCAGCCACCCAGCGAGTGTATGCCTTGTTGACCATGTGTTGCATGGGGACTGCCCTGATGTAATGACCTTGGGGAGCCAACGAAGAACGGTGGCTTACTACACCAGGGGGGAATGACAAGCAAGGTGTAATGAGGCAAGGTGTGCCTTCCCTCCTTGGGGACAAGCGAGCCCACAGTTAGGACCCCTGACTGGTCCAGATCCGTGGGGTTCTACCCTTCGTTACAGGGTTTACCATACCCCTAAGTGTGCTACGTATGTCTGTGTGTGTCTCACTTCTCTCCCCGGCGTGGCTCCCGGAAGCCGGGCTTCGCTGATGTCGACCGAAGGTCCTAGTCAGTTACTATTACCACTCCTATGGCGCCCAATTTCTGTGCTGGCGCCTATCCTTGGGGGTAGACGGCAAAAGCCCTACCTACTAGAGGGGAGGGGTGGCCAAGTGTGCTAAGGGCATACAAAACGCCCATTTTTGCTAAAGGCCAAAAGCTAACGCACTCCCCTGCCAACGTGGAAAAGCACGCGGTACAGGAGACACCACTACACTACACTCACTAACGCCAGCACCAGCCTTCGAAGGCAGGGTGAGCACTCATCACTTGCACTCAACACCTACCAGGCTTGCTGACCCTAACACCTACACACTCTACTGGGAGTTGAAGACAATGAAGTATCGGGTCCTACTGACCCTCCTGTGGGAAAGCGAGAGAACACAGCGCTACTAAGCGGCTGTGGCCTAACAGGGACGCCACTACGCGTTTCCCTGTCAGGGCTTGGAGGGAGGGAGTGCTCAGCGTGCGTGCACAGCGTGGATGACGGTGAAGTCGGATTGCACTCACCACTCCTGGTGGAGCTGCAGTTATTTGTTTTTGTGATCCGCGCAGCACATTTTAGCGCTGCCAAAGGGGACTGCACCAATCGCCCTTATCTTCCCCTATAAAGCAAAGGCCAATGACTGAGGTTCAAGACTCAGGAACCAAGACAGCCTCCACGTGTTATACGCTTCTCAGGCTGCCCTATAATACGCTGTTCCTGAACCTCAGTACAAGCAAGCAAGCTTAAGGAACTCCACCCGTTCTCTTAAAGAACGTAGGGTGGAGCCCCTGGGTAACCTAAACAAGAGTTATACCGTGCGCACTTCGCGTGGCCTACCCTTTAATGCGTCGTATGCCTGCACAAAGATGCACAGGGTTCCTAATTTTTCTTTCTCTTGCCTAATCCTACGCAACTTAACCAATCAAAGCGTGACTCAACCAGGAGGTGAGCTCCTCCTAGGCTTACCTACCTTACTCACCACGCATCATGTGAATGCCGAGGAAAATAGGACCGCAAAACAACCCTACGCGCTTAAACAAACCTACGGCGATTTGTAAACTACCCTAAGCGATTAATGCACTGTGTCTCATGCATGCTTTCCTTGTCTTGTTTCCTGCAGAAAGAGGAGAGAGAGTGGCGCACTGCACAGCGCAAAACAAGCCTAAGCGTTTTAAGCAACCCTACTTTAGCGCTACGGCAACACGAACACGAGCAAGCACTTTCTTTTCTTACCTGTGAAGAGAGAACAAGGGTGAGATGGGGTACAGGGAAAGCGCCACAGCGTGTGAATGCCTCAATTAGGCACAGGCATCGCGAGCACAGCGCATATTCTAACCCTACGTGCGCGCTGCGCGCTTCATTCGCATCTCATACCTTTCATTCATGTTTTGACCTGTGCAGAGCAAAGGAGAGGAGCACTCGAACCCCCAACGAACACAGCGTTGACAACCCTAACGTTTTAACGAAGTAACCAACACGAACGCAATGCATGCGTGTGAAATGACACTGGCATACTTAAGAGGTGGGTTGTCCACCTGCTCTGTGGTGTGGGTTGATGTTGGATACTTTTCCCTAAAGTTCATGAAAATTTTGATGCAACCGTGCAAAAGTTTCCTTTAGAACTTTAAAAATTACGGCTCATACCTTCTTTTTCAAGAGCCGTTTACGCTTGCGCAACCCTGTTTCTGAAGTCCGCTTCTGTTGCGCTTGTCTGCGACTTTAAGTTTTGGTGTAAAAATGACGATTTCTCGCGTGATTTCGTCAATTTTTAGCGATTGGACTTCTTAAATCGCTACACCTTTCGCTAAACTACAGGATTCACTCCCTGTTGGTTTCATTTTCTATTTTTTGCAGCTCCTGGAAATTTGTGTCCTCCATTGGGAGTATTGCTCCGCCCTGGCCCTTGGTCAAGACATTTACTAAAATGCTTTTTGTGCAGCAATAGCCGTCCGCATTAGAGCGTTCGACTGTATCCTAGTGGGTAAGCATATATGCTCTAGTGAGGGAGTCCTGGGTTCAAACCCCACTACCCCCAAATTTTTACCAAACGTTTTCGTCGCACGCTGGCGACTTTTGAGGAATGCCCCATCAAAGGGACATCATTCACGGTACGTTGCACTGTTTTTCGAGGGTACCTACAGTGTGATAAGCTTCTATGAACTGATGAGAGTGTTTTTGGTAGTTTTAATGCATTTTCTGAGGTAATTTTGGGAATATTTGAGCCTTTTTCCTTGGTCCTACTAGCTTGATCAACTAGTACTCCAGGGGGGAGTAAGAAAAAGTCACTGCCATCTTTTTCTTGGAGGGCTTGATCCAGGCCAAGCCCCCCTTAAAACCCTTTTGTTGATGCTAAGACTAACTTCAGTATTTTTATCACTCTTTTGAAGCTTTTAGTACACTTTCTCAAACTAACTAGGGTTGAAACCCCAGCCCCCCCATAAAGTTCACCCCTACCACTCAACTGAGCGGAGTTATCTTCCTTCATGGAGGATATACCGAAATAAAATAGGCATTTCATGCTTTAGGCCTTGGAGCTTAAGCCTAGTGGTCTCCCACCCCAAGACCCCTATACTCAATTGTTTCTACCACTTATTGTGGTTCTACTTTTCAACTGTTTCTAAATTGAGTTGCTTGGCCAAATCATAATCTGTGTCTGGCCTAACTCCTTTGCCCCATATTCCTAACCAACACCATTTCATCCAAAAGAGTGCACATGAAGGGCTTGATGCTAACTTGGAGGCTAGAGTCAGGCCAGTTTTCAGATAAAATCTTTTGTACTATCCTTTTGTGATTGAATCTTTGTATCTATACCTGCTATGTCTATCTGCAGCCCTTCTGTGTTACACTGGATTTCAAACTATTCATTGATTCGATCTACATCCTGTTCTTGCTCTACTTGCTCCTTTAGTTTTGGGAGTTCACCAGCAAAAACCTGCAGAATTTCATCAAAAACTATAGGGCACTAATCAAGGACATCTTTCTGTAGTTGTTTGTGGAAACGCAGTAGTAGATGGGTCCACACCATAGGCAGGGTAGGTAGGCATATCAGTAATGCTTGTGCCGTCAGCCATAGGCGGGGTGGTTATGGGTGTGGATGTTGCAGCGGCTGGGTCTAGAGTTGGGAGTGTGGTGGTCGTAAGAGAGGGTGATGTGTGGAGGCCAGAGGCGCTTGGTGCGCCCTCGAAGGTCGACTCACTCGTCGGGTCGTGCTCATGGTCTACTCCTTCGTCTGCCATGCTTTCTCCTGCATCCTTCTCTCTTTCTCTTCACAGGGTTGGTGTCCACCTCCTCGACTGAGAGGGCCCGGAAGGCGGACTGAAGTCCCTCCAGCGAGTCATCGACCACGTCCACTGGCCCATGTAAGGGCACCGAAGGTACAGCGCTAGGTCCAGGTCCAGGTGCACCAGGTGCTGGCATTGTTGGTGCCTCAGGCTCGCCCTTCTTGCTTATGACAGTACTCGGCGCACTGGATGTACGGCACGGGGTTGCTGCCGGTACGCAGAGACTGTCTGCTTCTTGCTACCAGAAAGTTTTATAGTGTTTTCAGCACTGTGTTTTTGTTGTGCCTCTCCTGCTGCTTGCTGCTGGTGTAGGGTTCCTGCTGCTTGTTTTTGATGAGGAAAATGTTTTATTGTTGAAATACAACCAATCCAGGATAACCCAAGCCAGAGATAAGCAAGTAGAAGATAAACAGGATCAAAGCATGAAGGGCTGCAGTCACAAAGAGTTAGATAAAGACAACTATCAACAATAGACCACAGCAATTAACATACATTGCGACCCAGGATGAAATATTTTACATGTTCGAGAAAAACTGTTTGAAAAACTGCCCCATGGGCTCTCACTCTTCCATAGTGCCATCTTGAGATGTGCACTCTTTGTTTTTGGGTCCCATAGGTGCTGAGGTGGCATGGCTTGTGGCGCTGAGGTCACTGCCATGTCACATGGGATATTCCTACTTAGCTAGGCTGACTGGGTATTGAGCCCAGGAGCTCTCAAAAAGAGGTGCCCCAGCCCCCTAGGGTGCATACCACTAGGATAGCTAAGAATTCATGAGAAAACATCGATCAATTCATAGGCTCTGCCTTCAGTATATCAGTGCCTCAGTCAACTCAGGAAAAGATGTTTTAGTGCATATAACTTGGGGATTAAGGGGTCCACACCACATCCTGATTTGGTGTTTGGTTCCATAGGTCAAAATGTGTTATGACCCATTTTGGTTAGGCCAATACTAAGATAAAAATGCAAGAGTGCTTAAAGCACCTCTAATACAACTAAAGTATACCCTAAAGCATTGGAAAAGCACTTTTTCTTACTGCAGACACGACACCACGTCCGGAATGATGCAAAAGCGGCCCCGGTAGTCGTCGTCCGCGATCGAAATACATGGCACCGATACGGGCGTCGCACTAGTATCATCAGTCTCGACCGATGCAGTGGCATCGTTCTTTGATGATGACACCCGGTGGCCTGTACGAAACTATACGTCAAAGTTGTACCTCTTGAGCTCCTTTTGTCGATGTCGACCTGTTTCGTTTTTTCTCGGCCTACAAATTTGGGAAAGGCGATGCCGTAGCACTAAAAAAGGCCGTGGTAGGTGGCCAAGTACCCTACCCTGAGAGCTCGACATGACATTTTGTCGCATCCTTGAGCCGACCGGAGACCTTGCATGCAGTATGTACAGTCCATGACTTGCTTGTTGAAGAAAAGGGTAAATTTGTAGATGCCGACGGAGGCATCTGGTTTGCCAGACATCGCACCCAACCAGCCATGGACAAAATAGGTACAAGATTCAGAAACCAAATTTAAAAATTGTTCATTCAAGCAAATAAATGAATATGTGACACAAAAATTGCGAGAAAATTGCCCATTCACCGTCAACAATCGCATATAAGTTACTTACAAACAAATATGAGGAATGGCGATCGGTAGAGCCCTACCCGCCCAGCTATCCTGCTTAGACTGTGTCAATAACAAAACATGCAATGTACAGCCAGAGGGCACGCCAAATGACACGCCACATGATAACTTAAATCTCCAAACACATAACGCCCCCTCGCCCCCCGGCAAATGCCCACTCAGGTTTCGAGATAATGTGGTAGATGTTGCATGAGTACGGCTCCGGTTGCGCCTGATGCACGTCATCACTACCAATCCTACTTTGAACCATTAGCGGGACGCTTCTTGAACATGAGCACAATGGACTCCCCTGAAGAGCAATCCTCCCAATCTACGCCTGCCTCTTATTGGTCACCACAGGACAAGCATCATTATGACTCACCAATGGATCAAGAAAGCACCTTCGCCGCAAAGTCAGAAACTCATTCAGATTCTATGCCAAAACTTTAGTGTTCAAGTTTCAGCAATGTGGACAATGAATCAAGCCTTCCGGATCCGGAACAATTTCTCACGAACGACCTCAAGCTCAAAAATAGACTGTATTCTTGAACATATGCCGAAAAATGGTAGTGCAAATGTGTTTTGGTGCTCTTGCTTTGTTGCATATGCATGCTGTTTGCAATTCTCCATCCATTGGTGGTTAGATGACCCCTTCATGAGCTGGTAAGCCCAAGATATAGCGAAAACGAGGTTTCAGAACCCTACTTTACCAGAATGCTATGCAAGCTAGGGGGGTGCAAAAAGGGTGGGTGTATCCAGAGCCTCCACCAGGGTGGCGCGAAGAAAAGGGGGAGTTGGAACGACTATTTACATCTAATGGAAACTTTTGGGACCCTTGGGGGGGGGGCCGAGTCCGATATCTTAAAACCACCCACCCCCTTGAGCCTACTAGATGTACCGAATGGACTACATTAAAGAACGATTCATTTTTTATCGAATCCTGATGTCTACAGTGCATGTCGTGCTGCAAAACCTGAGATACAGGCCTCACAAGCATATTTGACCCATCTGTCGGGGGCCTGTCAAGTATTACGTTGAAAGTGCCGCAGGTGCATGCACAAGCTGACCACACACTCGTGTACAGTGGCGCCGTGGCGCCCAGTGCTCCAGCTGTGGGGCCCTGAATGGTGCAACATACATAGATGGAATACACATACCGTGATCCACATGATGCGTGATACACACGCACATGCACATGCACGAGATACAATGCAATATGGAGACGAAAGCACACGATACATTCTTGAACTTCAGCTTGATTTGTATGTCACTTTGATAAGCCTCCGTGTTGCCTCGCTTTGCCGTGCCAACCTTTCTTGCAAAAGAGCGAGATTGTGATTGTTATCAGTTTGCCACCGCCGTATGGTTTGTGCAATGTTGCACGCGGAACTGTAAAGGGGAATGCCGGAGAATATGCTTGTTTTGTCCATCTATGCCACTTTTGTGGGCAGCCTCTGATGCATCACTGAAGAGAGTTGTTGCGCCGCCGTGCATCGCTTATTACATTAATCAAAAGTGGTGCTTGACTGCTTTGTTTGTGCCACTCCAAGTCCTTGTGGTTGTTGTTGCATGTTTGAGCTGGGTGATCCTTTGAATCCAATATGTGCTTCACACTTGCATGCTCAACTCCTTGCGTAGGATGTATTTCTTCACTTGGAGCTTCAATTTGAGGGTTACTGTGGCCAATGGACCCTTTTAAGTTTCTTCCACCTAGCATATAGTGGCCCTCGATCAAAGCATTGGCGAGTAGTTTACTTACTCCCCAAAAAGGTTGCAAAAGGGAAAGGCTCCGTTAATGTGTGGATATCCTAGGAAAATAATCGTCCCAACATCCATCTTTGGGGCGTTCTTGTGTCGATGTTCGATGTTCGCCGCAATGCCTGTGCGGAAAAAGTTTCATTGGTCGCAAAGCTGCTTCGGCATGAGGTTCCGGTCGTCGAATGGCTGCCATTGAATTGGTTGCATTGAACTCTGGCCACCCACTTCCGTTCCTTTCAGTAGAAACTTTGTGTTCATTCATAATGGATGATGGCCCTTTCTCCCTCCCTCCCGACCAAAGTTACGCCCAACAATGGGGCCAAATGGACATGAATTCCGAAATTCGGTTCACCCAAGGCATGGCGGACCTTGCACAACTCAACTCGAATGTCCAAGTATGTTCCATATCTCTTTACGCAACCGCATGCACAAAGTTGGTGATGCGTTCACGTGTAGGTCAATTCTTCGCTTTTCTTCGTCCATGCCTTGCCGCATTCTGCTTCTCTCGTGCTTGGCATCGCTCAAGACTCTTGCCAAGATTTCCTCGCACGCCGTTGGGCGGTGCTTCTTGTAAAATGGTGGGTCAATACTTGTCTCACATAACAACTGGTTTTGTCGAGTTCGGTGTACCATCCTAGGGCCCATAGCAAATCACTCGCAGAGAATCAAACCACCCTATTCCTAGTTAGTGGAAGGACAATTGACGCGAAGAAACGAAGAGAAAGACGCTTTCCTACATACGAGTGAGATGGATCGATGAGGCCTTTCGTTTTAAGGTCCGCAACGGGAGGGGAGAAGGGGGGGGGGAGGTGGCGAGGCTTAAACACTACACATGTACATCAAGGGTCAACGAAATTGGGCCGGCGACATGAGCAAATCATTTTTGAGCGTGGTGCATGTGCAAATCCCCTTCGTTCAAACGTTGCTGCAACGCTTTTCACCTCTTCTGGAAGTGTGGTTCGTTTTATCACGTGATTTGACTCGCCTCTTCCATAGTGATTCCTTTCAACGCAATCATCCTTGTGCGTGGTCAATATATAGCAAAGTTACCCAATCTCGTCGTAGTCAAACTTATTCGACTCGGCGCACCGTGATTCAACAATCCGATCTTGATATCTTGATTGCTCGTTTGCCTTTTCCACGACAAGGCATGTATTGTACGAATTTTAACGGTCAATATTGGATTTTACAACAGGCGTTGTGTTGCCCGGTGTTTCTCACCAATTGCACCACTCCTAGGCGGGCATGCCAGAGTTGGAGGCCCAACGAGCTGCCGCCAAAGCTCAATTTGAGCGCGAGATGGCCATGTCATCACCACCCGAAGGCTACGTCGGTCCGCATTTGACGTTTCCGATTACCCCGGAATCCGTGGAGCAATTAGGTATGTGGCGGCGACTCGATGTCTTGGTTCAAAGCAGTTGCGGTAGTTTGGCGTGAAAAATTGCGAAAGGCAAAAGAAGGTGTTGAGTGGGGCAATGGCTCGACTACTGAAAATTGGGAATCTCTTACTCAAAGCTCCTACTTCTCCATGGTTCACCATCGATGTCCCACATGCCGAACACCGTTGTGCAGCGTGATTTTGTCAAACCATGTTGGACCACGGAAAGGGTTGGGAGCGAGAATTTTTTGCTTTTCCCTTGCGAACACCGCCACCGGTCAAGCACACACGAATGCTTAATGCCGTTATGGGCGCTCGTGCTTGCGGCACCGGCTGAGGCAATCCGAGGACATCTTGTCTCAAGGGAACCAAGGAGGAAGATTGCCCTGCTTGAGTGACGTCCCTCGACACTTGGACATGGGGCGAGCTGCTTTGCATCAAGTCGGCCCGAAAGATTTTGCTGTGCCTCGCAAAATCCGTTTTGTGAGCCCATCATTGTCGTCAGTCACCCCTTTGTAGCTCGGGACCAAGGAGGGTTCTATTGAATGGGCGGGAATCGTTGTGGTGTGTTCTCATCATCGTTAAGGTGTCGACACAAGCACACAGACCTTAGACTAAATGCAAGGTGTTTTGATTTTGCAACGTGCCATCTTCGAACGTTTGTGCCCCGATTTTTTTCTCAGTGTGTTTCTTTGCCGGCAACACGGGACATCCACTTCATGTGAGCTACCAAGTCAAAATCTTGCTGGCGATACGGGCGATGGTTGCCAATATGCCAAGAGTGGTAAAGTTGCAGTCCCGCGCAGGTCTTGTTGGCTTCTCAACGCAGTGACCGTTGGCGCCATGGCACTAGTCATGAGCCCTCAAACGCCCCCATTTCTCCGCTTGTGCTATCTCGCTCCCCTATTCCGAGATCCAGAAGATGTCCATCCTAGAGATACTTGAAACACAAAGTGGGGCATGTTGCTCTACAATGGTGCTGTGTGGGCTACTATGTGGCCTCGGGCTTATGGAGTCTTGAGGAGGGTATTAATTTTTCCTATGGCGAGTGGTCAACCGCTTTTTACCCCCTTTTGTGTCAAAGTGCTTAGAACTTAATTAGGAATTCAAATCGCCAAACATCGAAAAACATGAACCCAAATGACATGAGCCCCCCCCCCCCACCCCTCACGCCGTGGGGGTTGGGGTCCAAAACTGCACTGAAACGCCTCCCACGGTTGCGGAGGCATGGCGGGGGCGGTCTGCGGTTTTTTGTTCCGATGATGTGGGTACCTAATATGGCGCGTAAGGCGCAACATTACCGCACCTCAGTGGCAGGGGCTACCCAGAACTTTTCGCAGATGGGGGGCCTACTGCAGTGTAAGGGGCAAACTGTGTCCCTCAAGGAACCAAAACTGCGTGAGATGGCCCGGCGTTGGGACATACCATGTCCTCCTCGGTGGACGCCCATGCCCCTGGGTCCCCGCTCAGAAATTCTGTGTCAATATCCTCAATCTTCAAGCTTGACGCCCTGCAGCCGATGACCCCCGCCACTGTGGCGGGGGCCTAGCACAGCCCTACGTTCAGGCCGACTCGCGCTGCGCGTTTCGCACCGGCCCTCACTTGATCTGTGCAAGATGGTTCTTTTTTCATTTCCCTTTGTTTTTTGGGGTGTGTATCATCGTTTGGCCTCATGTGTCATTTGCTAAGTCAAGATTCTTTCGGGGATGCACACTGTGTATGCATACATGCTGCCACCCAGAGGTCGCTTAGCAGCAGAAACTAACGTTCATACGAGGAGACACGCATTGGTGATGGGTGTGCAATGCATAGTGGTATTTTGCAACACGTCTTCGGAAACCAGAGGTTGTGCATTTTTTCTTTGCTTTGCCCGAGTCTTGTGGGAACGGCGAGAAGGAGTGCTTGCACCTGACGACGAAGCTGTGAAAATGCACATCGTGCCATAGATTAAATTCCTCGTTACCTCGACATTGCCGCAGATTTCCTGCACACCTGATCCTCCAGAAACTTTGCAATTGACCGCAGGTTGTGCAGCCGAATGCTCTGCTGAAGTGAGGTGCCGCATTTTCCTGCTAGCTCTAGTTGCAAATTTGCAGCTCACATGATGGCCCTCAGGTCCATGAGCATGCCCTCCCGGTTGCTCCCGGTTGCCCAGGTGAACATCAGAGGACTGTTGTCGTTGGGGATATCCACGGGCAGTTGGCAGACCTTTTGACGATTTTTGTAGAAAACGGATTTCCGCACCCACAAGGTATGCTGCGCCAAACATGCATGGCAGCAAGGGGGAGCTGAGGAAAGAATCCCAATCAGGCCGAGAACCGCCGCGAACGACTGTTATTCATGCTGCTCCATCAAAAGAATAATCGCAGGGATAGCGCCACATTGTCCAAAGTGATCCCTGTGCTGCACGAGTGCCCCTTGCTTTCTCAGGTCCCCAGTATCTGTTCAATGGAGATTTCATCGACCGCGGCTCGCACAGCGTTGAGGTGATGACCATCCTATTGGTGTACAAGTTGTTGTACCCAGGCTCGGTGCACTTCAATCGTGGCAACCACGAGAACCCAGATATGAATGTCCATTATGGGTTTTCCGATGAGGTGCGTCGCATTGCCAGTATCGGCGCTCACTCTCGTTATCCCATGGTATCCCGTTGTCCAAACTCCGGTCCATGGGTGCGCCGCGTGCGCGTCCTCCCTAGTGCCCAAACTCCGCGTCACCGGCGCGCCAGGCGCGCGTCCCCCCCCCGTTTCCTGGAATGGGCGCACCGTGTGCAGGAGAATCGCAAGAAAAAAATACTCCTGCAGGGGAAAAAATGAAATGAGGGGCAAAAAAATCCAGGAAAAACATGCAATTGCCTCAAATGAATTTCCTGTTGAGGACTGTTCTCCTTCGTACCCTGACAGGTGTTTGTCTTGCTCTCGAGCCATCGGCCACGTGGTCCTCCCACTCCTGTCTCATTGAATGACGGGCCCTCGAACAGTCACCCGTTTCCTCCGGGATTCGTCCAGTCCGTTCCTTTCATGTGCACATCTGTTTTCGTGCTTGGTCCCGGGTACCGTCCTGCCCGTTGGCCAGGGCAACAAGGGGGCGGTGCGCGCGCAGTGCTCATGGACCGGCTTTTGGGCAGGGGGTGGGGTTTGCCACAAAGGCTGAGTGAGTGTGCCAGTTGGTATTTACGGGTGTACGTACGTGTTTGCCTTTTGAGGAGGGAAGCCTCCAGTTGTGGATAGGTGGGTTGGTTCCCACCCGTTGGGTTGGGTGTGAAGAGTGCAGATTAAAAAAAACTGCGAGAGCTGGGCAGCTTGAAGGGCTACCTAACAGCCGAGGGAAAATTGTTTTTACTGCGTGAGAGTGGGACAGCTCACAAGTGCTGTTTCTGCGCTTTGGCATCCCTCCCATGCCGGCGCCGGCGTGAAGTCTTTCCCCGGACAGTGAAGTTTGAAGGGTGCTCACCACCACTGGTGAGCACCCTCCAAACGGGAGTGTGCAATCCAAATGGGACATGCAACATAGGTCCTGGGTCACTCAGTAGTGCCCGGCATGTTGAGGCATTTTGCCAATTGTTTCAGGATTCACCGTCCGAGCAGGGTGCAATTGGTATTACCAAGGCCCTGCTGCGGGGCCTAGGCAGAGCGCCGCCGCGGGTGTGTTTCAAGGCCCTGCGGTGGGGCCTAGGCAGTTGTTTGCAATGGGTGTTTGTCTCACCAAGGCCCTGCGGTGGAGCCCAGGTCGTGTGTGTGTGTGTACGGGGGGGCTGCTGCCACTACGCCTGAGCATGCTTTTAGCAGGGACGTCTGATCTGAAGAATTCGTGTTGTGACCACGGATACAATTTATATCCGTGAAAGGGGAGTGGCGAGGAAACGACATCCGTGCGGGAGAATCGCGAAAAAACGATATGCATGCGGGAGAATCGCAAGGAATAGATGTCCGTGCGGGAGAATCGCCGTTCTCCTGCAAAGAACGAAAACGTGAGGCTTGTCGTCCCTCTTCAGATCAATCGTAAGTACAATGGTTTGCAGCTTCTCGATCTATACACCGACGTGTTCATCAACCTCCCGGTGGCCACGATCATCGATGACGCCATGATCGTTCTGCACGGGGGCCTGTTCAAGGCCGACGGTATCACCATCGACCACATGCAACAGATCCCCAGGTGCTTGAATGTCAGGCGCTTTGACCCCGCCACCTGCAGAGCGCACACTGTTGAGCAAGGCCACCGGCTGCAATTTCCACATCAGATCCTTTTCTGGAACGCTTGATCGGCAGGGGGCGGTCGAGCTGTGCCCAGGAGCTGGGGCACTGCGCATCGGTCCGGTGAGCCAGAAATTTTTCAGAGGATAGGATTTTTCGTTGGAAGAAGAATTTTACCGATTTTCTGCCCAACCCAGCAGCGATTTGCGAGCGGGCGACTGGCCGGGCAGAAATCGGTCGTTCAATCGATTCCTTCGGCCATTCCACCGTTCTGCGGTGAACGCAGCCAGCACAGCAATGATTCCAAGCATTTTCATCATTTTACACATCGACTGTCAGGGGTTGTGGACGTGTAAGCCACCCCGAGGCGTGAGGGGTCTGGGCATGGCGGTCGGCCCATGCCCCCCCTCCAGCGCAGTGCTGAGGGTTTGGTCCGCGCTGGACGGCCTAGGGCCGGCGCAGCGGGATTCGTGGCAATACCCGGACAGGGACGTCCTCCAGGCGGCCCACGCACTGGATCGCCGAGTGGGCACGGAGCGCGCCGACGCCGTGCAGGTGTGGTGGCAGGTACAGCATGACAATGCCCCCGCGGCCCTGTCGAAGCTCAAGGGCCTGGCGATGACGGCACAAGAGGCCACTGCTTCTCATTTGTTTTGCGACAACATGAGAAACGAATGCCTCGTGCCGTCGACTGGGTACGGTGCGCAGTGCGCGCGGTGGGACTGCCGATGGGAAGAAGATGTGAATTTGGGACACCTGAAGATTGGAGGCAGTAGATGAGTCTAAGGAGTGCTAAGTCTCCGGATTCCAGACGCTCTCAGGAAGTGCCGATTTCCCCCATTTTCCTGACCGCGGACTCCGGAGACCAAATTTTTATGGAGGGGAGGGTAGTGAGCTGTCGGAAAACTGGGGAAAATGGGAGTCAGAAAAAATGGGAAAATGTCCCAAAATATGTCCCACATTTCTCCCATTCCCCCCATTTTTCTGTCAGGTTGAAATATTTTCATACATTTTCCATGATGGATTTGTGACAATTCCCCATTTCGCCCCATTCCCCCAGTTTTCCCCAACTTTGCCCTCATTTTCCTGTGTTTTGCCCCATTCCCCCCCCATTTTTGCCCCATGTTGCCATTTGGGAGCTTGTATGTCTCTCTCTTTCCTGCACTGCCGAGATGTTGATAAAGCCTCATGCATCCCTGTGTTGCACCGTCCTCCATCGCTCCCCTGTGCACAGAGCCATTTGCTCCATGGCCTCCAAGGATCCCGCGCACATTCTGCTTTGGGATATTCTCTGGAACGACCCCCAGACGGAGCTCGGCAAGAACCAAGGCATGCGGGGGGCCGCGAGCATGTTCTTTGGGCCCGACGTGACGGAGGACTTCCTGCGCCGCAATAATCTCCAGCTCCTCGTGCGTTCGCACCAGGTGGGGCTTTGCGGAGGGATGAGGGTCAGGCTGACAAGGACGTTGCGCTGTGGTGTTTCCATTTTGACCGGGGATTGATTTGGGTGCAATCGGCTTGGAAAAAACGCGGCAAAAGGTGGTTTCTTGACAACACGTCAAACTTGTTTGCCCCCCGCGCTATTCCCATATGGTGCCAAGATGGCCCAGTGGCCAGACCTGACTTTGGCGCCGCGCGCGCGTAAAGATGCTTCCGCAGTTAGCGGCCCATTCCGCAGGTCTCTGTGGGTTGATGGCCTTCAGGACAATGGCTGGACCCTCGCCAGGATCCGCGAGGGTCCGAGGCTCCGGAGGTCCGGAGGCTTCATCAGCGAAGAGGGTCCTCCCACCATCCCGGATGCATCCCAAGCCGTCATGGCTCGTGCCGCTGCAACTCTGGAGCGTCACAGTGGCACTCAAGTCTGGAATCTGCGTCTGCAGGTGCCCTCCGACAACCAAGGAATGGAGATCTTGCACGAAGGACTGCTGGTCACTCTATTCAGTGCCAGTAACTATGCAGGACACCAGGGCAACCAGGTGTGTTCATTGGGAGGAGCTGCATGGGTGTGTGACAGTCCCGTGGTCTCAGTTGTGCTCGTTTGTCGTGAGCGGCGTGCGGCCCGTCAGAAGCTGAATGGGGCTTGTTTCCTGAGGGATCGACCAATCCACTCACTGGCGAGCCAGCCACTGGCGGTTGCCGCGAGGGGAAAATGTTTCATGGCCCCTACAGGAGTCAACATACCTGCCTTCAAATGCAAAATTGTGTGAAGGGCAATACTGTGTGCAGTGTCCGATGCACTCATTGGCACTGCCACATCATATGTCCCTAACCAATTACCAATGCCACAAATGACCAATAACTTGCCCACTCCATGCCCCATACCACCCCGCACTACTGTGGCTATTGATGTGTTGTGTTTCCTGGACTGTTCGGGGGCTCCTCCAGGCAGGGCCAGGCATTGAATCGGTGGTGCAGTAGGGCTAGAGCTCGACCCAGGTGACAAGTGATGTGTCAACAAAGCGATTGCAAGGGACCGAGTGAAAGCCATCCTCGAGACGATGGTACATGTCGTACACTCCTGAAGGTGCCCGCATTCCCCTCTTGCCCCCCCCCCCCCCACCGCCCCCCCCCCCCCCCGGGCACATGTGCGGGTGGTCTTCCCAAACTGCATTTGCGGCTTTGCACACACATTTGTCAGGCCACGTGGACATTGTTTCTGGTCTTCTGGGGACCGGAGAGGGAGGTCCGAGGGCCGCGCACCGCGGATGCGGTGGTTGCGTGTGCGTGTGGAGGCACTTGCCTTTCCCTCGCCCTTGGGGATGGCACCTGATCACACGGTGCCGGGAATGAATTGTGGCTGCGGGACACTCGGAGTGCCTCCGAGCGGATCGATTCCAGGCAGGCGCCTGGTGGACGGCTCTGTCAAATACGGTCAGGTCGCCGGAGGCCCAGCGCCGTTTGTCTTTCTGCCTGCCTCATGGGGTTTACCCTGACCTGAGGACTGCATTTGCAGGATCACATGGTGTCACACGTGATCCTCAGTGTAGCCAGCTTTTGCGCGCCTCTCTAGGCCACATGACGCATGGGAATTCCGTATCTGGGGACTGAGACATGGCGGGGCTGGGGTCGAAGAGCCTTTGCCCCGTCTGTGCTGCAGTTGTCGGTGCGCTCCTGGTGCCCCTCCTTTGCGCTTGTCCGCGCATTTCTATCCTTTCTGCCTTCACAGGGGGCCGTGATGCACGTCGAGGGTCCCATGCAGTTCCGCTTCCATCAGTATTGGGCGCCTCCCCTCATGGCTGTGGCAGGAGTACTGGCACGGGCTGTGCTGGCGCAGTTGCAGGAGCAACACCGGGAGCCAGACGAAAAGTTGGAGCGAATGCTTACGCAAGGTTGGACGCTCGTTCACCACCCCGTCTTTTCTTCGTGATTTTCTTTGGCGCAAAAACTGCTGTCTGTTGCTGTGCAACCGCTTTCCGTTACCCTTCAGCCGCCGTCGGCCACAGCCCAATCGCCGTCCGTCGGTTACCGCCCGAATATGACTGAGTTTATGGTCACCCAGTTTCCATTTTTTTGAATTCGGGGGCGCCCTGGTCCCCCAGATTAACAGTCCTAACAGGTCTGCAAGGATTCTAAATGGTAAATTGTCCGGCGCCTAACAGTCTCAAGAGGGTTCTGCCACCAAAAATAGGAACCAGAAAGGGTCGGGAACGTTCCACGACAATTAACAAGGTTCTCAAAGGGAGGGGGAAGAATTGTTTTCACTGCGCTCTGATGTTCTGGTCACGTTATCTGTGCGTGTGCGTGCGTGCGTATGCGCCTGCGCGCGCATGCGGCTTTGTGGTGTGCGTGTGGTGCCCGTTCGAATATTGATGGTGTTTGCTGTTTCTATTTTAGCGCGGCCGTCTCTCTCTCTCTCTCTCTCTCTCTCTCTCTCTCTCTCTCGCCTCCGCTCTCTCGCTCTCTGGAGCACATGGCAATCAACGCTTTTGGGGTTCCAGCGATAGTGCAATATGCCCAGGCGACATTGCGACATTGCGTATATGCGGGTGGACGTGTGGCCTCCTCGTGTAACGCGGGTTGCTGCATGGGGCCGGATTTGGTGCCCAAAAGACGGTTTGTGTACCTGAAGTCGGCCTCGATTTCGGGACCCTTCAATTTTGATTGTACATTTCCCCTGAGATGTGAAGGTGCAGACTGACGGTGATAATGACTTCGTTGTGTCTCCCTCAACCCCTACGAGCCCCCGCACCAAGCCCCGGTGCCCCCACCCCACCCCCGGATAACCGGGACGGAGGGGGGTCGCAGCAGAGAACACACACACACACGCACACACACACGCACACACACACACACACGCACACACACACACACGCAGACACACACACACACACACGCACACACACACACACACGCACACATACACACACATACACACACACACACACTCACGCACGCACACTCACACACGCACGCACGCACGCACGCACGCGCCCGCGCCCGCGCACGCGCACACACACACACCACCCACTGACTCAGATCCGAAAATTTTGCAACCAGCAAACACCGTCACGGAACATGAACCACGAATGATCCATGTGTTCCAAGACACATGGTCTCAAAAAATTATTTGTCATCCGCGCCAACGGCCTCGAGTTGCCTAGTTTTGGTCGGGGCGGTGGGGGGCTCGCGTACAAGGACCAGGCCCGGCCGCCCCTCCGTGATGTAGGCCTGGTTCAGCCAGCTCATAAGACAGGTGACTGTTGTGACTGCAGTGATGCCCTTTACTCGCTGCAGGTTCTGAGCTTATGAAGACCTTTGAAAGCGGATGCAGGCAGAGGACGGGGGAAGACGATGAATCCGTGTCTTCTGATGAGGACGACTTGCCGGAGTGGACGCACGTGACGCCCGGAAGCATTGAAGTCTCCGTCAACGAGGCGCTGGTCGTCGTCGAACACAGAGCCCGGGAAGACACGTTGAAGCAGCTCCGGGACTTGGTCTGCGCACACCATGACGACCTGTGGTGGTTCTGGTCCAACCGAGACCACACCAGTGCCTCGACGGCGCTCAGTGTCGCCGAATTCTGCGAAGGTGCCGCATGCACAGAGCCCCGTGCTGCGCGGTGCAACGATGCGCAACACCCAAAGCCTGCCGCTCTGCCCAAGGCGTATGCGGCAGAATGTGTTTTTATTCGTTGAATATCACCGTCTGATTTGCACCGGGCCAACCGTCGTTTGTTTGCTGTTTGTCGAAGCAACTGATCGTCTGCCTGGCCAACAGAGTGTCAATTTAGCGGGACTCAGTGAAAATTGGCGGCATTTTGTTCCACAGCATTCGGGCTATTGCCTGGCCAACCGACTGTTTACTCTGCCAAACGCCTGTTTGCAACGACTGCTTGGCCGAAGAATTCTGTGCCTCGACCACGATTGGTTGCCCGGCCCGCTGGCTCTTTTTCTGGCGAACTGTGCATTTTCGTTCCAAAACGTTTCCTCCAGTCTTTGGGCAGGTCGGAAATGGGCCAGATAAGTGGGGGTGTTTTGGTGGCCGATACATTTGCCCTCTGGTTCTGGTGACCATTGGGATGCCACCCTGACCTCAGGCTGGCAGTGTGCAGTGTGTGATGCACAGCAGTCCAAATGGATGTGAAGCATTGCATGACGCATTGTGTCGCATTGTGGAGGCGAAGGAGCGTTTACTATCCCTGAACCCGGCCAATGTGTAGCCCCGACCTCCAGTGGTGCTTTAGAACAACAAGTATTTATGGATGGAGGTTCCCCTCGGGATCCAGCGCCAGCCCCCCCCGACCGGGGTCTCCGACAGAAAAATCCTCAGGAGAAAACGCTTTGGGGCTGTTTTTGGTACACAAACCCTTGGGTCTCAGAACCCCCCCCCCCCCACTCCCCCGCTGTGTCTGCCCAACTCTCCCCCCGTGTATTGTAAGGCATGGAAAGCATCCTTCAACTGGGAATCGATCTGAAGCCCTACATCCCAGATCTGGTGACCAGGGACGACAACGGGAATATCAATTGGCAGAAGTTCCTGTCAGAGTACGCGATCACAGTAGATGAAGATTACGGGGGCTGGCAAGAAGCCCTGAGGAAGCAGATCCACGACAGGTTTGGCATCGCTCTAGACCCTCACACCAGGCCCTCGCATCAGGCCCTTACGCGCAATGTCCGGGCCTGAGTACCTGCCGTCCAGAGGCCCCCATATCATTCTACGTCCTCGCCATCCTCAGTACCGGCCATCCCAACCTCCAGACATTCTCAGTGCCAACAACTGGACAGCTATTCAACGCGTGCCTGTACAGTGAGAAGACGCACAGCGAGCGCCCAAAGTGAGAGCCTGCAGCTAATGCCTTTCAGCAAAGGCCCTACAGCAAAGGCCCTCACCCGACCCTTCTCCCTCCTTCATTGAGGATTAAGAAGGGTTGCTGGGGGTCGCTGAGGGCTACCAAGGATTGGAGCGCTGTAGGGTAAACAACATTTCTTGGAAGAGCTGGCGGCTGGGTAGTGTTGGCAAAGGGGTGGGAGGGATTGCGAAGGGTCGGGAAGGTGGCCTGCAACACCCACGAACTGCACTCAACCAACCTCAACAATCGTTGTCGACTTTCAGCAGGCAATCCTCAAGGGCTCTTGCCGCCTTTCCACAGTCAATCCTCAGCCACCCTCATCTACAGTCGACAACCCTCATCAACCGTCGACAAACCTCGTCAACCGTCGACAACCCTCATCAACCGTCGACAACCCTGACAATCCTCACCACCATCAGGAGGCGACCTGGCCACTTTGAATGATGCTTAACGGACGTACACGGACCGGGTTGCCATGTGCACAATTTGTGCGCAAACCAGACGATGTTGGCAGGTTGCAAACCATGCACGTATGCGAAAACCAAAAAGCCAAAGTTGCGCAGCGCAGCGCAACACCGAGAAACAAGGGAAGTGGCAGAGACGACAAAGAAACGCGTTTTTTCCCGAAGATGGCGGGAACCATCCCTACAATCCTAATTGCCCGCCAACTTTAGTTCGGAGGAGTTCCGTAGGATTGGACATGGGCTGGGGACACACATGTAGGGTCTCGTTCGGTTGAGAAGGGCTAACGGTTCAGAACGGTTGGTAAGGGTTAGAGGAGGAGCAGAAGGAGCTGCGACCCTCGGTCACTTTCAGTTGGAGACCTGAACTGGGCTTAGCCAGAACAATCACTCGCCAGATCCCCACCTCAATAAGACGAGGTAATTGGCCCTCACGGTACCTGAGGGGCGTAGGTCCAGCATTCTCTTCTTGACAAGTCGTGGCCAGGATAGTCACGTTGCCGTAGCAGCTCCAGCTGGTTCGCGACGAGTGTGTGGATATGTTGGGAACGCAACTTCAGTAGTAGAGGCCACTTCAGTTTTCAAAGGGATGGAACCTGCGATCTGTCTCCACGCGAGGCAGTTAATGTTGCAAAGTGTGGATGGAGCCAAACTGGAATGTGAGATCCAAAAAAAGGAATGATTTGGCGTTGAGGCGTTTCCAGGTGGGGGACAGGACAGGACAGTTTGCGGGCCTTGCCCCGGTGCTATGCACCACTCCAGTCCAGGCCCGTCCGTCAATTAAATCGAATGTGCGGCCCAGCGAGGCTGATGACACGCTCATCGTGTCACATCCTGTTTGCATCATTGCAAACCTTGCACGGGGTTAGTGCGAAAATAATCCCTGAGAAACGAGGCCCTGGTTTGGCCGGATCGGCAAGAGGCAAGAGAATGCTTTGGAAGTTGAGAATCTCCAGTGAGAAGCTGAGGCCATTTGATTAACCAAAAAAACACGAACGAGGCTCGATCACGTCAAAGAGTTCACGTCAATTTTGCTTGTTCGTTCTGTTTCCACCTCATGTCGAAGGATGTTGCCTTTTCTCTGCTGGCCTGCATTGCTGAGCCGACAGGGGGTGTAGAGCGGCAACACCGCGGGGGGCGGGGGGGCAGAGGTTTCCACATTTCGTGGAGCCTCACCGCCTAGCAGCTTGCAGCTTCCCCGCCCCGCAGTGCAATGCCCCAACCCCAGGAGCCACACTGCATCAGGCGATGCCCAATGTCACATAGGCTCGCGTCGTCGGAGATATTCAAGTTGTCTGAATTGCTGAGCGTTTTTGACCAGAATTCGGATGGCGTTCTCGAAGTGCACGAGTTGGAGCAAGGTCTGACACGACTGGGGCTGCAGATGAGTCGTCTTCAGATCCGGGAGCTCTTGGCACCCTTGGCAAAGCACGGGGCTGTGACGGTCGAGGATTTCATCAACAGCCTGCGGCTGGAGCACCGAAGTATGCTCTGCGGCGGCCTACAGTTGCCGATTTGACTGACCGGCACTCTGATTGGTTAGTTTTGGAGGCTGCCAGTGGCAAGAGGGCAAAAACGGGAGGTGGGGGGTACAGTGGTGGCCCCATTTGCAGTGGGATGTGAGACTGCGTTCGTGCAAGGGTGGCAGGGAGGCAGGCAGGCAGGAGGGGGGGGGAGCTGATGCGTTCCGTGGAGCCACCAGTGCGCGCAGGGGATCAGGCACCCAAGGAGCCAACCCTGGGGCCCCTGCGGCACAGCGCCGTTGTTCGTCTGCGCCCACGGGATCCCGCGCCCAGTGGGCCACCGCTGGGGCCCGTGTGGAGCAGGGCACCTGGGCCTCACGCACACGGAAACACAGAGAGGCAGTTTGTGGACGGCCTGAGGACGGAGGTGGGTGGACAGCAAAAACAGTCTAACGACCCCCACAACAACCAACACAACCTCAATCTGCCAACTACTGGGCGCCGCTGACGCGCAAACGGCACACCATGCCACATTCAGCACAGCCCCAGCACATCAACCACTGGGCTCCGCGAACGCGGAAACAACACCAGCAGAAGCACCGGCCGCAGCGGCCGACAGAAAGCAGCGACCCGACGCAACATGCGGTGGGAAGAACGGGTGACTGTCCAGGGCCCCGTAAAGAAACAACAACCAGACGGAATGTCACACAGGGGGGTTGGACCGAGGGAGGGAAGGATTTTAGTTTGGATGCCCGTTGATATTGTCTTCACCTTGCAGCGAGCCTCATTCCTGACTGGTTGAGAGCGGCCATTGGTGGGCATGGGAAGCCGCCCCCCCCCCCCCCCCAAACCTCGTGTGTGCTGTGGGTGTTGGTGCAGCCCGCCTCATGCTCTGTGTCGCCGGGCTCAAGCGTCCGTTTCGCTGTTGCTCGCATTATGTTGCAGTCCGTTGTGTGTTCCATCTGGGCCTCCTCGTGAACGCCAGGGCCGATGCCTCCTTGGGGATGTCCAATCCATCCTTGGTTGGGTCTTGTGCTATTGGGTGGTGGGTTTCGCGCTCGGTGTTAGCTGTGTGGCCTGACATGGGCTGTTCTGTTCTGTGCTGAGGAAGAGCACCACCCGACTTCCAACTGCCGGTGGTACCCATCACCTTCCATCTATTCATCGACCGCCATCTGTTGCCGCCTGGCACATCATTGCCGCCTGGCACATCAGTGAATCATCAATTGATGCCAACCCACGAGGTTGAATGGAGTTCTACCATATCCTGCACTCAGAGCACCCTGAGTACATAGTGTGTCCCTTAGCCCGTCCACACCTCAGCACACCCATACCGCAGCTTTTTGGTCTAAATAGTGTGCGTTGGCGAAAAAAGTTGACGTGGCGTTTGCGATTTGTGTCGGGTGGACTGCCGCCTCGGTGTCTTTTTCGCGCCAAGTGATCTGCCAACCATTTGCTCCATCTCAAGCACCGGGGGAAGCCCTTGCCGGAGCCTAAGCCCTTGCCGGAGCCTAAGGTGGGGCTTAAAGGCGGAGGCAGCCCCCCCCCCCCCCCTTCCGTCTGGTTGCAGTGGCGCTGTTCCCAGCCGACTGTGAGGCATGGAGGGTGGTGGGGTGGAGATACGAGCCAGACTGGACCCTGTCATGGGCTGGTTGGCATGGTGTGCCACCCACCCCTAAATGGTGTCCCTGCTTTTGGGGCAGGGTTTTTTTTTCAAAAAAAAAGCTGGTGTGTCTGGTGGTCAGCAAAATCTGCACAGCTCCAACCGATGGCACTTAAGGGGTAACCGATGGCGGTTGGAGTGCAACCGACGGCGGTTGGAGGGTAACCGACGGCAGTTGGAGGGTAACCGACGGCTGTTAGAGACAAAGTGCTACTAGGCCAAGACCAGGTGTTTTAACTTTAAAAAATATTTGTCCCCTAAAAAACCCCCTGTTTTGGGCTCTACCACTTGAGGGGGAACCTTTCACAATGGGGTAGCATACAATACCCCATACCTCAGCGCACAACAACTCATACCTCAGCACACAACAGCCCATGCCTTGGCTCCTGCATGGTGCTGTTGCAGGTGGGTCTGATGACCATGAGGTTCAGAAGATGCTCAGGGCGTGTGTGTGGACACTGTCACGCAGCGAGTCCCTTATTGAGGCATTCCGTGAAATGGACAAGAACGGCGACGGCCTTCTGCAGTACGAAGAGTTCGAGGAGGCCATTGTGAAAATGGCGGTCAAAGACCCGGACACTTTTGCTGAGTTCCTCAACCAGAACTTGCTCAAGGCATGACTGTGCTGTGACCGCTATGCGGAGTGTGAGCTCGGCCCAATTGGGCCCCGTTGACAAAGTGATTTGACCCCCCCCCCCCCCACACCCACCCTTGTGCCAACCCCCCCCCCACCCACCCACCCATCCTACCCCCCCTCAAACCGTCCCCGGACAGTGGACGGCTGTAAGCGGGGTCAGTAATTGGGGGCTCCGTCCAAACTGTCTGTCTGCCAGGCAGGCATGTCTCACCTGACTTGAATGGTCTTTTGGGGGGAGAGCGGGGGGGGGCTACCCCCCCAAATCCGTCCGCGAGCGGGTGGCGAGTCCGACGTCGGGGAGTCACTGACCAACAACCCCCCCCCCCCCCCCGCCCCGCAGCGCCTCCCAGCCTGGGGTCTTCGTGATGACCGCATACCGGGAACTGATCAGGCCGTCAGGGGAGGACGCCATGGGCAGAAGTTGTATTCTGGATTCCCACCCAGGAAGGTGGATGCCCGCGACAGTGCGGATGCCCGCAGTAGTACGGATGCCTGCTTGTCATAGCAGAAGGTTCAAAGGCGAAAGGCCAATAGGCGCCGCCACAGGCTAACAGAGCCAACGACCAAGGCCTTGTGCCAACCCCCCCCCCCCCCCGCATGCATTGGAATGGAAGGGGCCTCAGAGACGGCCCCAGAAGCGGTTAGATAGGCGGTTGGAGCAGGTTGCCAAGCGGCTGGGGGCGGTTATTGTCGGTTACAAATGCCATTGAAGCTGACACTTGCGGACAGGGAGACAGTGGCTGGGCCATAGGCTGGGCGCCCTGGAGGGGGGGGGTCGCCTGTTCCCAACACGTTTCCATATGGGGGTGCCCTCCTCCTCCCCCCTCCAGTGCATCCCCATGGATGCCATCATCCAACAGCGCCTCCACCTGTTTTTTGAGGGCTGGCCTAATACGCAACCTAATGCAGATTAGCTAACATGTATTCCATCTACTACATGTATTAAATCTTACCTAGGTTTGACCTAAGACGTAATTGATCGTGCATGAAGTCTAACATGCATATTGGACAGGTAAACGGGCCTACGCCACAATTTTTGGGAGGGGGTGCAAATATTACCTGTTCGCGTCTACAACATGTGCATGCTGTTCGGCAGGTGTGCACAGTGTCTTGACTGCGCCCAGGTAAACGAGTATGTGCGCGGTGTCTACAGACCATGTCTACAACCTGTGCACAGTGTCGACGTATTAGCGAATACGCATTGGATCTAGTACGTACAGATCGCGGATTAAGACAGCTCTGTATTTGTTGTGTATGTATGGTTTTGTACCCCCCCCCCCCTCCCTCCAGAGCCAGCCCCCCCTTCTGAGGACCGCCCCGAAGGAGGGCGCACGACTCAACATGAAAGCCTACGAACCCCCTCCGCAAGCGAAACCTTCCAAAAGGGCTGGCCGCTCAGCAGGAACAGCGTTCTGGAGGGTCTGCACATTTGCGTACCCCGTCGCAGAGGGTTTTCAAGGCAATCGACACCGACGGATCAGGGTCCCTGTCCTACATGGAGTTCGTGGACGCGTTCATGATGTCAGAGGAGGTCCGGGAGCACAATGCGCATCGCATCGTGCAGCAGGTGTGCGTGTGCGCGCGTGCGTGGGCCCGAGCCTGGACCGCGGGGTGCGGGGAGGCGGGGGTGTGGGATTGTGGTAGTGCGGGGCTGGGGCTGGGCGCGCGCGCGTCCGTCCGTCCGCGCGTATTGTCTAGGCAACAAAAATTAAACCAAAGCAACCATTTTCGGCCAAGTTGAATGGATTGCACGGATTGCACTTTCACCTGTAAAGTCTCCAACATTGATATTTTCACCAAAAAAATTTGCTCCTTTTGCTATCTGCATGACTACGCAAGCTAGAAAATTTGGAACATCCCCCCTCCCCCCTTTGGCTCTTTTCGGCCATGCCGGTAATGCATGGTGTCTTTACCCGACACTGATTGCTGGCTGATGTCTGACTGACAGCTACTGACTGTGATTGTCTGACTAACTGTAGTCAGACATGATGTTCTGTTTTCTGTTTCAGACACAGTGTGTGTCTTGAGGTTTAACCAGGTTTGGCATAGAGAATAAAGATGCACTTATGCCTGACTGTGGAGTGCATTACCTCTGGTTTGCATTTGTCTGTTTTTTAATTAGGTCACACCCCCCCTTTGGCAACGCACCCCCAATGCCAATGCCCGCCCCCCCTCCGGAAAGAAGAAAAACTACAAAAACAAGTGGCCAAGATGAGCTCTACCACCATCACAAAGACGCAAGAGGTACAAGGCATACCTCCAAACGATGCTTCAAGCAGGTGTGCAGGCCAGAAAATGCCTACACAAAAGTTTCTGTGAACAAATGATGATACTTCGAGTCGTTGCCCCCCCCCGTGCGCGACCCCCCCACCCGGAAAGAAATCATCCCCCGCCCCCCCTATGTCGCCGGACCCCCCCGCTCGGAAGTAAGAATCACGGCCCCGGGGCCATTGCTATTTGGGCGCGCATAGTGGCAGCATTCCACAGCGGTTGGAGGGTATTTCAGGGCACGAGTCCTGTCAAAGGACCACTCGCAGGCACGCCAGCGCATCGCTGCGGCCCCCGATTCGGTCCGCACGATCCCGAGCACGTGCTCGAGCGGCGCCGCGACCAAAGCCGCAGCCTCCGGGCCCTCCTCAAGACCACCCGGTCGAGGTTCGACCTGGGGCTTGACACCGACGGTCCGGGGCACGCGCAGGTGCCAGGAAGAAGCCCTCGACCGACGGGAGTGTCTGGCTTGGCGGCCGGTGAGAAGTGTTCAGAGGGACTGCCCTGTCCCCATTCATTTAATATGTGTGTCAGTACCAGCCCTCCTCTCGCAGGAACGTGGTAGAAGGCAGTCACCGCGCAACTGAGTTGACCGCCAAAGCCACCGGAGGAAATGTTTGCGGGTCCGCAGTGTTTCACTGGGTCCGCAGCCAGGCGCTGATTCCGCCTTCAGGCCACCCCAGGGGGATTGAAGGGGTCCCAGTCAAAGCGTAACGGAAAATCCGGGCGCCCCAGCGCAGGGGGCGGTACCCGAATGCATTGAGCGACGGCAGCTCGACAATGGCCGACGCCCCCCCCCCCCCCCCCAAACTGTTCGGGGGCTCCCAAAAGCGGCATGATGTTCACAAGTACTTCAGCGCATGTTGAATGGATTCGCCCCCCCCCCCCTCGTCCAGGTTTGGCATAGAGAATAAAGATGCACTTATGCCTGACTGTGGAGTGCATTACCTCTGGTTTGCATTTGTCTGTTTTTTTAATTAGGTCACACCCCCCCCCCCCTCGTCCGCGCAATCGAAAATCCGCCGAGCCCTGCCGGTCGACCGCCCACCGACGGATCTCTGTTTATTGGTGTTTATTGAGCGTTTCTTGGGTGTTTACTGGTGGATCGCTCGAGGTTTTGCGGGTTTTGTTGCAAACCGTTCCCACCCAGACCGCGTTCCTGCCGCAGGTGGCACGGACGATGTACACGAGGCTGGTGCCGCTGAAGGAGGTTTTCCACAAACTGGACGTGAACGGGGACGGGATGCTGACGGAGGAGGAGTTCAAGAACGGGATCGCGTACCTGAGGACGCTGTGCCCTGACGCATTGACCGATGCTGACATTGAACTGATGGGTGAGCACGTGTACCGGGACAAGCACGGGGCCATTAGTTGGCATCAGTTCCTCGACGCCTTCTCCCTGGAGCCCTCCGCGAACCTTCCACCGGCGGCAACGGCGGCTTCCTTTGGGTCGCCTCGCAGCGCTTTGAAGGACAGCCGCACATTCAGCGGGGAGGGCATCTTGAAGTCGCCAGACAAGAGCCTCAAAAGCCCCACCAAAGGTGTGCTGGGTGATAGGCAACCGCCAGTAACCGCCTTGGCAACCGTCGTACAATGCGAAGTGGGCCTGTGCATCTGGGTTTCCCCAGGTACCACATGGAAGGCCACAGGAGGGAGACGGCAGGATTGGGCATAGCCGCCCCAAGTAGGTCCACATGTGACCAGTGGGGCAAAAGGCGCCAAAGCAGTTGACCACGGCAAAGTGGAGAAGGGAGTCGTCTGGCCAGGGGAAGGGGGGGGGGGGGCTGGGGGGGCTCAGGTGTTGCAGCCACAAAGGAGCACAGGCTGAGCCCCTATCTGAAAGCCCGAAGCAAGGCCAACCTCAAAGGCTCATGACGTTCGCAAGAAGCAGTCACATTGGCATCAGAGGAGATAGGCTAGATATAAGGGTTGCCCCGACACAGCAGTGATGGAGCAGAAAAGCGAGGGATTAGGAATGTGGATGTACAGCCAGGATGGCACAAGGGGGGCAGAGGGGAATGAGTAGGAGGAGGTGGGTGCAACATGGTTCAGTTTTTGGCTCAAAACTTTGATTTGAGGAGGCCAATGTCAAGGACCAAGTCATTCAATCGGGACCAACACTGCAACAGTCTTTTTGCAATATTTGTAAAACGGGTTTGGGAAGTGCTTGTTGTTGCGTGTTGTTGGCTAGATATTGTGGGAAAGGGGTGTGGTGATTTCTTACCATACCCCTCTCCCCTTAAATCTAGCTAGCAAGCAACAAGCATGTTTGGGTTTGCCAATATCTCGGTCGTCACGCTTCGGGCTCTACTCTACTCTGGCCATCTTTTGCATGGACACATGCTTTCCCAAAATTCAGAATTTGAGCCCCAAGCTCACCGGTGGCAGCCAAAGGCGCATGCGCCAAGTCTGGGGGTGCACTCCCAAATCTGCGCAGTTCTGGGCAAAAAAACAGCCATGTTTTTGCCTAAAACAGCCCAAAGCCTGTTCAAAATGGCCAAAGGAAGGTAATGGATGACATCTGCCACAACCGGCTTGGTTTCCTCATGTCATAGAGCCCTTTGGTGGCTTCTAACTCCATGATGTCCCAGAAACAACCGGAAAGGGGCCCAAAACAGCCCTAAATTTGCGTAGTTTCGGCTGCGCACCCCCCAAACCAAAAACAGGTCCTATCTTGGGCTCCGTGGCTCAAAAACTGATTCTGAGGGCACCTAGTCCACCCGCAATCTCCCACTTTCTGTGGTTCCACCCCTCAGAATCGGCCAAACAGACGCCCAGACCCCTGTACCGGTGCCCACCTGGCATTGGCAAACAGTGAGCTTGAGAGCCAACTAGTTGGTCAAAATGGGTCCATTGGGCCCAGTGGGGGCAAAAAGACGACCTTTTCCAAAAACGATCCAAGACCACTTGGGGTGCAAAACAAGTGATTTGAGCCCGCTAAAAATCCCAAAAAGGTTTGAAAGTGGGCCAATTTGGGACCAACAATGGGTCACAAACACAGTTGTCCAAAAATGATTCTAGACGCCTTGGGATGGTCAAGCAAGTGAAATGAGCCCATTTTTTTTGAGCCCGTTTGGACCCATTTTGGCCCATCAAACCCAAGTCCTAGCCCTTTAAATGCTCCACAAGGCCATTTCTAGCCTGTATGCTTGTGGATCTACTCTACTTCAGCCATCTCTTGCATTGACACATGCATTTGCCAATCCAGAGTTTGAGTCCCGAACGCACAGGTGGTGGCCTACCCTCTAATCTGCACCCCTCTCCCCAACTCTAGATGGCTCCCAGCACGGCCCTAGCGTATAGAACTCGAGGAAATCCCTGGATGCCCGAGCAATGGCCAAACAGGAAAGGAGACGTGCTTGCGTGCTGGTTGTTGTTGTTGTTGTTGTTGTTGCCTGACATGTAGTGATACATACTGCAGCGCTCCCCCAATCGTGCAGATTTCCCCTTCATTTCCCCTCATTCCTCCCGGAGCCCCGACAACCTTTCTTCCCCTTTTGTTTGACCCCCAAATCGTCACTTCTGCGAATTGGTGGGCTCGGTGGCTGCCGGCGCGGAGGTCCGAAAGGCGTTCCGTGTCCACACCCCCAGACTCGAGGAGGCCCCTCCCCTTTCCTCTGCCTCCCACTCCCCCTCGCTTCCCTTACAATATACTTGTCCGCAGGTGTGAAAATCGACGACACCCCGCAGATAGAGCCCCCGCGGGTGCCAAAGCTGGCGCTGCGGTTGGATGAAGCCCGCGGTTCCGTTGACTCCACTGCCTCGAGCGTGAGTTCCACTGGGAGCAGCCCCCCCGACTCCGGCCGCCTCCGCCAGGCCATGTCGCCGTCGGAGCTCCTGGAGCGGAAGAACACGGTGGGCCGCTTCAGCATTGACGTGGGCGGTGGCCTGCAGAAGCGCAACAGCTCGATCTACGACAACGAGTCCCTGGGGCTCTCCCGGCTCGACACAATGCGGAGCTTCCGGCTCGGGTCCAGCATGTCGACAGGGGGCTCGGACGTGTTGTCGAAGATTTCGTCGCTCGACCGCAGCTTTGGCCGCCAGCAGACGGCCTCGCCGCGCCAACACCAGAGCCCCCAGCCTCTGGAGTTGAATATTCCGGACCTTCCAAAGCCGCCAGCAGGGGAGCCGGAGGAGAGTCCTCCGGCGCTGGCACCGGAGCCGGCCGCGCAGGCGCCCGCGGTGCCGGCGTGTGACGACCCGGCGGAGGCGTCCATGTCGAGGTCGGTGGACCCTGTGCACTTGGGGAGTCTCAACCTTGGGTCCTCCGACAGCTTAGAGAATTCGTCCGAGACCGACGTGGGCGGCAGTGAGGGCGCGCCGCCTCCCCAGACGGGAACGCCCGCCGAGGAGCGTCGGGCGTCCGAGGCTGACACACGAATGCGCGCTGCTGTAGGGGCGCCACCCCTCGTGTCGCCCTCCGAAGCCACGCAGGTCCGTGTTGTGCGTGCCCGTGTGAACACCTTGTGCTCCGCCCCCCCCCCCCCTACTCAATGCGACGTGTGTACCACCTCCGACTGAACGGAATGCAATACCACTGCTTGCCTCTACCAGTCCCTCTCCTCCCCCTCCTCTGCCCCTCTTCCAAGTCCTGCTATTCCCTCCGCACCTCTCATTTTTGCTCGTCCCATTCCACGACCTGCTTCCCGCTCAGATGGTGAAATGCCGCGCGCGCCGTGTGGGGCGCTCCTAGGCAGCAGCCTGACTTGCCGAGAAGAAGCTCAGTAAATGAGCCTGAAACAGCCCAGAAAAATGGAGTAACGATGTAAAGTACTGGTTTGGGCAATGCAGAGCCTTGGATTGGAGTATCGCTTCACATTCTAGGAATAGCCCAGAACACCACGCGATTGTTTCACCATCTGATTCCCACTCCTCAGCACACCGCAGCACACGATTGCCAGGAGGGCATCTTTGAGTGCCGATAAACACCTCCATTCGTCCGATGCAACAGTTGCATGCATGGAAATTGGAGGCCAGTTTGTGTTTTGTGTGTTTGTGCATTTGAAAACTGGACATCAACGCTTGTCCTGTTCCCCAGACCCCTGTGACCAATGTTCTGGACGCAGGCTGAGCCCTTTTTTCCGATGCCCAGTCCTCCAAAGGGCCACAGGAAACACAGACATCTGACCAGCTGCCAGTGACCAACCGCCGTCGATTGCACGCGGAATTTAGTGGGCCCACCAACCACCGTCTATGATCACTAACCGCTTCAATGGCCAATTGCTGCTGCATAGCAGCCGCTCAGTCCACATGGCGAGGCGTCTGGGAAGACATTCTCCCGTGCATGCGTATACAATGTGCTGCTGCTCTCATGCCGCCAAATGTCTCCTTGTCAGGCCACCACCACTACTGAGCCGAGCTCGCAAGGGGCCTGGTACACTGTTACCCGGCCCGAGTCTAATGCATCACAGAAGGAGCCCACCCGTGGTCAAAGTTCTGGCAGCTTCCGACAGGTCATCCCCCTGCTGTTGCTGCAGCTGTATGCGCGGACATACTGGGTGCACCGAAAGGGGGACAGTGTTTCTGGGCAGTGCAGGCATGTTGTGCCGAATTTCATTGATTTCCTAGAATTTATGGATAGTCTCCTTTAAGGAGGTTTTATCAGAGACGATCACATACACATTGGCAGCAGAAATTTGGAAGATAGACGCTGCTGCGAATGGAAGGCAGTCAGAGCTCTTGTACTGGCCACATGCATGAAGGACGGGGGACGTAAAAAGCATGCGGGACAACGGCAAGCGATTGAGGGGAAAGTGTCAGCCTTAGAGGCAGTGCAATATGACCCTGCAGACACTACACATTCTACACATACTGGATACAAGCCGAGGGCATGGCTCCCAAAACCAACACACACCCCAGCAACAGCCAGTCGCCATCAAATGAAACTAGCACAGGTGTCTCCCATAGGAGGGGTTTGTATCCATTTTTCAGTCCAGCCTTCGGCATGCCTGTGCTACTTTCGTTTGATGGGGACTGGCTGTTGCTGGGATATGTGCTTGTATGTAGAACGTGTGTCGCATCGTTTCTGATCGTCTACAGGGTCATTTTGCCCTGCCTCTAGGACACTCTCCCAGATTGTTCGGCATTCATGAGGTAGCAATAACTGTAGCAGCAGTGTATTTTATGGCGAGGTCTTAGAAGACATTCTCCCGTGTTTCCGTGTGCGTATACAATGCGCTTTTGCTCTCATGCCGCCAAATGTCTCCTTCTCAGGCCGCCACCACTTCGGAGCCGAGCTCGCAAGGGGCCCCTTTGTACACTGTTACCCGGCCCGAGTCTGATGCATCACAGAAGGAGCCCACCCGTGGTCAAAGTTCTGGCAGCTTCCGACAGGTCATCCCCCTGCTGTTGCTGCAGCGGTTGTCTGCAGGTGATGGACCTTTGGGTGCTTGAATTATCCCTCCGGGGGGGGGGGGGGGGGGTTGGCACAAGGCCTCGGTATCTGATTGTTTGCCTTTGGCGGCGCCTATTGGCCTCTCGCCACTGCTCATTCTGACCCTCTGTGGGCCCGAACGTGCCTTGGTTGTGTGTGTGTGTGGGGGGGGGGGGAGCTGGGCCTGGTCCGTGCAATCACCTCATTCCTTCACCCTGCTACATCCCACAGATAGGGATGTAGTGGCGAAGCAGTGGGTCTATGTGAAGAGGGCGCTGAAAGCGATGGTAATTACCCTGCAAAGTGTTGTTAGATCATGGGCAGTTGCAAGCGCCATTTCCCCCCATTTTTTGTGGGGTATTTGCGTAGCATACTCCAAGGTATGGAATTGAATGTTTAAGCCTCCATAAACGCATCCTTCCCATACCCAAAACTGTCGCCCAAGGATGTTTTGACCCCCTCAAGCCCCTTGCATGGTCCCCCTGCATGGTCGTGCCATGACGCTTCCCCGCTGTTTTGGACGCAGTTGCCGACTGTCAATTCGAGTGACTATGTCCAGTTGCAGACGCAGACTCCAAGTGACTATGAAACGATTGTGCGGCGCAACACCGCCCCCATGCAGACACTGCAGCAGGTGCCGCATTTGCCTAGCCCCCGGAGCCTGGTCCATGGCCATCACGCTGGTGACCCACAATACAGCAGCTCTCAGCTACAGCAGCAATATGGTGAATATGGCGGCCAGCTCAGTCCGAGGGGCAGCTTGTCACAGGTTGTCGCCCTCCCCCACTGCTGCTGTGACGGGCGCGCGGATGGTGACACAGGGCACAGTGTAGTGCACAACCCAACCCAGGGCTAGGTTTTGCGTATGCGGTTTGAAGCACGCGCCGACTGAAATGGGCGGTATTCCCAACGTTGCGACGTCGCAACGTGATGTGCTAATGTGTAGTATGATGCTGGCCACTGCTGGAGGCATTGCATAGAAGGTATCGGGTGTGACAGTCATCGTACGCACCCAACAGGCAGCGTGAGGAAGCGTTGTCGAGTAACGGAGTGCTTGGAGTATACGCATGTGGAGGCGGTGAAAAGATTTTCGAGGAGGATTGCAAACGAGGCAAATGTTTTTTCCGGTGCATGACTGACATTTTGGGCCTCGTAGGGAGGGGGGGAGCCTTCATGGCAAACCCCTTGGGGATGCTTCCCGTCCAGGTGCCAAGGGATAGCCTACGGGAGTGCAGCCCAATGGGACCAGTGCGCGCACACCACTTACACCTCACCTCCGGCCCATAAAGGTGATAGCCAAGGGCCAAACCCAGGGCTTCTTTAGAATAATTAAAAACCAAGGGGGGGGGGGGGACCCCTCCCCCAAAACCCCCTCCCCCCCTCCCCAGACCAAAGTGACCATAGTGGGAAAAAACGAAATTTACAATAGGGAAAATCTGGTCAGGCCATTTTTGGTACACCAAGTTTTGGGTCCAAAACCCCTCCCCCCCTCCCCCCCCCTGCTCAAAAGAAGCCCTAGCCAAACCTTTCAGTCGTGACCAGAGCTCCAAGCTCCTACCAGAGTGGCCGGCAACAGCAACACCCTCGGACCAGTTCATGCCGCCTTTGTCTGTTTGTGTTCACGTGCCCCTCACTCTCGTCCTCGTGTGCTCTGATTACCTGGGCCTCATACCTCATACCATGCTACCACGCCCAAGAGGGCACCCCCAAGTTCAACAGGTGAGCAAGCAGTGGTCACGGTGGTGTGCACTGAACTACCGGGGGGGGGGGAGGGGGGGCAAAAAGCGGAGGCCGAATTGATGAGGGCCAAGATGAGCGTATCGGATCCCGCGCCCATGGCAGTCACAGAGGTCCAAGGGCACAGCCCTGTGGGGGCTCAGGGAGGGGGCTGAGGGAGCATGCGGCAAGTGGCCAGCTGATACGTGGTGCCACCCGTCAGACCATCGAGGCTCCCCGAGGTGTTCCTGTGAGCCTCACGACCGGCCTCCAACTCCAATTCGAATTCCTTGCTCTCTTCCCCCCCCCCCCCCATCCCTCCCTTCGTCCTGCCTCGCTGGCTCGCGCGCCTGTTGTTGTTTGTCTCACTGTTCGATCCTTCAGTTGCGACCCCCCGGCCTACAAACCATTGGTAGCGGGTACATGACATCCGCAGGCTCCCTTACCCCGACCAACCAGACGTATTCGCAGTACTCAGGGCTGTATGGCAGCTCCACCCCCGCGAGCACATCCCCCAGTTTCCATGGCTATCCAGCCCCCAGTCAACCGACGGCTGGGTACTACGGTGCGGCCTCGACGGGGTACACGACGCTCCAGCCGCAGCAGCAGTACCACCCGGTGCAATCGATCACTCCTGGGTACTCTTGGCAGTGAAGTGGCAATTGATGACGGACCGGCCCTGAAGCACATCCCCTCGTCTCTCCTGCGTCTTTGTGGCACCCTCGGAGGTCCAAGTCAAAATGCAGGTTTATGATATAACACCGCAGTCTGAGCAGCCCAACGGCGCCCTTCCACATGGGTGTCCACGCCGGTCGGGGGCCGGCGTGGCAGGAGGGCACCAAGTGCCAACCACGACTCCTTAACTCCTTTGACTCTGCAACCGAAAGCCGGACGAACACTAACTGACACACCCTTAGGGCAGCGGCGGACAGAGGCAGACGCGCTGCGCCGTTTGCACAGGTGCATTCGTTAACCCCAAACCCTTGGACAGTGCGTTTCGTTTCTCACACCAACTTGCGTCGTCATTGCTATTCCTTTGTGCAGTTATGCATCTTTGCGTTGATGCAATCCAGTGTGTGTCTAACAGGGGAAGTCTACCAAAGGTTCCACTGACACCTTCACTTAGCTCACCGTAATTAGGTCTTACCCCCCAAACGCTTTGCAACTCCCAGCTCTCAATATTACGTGGCGTTGTTTCCGTCAACTGTTGCGCCATGGATTTTGGTGGTGCTTTTTTTCGTTTTCTAGCATCGCGTTCGGTGCCGTGGAGTGGAGGTGCAGGGTGGCCACGGGAGTTCTGTTTGTGCCAAAACTGTGCAGGTGATGTGTGTGCGTACTGCGTGTGCCATGGGGGGTCCCAGGCAGTCCACGGTGCTTGGACCATGCGCGCTGTGGCGTGCAGGCGACACCCTTGCCCAAAGGACAAGGGGCGTTGTTCCCACCATTTTTTCTGGGCCCTGGCCGTTGTTTGGACAGAGGAGGAGGGGACAGCGGAATGTCGCGCGCTCGCCGTCCGCCAACGCAAAAAAAAACGTTTTCCCGCACTTTTTGGGTCACTTGGGGGCGCTCCGAACGACGCCACTCAGTGTTGTGCTTCAGGTCATGAAGGCTTTAAGCCCCGTTCTGCTGCTGCACCCCTTTCTGTCGCATTCGCGCGCGCGCGCGTGTCGGTGGGTACTTCATCGTTCTCCATCGATCTGCCATTCGCAGATCGCACTTGTCCTACTGTTCCGCCATGACTCTGTGATCTGTCCCACTTCCTGATTTCACTCTTTCGTATGTCGGTACTGACGAGAGTACGCAATCTCTCACTTCGTCCATACGCATTGCACCATGGCACGTGCGCGGCGCGCTTCTCGGTTCTTGACACCCGCTGAACGTGATCAAGGGGGGCTGACGGGGACTTCCCCGCCGTCAGGCGTCTGGGAGGGGATCGCTGCCGCCCATGTTGGCGGCCTCTGTGTTGCTCTCGCACGCTGGGGCGCGTGCGACCGGCGCGTGTCCCGGCTGCGGCCTCGGCAATGTCCCGATTCTCCCCCCGCATCAAAACCGCAAGGGCCCCGTGCGGCTCGCAGAGGACGGAAGCCAGCACCGTGTTCCGCCGCGCGGGAGGGGGGCCTGCTGTGCACTTGTCCAGGGCCGGTCGTTGCTTCAAAAGCAGGGCTGTCCGTAAGAAGCCAGTTTTTTTTTTTGTTAAGGACAGCCCCTAGGGACCGCGGACCGCCAACCGCTGCCAACCGCCGACCTTTGAAGTGGAGAAAGTCCCATGACCATGAAGCAGAGAGCGTGCCCGTGAACGTTCGTTTCTGTTGGCGTTACGAAGGTCTTTTCCTTTCCCCCCCCCCTTAAGGACGGCCCTGTTCAAAAGGTGGGGCCGCGTGCCCCGGGAGATCCGCGCCTGCCTGCCGTCTCCACTGCCACCGGCAAGGCCTCCCTGCCCCTCGATATGCCCCCCCACCGCCCCGTTCCGCCTGTGGGCCTGAGACTTGGGGTGTCTCCGGCATTCAGATCGTGTCCCTTTGGGACGCTTGACCGTGCGCCAAATGATGTCGATTCAAAGTCCCCTTGATTTTCGAAGTCATGCTGGGATCAGGCCTTTGCTTAGTGGCTGGTTGATACTATACCGGGGGGGGGGGGGGTGGGTGGGTGGGTCAGAGGCCAAAAAAAAGTTTGTGTACCTAAAATCGACCTCCAAGTTCGGGCCCCTTTGATAAATTTCATTTTTTTTCCGAGGAAAAATTTTCTGATGTGGGTGGGTGGGTGGGTGGGTGGGTGGGTCAGCCAAAATCCCGGGGGGCCAATTTGACCCCACTAAGCAAAGGCCTGGCTGGGATACCGCTGAGAGGCAGACGTGGATCGCGCGGTGCATCCGCGGGTACCGGTAGTGTGGGGCGCAGGAGGCAGGGGGACGGGTGGGACGGGGGCATCGAGCCGTGAGGAGGCCCACGAAGGCCTGCTGGCCGAGCGCACGTGGAAAGCACCGACCTGAACTCGGGCAGTAGCACCGGGCACGGGCACAGAGACTGCGTTTTCCCCCGGGGGCAGGCCCGAGCCTGTTCCATGTCGACCACCATCTTCACGAATCCGATGCCCATTTGGGGACCCGGGCCGCCCCCCCAGGGCCTGTGTTGCGTGGTGCCACATCAGCCGTGGGCATGGGGGGGGGGGCGAGCTTCAGGGTCTTGGGAATGCTGGCGGGGGGGGGGGTGGACGCCGAGGGGGGCAGAAGGCTGCAATGAGCAGGGGGCACAAGGCACAAGCCTCACCCCCCCCCCCTTTCCAACGAAACCCTTCGCCTGAACTGAATTGCAAACCCCCCCCCCCCCCAACACCCAAGTCCCTCTGATGCGCAGCGTTGCATGGCGTAGGTGCAGGGGGCTATGAGGTGGCGCTCGCCACACCCCCGCTCCTCGCCGCCCGCCTTCCTCAACACTCCCCTCCCCCCCAAAAGGACGTCAACGACGCCCTCCGGGAAACGTCCGACCGGCCGAGCCAGTTCCCTCCGGAGGCCGAGGGGCTGTACGGCATCGACCGCGAGGGACTCGTGGGGCCGCAGTTCTCCCGCAAGTTCGACGAGCTCTTCGTGTGGGACGAGGGCCCGGACGGCCCTGTCTCGGTCACGGACACGGGGAGAAGTCTGCAGCCGCTGCCGAAGCTCGGAGCCCCCCCCCCCCCCAAACCTCCAAAACTGACCGTACCCGACAAGCGGGCCATACACACAACACCGGCATCGGACCCCGGGTGTATAACCCGGTGGCCCCCCAGCCTCCATGGAAACCCTCCCCAGGCCTTTGCTTAATGGGAGGGGGGGGGTCAGGGCGGGTTCCTAGTGAGGAGCCTTGTGGATGGCGCTGGGTCCTACTCAGTTGCCCATACGGCGGGGCTCCTTCCGACTGAGCTGACTGGCATGTGGGGCTGGATCCTACTGAGATCCCCTCACCAGGGCAGGGGGTCACCCCCAGCCCCCGCCCCCACTCAGCAAAGGCCTGCCCCTCCCCCCCACAGCACTGAACGCCCGTTTGACCACACGGCGTCCCGCCAACCGTTTGATCGAACGCCCCTCAGTACGATGGCCCCAGCCCCATCCCCTGTAAAGGGGTTCGCAGTGGGGGCGATGTCGAGGGCGACCTCGACGCGGCGTGCGTGCCACCGCCGGCCTCCGCCCGATGCCTGTTCCCGCCACCGCAAACCAGAGCAATCCGCAGGAGACGCGCCCCTCCGGCCACGACCCGTGCTCAGAGTCCAGTCCAATGGTCTGAAGACGTCCTTTGCGCTCCGCTCCGGGCGTCGGTGTTGGGGTTGTTATGTGTTGCGGTGGGCAGAAAGCAGTTGTGATTGCTGCCGGTGTGCCCCCGGACTCCCTCCCGAGCCCCGTGGCCGAACCGCTGAGTATTTTGGAGTGTTTCAGAGAACAACACCGAGGGCCTGTGTGCGCGTGTCGCGCGCTGTTGATGTGCGGCTGCCGGTTGGTACCGCCTCGTCGTTTCGCCGTTGTCTGGGGCGGTGGACCACTGGCTCGGCCTGATACGGGGCTGAACGTGCAGCCCTTGCCTCGGTGCACAGTGTTCCTCGCAGCGATGTCGCGCGCGCATGCGCGGGATCTGTGCGTCAGGGCGGTGCGCAGTCGACCGGCCGGCGGTCCAGAAACCGCCTTGCCTGGATGGGGGGTTTGTGTTCGGACGGGGGGCTGGTTGGGTTGGGCGCATTCATCCGGGGCTGCAAGTGACCCCCCGACTCCCGGGGGTCCTTCAGCTGCAACGTGCTCGCGGCATCAGAACCCATCAGCATCCCGCACCATGACCTTGTGGGCAATTTGGTCCTTCCGCGTCGTATCACCTCCACCCGCCTCCTTCTTGTTTGGCACTCAGGACCACGTTCAGGAACCTCCATGGGCGGTGGTTGCCTGACGGCCGTTAATGCCTCCCTACGGCAGTTGACTGACATTGCTGGATGGTCCATTGATGGTACCTCAATGGTGGCCGAGTGGTAGTTGGCCCTAAACTGACCACGGCTGTCGGTTCCCCGAGGGCGGTTGGTGGCGTTTCTGTCGTGTGTGTTACTCAGGTCCCTTTTTGAGGCTGAAAGATCGGCAGGCCCGAAGAGCAGGGGCGTGGGCATGCCTCGCGAGAAGGGGTGAAGTCGCGGCGGGGGCGGGGGCTCAGGGCTTCTAGCGGGTTGACAGGGCTGCAGTCACGCACAGTGACCGTCCAAAGGGATCGCACCTCCAAGGTCCACACTGAGTGGGAGGTCAGAGTAGGTGCAGTCAGGGCGGTGTACACGCCTGCACACGAAGAGGGGCCGACTTCTCAGCACAACCACAGCATCGTAACGCACATATGTCGCCTGCGCAGATACTCTTGATGAGCAATTGGGGGGCGGGGCTGGGGGTGGGGGGCAAGGGACTGACCGGCAATCCCAACGACTGCGGGGGGCATCCTGCCGCACTCCCAGTTATTTGAGCCCCGAACATTTCTGATTTCCGAAGAATTTGATTCCGCTCTGCCTTTTGTTGCAGACAAACCGCGGTGAACCAGCGGCATGACCCCCCTCTGTGACCCTCTTCCATGGACATGCACACGTCCAAGTCGGCTTACCTTCCGAAAGCGGCATCGCAGGCCCTCACACGCCCTGCAATGCTGCACATCCTCAACAGTACTCTAATCCCCACGTGGTCCCTTTCCCGCCCGTTGCCCCCCATTGCCCCCCCCGCCCCCCTCCCCCCCACACACACCCCGCGGCACACAGTGGGGTGACAGGTACCCGGAGCGGAGCAGTCCCTTTGAAGCGACGGTTCTTCACCCTTTCACGGCCGAGGGGCGCGCTGCGCTGGTCATCGTACTGCCGTCCCTTGCAGGTCGTGAGTGCGTCGGTGTTCTACCCAGCTTTTGTCCGTGTGTGATGTCGGTGTTCCGCGATCACTGCCCTTGTGTAGCATGGCATCGGAAGGGTCGTTCCACGTTGCGGTCACATCACTGCTATGTTTCGGTCTGTGGCAGCTGCAGGTTCGCAGCCTGCATTTCGCTTGGACGGCTACAGTCAGGCTTGGCGTACAAGTTGAACATTGTTTCGCGTGCGTTCCGGGTACTTCAGCTCACGTCGGAATTGATTGCTATCCTGCCGTTTTCCAGTAAAGGAGTGCCTCAAGACCGCCGTACCCATCCGATGGTCATTCGCGGTACCCTCATTAACCACCTGCAACCCTCCATGCACTATCCAAACCCCAACGCAAGAGTATTTTCATAAGCTCTGGCCTCTTCCTTGCTGTTGCCGTGTCCATCAGTGCGTTTATTGGTATCCATGTGGTCGGTGCTCATTTGGGACACCACACAATATGGGAGCTTCTTGATTTGTTTTGTAAGAAGCAGTCTCATTGTGCTTCGCTGTTGGCAGCCTGTGTCTGCTGCTGGCCTGGTTTGGTTTGATGAAGGCTGGTGCGTGATGGCTGTTGCATGCGTGCAGGCATCCGTCCATGTGTGCACCTGTGTGTATGTATAGCCGACATCACTGCTTCACTCTTTTGTGTATGGCCTGACGAGAAATCAAGATATCGGGTGCACGTCCCTTGGCTGTAATCTTTGGCTCGAGGGCGTGTATTTGGGTTCTTACAACGTGTGTGTATGCATCAGTAGGTATGAGTGTGCCTGCTTGCACATAAATGTGGACCACGTTCTTGAACTTTCTCGAAGTGGCTTCTGTTGTCTGCGAGCTCATTTGGAAGGGAAAAAAAGTGAGGTGCAGCATGCGATTTGTCAGACAGAATCGCAAGTGAGCCCCCCTCCCCCTCCCTCCCCCCCCCCCCCCTCTCTGTCTATCTCTCTCTCGGAGCAACACGACCACTGCATGTTTCTACAGCAGAATTCTTCCGTTGGTTGCCATTCACACGTTACTGCAAGGGTTGCAATATTTTGTCATTCCTCAACATGGGATCCTGAATTTATGAACCACATGATGCTCCACAGTCCCCCTGCTACATAACCTGTCAGTTGTCATTTGTTACCTCAATTTCATGGCTGTGTCGGTGGGCCTCAATCCAGGCATTTTGCCAAGTTGCCCTTCCGTACACTGGCGAGATGATCCAAAGACCCTTTAAGCCTGAGGGACAAATGATTTTGGGCCCAACTCACAGTGTGTGTCGCCCATATTATTAACTTAAAAACCGCATTTCAAAGACAGGTATGTCAATGAGGTATGCATGGTGCCTCCAGATTAATGGGGCTTTATGCTTCGGCCAACTACATGTGGGAATGCCATGCATGCAGTGCAAAGTTTTGTATGTTGGCAAATACTCGAACCCTAGTTTTGGCCCCTTTCACAAGTTTTTTGTTCCATACCGGGTGTTTTTTTTAGCTTATGCATTTGGGATGTGGCATATTTGAATTGTCGCCCATTTTTACCCATTTTCAACCGCTTTTACCCCTCTTCCATCCCCCTTTTCTTCCCACCATGGGGACCCCAAGAAGGCAGCGGTTATGTGGCCATATTGATCTCTCCCCACCATGGGGACCCCGAGAAGGCAGGGAAGAATGCAACAATACCCGTGGCTTCTAACGCGCATGGGTGGAGCACCTCTTTGCACGCTTGTGGCAATGGAGGATTGTCCGCAATGTGTGGAAAGGCTCTGCAGCGGAGCTGTTGCTGGCCATGTGCGTATTTTGCTCCACCTTACTCAATTTTGTATTCGCAGGCACACTAGGTATTGGCCCTATGGACCTTGGCTTCATGTGCCCGAGTCTGTGTGGGCATAGGAGGAGGCAACCATTGAGTAGAAGGAAAATGATGACGGTGTTTGTTGCCAATTGTGTGGCCATCGTCGTGGTGATATATTTGAGGGTGGCACTTGGCTGTTGAACATGCGTGCATCTTGCATGTGGCTGCATAGTTGTATCTTACAAGACTGAGACCAATTACTGCAGTCTGAAGCCGACTCACGGTCCGAGGCCGACTCACAGCTGCTGCTTGAACGATACCTAGGACACAACCTTGAGTTACTTCCCCTCCCAGGTGCATTAAGTGCGGCGCTATCTCTGGTCCTAGAGACACGGCGGTTCTTGGCAAATACGGTTCTTGGCAAATACACTGCTAGAGGACAAGCACCAACAAGGAAGCATGCATCAGAATTTGATACGCCTCAAGAAATGCTAGGCACACCGGTAAGCCAAGTACGCCCGCTGAGCCACATGTTACTACCTCACGGTACCGCGTGGCTCTATACCCAAACAGACTTTTTTCTGGGGGCAAAGGGCGCATGCCTGATGCGCCATCGGCAACCATGCGTGGAAGAACACCCCGAGACCTTGGATTTGCTTTACCAGGCCACGGCAATGCGCACCACACACGAGTACACGGTGCGGCCCCTAAAGGAATGGCCATGCCAGGTGAGGCGCGCCATACAGCTGCTATGGGAATGCGAAAGAGATATTTTCACATTTTGGGCCACCCGATTGACCCTACCACGCGGCACAAAACACGCCAGTAGGCAAGAATCCCCCAATTTTCGGGAAAAGAGCACGCTTTTGAGATTGATGTTGTGCATGGCATACCCCGCAGAATGCATTCTTTTCATATCACCAGGAAATGCTAGCCAGGACACGTAAGTCACTGTAGGGATCTATTACCATTTCCCATTTTATGAGTTGCCCCGTGGTGTGGCAGCAACATCTCGCTGCACAAGATAGGTGACAGGTAAATAGAGTCCAAATCTACGTCCCACCATTGCAGGCGGCATGCGAACTGTGTCTCACATGGGATAAAATATGTTGTGCTTTGGCTGTCAGCTTGACCCGGTCCCCTTCTGACCGAGCACTTACGATGCACAAGCGAGTCTGAGGGGAAAAAAATAGTTGTTCAAACTGGTACGTTGGAGTACTGGTTTGAAGGCAGTTTTGCTGTTATCTTGTGGGCTTTGCTGCTTTGCCTTGCTCGCAGACAGGTGGCAGGTGATCTTGGGTGAGTTTCCCGGCAGGTGCAACAGTGCAACAAGTGCAACAACATCCCCAGTTTCTTGGTCCCCAGTTCAGATCCAACATTAAACTCCAGCTTTCAGTCAGGGAAACAAATCGTGACTGAAGTTGACCCAATTTAATTTATTTCTCTGCCATTGGTGTTTTGCTAGCTTCCGTAGTGGTGCCCAAAGGAGTGAGTGGAGCATTTGTGTTCCGCTGCCTCATTGTTCAACGCAAGTAATATTCTATGCACCTTCCCGTTCCCTTCCCGTTCAAGACAATTTGTTCAGTCAATCTTAATCAGGAAGGGTCAAGATTTGCCCCAATTTCAGGGGCATCCAGCGGAAAGAGGGGTCCAACTGTTGAAGCCAGTGCTCAAAAGGGGAAAGGCTTGTGTCCAGAGCAACACTTTGGATGGTGCTCAGAAGGGTGAGAAATTGTAGACACAATTTGCTCTCTCTCAGCATGAGACACAGGGGTTTTCCCAGTGATAAATCCAAGGTCTTGGGTTCGAACCCTGAGGAACACTGTATCCGATACAAAGATCCGTGGTTGAGCAATGGACACCGGGAGTACGGGTGGCAGATATCCACCCTTAGCATTGGACCAGGGCCATGCCCATTTCCGGCCCCGTAATATCTGGAATGTTCCGGATCTTCTGGGCATTCCGGAAGTTGGATTCAAGAATATCCAGAATATCTGGAGTATTCTGGAATTGTGGGGGGACCAAGAAGCCCAGGGGCTGCTCCTGGTCAGGACCCGACCCCAAAGGACCCCCCCCCCCCCTCTACAGACCCCAAAATGGTTGTACAGAACAATGCGTTTGGTGGGCGCTAGAGGCGCCAGCGATTTTGTTTTAGGCATACGGCAAGGGGAATTTTTTTTGTTCGACCCTATGTGTCTAAACTCAAAATACTCAGAATTCTGTGGAGAATTCAAAAATGGATGAAAAGCACAAAAAAGGATTTCAACCCCGACCCGACCTCCGGGCCGGACCTTGGCTGATGGGAGCCTGAGTTGATGGGCAATTTTTCAAAAAAAATTTACCCCACTTGTGCATATTCAAAATGATCAGTGCGTCATGGGGATCATTTTCAGGTATGTATGTTGGCCCCCCCTCCCCCCCCAGGGGGGAGCTCGGCGGCTGACTGCCCGACCGCCCAACCCGCCGACCCCCAAGGTTTGGTTCAACCAAGGCAGGGGGGTGCCCCCCCCCCCCCCCCCCCACAACCGTCAAAACGGTTGCACACCCCTCGGGGTCACACATTGGCTGGCAGCAGCCCCCGTGCCAAGAAGACAAATAGTGTTTAGTGTGAGTGAGGCTAGCACATATTTTCTATGTGAATTTCTGAGAATCTATCTGCAGCCCCGAGAGCAACCGCGATGCAACCGAGGTCCCCCTTTCATTTCTGGGGACACAATTTCTGTACGGTGTGGGTACTCCTTAATTCCTCTCCTGCTCTTGTGGGAGAAGGATTCGACTTAAATAGGTGATTGATGTTGAATCCACGGGGCCATAGATGGCGTCATTTCAATATTTTTTAATTTTTTCTTGGTTGAATGACGCTAGGATGGTAGAAAATTTTTTTGCTGGGAAGGGGGGCGGGGGCAAAGATCACCCCCCCAAAATTTTTTGGGTTCCAGAAAGGGGCCCTTGGGGCTAGCCCATGTAAAAGTCTTTTCCTGTTTGTCATGCATCGCACAGGGGATGGAAGAATTTGCTGGCATAAAAGGGCACATAGTTAATTTGCCCAGATTTAGGCAATTTGCACAGGCTTCTGGATGACAACTGTTAATTTGTGGAGGGTTCACGATAATTGTTGGATGGCTTTGGATCACTGCTGTGAAGTTCGTGGGGGCCTTGGATGACTGCTACTACTTCCCGGAGAGTTTGGCTACCTGCTGTAACTACTAGGGAGGGTTGTGGATGACTATTATTAACCCTAGGAGGCCTAACCCCCAAAGCAGAAAGATACACCCCCCCCCCCCCAAGGAGTGCAGGAATGCCAGCTAGAGTCACCGTAGAGTGTAGAATCACACTCCATAGTTCCTTTGCCGGCAGTGGGTGGAAAGGACGCCTTTGGCACACAGGGAGTCCAAGAGTGCATGGAAGAGGTCAATTGGCCCTAAGCTTGAGCCTTTTGTGCCACTCTTCCCCTCCCGCTTCTGCAGTCCCCTTTGTGGTCTATGGGCTCACAGGAGGCCTAAGGGTATGTGTTTTTCGGGCATCTTTACCTTGTCGATGATGTTGTGCTGTATGCCTTTGTGCATCGATTTGCTAGGGTGGTACCACTGATGTAGCCCCCCTCCCCTCAAATCCCCGCCCTCCCCCGGAATCTACCCCACCCCTAGGGGGGGGGGTCACCTCACAGTTTTGCTTGGCAATATCTATTGCGGTGGTTTGTGTTCCCCATCTGTCACACACACGTTCTTGCATTGCTTTCCCATGACTTCGAATCAGTCCCCTATATGTATTTTGTGATATTCTCTCTCCAAAGGCGGGGTGTACGGGGTGTCGTGTCTCTTTTTCAGAACCAGCATGTTTTCTCCTGGTGACCTTGTATGGTACCACTCATGCACACTTGGTGCCCATATGCTGGCCACTGTTGTTGAGCCTTCACCAAGTGGGCCACAACAGTTCAAAGTGTGCTATTCTCATACCCAGAAATTCCTTACTGCTCCTTTGGACACCCAATTACATCCGTGTCACATAAATCACGTTGGCAGTGCATCAATGCAAAAGTTGCCTCAATTGTATTCTTTTTGTCAGTGGAGGGTACCACAGTTTGCCTTGAAATACCCTTGCAATTCCCCCCCCCTTTGGGGGAGACCATCACTTGGCGACCCCCCCCCCCGAGGGGGAGACTGTCGCGCGCTATGGGGGGACATTTCAAGGGGGGGGAGGGTAGCACCTGGACACCACCACCACTGACCAGTTTCATGATGAGGAGGGTGTGGATTTGGGGGATGTCTAGCAAGTGTCTTGTAGCCATTTTCGTAGACATAGACTCATCGCTAAAAATGCTGCCATCGGCGAGCACCTCGGCTGCATTGATGATGCCCCCTCATCGATTTGTGCCAGCCAACACCTTGGCATGGTTCAAGGAATTTCACAACAAGCACAACAAGGGGCAAATCAGAATTTGCCTTGTAACCTGACTTGCAGAATTTGAGGCAGCGCCGAAAGGGGTGGTCTCACATTTCGGCCTTACTTAACGTGTTTGGTTTTGTGCCAGTTGTAAGTTCGCAATTTTGGTTTCGCTTGAATTGCCCAAAGTAGGCCTGGGATGTAAGTTGGACATTGCTTTGCATATTGTTTCCGGGTATTTCAAGGCCGGCTATAAATGACCCCCCCCCCCCCCCCATGTGGGGGCTTTGTTTTGGTGGTGGCAAATTTAAGTGCTGGTGCGGTTTGGCGCCCGACAAGTTTTCGAAACTTACACTTTTTCCGAAAACCTTTTGGTAGGATTGGCATGGTGACAATACAGGCACTCCAACACCCACAATGACCCCCGTAGCAGGTGCTAGGGCCATGTATGCCCATGGCCCTTGGCCCCCAAAGCCCCGCAATTGTTAATTGCCGTTTTTGAATTGGGGAATGTTGTACATGCACTGCAAAGTTTAGTATATTGGCAACTACTCTAGCAGTTTTGTCTACTTGCCTTGCCCCGAGAAGGCACGGGTGATGTAGCCACTTCTGATTTCGACCCCTCTTATGGGGACCCCCGAGAGCGCAGCGGTGGCGTACCCATTCCGCCCACTTGTGGGCCCCCGAGAAGGTAGGGGTGATGTAGCCATTTCTAATTTTGTCCCCTCTTCTCAGGCTCTAATTAACTGCTATTGAAGTCGCTAGTCAAATTCAAAATAAACGCGTTTATGCGTTTATTTTTCAAAAAACGCCCGTTTTGGGGCGAGAATCGCTGTTTATCGATGTTTATTGATGTTTATTGGTGTTTTCACATATTGTTGCATGCATTGGGGAAGGTTTTGGGTTGCCTTGTTGTGCCATTCGCTTGCAAGTTGTCATTTCCGGTAGGTGTCATTTAAATTTAAATAATCATAAACGCCATCTCGTTCGCTTACAACAAAGAGGTTAGGGAAATGTGCCTCTTGACACTTTGTGACGGATTGCATTTGTACATCCACATTAGAACAACAAGCTTCAACACAAAATAAACAAAGTTCTCGCTTCTAATTCACCGCATGTCCGTGCGCATTACCATAAATAGATAGACAAAGCCTGAACTTTGGTGTTTCCTATGTTTGTCCATTGTGCCAGAAGAATTATCATCTCTCGTCTTCTTGTTTGTTCACCCTTTAGACCCTCTTTTCCTATCTCGCATCTCGGGATGGGTGGTGATGTATGGATGCGCCGCCTCGGTCCGGTTTGCGTATGTGTGCAGCAGTGTGAGTAGTGTGCAGCATCTCTAGTATGCAATATGCTGCTGCACATCCCGGGACTGTGGGTCTGCCTTTGCTTCTCAGGCCCCCCGGCGAGTCAATGCGTGGCGCCAGAGGACAACGTTATCAATGTGGACGATGACGAACAAGACGAGGAGGAAGACGAGAGGGACGAGGGTGGTGAAGGGGAGGAGGGGCAGGAGGAAGAGGAGGGTGAGGGGGAGAGGCGCTTCTGCCTCGGGCAGGAGCACGACAGCAGGGCTGTCAGGGAGCGGGAGGGGAGTGAGTGGCCACTGGACTTCTAAAGCAACCGCAGTGGGGCAGTGGAGCCCGCGCACATAAACAAATACAAAGATGTTCCGCATGTTTATGTTGTGCTCTTGTTTCATGTGCAGGGTATGGATTACAGGAAGGGATGAGCCAATATTATTATTCAGATGCAAGCGCAAACAGCGGGGGAAAAAAAAACAAGGCACAGCGGAAAAATCATTTCAGTTGAATGAAGGTCCCAAAAATAAATATTTGAATGAAGGTCCCAAAATTAAACATTTGAATGAAGGTCCCATAAATAAACAAGGATTGGGAACATCCAAAAATAAACAGCATGGGATTTGTTTTGTACCAAAGTTGAAGGCATACAGACATATCTAAACATGTAGTAGAGAATTATACAGACCTCAATGGTACCAGCCACATGGAACAAAGTTGTGTCCTATGAACCCGCAATGAAAGGAATGGGTATAAGGAGGCAAGCAGCTGCAGAATGATCATTTTTGCAAACAATTTGTTTAAAAAAACGGTAAAAAAACAACAAATTTTCACCAAAATAAACAAGTTACTAGTCACTAGTCAAATGGCCTTTGGATAGTGTTTAATTAGAGCTTGGCCTCTTCTTGGGACCCCCGAGAACGCAAGAGTGACACAGCAATTATGCCCACTCATGGGCCCCTGAGAAGGCAAGGGCGATGCAGTCGCTTCTGATTTTGTCCCCCCTTTTGTGGACCCCAGAGAACCCGCCCGCCCGCCCGCCCGCCCACTTGTGGGCCCCCGAGAAGGCAGGGGCAATGTAGCTAATTCCCATTGTGTCCCCTCTTCTTGGGACCCCCGAGAACGCAGGGGTGACACAGCAATTCCGGCCACTTCTGGGCTCCCAACAGGGCAAGGGCGATGCATCCACTTCTGATTTTGTCCCCTCTTTTCGGGACCCCGATAACGTAAGTTCGACATAGCAATTCCGCGCCCTTGTGGGCACCCGAGAAGGCAAGTACGATGCAACCATTTCTGGTTTGGTCCCCTCGTATAGGGACCCCCGAGAACGTTGCGGTGACACAACAACTTGTGGGCCCCCAACAAGGCAGGGGCAATGTAGCCACTTCTGATTTTGTCCCCACTTCCGGGGACCCGTGAGAACGTTGGGGTGGCAAAGCAATTTTGCCCACTTGTGGGCCCCCAAGACGGCAAGGGCGATGCAGCCACTTCTGATTTTGTTCCCTCTTCCGGGGACCGCCGAGAACGTAGGGGCGATGTAGCCACTTCTGATTTTCTCCCCTCTTCTAGGGAACCCCGAGAACACAAGGGTGATGTAGCAATTCCGCCCACTTGTGGGCCACCGAGAAGGTAGGGGTTAGGTAGGCACTTCTAATTTTGTCCCCTCTTCTGGGAACCCCCGAGAGCACAGGAGTGACGTAGCGATTCCGCCCACTTGTGGGCCCCCGAGACGGCAAGGGCGATGCAGTCACTTCTAATTTTGTCCCCTCTTCCGGGAACCCCTTAGAAAGCAGGGGTGGCATAGCTGTTCCGCCCACTTGTGGGCCCACGAGAAGTCAGGGGCGATGTAGCTACTTCTGATTTTGCCCCCTCTTTTCGGTACCCTTGGGAACATTGGGATGACATAGCAATTCCGCCCACTTGTGGGCCTCCACAAAGACAAGGGCAATGTAGCCACTTGTGGTTTTGTGCCCTCTTCAGGGGACCCCCGAGAATGCACGGGTGACATAGCAATTCCGCCCACCCGAGAAGGGATGGGTGATGCAGCCACTTCTGATTTTGTCCCCTCTCTTGGGAACCCCCGAGAACACACGGGTGACGTACGGGGGGGGGGGGGAAACTTAGTATGGGAAGAAACCTGTCTGGAAAAATTTCGTACGGCCAATTCTGGCGCAATTTTTCCCATCACTTTTAACGATTGTGGCAGAATTTTTCCCATACTTTTTTTTAGACATCAAGTTCAAAATTTGTACCCTGTGCTGGGGGGGGGGTATGATCGGGGGAGGGGGGTGCAGAATTAGATACGTCACGTGGATGGATGGTCAGGGTTCTATCCTTCAGGGCACTTCAGGCTGCCTACCACATGTAGTTGCCAGTTAATAGTGAGCGCAGTGTCAACTAACACTGTGTTGAGTGGGTTTTTTTTTTGAGTGGCGCCCATGATTGTCTGTGTCTGTAGGTACAGAGCTGGGGCAATAATGTATTTGATATATGTTGTCAACTTTTTTTCTGGCAATCTGTTTTCTGTGAACTGCCCGACAATGTTTCGAGAAAAATAGTGGGGGGCCACAGCAAAAAATACCCAAAAGGAATTGCAAAAAGATAAAGAGCAAGGCCCGAGGACTCCTAATTGGGGAGTTACGACCAGGGTCAGCGGCTGGGCGCAATCAGTAATTTGGATGCCACTTGCAGTGCGGGGAACTGCCTGGACGTGAGCAAACTAGACCCTCATCACAGCTTTCCTCAAGTGGTGTCCCCCTCAAAAAGGAGAGCCAACCTTAGGCCTTGCCCTTCACCATGGAAAAGGGTGGCGCAATTTTTCCCATCACTTTTAACGATTGTGGCGGAATTTTTCCCCGGCGGAATTTTTCCGGGCAAAAATTTTCCCATACTAAATTTCCCCCCCCCCTGTAGCAATTTTGCCCACTTGTCGGCCGCTGAGAAGGCAGGGGTGATGCAGCCACTTGTGATTTTGTCCCCTCTAATGGGGACCCCAAAGAACGGTGACGCAGCATTTCTTTTCACTTTTGGGCCCCCAAGAAGCTGGGGTTGATGTAGCCACTTCTGATTTTGTCCCCTCTGTTGGGGATCCCCGCAAACGCAGGGGTAACGTATTCCATTCCCAACGCCATTCCGCCCACTTGTGGGTCCTCGAGAAGGTAGGGGCAATGTGGCAACTTTTGCTTTTGTCCACTCTGCTAGGGACCCTTGAGAACGCAGGGGTGACGTTGCAATTCCGCCCACTTGTGGGCCCCCGAGACGGCAAGGGCGATGCACTCACTTCTTATTTTGTCCCCTCTCCTGAGGACCCCCAAGAACGCATAGGTGGTGTGGCAATTCCGCCCACCTGTGGGCCCCTGAGAGGGTAGGGGTGATGTAGCCACGTCTCATTTTGTCCCTTGTTTTAGGGACCCTCGAGAACACAGGGGTGACGTAGCAATTCCACCCACTTGTGGCCCCCCGAGAAGGTAGGGGTGATGCAACCACTTCTAGTTTTTTTTCTTCTCGTATAGGGACCCTCAATACCGCAGCGGGGACGCAGCAATTCCGCCCACTTGTGGGCCCCCGAGACGGCAAAGGCTATGCAACCCTTCTAATTTTGTCCCCTCTTCTGATCCCCAAGAATGCAGGGGTGACGTAGCGATTCTGCCCACTTGTTGCCCCGAGAAGGCAGGGGTGATGCAACCACTTCTGATTTTGTCCTCCCTTGTGGGAACCGCCGAGAATGCAGTGGTGGCGTAGCAATTCCGCCCACTTGTGGGCCCCCGAGAAGGCAGGGGTGATGCAACCACTTTTGATTTTGGCCCCTGTATAGGGACCCCCGACAAGGCAGCAGTGACACGGCAATTCCGCCCACTCGTGCACCCCCGAGAAGGCAAGGGCGATGTAGCCACTTCTGATTTTGTCCCCTCTTCTGCCCCCCCCCCCCCCCCCCCCACCGAGCAAGAGTCGGGGGCTAACCGGCACTGTGGGAGGTGGTGGGTTCGAGCTAACCAGGGTGTGTGGGCAGCCAATGAAGCATAGAGCTGAACAGCTTAATGGTGAAACATCGGGACGCCTTTGCGCCCCCGGAGTTCAGGTATGACACGTCTTCACGTGCCAGGGAGCAAGAGCAAGACAGGGGCAGCAAGAGCAAGACCTGCAGGGCAAGGGTTAGAGACTAACCGGCACTGTGGGAGGGTGGTGGGTGCGAGCTGACCTCGATGTACAGACGGCCAAGGCCAAAGCACAGTCTGCAGCCACCTGGAGTGGTACAGATTTGGTCTGCGCTGCAGTGCAGCGAGGAAAAACACTGAACTATGTGGTGATGACCATGCGCCTGTGACACGGGGGCGTATGCGAGCCCAGTATCCGTTGCCTCATGGCCCCCACCGAGAATGCACCGGCAACGTAGTAATTTCGCCCCTGAGAAGGCAGGGACGATGTGGCCACTTCTGATGTTATTCGCTCTTCTGGAGACCCCCAAGAACGCATGGGTGGTGTAGCAATTCTGCCCACGTGTGGGCCCCCGAGAAGGCAAGGGGCGATGTAGCCACTTCCTATTTTGTCCCCTCTTATAGGGAACCCCGAGAATGCGTAGCAGTTCCTCCCATTTCTGGGCCCTTGGCAGGGGCAATGTAGCCACCTCTGATTTTGTCCCCTCTTCTGGGGACTCCCGAGCACGCAGCGGTGAGGTGGCAATTCAGCCCACTTGTGGGCCCTTGAGAAGGCAAGGGGCAATGTAACCACTTCTGATTTCGTCCCCTCTTTTGGGGGCCCCTGAGAACGCAAGGGTGACATAGCACTTCCACCCACTTGTTCGTCCCCAAGAAGGGGGCCGCGATGTAGCCACATCTAATTTTGTCCCCCCTTCTAGGGACCCTCAACAACATAGGGCTGGTGTAGCAATTCCGCACACGTGTGGCCCCCCTAGAACACATGGGTGACGTAGCAATTCCGTCCACTTGTGGGCCCCCGAAAAGGGAAGGGTGATGTAACCACTTGTGATTTTGTCCCCTCTTCTAAGGACCCCGAGAATGTAGGGGTTATGTAGCAACTCATCCCACTCTGTCAATTTACCATCTGGGCACCTTGCTGCATAACCTAATGTCACGAATGTCTGTACTGTCCATTGTCCATCTGTGACTCCCTCCCATCCACCGCAAGCAGCAAATTCACATCCCCCTTCCAACAGCCTACACTCCACTCCTTCCTAGGGGGCTGTGGTGGCTTCCAAGTGGAGAGTTGTGGCAGCTTTCCATGTTCAGGTGTAGCAACAAGTAAATGGGTATGGCTGCATATAGGGGGAGGGCCATGATCTCATTGCAAGCTCTACTCAAACAGTGAGGTTCATAACTACTGCGGCAAACAGTTATCCATTATACTGGCCTTGCTGGTGGGGTGGAAACCAAACTCTTCCTACTCCCCCAGGTCGGATGTTTTACGGCACACCCAAATTCAGATTAGAAGCGTAGAGCACATACCAACGACCAAACACTCACCTGCACCACAAAAATACATTGCCACCTGCCCCCCTAGATGGGAACAGGAAGATCATGGATGGTCGAACTGTTTCAATCGACCGCATGAAGAAGCCCACGATCCACGATGCACAGTGCCCGGATTCAAATCCCCAATCACAGCCCTGCCCGTTGTGTGAGTTACCGCTGGAGTGGGTTGCTGCATACCATGAAAGTGCCACACCTTGTGCACCGCACACACGCCACCATCTGGCACCGCCACCACCCTCCTTCTCCACTCCCTTGCCCCTTCCGCCTATGTTTTTTCATCTCTGGATGTGAAATCCCCCCCCCCTCCGCCACATCATGCATTGGACATCGAAATGGAAGACAAACTGCCGGACATTGCTGCATATGCATGCCAAGACGTGCATGTGTGGAGCACCTTTTTGACCTGCGTGCGGCATCCGCCACCACCCGTATCCACGGCGACCAAACCTCGAGATCGTGTCTCACGGGTGGGCCGTCTCCTCGGTCCAGGTACGCGACCCCCCCCCCCCCCCCCCCTCCGGGCCCTCCGGGCCCACTTAGTTACCAAGGGTCGGCTACTAGCCATACATAGGGTGGCGCCGAAGGCGCCCGAAAATTTTGTCCCCTTTGCTGGGGACCCCCGGGAATGTAGGGTTGAGGTAGGACTCCGACGCTTCTTGACTCAATCCATTTCAGCAAACCCACATGGGGCACCTGGACCCCTAACCAGGGACCAGCGCCGGATAGGGCAAGACGGGGCGCTATATAAATGCCGTTTGTTGCCCACCTAAACACCATGCTGCTGCGGCCAAACTAGCTTGTAGTGAGCAGTGTCACAAAACTTCCACCCAGCACAGTGCCCAAACCCAAACCCGTGTGTGCCGAAACCTAAACCAATACCAATGCACTCGCCGCAGAGCGATGGAAGTAGGCACCCGGGAAAGCATTCGCCGCAGAGCGACGGGAGTAGGCACTGTCTGGGTGGCATGGTCATTAAGAATTGCGTGGTTGCATTAGATACGTCTTTGCCGTGTTTCTTGCCTGTGTTCCACGGAATCCCGCATGTGTTTCCCTGTTTCCTGCGTGCAGTTCTTTCTCGCCCCATGAGTGCAGCGAAGAAGGAAAAGAAGAAGTTACTCCAAACCGCTTGTTGTAGAGTAACCCCTTAGGCCACCGCGTCTCTGCCAAACTGAACTAGACCTTTGCTAACCCCCTCCCCTAGCCCCCCTCCCCCCCCCGGCAACTAGCAGCGACTAGCAAGTCCCTTAGAGAAGCCCTCCTCGGCGGCTAGCCCCCCCCCCCCCAAAAGCCCCCCCCCCCCCCCCCCCCCCCCCCCTAGGGGCCTTCGGCCCACTTCTACTGGGGGGGGAGTCGCGTCTAAAAGCGAGGGGACGGCCCCCCCGTGTCGTGTCTTCTCTGACAGCCGACCCCGGGGCCGGAAGCTCTATCAACCCTAGCTACCCACAAGCGTGCCACCACCGCATGCGTCCAATCCATTGCCCCATGAGTCATCATGAAACCAGGCGCTCGTAACAACATTCAAACAAAGCCGTCCGCCTGTGTGCTGCTTGCAACACACTTCTTTTGCCAGTCTTATTGATGTCGCACTCAAGGGTCCAATCTTTTAGTGCAATTGAAATGGAGCGGGCTCCAGATCGGCCATCTCAGGCAATGTCTTCCAAGGACACAACATCGGAAATGGAAGAACAGAGCAAAGCGATCCGCGTCCAACAGCTCTACCACTGGTGCGCAACAGTGTTCCTGTTACTGATTGTGCAGGTGATCTCAGATTCATTGCACCACAAGTTTCGAGAGTTTCCGTCCCCGTCAGAGCTGTGTGCCAGCATTCTGCCCCTGTATGCCCTGGCCTCCGTTGTGGTTGTGCATTATTCCGCTCGGGTTCGCCCATACGCCGCGTACCTCTTGGGGCTGGGATCTCTGTTCATGAGCCTTCAGGTGATATGGCACTGGGATAGCCATGTGGCACAGTTCAAAGATGGCGTGCTGCAGGATCAACCGTCTCTCAAGGAGATGAATGCCCAGAATGGTACAAATTCCGGGCTGTACAGGTCGCTGTATGGGCTTGCTTTTGGATCTTCGCCCCTTGACTTTCCGGATACAGCAACACTGTTCGTCGTCATGTTCCAGAATTGCTTGCAGTCGACCTTTTTGTGCCGCCTGGGCGTGAAAATCACAGTAGTGGTCAGCGCATGCCAAGGTCTCCTGTTCATTTTCTGGCCCTTGGTGTCTCAGGATATATATCCATCGTGGCTTTGCCGCATTGTCGCCACAGGCGTCTGGACCGCCCACCTCATCCATTCCAGTTATGTGTTTGAGGCAGCTTTGAAGCAAGTTATTCGATTGTCAGAGGAGCTCCAGCAGGCATTAGCACTGGACCTCAAGAACCAGAAGGATGGGGCAAAGGCCGACAGTGTGCTCCTTCACATTCTGAAGAACAACATGGCCGATGCCATCAATATTATCGAAATGTTTTGCGACCGCAACCCACACGCTGATGTCGAGCAGCTCCTTCCCAAAGCCTCCGATACCCTATTCCGAGGGATGTGGTGGTGCAAGTTACGTGAGGCGATGCTCAGCATGGTAGCCGGCCGCTATGAGACCGTGCAAAGCGCGACTGATATCCAACATTGGGCCCAAGAGTTTGTGCGAGGTCGAAATGTTGCATTAGAGTGCCCTACTGAGGTTGTAAAGATGGATGCCACGGCGTGCAGCGTTGTGTTGGACAACGCGATGTCCAATGCCACGCGGCATGGATGTCCGCACGATCCTCAAGTAAAGCTCGCAGTGGAGGTGTTAGACCAAGATATGGATGGACAGAGGGCATGCTCGGAGGACAATCCCTGTGGAAGGCCGGTGGTGCTACGATTCGAGGTCAGCAACAGGGCAAATGCCGAGCGGCCACCGCTTCAAGTATCGTGGACATCGGACGGGCCCAGTGACGCTCTCGCGAACGAATCTTCGCGCCCAACCTTGTCGGATGGCCTAGGGTTACAGCACATCAGCATGGTGGTGAATTTATGTGGCATGAAGGCCCGGTTGTGGCAGCGAGAGTCACGCGTTTTTTTCGAGCTCCGCCTGAACACGCAAATCGCCGTCGGTGCGAGGCTTGAATCCACTGAAGTCGTGAAGATGACGCGCCCTGTCCCCATGGACCTCAATATCCTGTGCCTGGATGACAGTCCCGTTGCCCGTCAAAGCCTGCAGTACATGCTTCCCGCACATATTCCGGGTGCCACCGTTGCCACGTTCGGGAAGAATCTCGAGGAAGTCCATGAGTTCAAGAAAGCGGCGCTGACCGATGGCGACCTGGTGATCCTGGATCAAAATGTGGATGTGCCAGAGGCAAAGCTAAAGGGCACCGATATTGTGAAGGAGCTTGTGGCCGATGGATACAAGGGATTCGCATGCATCCGATCCGGGGATTGTTCCGAGGAGGATCGGGCGCTGTCCCACCAAAGCGGGGCTCACTGGCACGTGGGAAAAGAGCTACGGCTCCGAGACATGAGCGAGCAGTTGATGTTTAAGTACAGTATCTTCCTGCAGGAGAGGGCAGATATGTCCGACAATGACAGCACGGCCACACAACTGCTGAAAGAGACCAGCATTACGGACCTGGCACGAGAGATCGAGGCCAGCCACAGCACGAAGTCTGTGAGTGCTGGGATGACGTTTAGTTCCAGCAGCTGTATTTTGCAGGCACCAATTGGGCCTTATGTGGCCGAGGAACGCAACAGCCCGCGGTTGCCGTTGCAGAGTACTGAACAAAGCCCTGGCAGCAGTACTTCATTGCGAGCGAGTGCGACCTTTGGGTTACAAGAACCAATACCAACTTGGGAGACCACCAGCAAATGTTTCCCAAAGAGTGTGAGTCTGGGTATATGATGTATAGACCAGCAGAAGTGGTGCATCGTGCATTTGACCCCTTGAGTGTTGGAAGAGAAGCGAACTAAAAGGTGGAAAGCCCCAGCCCCACAGATACCAGACTTAGTGTCTGATTGGTAATGGGACGGGGGCTGGCTGCGTCAAGTCAAGGCGCCACCGCTGCAGCCTGGGCTCCTGCCATGTGGCAGGTGAGGTGCGGGTTGCAGCTCCTCCCAATAGTCCCTGGATTGGTAACGGGACGGGGGCTGGCTGCGGCTACAGGACCGCAGCCATGCGGCCTGCCGTGTGGCAGCTGAGGTGGGGGTTGACGTGCGTCTACCCTCCGCGCCGCTTTGGACAGAACTGAAGGCACTGGGTGTGTGGCCATGCAGAATTTGTTACTTCTGGCAGAACTGAAGGCATTGGGTGTGTGCCCAGGCAGAATTTATTACTTTTGGCGGAACTGAAGGCATTGGGTGTGTGCCCATGCAAAATTTATTACTTTTGGCAGAACTGAAGGCATTGGATGTGTGGCCATGCAGAATTTATTACTTTTGGCAGGCCGGAAGGCATTGGATGTGTGCCCATGCAGAATTTATTGCTTTTGGCAGAACTGAACGCATTGGGTGTGTGCCCATGCAGAATTTATTACTTTTGCCCGGCTGGAAGGCATTGGGTGTGTGCCCATGCAGAATTTATTACTTTTGCCCGGCTGGAAGGCATTGGATGTGTGGCCATGCAGAATTTATTGCTTTTGGCCGAACTGAAGGCATTGGGTGTGTGCCCATGCAGAATTTATTACTTTTGGCAGAACCGGAGGCATAGGGTGTGTGCCCATGCAGAATTTATTACTTTTGGCAGGCTGGAGGGCATTGGGTGTGTGCCCATGCAGAATTTATTGCTTTTGGCAGAACCGGAGGCATAGGGTGTGTGCCCATGCAGAATTTATTACTTTTGGCAGGCTGGAAGGCATTGGGTGTGTGCCCATGCAAAATTTATTGCTTTTCGCAGAACTGAAGGCATTGGGTGTGTGCCCATGCAGAATTTATTCCTTTTGCCCAGCTGGAAGGCATTGGATGTGTGCCCATGCAGAATTTATTGCTTTTGGCAGGCTGGAAGGCATTGGGTGTGTGCCCATGCAGAATTTATTGCTTTTGGCAGAACCGGAGGCATAGGGTGTGTGCCCATGCAGAATTTATTACTTTTGGCAGGCTGGAAGGCATTGGGTGTGTGCCCATGCAGAACTTATTCCTTTTGGCAGGCTGGAAGGCATTGGGTGTGTGCCCATGCAGATCTTATTCCTTTTGACAGAAGTGAATGCATTGGGAGCCCTGTGTGCACAGGGACCTGCCTGGGGGCCTGGCTATGTGGTCAGGCTTGTAGCTGCCCATGCCGTGTGGCATGGACAATGATAGTGCGGGGAAGGGGGGGGGGTCGCGGAGCGTCGCACAGGGTGTTGCACTTGCTGCGGTATTGTGCCACTCTGGCCCGGCCGGGACCGCAGGCAACTGCCTCCTGCGGGAGGTGGCACCTGGCATTGACAGCATGACACCGTGACACCGCCCTGTGGGGAAGGGGGGGGGGGTTCAGGGTCGCAATGGGAGCGGGGCCCCTGCCCCCCTGAACCAGCAGCGCAGCTGAAATGCTGCCAAAGACATCCTGCAGCCCCGGGGCTGATGGAGTATTGGTGGATGCATGTGGACTTGTGTTACCAAAAGAAAAACGGCAATCGCGGCCGCCATTGACCACCAACGGGCCCCAGTATGTGGGGCTTCTCATGCTCCACTGTGTCGTGCCTGCTCCATTTCATTTGCCACGGGTTGCTGTTTTTTTTGTTGTGCAGATTGCAGACAGAAATGTACTTATGGGCGATGGCCGTGACTGTGAATCGGGTGTTGCGCCGCGCTGTGCCCATTATGTCTGTCAATTTTCTTCATTCACTGCCCTTGTACCGTGGATGTGCAGGCAGACCCAGGGAAATTGGGGAAACGGGGAGGAAGGAGGAAACATAGGGGAAAGGAGGGCAGGGAGTGCAACTGCTTTGCCTTGGCGTTTCAGTTGCATTTCCCTCTTTTGTCTGCAGTTTGAAGACGACATACTGCTTGGCACACCAGCTTTCCCTCGGGAGAAGGGCTGTCATCATGAATGGATCAAATCAACCACATGTCTGGCGGAACGCCATTGTGTTTCGACCATTACCTTTGCTGGAACAAATGCTTCAGGTCGCTGTGCCAGCAGCCCAGCACGTGTATAGTTTGTCTATTGGGACACGTGTGGTCACCTACCAACCAGTACCACCACCACTATGTTTCTTGTGGGCGATGTTGGCTGTGGTGCTGGTGCTGCCACCAGTCACACAACATTGCTTTTGTCCAATACGAGTTTTGGCTTTGCATGCCCCGTCTTTGTGCGTTTGTGCGTAAAGGCTGATTCATCCAATTTTCCGTTCCTGTGGATCCCATTGGAGGGGAATATGCATGCACGCCAAACCAAAAATATATATTAGCTTTTGTATTAGGGGACAGACTTTGAGTCAGCCTGGAAGTCTGAATAGTTGACTTGGCAATCACCACAGTGGAAAGAAGACAATATTAGCAAATATGGTAACATTGACAAATTACGGTAACACTAGACTTGGTCTGAAAAGCAGGGCCCGAAGGCCGAGCCATAAGGGAAATGCTCAGCGGGGCCATGGAGGCCAAGCGATGACAACAAATAGCAATGAGATTTCAAACCAAGAGAATCTAGCAGACATTTGGAAATTAATGCATGCATGCATCATTCAATATGTGTACGTGGAATAGTGTGCGTTGGAGGAGGCATGTCAAGGCTAATGCCTTCAAAAAACACAGCCACAAGTGAGCATCATTCTTTCCCCATGTTTCATCATTCCATGTGGTAATGCAATGATGTCATGATGCCACCAAATGACAAAAAAAAAAGGGTTTTTCGTTGAAAAACGAAAATCAATTAAAACGGGCTCGCTGGATGCAGCTTGTTTCTGTGAGCTCGAAAACAAGTCACAACAAAGCACTTCCCATGAGCTTTTCTACGCGCGCGCCACGCACACCATTTCCCGTATGCACAAGGGGTTGGGGCTGATCCGGGAAATAAAGCCGAGATATGAACGAACTAATGGTGAGGGCCACCACAAGCCTCTCTGTAGTGGCCTTTGAGGCTGTATGATGGCTAAGGCCCATCAAGGGATGCCAAGATCCACACCGAACTAGGAATGGGGAATAGGGAAAAAAGGGGGGAGGAGGGTCCTATGTGTGGGACAAAATGCTAGCACAGGTTCTAGAAGCATGTGTGCAGTATAAATAGTTTCAGGCTAGCAGTGACCAGCCACCAGTAGTTGCGGGGGATGCGCCTCCCGCTCGGTGTGCGAGCGCAAGTCCTACGGCAGGCGGCGCGGCTGTTGCAGTGCCACATGGCAGCAGAGCGCATCCCGCAGGGGGCCCCTAGTGACCGCTGCAGAACGCTCATTCCGCTGGGGGGCTGCTTGTGTGCGGAGCTGCGGGCGCGGCCGTTCTTCGCGGCCAGGGCAGAGATGGCACTACAGCAGCAAGGCTCGGCCCTGCATCTGCACGAAGCATGGCTGCACCGCTTGCGCATGCTGGCCCGCATCCGCCCGGGGGGGGGGGGGGGGCGCTTCCTCATGACCTATTTCCCCCGGCCCCCAGGAGGTGGGCCTGCACTGCTCCCCTACGCTCGCCCGCCGCGGCGTGAGCACGCCCCGGGGGGTTGCCCACTCGAGGGACCCCCCACCCCCGACGAGGCCACATTTGATGACACATCCCTCCCCCGCCCTGATGAGGACTAGCTCTCCTCCGGCGACGTGGTCTCACTGGGGATGCTTAAAAGCTGTTCCGATGCGTTGGCCGAAGAGGACGGCACTTCCGAACGCATTGGACTGAGGCCCAATGCAACCCACTTGGGCTCTTGCCGACGCCGTCTCTTGGTCCTAGTGCTTAGACCAGGCGGTGCAACCGTGTGAACCGCGGTACCAAAAGAAAGCATGTCCCGACAACCCGGTGATGGGGATGGGCTGCGGATTAGGAAGAGTACACGGTCAAAAGGGGCATGGTGCTCGATCTCATGCCCATCCCTCATGTTCTTCAAATGAATGAAATCTTCCCCATGAGTAGAACAACCGATGATAGTGGCAGGCGCATCCTCACCGGTGGACCGGATGTACGTGACAGCCAAGCCACAGGTAACGACGTTCATTGGGGAGTGCTTGCCCGGTACGCGCCCGCCGCGCTACTTTTCTATTAATTATCCCAACTTTAGCCCCAGATTTACCCTCTCATGGATAAGCCCCCCGAGTAGACCACGTTGCACTGTATTGTACCGAACAAACAACATTGCTCCCACAAGTGTGGGTGTCAATACATTCAGTATTGTAGTGCTCTTTACACTCATCACAAACTGCGACGGTGGAGCGCTTCTCACAACACAACACACACACACACACAACTGCATCATCCTTTGCCTCATCCTGCGTGGCGGCCAAGTTGCTTTGGTGAATCCAAACCTGAGGTGGGACATGCTCCCATGGTCCGTAGGGAGGGGTGAGCGACTTGCTTGCGAATGCAAAATTGCGTAAAATGCAACAAAATACGGACTGACTAGTGCAACCCATTGGGGCCGCCACGCCACATGTTCCTAACCAAATCCCAATGCCACAACCGAGCAAACAGCTGCTCAATGCGTGCCCTGTACCACCCGTGCACGTCAGTATAAGATGGTTGGCGGGCTGTCAAAGTGCCATTCTTTCTTCTAATGAATGGCACAATGACATGCATCCGGCCTTTATAAGCACCGTCATGGCCTCCAACTTCGAAATCAAAGAAATCACCTTGGGTACGAAAAGGTCCATACCCATCCCAAATCAAAACATCTGCTAATGTCCCCGGGGCCAAGGGGCAAATCCATATAATATTGCCCAAGTTATCAACGGCAGCAGTCGCCTTGTAAACATGCGACACAGATTTAGGATTCCACAGGTTTGCACTCCATATCCCGCCAATGGAACTGATGGGCACGGAGTCTGTGTAATGCGTCATAAAGAATGGAAAATGGGGACAATGGTTGAAAGGATTCAACTTGTCGGCCCATGGAATATCTTGAACAACATGGTTCAAGTATTCGCGAACACGGGCAACACTCCGCCGCCAAGCAACCTTCGAACACCCTTCGGTGCAAGACATGAAAGCACCACCCCTTTGCAGGTGGGGTGTGCTTCATCCAAAAAAAAATCAAAACAATGACTCACAGTTGAGGAGCTCGGGGTGCCCCTACTTCATCCAAAATTCCTCCAAGGTATCTGCATCCGCACCCATCTGTGCAACCTGGGTATGCACACAGTTGGACTTAGGGGGCGCCCTTAGCGCAGTGCGCGCGCAGTGCAACTATTTGGGCGTATAGCCGTATTGGAGATGCATGCTTTGTGATACTAGGGGCATCATTGTTGCCCCTAGCGTAGGTTTTGATGCTTCTTCCACATGGGGGATATGGCATTTTTCGATTTTCACCCACTTCCACCCACTTCCACCCCTTTTCACATTTTTTTTTGCTCATCTTCAGCATGGACTTCCACACTTTGTTGTGGGCCCTTGAGTTGGCGTGATGGATTCCCATGCTTTGGCGTGGCCCCCCGAGTTGACGTGACAGACTGCCCGGTTTTTGCCTGATCACAGTCGAATGCCCTGTGCGAGGCCGCATCCCTGTTGATGAGGAAGCGTGGTTGTACCGCAAGTTGAAAACAGAGGTTGACATGGATTCCCTCTCGCAAGAAACTTTGCCCCTCGGTCCAGTTGAGGATGGGGTGGACACATAAGCGGCTTTGGGACTAGTTGGTAGGGTGAGTGAGCTTTCAATTGAACAAAAAGGAGGATATGTGTGCGGCTTTCCGCATTTTGCATGATGTCTTATATCAAGGGAAGGTAGCTTGCATCTGTCTTGAGCAAGGGTAGTTTGAGTGACTTAAATTAGGGGCATTTGCGTAGCTACGGTGGCTTAATGTTGAGGGTGTTTGCCAAGGGTCAGTATGGGGGTTCTTGACAGGGGAATCTAGTCTAAAAGTTCCCCAACCCCACTGAATGACCCTCCACTGAAAGAGAGTACACAGCGGAAGAGTGTGAGAGGGAGAACAAGAAGACAGAGGATGGGATTTTCGAGTACCTTCTTGCTATGTCTAAGAAATTGGCACACTCTGTGCACCCCGTTTATGACAATGGCAAGGGTGGTGGTGTCCAGTGGTGGGTCAAACGGTGTAGGGGGCTGGGGCTCGGGTTTGCGTTTCGTAGGCTTTGGTTTGGGTTGAGGTTTGGGTTTGGGTTTGGGTTGAGGTTTGGGTTGAGCTTGAACATTGGAACTTTAGCTAGAACAAGAAATGGAGCTAAAATTGGATGTTGAATTGGAGGTAAGCATTCCAAACAACGTACGTTGCCCTTTTGCTGCTAGTAGTGGTGCTTATGAACTCCGCTTCCGACCTTGCTTGGCAACCTCCTCTTGCCTGTGAGCCCTTAGCCGTGAAACCTCTGCAGAAAAAGCAACAAGGGGGGCGCCTCAAGCGCAGTGCGCGCGCAGTGCAACTATTTGGGCGTATGGCCGTACTAGAGACCCATACTTTCAGATACTAGGGGCCCCTAGGGGCATCATGGTGATCCCTAGTGGAGGTTTTGACTTGTGATTTTGTCCCCCTTCGTTTGGGGACCCCCGAGAATGCAAGGGTGACGTAGCATTTCCGCCCTCTTTTGGGCCCCAACCTTCCGGTGCTATTGAGGAAAGTGAAGGGACATTGTATGGATTATGAGATTAGCTCCATGGATGGTGCATACAAGGGGTGCCTCCATGTGGCATGGCCATTTATCAGTCGAAAGACGTTGACCGAGCGGCAAAAGGGGTACAATGATGTTCATGGTTTCTATAGGGCACACATTGAGCACTTGTTTGCACGCATGTGGCACTGGGGCATCGTAAGGAACATATGGAGGGGCTCCGGTACGGAGTTGCATGAGTACGTGTGTGTACTCTTGCATTTGCAGCAATTTTTGATTCGAAGACAGGTGGAACAGAAAGACAGTTCTGTGTTCTTGAGGGTGGCGACCAATGCGCTGTTCATGGCTTTTCCAGTTGTGCATGATGTGTGTTATGTGAAGGGAAGGTAGTTTGCAGCTTTCTTGAGCTAGGGCAGTTTGGGTCACCTAATTCTAAGGGCGTTTCCAAGAGGTTTGCTTGGGGGCTCTTCGGGGGGAACATAGTCTAGCAGTAGCGCGCAGTGCGTGCGCAGTGCAGCGCGCAGTGCAAAGACTCCCCCAAGGGCCAAAGTTCCCCCCTCCAGATGCTCTGTGTCCTTTGGTAGGTGGTGGGTGGCCTATTGCCTCATCCCTGCCTTCTCGCGGGCCAAAAGAGGGTGGAAATGCTTCGTCGGCCTTGAATTCTCGGGGATCCCCAAACAAAGGGGGACGAAATCAGAATTGGCTGCCTCAGCCCAGCCTTCTCGGGGACCCAAAAGAGGGCCAAAGTGCTATGTCTCCCCTGCATTCTCGGGGATCCCCGAACAAGGGGGACAAAATCAGAAGTGGCTACCTCAACCCTGCCTTCTCGGGGCCCCTTAGTGCACCCCCTAAAAGGTCACCAATGGGATGCGGGTCAAATAAGATGCCCGGCGCGCTAACGCTCCCCTAGTGATGGCTGAAAATCCCCCCAAACAAAGAGCACCGGGGTGCAGTGCCAAGCAGAATGTTGTTATGAACAGGAGAACTCATCACAAGCATGAAACAGCCACCCTTTACCTCTACAATCGGCACACAATCACGCTTTGCCTACTTTCTGAACCATGAAAGCCGTGGTAAGAAAATTCGGTTAAAGTGACGGTCAGACCGGGTCCCGGTGCTTAGACAAGGCGGTGCTTGCGCAAGGGGGGGGTTGGGTTGGGTTGGGTTGGGTCAAGGCCTCGCCTGGTCGCCTACCCACGGTCCGCGCCGCCTTCCCTGCGGGACCCGACTGGGCGGCCGTACCCGGGTGTCCGGTCACAAGGCCTACCGGACTGTTGACCGCCCCCAGACCCCGCGGTGGCGCTCGCGGGCGGGAGATGCCGCCGTGCCTGTGTGTATGTGCCCTTGTGTGTCTGAGGGGGGGGGGGGGGGCTGTGGCACACCTGCTTGCTCCATTGTTGTTCGGCGTTGGCGCACATGGCGCGGGGAAGTGTGTGCCTGGTGCTCCAGGCCCCGGCAGGGAGGCTGGAGAGCCTGACGCTGAGCCCGCCGGGGGAGATGTGGGCCTGGGCTCGCAACCTCCACGTCACAAGGACATGCTACCCAACCACTCCACGACTGCCTATTGGCACGGGAAGGCGGTGGTACGTGGCACGACTGGGGTCAGACCCGCACTCCTTGACTGCCTTAGGCACAGGTGGTGCTGCCTCGCGGGCTGGGTCCGGCTCCCACGGCCGAGGGCGTACCCTGGGCAGATGGAGGGGCACCAAGGCGCAGAGTGTGCTTCCCTGCCCTGGGTGCCACCAGTGCTGGCTGCACTGGCTGCGGCGCTACAGCCCGCGTAGACGAGGGGGCCCAGAGGGCACCACACCCGAATGGCCTCTCCGTTGCGCAAGGGGGGGGGGGGGGCGTAGGTTGGGTGTCACGGTAGGAGGTTTTCATCCTCGAGGATGGAGGGTGCGCCGCATGGGCTGGACGCACTGATCAAATTTTCCACCGAACACTGGGAAAAATGGTCATACCATGTCGGCAAGAAGCAGGTGCTGGACCTGGCCGATGCGGAGGGGAACAGGATCAATCAGAGCCACGGTTAGGTGGCTCGAATCCAGCATGCGATCCAACAGGTAGTGCCCGCGATGCATGACGTCCGGGAGCAATGGAAGCTGCTAGCGCCGTACGACCTCTACACAGGGACACTGTTGAAGGTGCCAGACTTGCCGTTCCTGCGTGGAGAGCCGGAGGGGGACAAGCCTGAGATCTGGGTCAAGCGACTGCACCAATGCCGGGTGGCCTACATGAAATTGCTGTCCGGCAAGCGTCAGAAGGTGGATAACTCTGAAGGAGGAGGTGGCATTCCAGGAGCCTAGGGTGGGACGCAAGCGGGGAGTGCAGAAGCAGGTCATGGGAGCTAGCGGAAATGAAGGAGCACGAGCAACCCTGTCCCGGGCAATGACTAGCAGGACGGATGCACCGATGGACGAAGATGGAGCGACAGCTGGTATGGAACTACTCTCCCTGCAGGAGGAACTGTTGGGCCGGAACAGGGACAATCTGCGACGGGTCAGGATTCGAAAGGGGGCCCCAAAGTGGGTACGCAAGTTGTGAAAGATGGTCGAAACCTTGGCAAAAAACAGTGCAGAAGAGGTGCCGATGGGTGTGATCGCAGAGGAGATCTGGCATGTCATCATGGAGCTGGACAAGGATGGCCGGCGACTTCTGAAGGACGAAGCCAAAAACAAGAGGCAGCGGGAGCGGGAGAAGAAGAAAAAAGCGAAGGCCAAAGCGAAAAAGCGGCCCAAGAGGGAACAAAAGCGCCGGAAACAAGAAAGCCGCAAAAAGTCTAGACGGGAGGAGACGGATTCTTTGGATGAGTTCAGCTCGACCAGCGACTCCTCCGACACCACAAGCGCCGACTCGTCAAGCGACTCCTCCTCGGACACCGACAGTTCATCCGACAAGGGCCGGAAGAGCAAGTCACGGGATGGCGGGAGCCGCGATGGGACGCTGAAACCCAGAAGAGGACGCCCGTAGGATTGTGAGTTCAGGTGGAACAACGGCCGGAAGCACTTTCGCACCAACAAAGGCACCTGGTAGGACTGCACCAACCCATACTCTCGACCATGCAAGTTCTGTGGCAACCGCCACTGGGCGTTCCAGAGTGCCGAGTTCGGATGCCGCTGAGGCGGCCCAGCGGACCCCCATGTGCAGGAGGGGGGGTGTTGGTGGCAAGCCAAGGGAGTAGCGAGCGTGACAAGCAGGCGTTACGGGTCAGAAATGCATTGGGGGCCTTTCTCGGGGAGGCGGAGCATGAGATCGGCAGCTCATACGAGGCTACAATGTGGGGAGGAGGCTCGGCTTCAGCACAGCACAATCCCCATACTGAGCACTACTCAAAACTACCGGTTTACTTCACAAGTGTACTCTACATTCCCCTTTTGGTACACTTGTCCCCTGATTTTGTTTTGCCTATATCTCTACACTGAGGCTACTAGCGGGAAAACGGCCTTCGCCAATGGATCCGGCATCCACAAATTATGGGGGTATAGCCCCTTATAAAAATTCTTGCAAATTCATCAATTTTGGGGTTTGAACCCGGGTCCCCCGTTTGCAATGCCATGCCTTTAACCACTAAGGCAACCAGCCAGCCTGCTTAACTGCCTGTCACCAGAGTATATAAAACAAAATCAAAATCAGTTCTCACTCACTGACCAACCGCCAATAAATGTCTCCCTATGCTCAAAAAAACCGGTTTGCTTCAAGAATTGATATAATTCCGAGCTACTTGTTTTTTGAGTTTCTGTTTTAAAAATTTAAAATCACAGAATACAATTTGGCCAAAATGGACGCACACAATATTGTGGATTTTATCACGAAATTGCCAGAAGCGATGCAGCAAGTTCCAGATTTGCAGGCCTAATTGGATGCAATGGAAGACATGGATGCCAATGCACTGACAGAGTGGCAAGCGACCAAGACGTATTCCAAATTGACTGGGCATAAGACAGTCTGTGTCGCGAAAGATTTCTTGCCTTTATTGCACAACGCCTTACATATGGTGCACACTGGGAAACCCAAAAGGACGATGTCCACGGCAATTAAAGAAGACGTCTTCTTGATGTCGTCGGCGCTGGAGGACGCGCTGAAGCGCCCCGGGTCTTCTGATCAGACCTTCGTGTGGCAGGACAAAACGCACTCGACTCCGACGATCGTCAAGCGATTGCTCGCAGAGGCGCCCGCGTTGGTGGAGCCTGCGAAAAGGCACAAATTCATGCACGAGGTACCGCACTATGAGGAAATAGGGCGAACCCCAGTGTATAACGCGCCAGTGCGTAGAGAATACGATGCAGAGAAAGTGCGCTGGGACACACACGTGCGTGAATGTTTGCGTATGCTCACCACGCTGCAACTCGTGTCAGAAGAACCAGAGTCGATGCCAGACATTGATCCGGTGAATTTGTTGCATCACACAATTGCGTCGTTAGGAGCGCTGTCCCTTTCCATCACACAGTCGCGACGAGTGGCAGTGGATAAGCGACTCGGGGTGGAAAAACCAGGTTCCACACCGTTGTTTGCTGAGGCAGAACTGAAGCTATTGAAACACAAAGATACCTTGAACCATAAACTGCGTGGCAGGTCAACGTATACCAGCTTCCAACATTCGCGTGGTCGTTATGGCAAGGGATACACGTTTCGTTCTGAGAAAGGAAAAGGCAAAGGTAAAGGGAAGGGCAAAGGCTTCGATAAACCCTTCCACACGGAGCGTGTTGCAGAGAAATGACGTCCGTCAATGATCTTCTGATGTCGGAAATCATAGTGCGGGGAGTGGACACTTCCATTCCTCCTTACAAGCGGCTGCAGGCCGCTTGGCGCGAATGGGATGCACTTGGAGACGCGTATGTTTCTCGCGTAGTGCAGAACGGACTATTATTCGATGGGGTCCCTGGTTTCGATCCGTTACACCCTGAAGACAATTACAGACCTTTTTCTCTGGCTCCACACGCTCGAGACATTTCGGACGAAGACGTCGTCTTGCGGCAAGAGGTAGACAAGTTGGTTCTTGCAGGTCATGTCAGCGAGATTGATCCTGAAGAGGCGAAATGTGTTACTTCCATATTCTTAGTCGACAAAAAACCTGACCCAGAGAATCCAGAAGGATCATCCAGGCCGTGCACAAATTTAAAGCCGGTGAATCGTTTCATACACGTGACCTATTTTACGTTACCGACGCTACGGGAAATTTTGCCGTACCTGAAGAAGGGATACTACGCATGCAAACTGGATTTGAAATCGGCTTATTTTCACATGCCGATTGCGAAGAGAGATGCATCATGGTTGTGTTTCCGACACAGAGGACGTGTGTTTCGTTGGAATTGTTTGCCTTTTGGTCTTAATATCGCCCCCAGGGAATGGCAGCGGTTGATGCTACCGGTGGTGAATCACTTACGAAAAAAGGGGGTTTTACTTTGGGTCTATTTAGACGATTTCCTGATTATTGCACCGACGAGGGAGCTCACAGCAAAGCATACCCAATGACTGGCCGATCTTCTGTGTAGGCTCGGGATACAGATCCACGTCGCCAAGTCCGTATTGAACCCAACTCACGCGCTGGTCTTTCTGGGTTCTTGCTGGATCTACGCGAGGCAACGGTTCGCATACCACCACACAAGCTCAAGTCACTTCTTCACGATGTGAGACGGTTACTGGAAGCGGACACACCAACTTGCAGACGATGCTCGTCAGTTCTAGGTCGCCTTCGGGCACTCCTATTCGCGGCTCCACAAATGCGGTTGTTCACGGATGCACTAGCGCAACACGTGGCGGTACAGAGCAAGCGCGGATGGGAGGCACGAGCAGACCTACCGGACCAAGTAACTATTCAGTTGGAACTGGTTCTGGAGGAGCTACTTCAATGGAAAGGGCGTCAATTCACTGTCGAACTCGAGAAGACGCACATGTGGACGGATGCATCCGATCACGGTTGGGGAGCAACCATGCACAATCACGTGGCAACTTACGGTTGGTTCAGCACATCAGAGGGTCACACAGACCTGAAGGAATTCAGGGCAGGCATCAATGCCATCAAAGCGTACCTACTGCGGGACACAGAGCTTCATCTCCACGTAGACAACATGGTGTTCTTCTACTACCTGAAGAAATGGGGAGGTCGCATCCGAAGGTTAAACAGTCTCATGCAAGAATTATGGGATTACTGCCGTCAGATGAACGTGTTCATCGTTCCACATTATGTGCCTAGCGCGCTCAACCCAGCCGACGTGTGGAGCCGTCAACAAGTGACATTGACGGAAGCATCACTGGATCCGTGCAGCATGGCAACAATTTGGAAGACATTTTCGTGGATAGATACGGCAATCGATTGGATGGCGAGTGCGGTGAACAAGCAATGTCAAAAGTTTATTTCAGAGTACCCTCAACCGGGGGCGTCAGGGGTGGACATTTTTGTTCAACGAGCGCACAAGATATCGCCGGGTTTTTGCAACCCTCCGTGGCATATGATCCCCAAAGTTCTAGCTTATCTGGAGGAGGCGACGAAATACGAGGTTCTTCTCGTGGTTCCATACCATCCGCTGAAACCATGGTGGCACAAGTTCCAGTCTTTGGCGCAACGCACGATCACAATCTATCGAGCAACCTATCATCTTCCAGACGGAGTAACGGTCAGGGCACGTCAGCCTATGATCTGCGGGTGGCTCTTCAAGACTATCTCAGACTTGGAGGAACATCCGCGGAAGAAATCGAAACACACATGAAGGCGCTGGGAGAACAAACCTTCAAACGATACAACAGGGCTTGGCTCAAGTTTCTGGCGTTGGCGAGTTCCAAACGATCTTTTACTTCCATAAGGGATCTGGACACCATTCCAATTTCTTCGTTGGCTTACTGGCTGATCCAATTTTCTGAGAAGGAGTCGTTCGCGGAGGCGCGTTGCGCGTACGCTGCTTTGCTCCTATTCTCTGGGGCGCAAGCTTTACGATTCGAGCCTATTTTGAAAGGTATCAAGAAAAGATGGAACTATTCAGTGCCGCGTTACGTGGTGTATTACGACGTTCCCAAGCTTCTGCAACAGCTGCCATACTTGGAGGCAAGGACTGAATCTCAAGTTCGTTTGCGTCTTATTCTGGTATTGCGCTTTTTCGCGCTTTTTCGTGGCATCGATCTGGAACGTACGAAGCGCACAGGTATCATTAAGCAGGGCAAAGTTTGGTTTGTCCAGGCCAGGCGTAAAGGACGCCCTGTTTACGAACCAAGTCCAATCCACGCAATGTCGAACAGAGCATACTGTCCTCTTTATTGGTTGGGAGTATACCTGGAGATGACCAGCTCTTACGAAGGGAACGAACTCTTCGTGTCGCTCAAGGCTCCCAGGAAGCCCATTGTGGCAGGGACGATCAATTCGTTGACTACGACATTTCTGCGGAGTGTGGGACTGCATGAGTTTACTGCGCACAGTACGAGGGGTTCTGCGGCAACTGCTCTGATTTTGTTGGGGGTTGATCCTCATATTGTTTGCGAACTGGGTGATTGGAGAAATTACGACACTTTCAGGCGTTTTTATAACAGAGTGCGGGCGATGACTAATATCGCGCAGTCGCTGGTGCCCAAGGACTCTGACGATTCTGAGCTTCTGTTGCTGGAATAACGGGAAGTTTTATTGGTTTTTATAATATTATTTATTGCATTCTTTTACGGCTTCTGATGTCTGTGCTCAGTATGGGGATTGTGCTGTGCTGAAGCCGAGCCTCCTCGAACTTACCAAAATGTGATGCAGAGGAAGGAAGAGGGGGCGAGGCGAAAGCACAGCACAAGACACATACTGCCCGCCCTCCACGCCCTATGTATGGGGTAAAAGAATGCGGGATATAAGGTTCTATTGGTTTTGAAACATACATGCTACTTGAAGCCAACCGTTTGTTTTGAGCATAGGGCGACAGTTATTGGCGGTTGGTCAGTGAGTGAGAACTGATTTTGATTTTGTTTTATATACTCTGGTGACAGGCAGTTAAGCAGGCTGGCTGGTTGCCTTAGTGGTTAAAGGCATGGCATTGCAAACGGGGGACCCGGGTTCAAACCCCAAAATTGATGAATTTGCAAGAATTTTTATAAGGGGCTATACCCCCATAATTTGTGGATGCCGGATCCATTGGTGAAGGCCGTTTTCCCGCTAGTAGCCTCAGTGTAGAGATATAGGCAAAACAAAATCAGGGGACAAGTGTACCAAAAGGGGAATGTAGAGTACACTTGTGAAGTAAACCGGTAGTTTTGAGTAGTGCTCAGTATGTGTCTTGTGCTGTGCTTTCGCCTCGCCCCCTCTTCCTTCTTCTGCATTACATTTTGGTAAGTTCGAAAGCTGGAGGATGGCACCAGAAAGGCGTATGCTGGGGCACTGTACAGGTTCTTGTAGTAGGGTCCACGGCTTCTTGTCGCCGCGTGAAGCGCTCAAGGGGTGTATGCTACAGGTGGCCAGAGATGGCCAGTATGAGTTACCGTCAAGGCCTTATTGTCCAGACTACACCTGGCGGAGAAAATGTCCATTATTCTAACGATAGTGGTGCCAGCAGATTGGATGTTTGCTAAGTCACTGGAGAGACTCAGGATATCGAGAAACCCGCGAAACATCCGATGGGCTTAGGGAAACATCATATGCAGGATCGTCAACAGGAAGGGCACGTGAGAATGGAAAGAGCTGGAGTGCCTGGGAATGGCCGTCCTGTTGCTCACAAACTTGTTACGCATGGGCGAAGCCCAGACAGTATCCCGCTTGGCGATGGCAAGCTCTGCTTCATGGGAGAGAAGTCACGGAGTTGCGAACATGAGCAAGACCTCGGGCCCTTGCCGTCGCAATGGATGTGGTTCATCAAGGACGAACGTCACAAACGTGGGGTCGCGGAGGACCGCCCACATGGCTATCAGTCACCAGCGGACTTGGAAGAAGGGTGGGTGGCACACGTGGCAGGCACGGAGCTCGAGCACTACAGGTGGCACTGTCTGCGGAGAGGCGGAGCGACACAGCTATGGGCCTCGGGAGCGCGCAATCAAATCTTCATGCTTGCCGGAGGAAGGGAATCGCCGTCAGTGGCGAGACACTACACAAAGCCGAAGCACGCATGGAAATTCGTGGAGCGAGGGGAACAGCCGGTGCCGGTATGTGGAGAGAACGGGTATCGCCTCGTGTATGGAGACTGGTCCTCAAAGCAGTGGTGGCCGGAGTGGTTACGAAAGGAGCTTAGGGAACTGGCAGCAGAGGCACAGACGATGGCGACATTGTGGGACGGACTGGACAAGCCGCTAGAAAAAGGAGAAGGACCCGGTCGGCAAGTGCACGAGGGGCGGAGTAGGAGGCAGTGGGTGCATGACTGCCGCATGGATAAGATCGTAGAGTTGGGAGAGGAGCTAGACATGGACCTAGTCCGGGTGCACAATGCGGTTTGTGACAAGGTGCAGGCGAAGGAGAGATCCAGGGTGTCGTAGGCGGTGAGCCGACTGCTACTGGGAGTTTGCGATGCGGCAGGCGATCATGCGATGGAGACCATCCCGTTGGTTGTGAGCGGTCTGACCGAGTTGGCAGACAAGGGCATTGACCCCGAAGACGAGGTACTATAGTGATGAGGAGGACCATGGAGAGGTGGACCCGGCGGGAGCAGCCAGAGGGCTGGGCAAGTGGGAAATGTTCCAATCCAGGACACACTGTAGTCGCACTGTGTGCCAAGGGACCTGCGGTGCCGGTACCAGAGGTGGAGAGACGATTCGGCAGGCGTCGGATTGTCACACGGCGTGGGGGTACGTGAGATGCTGGAGCTGTGAGCAAGCACGCGAACATTAGAGAAGCCAGCGGAAAGGCGCAGGTCCGGCCGAAAAGCAGTGAGGAATGTGCGTTCATCTTGAATTGCGTAAAGCAAAATGCCTGCGATGGCCGTAAGCCGAGGGGGTTTCAACCGCCCCAAATTGCGCATCTTAGAGACTCCATTTTGTTGGGGGGACGACAGAAGCTGTATATGGCAAAACTGGACTTGTCCAATTTTTTTCGGAGTCTACGCCTGCCTCCGTCCTCGGTTGGTGAGTTCAGTGTGTGTGTGTGTGTGTGTGTGTGTGTGTGTGTGTGTGTGTGTGGGAGATGCCCAGTATGTGTACTGCCATTTGGATGGAAGTATTCACCCCTCCTGTGTTAGAAGCTAGTATACAGTGTGGTCCGAACCTCGGTCTGGTGGTTGCCAGTGCTGTTTTTTGTTTCCCTGGATGATATTTTAATAGTAGCCACTCGGGCGTTTTGTGCGTAAAGCGGTGCGCCGTGCCAAGCATAGGTTGCAATGTGTAGGTTTTGTGATTTGCCCGAAGTCTGTCATGGAACCCTCACGTAACCTGGATTTTGTAGGCAAAGTTTTTGACCTCCGCAGTGACACATTGGAACATCGCCCTGGGATGCTGCGGGGGCTGGTGCGGTTGTGGTTGTTGTTGGTGTTGGGTTTGCTGACTCGGAAAGGCATGGAGAGACTGCCGGGACGGTTGGAGTGGGTCTTAAGACCATCGGCGGGACTGAGTCCGTTTGTGGCAGGGGCGCACTGTTGGAAGCACGGAGGGGGCAGTAGGGTCCCACGTGCGCTGATGAGACCACTACTGACTACCATTTGTTTCGCTTTTGTACCACGACAATATGTGGCGAAGGCCAGGGTACAAGCAGAGCCCCAGACTTGCTGGTGTGGTTATATTTTGTTTGCTGATGCCGCCCCAGTGTGGCCTAATACTTTTTCTGTGGGGTTGTACCTGCCGTCGGGGGGCATGCGCGTGTGGGCATGCGCAATGCCCCCGCTGGTGAGTACCTTTGCAGGCGGCGGAGTTATGGGGATGGGTGCAGGGTGTTCGCCTGGCAGGTTATATGAAGTTGCCTTGGGTATGTGTGGGCAGTGATAGTACTGTGGCGCGGTGCCAGATCCAAGGACAAAGAGGTTCCGTTTTTTGCTATGGTCAGCAACGTATCTTGCGTGCACTGCTCTGGCTGCGCCGTTGGTCAGGAATGCCCATTGCAGGTTTTTTTGTCCCTTCTGAACGTAACCCGGCGGATCCGCCTAGCAGGGTACATGAGTTTGACTCTAAGAGGTCTTGCCTGGGAAAGGTACTGGCAATGGCACTTGTCCCCCTTTCCCTACCGGATTTCTTTCCACTGGCTCATTTCCCATAGGTCAGTGCGCCACGTGACAGCCTAGATCGCCCCTCTGGCCGTTTGGCTGTTGACGGGGCGTGGCAGGCCTACGCCTACTTTGGTGGTCTTACATCACCCGATGGATCACACCCGGGCAGCAAGAGTTACAAAACAACAACCCTACACGACAATTCACGACTACCCAGTATAAATATATCGAGGCCGTCCGGGCCCTTGGGGGCAATGTGGGTCAGCGTATCTCCCAGCCGAGACAGCACCGCCCCCTAGCTAAGGGCTTGTTCGACTCCAAAAGCTCTGAGGAGGACCAAGAAATGAGCGCCGGAAGGACACAGGCGGCCACCAGCCGCCTGGACGACGGCTGGCTGAACCCACCCGATGAACCAGCCCCTGAGGAAACCCTCGAGGTGTCTCAAGCACTACCCCACCAGCAGCAACTCCACAGGATCACCCTACACTACACGGGCGAGCCCACCACTGCACGGTGGTACACCGACGGTTCGAAAAGACACGATAGGGCGGGGGGAGGAATTTGCAACGGAAACTTTCGGGCGGCCTTCCGCGTACACGGACTGCAGCAGGTGTAACGTGCCGAGACTATCGCCTTTGCCATGGCCTCCAAGCTCGCCCAGGAGGGAGACGAGGTTATGTTAGACAACCAAGGCGTGGTCAAAGCAACCCCGACGAAACGAAGGGGGGTGGTCAAAGACCAAGACTACCGGGACATAGGCGACCACAACGCCCTCACGAAACGACTCACTATATGTTGGACCCCCGGACATCGGAAGCTAGAGCAAGCAACCACCTATAACGACTACAAGGACATACAAGGGAACAACCACTCCGACACCATAGTGAATATGGGCGACAACCTTCCCATGGACTCCCGACAGCCTCAACGCCACGACATTGTCCTTGTTGGACAGATCATGCCCACGCCTGCCAAGGCATGGATTATGCAAGTGCATAGACAAAAACACACCGCGGATGTACACTGGGTGAGCTGGATCCCCATGAAACACTACCGACGTAATGCGTCGACCCCCTGGCTCTAGGGCCAGGTAAGGTGGTGGGGTATTGGCGCACCCTAGGAACGATTACCTGTCTTGTGTGCCCTCTGCGGGCAATATCACGGGGCGTCAATTCAATCAAGACTCGCACAATGCCCTGCCTGGAATGAATTCTAGGACACGTGGCGTAGGTGCTGGACCGACTGGACCCCCTACGCCTGCCAATGGCAGGTCAGTGCCACCAGCCACGAATACTGGTTATGCGCCGGGTTACTGATCCCTTTGTCACTCGCCGACACCATACTCACACGGAAAGACACAAACTATGGGCCGAGGTTGGCCTCTTCCAGTTTCCGATAATCCAGGCCGTTGAGGCCCCGAGACAGAAACTAGCCGACCCACACCACAACAGCCCCCGTCCCCCCTTTGGCTGACTAGGTTTATCGCACAGCGCCTACCACCACGGGAAACTGCACGGAACCTACGCGACCAAGTAGGAGCACCATTGCGGTACCCCGCCCGGAACCGGAAGCGCAAGGCGGAGACGACAACAACTGTGACAATAGAAGCTCAATTGTGGCTTCAAGCAGCGTACACTGCAAACGATGGGGAGGCGGTGACGTGGTTTACCAACATAGATAGGTCACAAAAGCATATACACGACGAGTGCACGTCAAAACGCAGACGCCTCAACGACATAGCCCACCGGTGGGAGCACTACCTCTCACTCTATGACAAACTGGCGGTTCAGCACGCCCACCGTGCGTTAGATACTCACCGACATGCCCAAGTCAGTGAAGCCGCACTACAACACGTAAGAGAGTTACGCGCCGTGTACACCAAGACACCAACGGCCAAGCAAGATTACCATCTGCTGGTGACAAACTTACTTAAAGAACATATAGAGACGCAACACCACACGAACGCATACACAGCACTGTGTCTGGAACGCCGACAATGGTACGAACAAGCAAAGCACCATGCAACAGTATGCTAACGCAAAAACGTCTTTCCTCTCGCACGAGAGGTTCGCGCGTGTGTGCGCAGACACAACACTGCTCCTCATAGACCACACTCGACAAGCTTGTTACGCCTTGCTTTAACACGGACGTCTCATCCAATTGGCGCAGGACACAACAAAAGCATACCGACTAAAGATAGCCCTCTACTGGGATGCATCTAGACAGGCTCGACAGGCCATATACTTCGCACGGAAACGGACACGGGAACGGTGGGACCCCGTCTTGTGGGAAGTTCCGCTGCAGCCACTACCTAAACGACAAAAAGCGCACTGGGATCCAAACGAGTGGGAAATCCCTCTAACATGACGACACCAACACCAACGGGAAACCATGGGGGCCAGTCATGAGCTGAAGCCCGCATGTTCACCCTGGCACTGCCAAAATTTGTACTTATTGCTGAACTTTGCCCCCGCGGCACCTGGCACTTTCAGTACAGGCCTCTTTGATAAAAAAAATGTTGACGGGGTGTGACGCGCGACATCACGGGAGGAAACCTCCACTTGCCCAACCTGGGGGGGGGGGGGTGCCAGAGCCAAGACCTTGATTGCCTCGGTTTCTTTGTTGGTTAGCGAGGAGCACAGTGAACGAACGGCGCTCTGGGTTGACACGTGTGCCCGTCATGATGACTCCTGTCAGTTTTTATAGGCAGTGCAGGCGTCAAGAGATTACCTGGCGCAGCTTGTCGCTGGGTGCACACGCAGCTTTTAGTACTCGACGACATGTGCCGTTTATTGCCTTTTTTCGGCGCGGGGCCATGAGGGGAAATCCTTTCCTCTCGAAATAGGGCCCCAAGTGGACCGGCATCTGTTTTGTTTTGCATGCATTGCACAGAGGAAGGGAGTGTAAACTGTAGTTTCCATTGAAACTGAAGTTGAATGCATTGCCACTCATACCGGGCGCGGGGTCGGCAAAGCCCAGCAAGGCCAGCGCTGCACCCCTCAACCCCATGTGCATTGCATCAGCTCGGGGGGGGGGGGGGGGGGGCAGTGCGGGTGGAGCGGACCACCGGGACGGCCCGGAGGTGACCCGTGCCCTATTTCAGACATCCAGGAACCGTAAAAATGGTGCTTTTGGAATCGGCGGCGCGACGAGGGGGTCCGGGAAAGCAATCACTCGTCCAGCAGTGCCATCACTGCTGGGGTCCTGACCTGTCAGCGTCCGGTGTGGGCGTTCATCCCCTTTTTCAGGTGGGGTTGTCCTTGCCGGTGCACCCACGAAACTTCCCGCCAGCCCACCCTTCTGGTCCCGGGCAGCCATGCAAAGGAGCGTCCCTTTTTTCCTTTTTTGCTGTGTATGGGGGCACTGCGTGTCCAGACTGTGTGTGTGAGAGATTGTGTGAGTGTGTGGGTCCATTTGGCACATCCAAATTATCTTTGGCATAGATGGGTCAGTCTTTACCCTAACTGCTATTGAGCACCTGGGATGTTGCAAGCACATGGTACTGCCAGAGCTCGCGTGTGTTCAGTGTGTACCAGTCCTTGCAAACCTCCGGCTTGATGAGTTTTCCTACCCCCCACGCCCCGGATATTTTGTTCAACAACATGTTGGAAAGTTCGTTGTAGGCCATGTTGAGTGTACAGGTGGCTGGTAAGAGGTGTCACAGAGGTGTCACAGGAGGTGGATGGAAGCCATGGTGTTTGCATTGCATCACCAAGACCACATGCAATCTTTTGTGGTGGTGATCCAGGTGGCGATTTGCACCAATTTTTCTCATCCTGAAAACCCAGGAAAAATATTCATTCCTTCCGAACTGTAAACAAGAACTTAAGCAGGACAAGCCCAAGCCCCGTCCCAAAATGGGGCCAGGCAATTTGTGGTCTCTGAAATGCAAGTTCAACACCTAGGCCTCTGTTCCTCATGTGGATTAGTCCCTGGATGGGTCAGAATCTTTGTTGCACACCCCGTACTTTGGAAATGATGGGATTCTGGACCCCCAGGCCAGTCCAAAACCGATGGTGTGCGTGCAATGGATCAATACATGTGCGCCGCATTTCCAAGCCACTTTACCCCCTTTGTCGGTGACAACACACTTTGATGGGCAATCACATACCCACACAACATCATATATGCCCCCAGCCATGCCATGCCCGGCACAGACCATGCCTTGTCATCACGGACAGTTAGGATATCATCGAGATGATAACCGTAGTCCAACCCAAAGTCAGGACCAGAACTAGGGGGAGGAGGCAACATGATCAAAGCTTCATGAAGATGCCGACCAACAACATCTTGACAGATTGGTGGTCACAGCTGCCAACCAAGCAGTAAAAGCCTCAGCTCATCCCCCCCCCCCCCCCCCGCCGCCCTGCCCCTTCCTTGGGCCCTGGAAGTACCCCACACCTCTTGTAGTATGAGCAAAAACTGGTAACAATTAGTGCAGCCAAACGCACAGTAGCTTTTTTGGTGCAGGTCCATGGCAGGCTGGTTAATTGCCACGCAATTTGAGTTGAGAGATGAGTTTATGTTGTGCAGACTTCTCAGGGAAAAAAAAGCAAATCATCTGTTCAGTTGTTGAACCCTTTTCAAAAGTCCGGCAAGTGCCAGACCAAGCTTTCCATGAGTGCTTTGATTTTCGGTATCTGCTTCCGTGGGCCTATTATAGCATTGCTGGAGGGTGCATCGGCCGGTCGATCCAATCCCTTGTGCCTCTTCAGGACTTTTGTCTTGAATTTGTGCACATGAATGAGCACGGCTTTCCCCGCCCCCCCAATTGGAACCATCCCCAACCGTGCTACTCCATGCACGTGACCTCCGAAGTTTGGGTCCCCCAAGGCATGGCCCACGCAGCACTACCGAACTCAACGATCCAGGTGCGTCTCCGCCCACATGTGTCGTCGCCCTGGACCAAGGGTCCTTCCGCCATGGAGGGTGGGCCTGAGACGAGTCCCAACGGGTGTCACACGGTGGAAATCCACCGAATGTGGCCAGTGAAAGCAATGGCCCAAGCAGATTACCTCGTTTGGATTGAGCAACACGGGCCATTGGGTTTGCATGTCTCGTTTTGGGTTTTGAGTATTGGGCAATCCTGAGTCATTCCAGCAGCAACTCTACCTCTGCTGGCCCTTGCCCTTGTCCGATGGTCTGGGACGAGATAGTGCCGTTCGCTATCTGTCAGGGAGCAATGCCGGACTCGCCAACATGGGCAATGCCAGACGCGCCAACGAGCTGCCACGAACGAGCTGCCGCTCAGGCCCAGTTTGAGCACGAGATGGCGGCGTCATCCCCACCTAAACACTACACTGGGCCACACCTGCCCTGTCCCATCACCGCAGAGTCCGTGGAGCAGTTGGGTGTGTCTCATCTGTCAAGAATGCCTCCATGATCCCAAACCCCACAGCCTGCCTGGTCTCTGTGATCCCACACCCCAGAGCCTGCCGGTTGATGCACCGAGTTCGGATTGCAAGACGGTTCTCGATGCTTTGCTTGAGGTGGTGATGGATATCCCGTCATGGTCAACATGTTGTCTTGCACGGGGGACAGTAGTGGGGAGTGTGGGTTGGGAGGAGGGTTGGTACACTCCGACCCTTAGGCTACCCACAGTGACGACTGGAGTGCTTTGAAGTCTTTGAAGCCGCTTGGCGGCGGCCCCTTGAGCCCCCTATGAGAGATTGTTGCCGCGCCGCGTGCGCCGAGTGCCTGCTGACCGGCACTATCCTATGGGCTGTCCAACTCCTTCCTGCGTTAGGGACTCCGACACGGCACGTGTAGCCGTGTGTGATACATCTTTGGGGTGCTCTCTTTGAGGCTCCTCCCCTGTATTTCCTCTTGTTGACTACTCATTATGTTACCACATTATCACATTATTACCACATTGTGCAGTACAATCATAATCAGTCACAGTTGTGTATGCTGTGATGTTCTCTCTCCAAAGGCGGTGTTCAGGGTGTCGTGTCCCTTTTTCAGACCCAAGATGTTTTCTCCCAGTGACCGTGTATGGTACCACTCACCCACACTTGGTGCACATGTGTTGGCCACTGTTGTGGGGCCTTGAAATACCCCTGCAATCTCCTCCCCCCAGGGGGCAGACCGTCACTTGGCGACCGTGTCCCTCCCCTGGGGGGGAGACCGTCACGCGCTGCGGGGGGGGGGATTTCAAGGGGGGGGGGCAGGGTATGTGTCACGTGCAAAGAGGCCCTTTTGCAAACACTGCGACCTTGTGTTTCTGCATTTTTCCTAAATGCGGCGTGTTTGTGCAAGGGGGAGGGGGAGCATGGGGTCAACTTCAGACAGCGCCACTGACTCACTGGAGGCAAGTGCATCTGACACCACCCTGTGATCCCGCACCTCATCACAATAGGTCTTCTCTTATGAGTGATCAAAGAACCTTCCGACAACAGGGCGCCTGCGTACCAGCGCCAGGATGAGGATGGGCCTTGGCAGTGCCTGTCCACCCAGCGGTGGGCGGGGTCATTAGGGGTTGGATGTGGGTGTCTTTAAGTGTGGATGTGTTCTGAGAGTCGGTTGCGGGTGGCGTCCAGCTTTAAATCACGGGACTGGACACTGCTGTTGAAGGTTGCCTCAGGCTTTCAGCATCTTTGAGTTCATCGGCTCAGTTGCTTGAGAAAAGTATTCTGGGGCCGCCCCGGTCCCCCCGGTCCAACCCATGCTTGCCTCCTCCGCGATGCTGCAGAGCGCTCCAATGTCCGAAGCAACGGAAACATGCTGTCCTGCCGTACTGCATCCGCTTCAGCGGGCCCCGCTCAAATGGCCTGGAAGCAGGCCTCCACAACACACAACAAAACTGGAAGTACCAAGTGGCACACCTGCTTCACCTTTTGGTGCCCCCCCCCCCCCCCATATCGCAGTCAATGCTGGGCATTGGGGGAGTGTTAGCGCGCCGGGCACGCGCCGGGCATCTTTTTTGACCCGTGCCCCACCGGTGACCTTTTAGGGGGTGCACTAAGCGCAGTGCGCGCGCAGTGCAACTATTTGGACGTCTAGCCGTCCTAGAACCCCATACTTTGTGATACTACGGGCATTATTGTTGTTTGACAATGGGTATTTTGATGCTTCTTTCACATTCGGGATATGGTATATTTGGATTCTCGCCCAGTTTCACCAATTTTCTTCCATTTTTTTCTCGTTTCCACCACATCCACTCCTTACTAGGTTGATTTCTCCCCACCATGGGCACCCCAAGAAAGCAGGGGTAATGTAGCGATATTGATTTCTCCCCACCATGGGGACCTGAAAGGCAGGGGTGATGTAGCGAATACTGAGTTTGCGCTTCGTTCTTGTGACGTGAGGCAGAAACGCCGTCCATACCGCTTGCGGCTTGGGGACTCATTACCACAGCGAAATCTATGGGAAAGGTAAAGGCAAAGTACCGTTTGTGAAGTACAATACAAATGACATTTGGAGTTGTTGAATTCACAGCTATTGTCTAATTATGCAACCTGCTTTGTAGGGAAGGTGTGCAGTCCATCATGGTCTATTTGGGGCGCCTTCTCCATCAGAGGGTGAATCTCAGGCTGAAGGGACAGTTAATAGAAAGGTAGCGCGCCGGGCAAACATTCCCCCATTGTTGCCCATGGCAGGATGTGTGCACAATAATGAAAGGAGCAATTGAGTGACTGAGACAGCGGTCAATGGGCTGTCGCCCTCGGAGGCCCCATCAGCTCTTTCGACTAGCCTTGTGCGACATTGGATCAGTCCACTGGCGAGTCAAGGGTTCTAAGCCTTGAGCGGGGCCCCCTCCGAGTCATCACAGCCTGGGCGGTGGGTGCTGCACTTCAGAACTGGTTCAGAACTGGAGGGCCACTGGCTCGCCATAGATGAAGTAGAACGTGATCCATTGCGTAGCTGTGGATGAGAATTGTGTCTTGCGGTGTCCAGGTCAAGAAAATTTTCGGGACATCCGCTCAATTTCTGCAAGGCAGTCGATGGCGTCGTTGCCATTTTTTTCGGCTGGTTGAGGAGGGATTATCTGGTGAAGGATTGTGCAGATCAGCAATGTTGTCTGTGGCAGATGCACCTTCGAGCCTTCTCCAATGTCAACGTCTCCTGTTTGTTGCCTGTCTGCAGTGTGTTGTCTTGCGGGCAACACGGGGCACGCCCTTCATTTGAGCTACCAAGTACAAATTCTGCTGGCGATGCGAGGGATGTATGCCTCCACACCGAGGGTGGTCAAGTTGGAGTCCCGCTCAGGTACCGTCTCATTACCATCCCCTAATCTGGTAATTGTTTTTTTTCCATCAAAATCCATGAAATGTGAGGCGGCGTAAAGATGTGAGGCAGACGGGCAGCACAGGGCGGGGAAGGGGCGTGGAGTATTTACAGTTCGTACAGTCTAACAAAAACCAAGCCTTAGGAGGCAATCCTTTCAGGCCTTCTTCCCGCAATTTCTATGGTTCGGTGGCTGGGCAGCTCGCAGGAGTCAACTACTCCCCACCCCCCAGCCCCCAGAACGCACACACTTACCCCCTAACAGTGTGGCCGATTGGCTGAACAATGATTGAATTTCTGGCATTGGTTGGAGGGTCAACCAGTGCATACACTCAACAGTACCAACCGGCATACTTGTATACCGACCGAACCCTAAATATTTGCAAAATATTTAATTCCTGGCACAGGGTGTTGTTGTCCGCAAAAAAAAATAAAACGCAAAAAAATTCATTCATTACAATTTTTGGCGTCATTAATTACTCAAAACTGGGTTCCTAAAAAAAATCGCAAAAATAAAATACTTTTTGCCCCTGTCCCCCTTTTTGCAAGAATGCCAGAATCGCGGGAGGGATGGTGTGTTTGCCCCACTCCTTGTTGCCCCCCCCCCCCCCCCCCGTGTCTCATGCCCCATTTTGCACCTTGCTTTGCTTTCAGAGAATGATGAATCAGGGACCACGCACCAGGGCATCCAGGATTGTCACAATATTAGATATTTCAATCTGGATGCTGACATGCCCCAAAGCAGATAAAGGGGCTGGTTTGGGACATTTGATTGCCAGTCCATTTGTGATTCGAATTGGGTTGTTGGTTGTTGGTAAAAAGGAGTAAACCCGCAGGTCGAGGGTTTCTCCTGGGTTTTCAAGCATTATTATCAAGACGAAATGACAAGGCAGCATTTCACGTGCCCTGGGCACTATTATGGACGAGTTTGGAACTGGTTTGTTGAAAAACGGGTGGACCTGAATCATGCTTGTTGGTGCTTATCTGTGCTATGGACTGCAATCCCAGAGTCCAAGGTACGCGGTCTCTTGCAGTAGCAACAAAATGAATCAACCCCAATCCCCAAAACGCAAATTTTTTTTTGATGCAACGCCCTGCGCAAAAGTGGGTTCCACAGAAAAAAAATTGCAAAAATAACATATTTTTTGCCCATTTTGGATGCTGTCGCAAAACTTTTGCGTATTATTAATTCAAAACACCCAACGCAAAAATTAGGATTCCGCGAATCTTTAGAATTCGGTCGGTAGCCTCTGTGACAAACCCGTTCCTTTCTCATCTGATCTTGGAGTCATCAATGTTGCATGCAGCAGACTGGTCGCAGGAGTGTGTGTGCAGGACAAGACCTGCTTCTCCAACTGGGTGTGTTGCACTTGGAACGTGAGCGCAGATGTGTTGCCGTTGTGTCCGGTGCCATGATTGCACACAACGTCTCCAGTCCAGAGGCCTACAGTGGCATACGAGTGTTTTGTGCACCGACCTCGATGCAGTGCAAGGCAGGACCTGCTTCCCCAAATGGGTGCGCCATCAATGTGAAGAGAACCTGCCAAAGTAGTATGACACAGCCCTGCTCAGAAAACTGTTCATTCAAACCTGGGTATAGTCACAGTCCTCATGGTCCAGCACTGTGTGTGGCGCTGCAGACCGCCAACAATAAGCTCACCCATTCCTGGGATCCTGCAGGCTAGGCATGTATTAGAACCCATAGAGGGCCCCACTCCCCTTGGAAAACCCCCCGAACCCAGATTTTGAAGTGGCAAAAGAATAAAATTAACGAAAAGAATATTGATTTGCGGCTTTTTTTTTCCACAAAAACTTGGGTTCCCAAATGGATTTTGCCATTGCGAATAGACCGGAAAAGAGGGTTTTGGCAGCCACGGGGGGCTCTGGCTGCTGAAATTTGCCCTGCAGACGGCGCTCATGGGGGGCCCTGATCGCCTTAGGGGGAGCATCAGTGCACTAGGCGCGCGCCGGGCATCTTTTTTTGACCATTCCTCACCCCTGCCTGTTTTTGCCCCCACCTCACCAAACAATTTGGAGTACCTTCTTGCCGTATCCAAGAATTTGGCCCATCCTTTGCACCTAGTTTATGGCGATGGCAAGGGTGGTGCTTGGAAGTGGTGGGAGTGACATTTTGTGTTGTTGAATTCTCATATCTCGGCTTATGCAAGGTGCCTTGCAGGGAAGGTTTGCGGTCTAGTGCGGTCTACTTGGGGGTCTTCCCAAGGTGAGGATAAACTTGGGCCAAGAGATAAGATACTTAATACAAAGTTAGCGCGCCGGGCATGCACCGGGCAAACATTCCCCCTTAAGTGGCCGATCGATGCCGACCCGACTGTCTGTGGACCGTTGGGACCTGTGACAGTGCCTAGCCGGGGTTGCCTTTAAGTGCCTCCTCCTGTCCTCCACCACCCCCTCCCCTCTTCTCTACACCCGGTTGCCTTGTTGCCCTGGAGCACCCATAGTGTGTTGCCCCTAGTTGAGTTGCCCCTCGGGGAGTAGCCTAGGGGAGTAGCCTGAGTGCTACAAAGCAAGAGAGGCACTCAGACAGGGTGCGTGTACATTAGTAGATCCCTCCCCCCTCCCTCCCCCCCGACCCTCATCCCTCCTGCGAGTGAGTATGCGGACGATGCCCGCTTCGGTGCACTTGGGGGGCCAATGCACTGTCACTGCCCACATGGGTGCTCTGCCCACATGGGTGCTTTGGGGCGAGAGCACTGCCGCCGCCCGTAGCATGCCTCTTGGCTTGGTCAGGGAATGGAAGCGGTCAGAGCCTAAGAGCCTGTGTCCTCGGGATGTGACCCGTGGAAAGCGCCCCATCCATCCATCCATCCATCCCCTCCCCTCCTCCCCTTCCCGGTGTCACCCTCTCCGCGGCCGTCCGCATGGCTAACGGGCGGCATCCTCCCCCGAGCAGGTTCAGCCTCGGGGATGAGACGGGTGTCCGTCGCCCTCCCGGAACGAGGAAACCAAGCACACAGGTGTGTGTGTGTGTGTGCACAAGGGCCCGCTCAAGAGTCTTTCCAAAACAAGACCCGGGAGGCCACAATCACAAACAAAAGAGCAGCCACGCGGACCACATAAGTGGCACCCTGCCCATTGCCCATGCCCAGTAAGTGGTCCCAAATCCCACGGCGGGCGGCACCAGCATAGTGGTCGAGTAGAGCCAAGAATGCTAGACATCCATCATGTTGCGCCAGCATTGATGAGCCGAACGCAGTGCGCTATACAATGCAGCCACAAGGCTGTTGCACTTTGGCTATAGAGGCCAAATAGTCCCTTGATTGGTAACGGGATTGGGTTACAGCTGTGAGTAAAGCACCGCATGCAGGATGAACAAGCTGTAGAGCCCCAATAGTCCCCCGATTGGTAACGGGACTTGGGCATAGCTGAAGTGATTGTAGCACCGACCGCATCGTGAATAATGTAGCCACAATGCTGCTGCACTTTGGCTATAGAGCCCCGATAATCCGCTAGTTGGTAACAGGCTTAGGGTACAGCTGCAGTGACTGCAACACCGGCTGCAGCATGAACAAGCACGAACAGTGCAGCCACAAGGCTGCCGCATTTTGGCTGCGGGGCCCCAATAGTTCCTTGATTGGTAATGGGACTGGGGTACAACTGTAGTGAGTGCAGCACTAGCTGCAGCATGAACAATGCAACCATAAGACTGCTGCACTTTGGCTTCGGAGCCCCAATCGTCCTTGGATTGGTACCGGGACTGGGGTGTAGCTACAGTGTGCAGTAGGTTGCAGATTGTAGCGTGGTGAGTGCTGCATGTAAGCCGTAGCAAACGGCCTGCAGTGGGGTGCCTATAGCACCAAGGCTATGGCAAAAGGGCGGTGGGAGAAGGAGGGCGTCCTCTGAAACCCCGGCAGTGGCCAAGGGACGAGGCGGCCACAATTGGGGCACTAGCAGGAGGGTGTCCTCTATGCGGACCCTCCGCAAGGGACCCGGCGTGGGGAGGCACTCGGCCCTTGGCGTCAAGGAGCCAGGTTCCCCCACAAGGAGAAACCCAAGCTTGTCGTGGGCTACAGTGGATGCCGTAGTGACTGCAGCTGTGTGCTTGTAGAGCCTCAATAGTCCCTTGATTGGTAACGGGACTGGGGTACAACTACTATGACTGCCGCACCAACCGCAGCATGACTTTTGCAGCCGTAGTTGCACTTTGGCCGCATGGCCCTAGCCCTAGCGCCAATGACGCGGCAACCACGCGACGGTGAATTGGAGCACACGAGCGGCAACCCACATTGCATGGAGGGGTTTGTGGGTGCCAGACCTCCTCTAGTGATTGACGGCGGCCGCTCTCTTACCATCTAGGCGTGAGGCCACCCCATGGGTGAGCCAACACCACACGGTTATAAACCTAAACCTGAATCCCCCCCCTCCCTCAGACCCATCGCCCCCTCCCCCCTCGCTCTAAATCACGTAAGAATCAAGGTTGTGGGAACCTTTTTTCACTTGCGTCAATTTTTTTCTCCTGCGCCTATAGCAGGGTTCTTTGGTCGTTCCACTTGTATCACCTCTTCCTTGTGTAGCAGATATCATGTCATAGTGTCCCATATGTATATTCTTTGGCACCTCGGTCCAACCGTATCCCCACGCAAAACCTAATGATGTTATAGCTGCAATCCACTTTGCTGGTGCGCACAGGGGTGAGGAATCCGTCCCTCCGCCCTATGCCTGTGTGCATAGGGGAGGGGATGTTGTCCCTCCGCCTTGTGCAGATGAGCACAAGGGCGGGAACCCGGTCCCTCCGCCTTGTACTGTTGAGGGCACCACAGAAGACCCAGCACCGCATGTGCGCCAGCATGGTGCCCTGAGGGTGCACCGCAGGTGGCCCGTTCCGTGTGTGTGTGTGTGTGTTTTCTTGCTTTTCTTGCTCTGTTCTTGTTTTCGCGGTTCTCATTGTGTGTGTGTGTGTGTGCGTGTCAGCGTAGCGCCCTGAGCACACCTCAACTAGGCATTGCTACCCTACCACCTCTCCACACTCCTCTCGTGCCCTCCCTTGCACTCTACCGCAGGATGGTGGCGCCCGAGTGCTGCACTTCCAGAGCCCCACACGAGCGCCCGGCCGCGGGCATGGCACGGCAGCCCTCCCCCAAGGTAGATGGAGTGGGAAGAAAAGGCAAGAGGCATACGATGCTGGACAAAAAGCATTGTATCCTCTTCGGTGTGTCGGTCCCAAATGGTGAATCATCATCCAGCTCAGAGCCTTGTGGGCCCTCTTCCAGTTCAGAAGAGGATTACAATGGTGAGTCTAGCTTTAGTGAGTCCAATTTTGATTGATGTTTGATGAAGAATTCGATGACAATGAGCATTCCTCCGCGTTTCCGGGTGGTGTTGCTTGGTGGTTTTTAGGTGAGGGATGCATGGACCCAAAAAGATGAGTTGCATCGCCTGTCTTTAGACATGATAACAGATGTATATGCTAAATGGGCTAGTGGGGTACATTTTTGCAGTTACGGATATGCTACATTTTGGCAAGAGGCCGGGGGGGGCTCCCCTTTGACCCCTCACCCCCTCCCCTAGATCCCCTCCCCCTTAATGCAGCCCTACGCACAAGGGTGGGGACCCCGTCCCTCCGCCTTGGGCTGGTGCGCACATGGGCCACTAGTCCCACCCGGTGTGGTGCGCACAGGGGAGGGGTCCACGTCCCTCCGCCTGGTGTTGGTGTGCACACGTGCGAGGACCCAGTCCCCCTGTGCTAGTGTGCACAGGGGCAAGGACCCAGTCCCTCCGCCTTGTGCTGGTGTGCACACGGGCGGCGACCCAGAACCTCCGCCCTATGCTGGTGTGCACAGGGGCAGGGACATAGACCCTTCACCTTGTGCTGAGGGACATAGACCCTTCACCTTGTGCTGAAGTGCATAGGGGCGGGGAACCTATCCCCTCCCCTTGTGCTGGTGAGCATTGGGGAGGGGATCTGTCCCTTCGCCTTGTGCTGGTGTGCACAGGGGCGGGGAACTTGTCCCTTTGCCCTGTGCTAGTGTGCACAGGGGCGGGAGCTCGACCCTCCGCCCTGTGTCGGTGCGCACAGGAGAGGGGACCCTGCCCCTTTGCCTTGCGCCTCCACACAAGCGAGGGGACAGGTGGGGAACCTGTCCCCTCGCCCTGTGCTAGTGTGCAAAGGGGCGGGGACCTAGTCCCTCCGCCCTGTGCTGGTGTGCATAGGCGCGGGGACCCAGATTCCTCTGCCCTATGTTGGTGTGCCTAGGGGCAGGGAACCTGTCCCTCCACCCTGTGCTAGTGCACACAGGGGAGGGGACCCTAAACCTGTGTCCTAAGCCGAAGCACACGGGGGCGGGGAACCTGTGCCTTTGCCCTGTGCTGGTGCGCACAGGGGCGGGGACCCGGTCCCACCGCCTTGTGCCGGTGTGCATGGGGGTGGGGACCCAGTCCCTCCGCTCTGTGTCGAAGCGCACGGTGGCGGGGCACCTGTTCCCCCGCCCTGTCCTAGTGTGCACAGACGCAGGGAACCCGTCCCTTCACCCTGTGCTGGTGTGCACAGGGGCGAGGAGCTTGTCCCTCCGCCCTAGGCTGGTGTGCACCGGGACGGGGACATGTGTGCTAGCGCACGGAAAGAGGACCCTGTCCCTCCGCCTTGTGGTGCGCCCAGGGGCGGGACACCTGTCCCTTTGCCCCATGCGCTTCAGCACGGGGGTGGGGAACCTACCCTTCCGCCCGCCCTGTGCTTGCACGCACAGGGGAGGGGGCACTGTCCCTCCGTCTTGTGCTGAAGCGATGCGCTATGCAGGGAACAGCCACCCCGGTGGGATGTTCGGGCAAGGCGCGGCATGGCCGTGGACCCGGGCATGCCGTCTTCGGGAAGAGGGACTGGGGGTGCCCAGTCCGTTGAGGACTGTGGGCACGGCCCTGGTGAGCTTCAGGGATGCCCCGCACGACACACAGGGCGTGGCCCCACGCCGCCGGGGGCTGGTGCCGTCCGAATCGAAAGGTGGGAAAGACCCGTCAAGAACCTGGGAGTGCATCATATGGCATGGCCAGCCCATATGCAGAGTGGTCGGGGATGCCATCGTGCTCCATCCCAGGCGGCCTGTGAGCCTTAAGATCGGCCCCCAAATCCAAATCCAAATCCAAATCCAAATACCCCCTCCCCCCTCTGCTTCAGCAACGCCCTGCCTCTCCCCTTTTTTACTGCATGCGGGCTGCATGGTCGCTCCAAGCAAGGCAGCGGCAGAGCTTGCACACAGTCCGCACACGCCAGCTGCTGACCCATACACTGGTGTTTGTGCTCTGTCCGTCATGCCCATGCTCTGGCTTGCTCAGGTGAACATCGGAAGACTGTTGTGGTTGGGGATATCCACGGGCAGTTGGCAGACCTTTTGATGATTTTTGTAGAAAACGGGTTTCCGCACCCACAAGGTATGCTCTGCCGAAACTGCACCATTTAGGTGCCGCCCTGGCGGCACCCCTTCCGGGTTTTTCTCTGAGGATGAGGGCAGTGGGATTGTTGGGTCTCTGAGCTGAAAGGTTCACGACTTCGACGGAGTTGCGTGCACTGTGCGCGCACTGTGCAAAGTCTTTGTTCCTGGGCTGCCTGTTTTCAGGCTCAAAGGCACGGTGCTGTGGTGAGGTGTACTGCGGCGGGGTGCTCGTAACTGCCTTTTAGGTTCTCCTGCCTCTTTCTGCATGTTGTTGTATCATTAATAGCCACATACTGCGTATTTTTTCGTCTCCCGCACCATTTCTTTGTCCTGGGTCACCCCTGGTACCCATGTTGTCACCCATCGCATCAGTACTGACACGTTCCAGCCATTGTGCTGGGCTCTTCACCACAGTCCAGGGACGCGTTGCGGATCCGATATGAAGTTGGTGGGGAATCGTTTGTCCATGAGGCTGCCGCACTCCACGGCATCGAGTTCAAAAGAGCAACCGTCTGGAAGCCACCCAGAATGAGCAGCAACCACCCAGAAACCCCTAGGAAGTCACCAGGGAGTAACAGCAACCACCCAGAAGCAACCAGGGGAGCTGGGAAAAAGGGTGGCGAGGGCGCGGGGTTGGGCATTCCAGCACGCGCGGGGGGGGGGATATATGGGTATGGGTGTGGAGAGAGTCCTTCCTCCTTGCACATCCTGTTTGATTTGCCTTGTGGCTGCGCTGGTTGCCTCTTCGGACTTGTGAGGCCATCAGGACCGCCACTGCTATATCTGAAGCATGGGTGAAACGGTTGTGCGGGGTGCTGGCTATATCATTTAACAGCGGCTGTTACCGGGGGGTGTGTTTGTTACCTGGGAATGGATGACCACCTGTGCTGACCACCTCGGGGGGTCAGATCCACTAACCTCTCATTGCCATTGCCCCACCCCGTGTTCAGCATAGGGCACCACCCACAAGTTGTGGAGGGAGAAACCACCCGGGCTGGTCACATGTGGCACCAGCTCCCTGCTCTGCAGCTTCCGTCCCGTGGCACCCGTGCTGCAAACTCTCACCCCAAGTTAGTTACCAATCAAGAGACCAATGGGTTGGTCACTGCAGCCGCCTCCCAGCCGCAGCTGTGGTGTCACAAACCTTGGTGCTTCGTTCACTCTTCATGGTCATAGCCTCTCCGTGGAGTCACCTCGGGGCTCGAGGCCACAAGGTGAGGAATACACATGGTCTGTGTGGCCTCGAGGCGCCAGGCCTCAGAGTGGCTTCGGAGGGTTCCACCCTGCATAGGGCACCACCCACAAGGATGGGAGGGTTCCGCCCAGCATAGGGCACCACCCACAAGCTTTCAAGGGAGGGGGGGGGGGCATTGTGAGGCCTTGGAGGGTTCCGCCGTACATACGGCACCACCCACAAGTATGGGAGGGTTCCGCCTGGCATAGGGCACCACCCAGTAGTTATCAAGGGAGGGCATAGGGCACCACCCACAAGGTAGGGGAGGGAGAAACCACCTAGGCCGGTCGCCATCGGGGGCCGACCCCCTGCTCCGCAGCCTCCGTGCTGTGGCACTTGTGTTACTGACTCCCACCCCAGTCCCGTTACCAATCAAGGGACCATTGGGGTGGTCACTGCAGCCGCCTCCTAGCCGTAGCTCTGGTGTCACAACCTACGTGCTTTGCTCACTCTTCAATGCCATAGCCTCTCCGCGCTCCAGGCCCCAGGGCGATGAACACACAAGGGCTCTGTGGCCTCAGGGCACGTGGCCACTGTGAGGCTGCGGAGGGTTGCACCGTGCACAGGGCACCGCCCACAAGCCATCAAGGGAAGGGGGGAGGGAGACATGGGCAAGGGGCAGGAGCTTGGCGAGGCAGAGGCAGGCACGAAGGTCAGGGGTTGTCTGGTGGGTGTGTGGGGGGCAAGGAGGTGCTGTCGACCGTCGACAGCACCCGCGCCTTGGTGAGTGGCTGCCAGAGGGCCCGTTGCAGCCCTTTGGGTCCAACTGTCCCTCCATTGGCCCCTGAGAGTGTGCCGGTAACCCGTCTCTTTGGGTTCACTGGCACGCCACGTTGAGGCTGAGGGCCCCGTTGGACGGGAGGAGATGCAGGGAGGGGGGTGGGATCCTGGAACGGAACCCTTATACAGTGGCAGTCAAAGGACCATTCCTAGCTCAGAAATGTGGCTGCAAAGCGGCCCGAGCGAAAAACACTTCAAAAATTTCCCCCGGGATATGGCCCCCGACGGGAGCCCCTGACAGGGGGGTCTGGAAACGGGGCTGGAACGACCCCCCCCAGCCCCCCCCCCACCCCACCCCAGGAAGTAATAGCAACCTTGCAGAAATCCTGTAGCAACTCCGCTTGGAAGGGCAGCAGGGGGTAAAGGTAAAGGTAAAGTGCTCGGGCGATCTCCGAACTCCAGCGTATCCGTGATCCCTACCTGTCCCAAGGCACAGCACGCTACATCATACTACACTCATCAAAACAGCTGCAACTCCGGTACAGTGAATTCGCGGGAAACGTAAAGAGCCACTGTATCATACAGTGCATAGAAGTCCCAGTGCGGAGCGTGCCCTCGCTCACACGGGCACACGACACAGGCGTTCCTGTACTTCGGTCCTGCTTCTGCCGCCTGGCACCGCAAGACATCACAGTACAGCACTTGCAACGTGTACTGGCCGCCCCGCCGCAGTGCTCGAGGTGGCACGCGCACAGACAGTGGTCAGTGGCGTGTAGCACGTCCAGCTTGGCTCGCCGAATGCCCAAGATGGACACCGTAACGCCGGGACTGCTGTGATGGGTGGTCAGTGTCGTGTAGCACGTCCAGCTTGGCTCGCCGAATGCCCAAGATGGACACCGTAACGCCGGGACTGCTGTGATGGGTGGTAAAGTGCTCGGGCGCTCACCGAACTCCAGCGTATCCGTGATCCCTACCTGTCCCTCGCAGCATCCCTTCCGGCTCGCGGGGTCACAGACACCCTAGCGCCTAGGACACTGCGTTCCAACCCCACCGGGATTCGAACCGAGCACCTCTAGTTCAGGTGTCACGTGCATGACCGCTGAACTACGCGACCTTCTCTCTGTGATGGGTGGTCAGTGGCGTGTAGCACGTCCAGCTTGGCTCGCCGAATGCCCAAGATGGACACCGTAACGCCGGGACTGCTGTGATGGGTGGTCAGTGGCGTGTAGCACGTCCAGCTTGGCTCGCCGAATGCCCAAGATGGACACCGTAACGCCGGGACTGCTGTGATGGGTGGTCAGTGGCGTGTAGCACGTCCAGCTTGGCTCGCCGAATGCCCAAGATGGACACCGTAACGCCGGGACTGCTGTGATGGGTGGTCAGTGGCGTGTAGCACGTCCAGCTTGGCTCGCCGAATGCCCAAGATGGACACCGTAACGCCGGGACTGCTGTGATGGGTTGTCAGTGGCGTGTAGCACGTCCAGCTTGGCTCGCCGAATGCCCAAGATGGACACCGTAACGCCGGGACTGCGGTGTTTGGTGACCCGTGTGTGGAAGCTAGTCCAGCTTGGCTCGCCGAATGCCCGAAGAGGGCACCGTAACGCCGGGACCGCTGTGAGAAAACACACAGGCAATACACACCCTGCCCTACCCTCAACAGGCACACCCTCAGGTCCCTAAACCTGCCACTTGCCGTGCTCCCTCCCCTGGTGTTCACCCTCACACTGGCGGTGTTTAGCCCCGACCGGCTCGCGGAACGCCCTATGAGACGTCCTATCGCCCTCAGGCCCACCTGCACCCTGGTTTCAGCGGTATCGGTATGTTCCAACGTTTGTACACCCCTTCCACCTGGGTACGCGAGGGCAGCAGGGGGCTTGGGGGGGAGGGCGGGGGATGGCTCTTTTTCCGGCGACCAGGATGCGAAGGGGAGTGGGCAGCAAAGACCGAAAAACGACCCGCGCAACAACTAGCACAACCCCAGTGCACCAACTACAGGGCTCCGCTACCGCGGAAACGACACCAGCAGGAACACAGGCCGCAGCGGCCGAGGCGCAGCATGCGAAGGGAAGAACGGGCGACTGTCCAGGGCCCCGTCAAGAAGCAGCAACCCGATGGACTGTCACACAGGGGGGGGGTGGCTGTTTTTCCGGCGGCTTGTGAACTCCATAATTGACTGACAGATCCGGTGGCTGCTGCACTTGCAATGGTCCCAAGAGGGGCCCATCACCGGTAAAGTCTCCAGAAGCATCAGAAAGTGCCTCCCTGTTGCTGTGATGTGCTCGGAACGCACATAGTGCTACACCTGGGCAAAGGGAATGCCACCGCTTTCTCTGGGGCCATCATGCTCACCCGTGGCGATGGACGGCAGGTTCGCAGTATCTGTTCAACGGGGATTTGGTGGATCGCGGCTCGCACAGCGTTGAGGTGATCACCATCCTCTTTGCATACAAGCTGCTGTACCCCGACTCCGTGCATTTCAATCGTGGCAATCATGAGAACCCGGACATGAACGTCTATTACGGTTTTGGTGACGAGGTGTGTCTGCTGCATCAGGTCAAGGGATTTGAGCAACACTGTCCCTGCGCCTCGCACGTCCATCTTAGGCCAGACCGCATGACGTCACATTTTGCAGAAACGCCCCCATGCCCCCCCCCCCCCCCCACCGTGTGACGCCTTGGGCCAGACCGCAGTGGAACGATCACCAGGTCAGCCCCAGTCCTCTTCGGAGGAGGGGACAGGGCACTCGGTTTGCGTCGCCGTCTCACCGCTTCTGCTGTGTCAGAAGGAGTCAACGAGGACCGTGTCTCTTACCCCCCCCCCCCCCCCTTGTAATAGCTACGCCCTTGTAATAGCCACAGTAGGCGTAGGGACCGTATTAATTTGGTACCTAATTTTAATTCGGTACAAATGTAGTGCAGCCGCATAACACATGGGTTTGGTGACAAATTTGCCAGCTACATAGGGTCATGGACACATTTGTTGTGAGTGTTTGCCCACTTGAACCCACATAGCTCTGATTTGGGGGATATTTGTGTACTATATCCCCCTTTCTTGCACCAGCTCACCATGCAATCTTCTCTTTTTCAACCTGGGCGTCCAGTGATTTTCACACGTTCCACCGGTGAGCGTGTGGATGCCACAATGAAGGGGCCATAGCTTGTGATAACATGGGTGTGAACCTGAATTTCCATGTCTCGAACACTTTCTTGTGTTTGCATGCCTTTGGGAACGTGGGCGGAGGTTAAGGTGCACTCATACCATGCATTCTCTCACGTGTGTGTCGGTAGTTGTATGTGTCGTGCGCAAGCCACGCCCTTGTAATAGCTACAGTAGGCGTAGGGACCGTATTAATTCCGTACTTTGGCGTAGCTATTACAAAGGGGGGGGGGGGGTACGTGAACAACGCGCGACACGCGCACACAGACCCTCTGTGTTGTTCTCCCAAAGACTCCCAAATACTCAGTGGTGGTTTGCAACGGGGCCGACGCTTCTGTGTGCGCCTGCATCTCTGGTCCTGGACCTCAAGCGCAAGGGACAGGGAGAACAGAGCGACTGAGATGGAGAGGGGTGTGTGTGTGTCTTGGCCCCCGTGGCGATGCGCACAGACCCTTCGGCATGGGAAGGCAAGGGTGAAGTAAACACTGGCCAGGCCACTGGCCAAATCAGAAATTTAAGTCCAGTTTCACAAGAAAATAGGAGTCAAAACATTTTGCTTTTACACTTTTTTCCACAAGAAAACCAAAAAGTAGAAAACTTGACCACCAAATGTACAATCCACTGACCACTGGCCAAAACCCTCCTGGCCAGTGTTTGTTTCACCCTCGTGGGAAGGTGCAGGTCTGGGCCCCGCGCCTGCGTCTGTCAGATCAAGACGAAGTACAACACCCCTCAGCTGTTCAACCTCTACACCGACATCTTCCTCAACCTCCCGGTGGCCACAATCATCGATGACGCCATGATCGTGCTGCACGGGGGCCTGTTCAAGGCCGACGGCATCACCATCGACCACCTGCAACAGATCCCCAGGTGCGTGTGCGGCCAGGGGGACGCCATCTGGCACCCGCCTTTCATCGGACGCCTTACAACCCCCCCCCCCCCCCCAAGTGCCACACTGCTGAGGAATGCTGCATCAAAACAAGGGGCGCCGAGGCCAGCCCCGCCCCGAACCGCGAAGTAGTTTGGTGCTGCAGGGCCTAGTCCAGCGACATGGTACACCCGGTGATGGTGTGCCTTTCGGCTGGGCCACTACCTGCACTGCACCGGGCCGCAGGGCACAGGACCAGTCCCGAAACCCGCTATCCACCCCCCCCCCACTCAGTGATCCGGAACCCTCTGGCCCTGTGTGACATTTCTCACATCGGTGGTGGTGAGCACCCTCCAAACTCTGCGGTCTTGGGAAAGACTTTGTGTGGAGCATCGCGGGCGCGGGCGTGGGAGGGACACCAAGGGGCAGGAGCGGCGCTTGTGAGCAGAGGGACAAGTATCCACTTCTCGTCTCGTAAACATGATGTTCCCCGGCTGTTGGGTTTAGCCACGTGCGGAGGATTCCCCCGTCAAAAGGTGACCATTTACGTACACCCGGACCCTTTTCCAGACCCCCCGCACCCCACCCTCCTTCGGGGGCTCGAACACCCCCCCCCCCCCCCCGCACACGCGCGAGATTTTTCCACCTGCACAGACGGTAGAGACCAAGACCCAGATTCCCGCCACCCGCTGTGCTGGCACACATTTGCCATCCTGAGCCGCGCATTTGTTCCCCTTCTCCGCTTTCCAGGTCCATTCCCCACGCACAGTGTCAAAGGAAACAAGGCGTTGAGGCTTTAACAACCGGCACACTCCTTCAGCCTTGATGCCCCCCCTCCCTAACCCCAACACACACGAGTACCACCCGGCACACCCGCTCCGCCTTTATCCTCCCCCACCCCTTCTCCATGCGCGAAATGTGAGGACACGCGCGTCTATTGTCGGTTGCAGGGCACACCTCAGCAAGCAACAAAACGGGCCAGCTGCCCGGACCTGCAGCACACCACCGATGGGTACACTGGTTGATCCGGAACCCCCTGGCACTGTGTGACGGCTTGCCACATCAGATGCACCGGAGAGCACCCCCTAATTTGGTCTGGGAGCAGCCTTGTGTTTGAATCGGAAAAAGGTCAGGAGGAGAACACCCCCTCCCCCCTCCCTCCTCAGCCCCCCCCCTCTGGGTCCATCGGAACATTCCTCAGGGAAAAAATTGAATTCTGTAAAGGGAAAACATTTTTGGGCCATGTTTGGTGCTAAGACCCCCCCCCCTCCTCTCCCCCCCTTCTCGATTAAGCCCTGTCTGGGAGTGGCTGAACGTGAAGCCTCTGCAAGCGCAAGCTGAGAAGTGGACGCCACAGGGCCAATAGTCGCGACGGTGAGCAGGTGAGCAGGTCTCACCCACTACCGGTCTTCCCCTCCCCATCTACACACTCCTCCAGAGCCACACACAATCCCACGGTTGCGCCTCCGCAAAACACCGGAGGCTCGCCTTCACACCGCCAAGTGCGTGAAACCGGAAGTGCCAGCCGCCAGACCTACCCCCCCCTTTGCCGGGGCACTCCCCCACTCGCTGCCCTCCGAACAGGGCCGTGTGCTCGATGGCCTCCCAAGATCCGGCGCACGTCCTCCTTTGGGACATTCTCTGGAACGATCCCAAGCCGGCGCCCGGCAGAAGTCAAGGCATGCGCGCATCTGCCAGCATCTTCTTCGGCCCCGACGTGACGGAGGACTTCCTGCACCGCAACAGTCTCCAGCTCCTCGTGCGCTCACACCAGGTGCGCATCGCCCTGAGCGCCCCCCCCCCCCCACCCCAGGGCTTCTTTAGAAGAATTAAAAACCAAGGGGGGGGGGGGACCCCTCCCCCAAAACCCCCTCCCCCCCTCCCCAGACCAAAGTGACCATAGTGGGAAAAAACGAAATTTACAATAGGGAAAATCTGGTCAGGCCATTTTTGGTACACCAAGTTTTGGGTCCAAAACCCCCTCCCCCCCTTCCCCCCCCTGCTCAAAAGAAGCCCTGCCCCACCCCCCAACCCGGCATACTCTTTCAGCCTTCCTGGCACTCCCCCGCCCCTTCCCTCGTCGGCAAGAGCAGCGCAATGGCGAGGGCCGTTGCCCTGCTCTGTGGACCTGACACGGAGCCGTGAAACAGGGGGTTTCTCCTTAAGCAATAGCCTGCCCCACGGCCTGGGCGCGCTCAGGCGGTTGGAAGGGTCCAGGGCGCGCTGAGCGCTTCCCCCTGGGGACCTACCCAGGGCAGGGATGGCTCTTGGGCCCCCTTGAGTCGTGGGGGCCTCGAAGGTACACTGCCGGACTGGCCGCTCCTGTGTCCCTGATGGAGGGGGGGTCCAGGGCTTCTTTAGAATAATTAAAAACCAAGGGGGGGGGGAACCCCTCCCCCAAAACCCCCTCCCCCCCTCCCCAGACCAAAGTGACCATAGTGGGAAAAAACGAAATTTGCAATAGGGAAAATCTGGTCAGGCCAATTTTGGTACACCAAGTTTTGGGTCCAAAACCCCCTCCCCGCCTCGCCCCCCCCTGCTCAAAAGAAGCCCGGGGGGGGGGGGTCCCTTCCTTTCCCTTTCCCTTGGTCGGTTGTGCCACCGAAGCCCCCGGACTGCCCCCCCCCCCCCCGGGGCGGGGGGAGGTGGGTGGGTGGATCAGGGGCCCAAAGAATTTTGTGTCAATAAAATCGGCCTCAAACTTCCGGCCCCTTAAATAAGTTTCATATTTTGTCCTGCGGAAAAGTTTTTCTGATGCGGGTGGCTGGGTCGGTCGGCCGGGGCTGGCCAGGGCCCCAAACAACCCCCAGCCCCCCCCCTCCCCCCGGGGTCCTTAAGCAATAGCCTGTCGTGGGAGTGTGGGATCCCAGTCTTCATGGCAGCGCCACCTGTGCGACCCGGCAGTCGAGGAGCGCCTGTCCCCCCCCAGTCGTGCCGGGCGCTGCCGCTGTCCCCGTGGGAGTGCAGCCGGCCTGGCAGGTCCCTGTGACCTGGAGGCTGCAATGCCCTGACCCGTGACACCCCAGTGGGCTCAGCGTCAGGCTCCCAAGCCTCCCCGAACTGTGCGCACCCATCGGTGGCCTACTACCAGGCACCTGCCCGCCGCTTGTTTGCTGGCAGAAAGGTATCTATGGTCACCCACAGAGCCGACGATACGCCGGTGTAACCCCCCATTTCCCAACCCCCAACCCCTTTTGTTCAAGTCTGTTCCATGGGGCGGGGGCGCGTTAAATTTGATCTGATGGTTTGACGCCCCCCATCCGTTGATACGGCTGTTGGGGGTGCTCACGATCTCGTTGCTTCGCTTGCTCACCTAGACCTCAGCCAACGACCTGCGGCGCGTCTGCAGGTGCCTTCCGACAACAGCGGAGCGCAGGTCCTGCACAACGGATTACTGATCACGCTGTTCAGCGCAAGCAATTATCGGGGGCACCAGGGCAACCAGGTGTGTCCGGTGGTGGGGTTGGCGCAAGGGGTTGCACAAGTCCCCAATGTGCCCTTCAGAGGTCCCCGCCGTTGTCCTCTGCTGGCGAAAGGCCGTGCCCGCCGAGTCGGTGGTGGTGCACCCGGACGTGCAAGGGGTGGTGCGGTGGTGCAGGACGAACAGTGGTGGTGCGGTCGGCCGGTTTCTACTAAATCAACGTGTGGCTACCGGTGAATACTTGTCGGTTACCACCAACCGCCGCCTCGGGGCCGCCAATTGTTGTCACAACCGCCGCGGGCGAAGTCCGAGGGGCCCGTGGACAGGTAAGTGGCGGTGGGGGTGGGGGTGGCAGTGGCGGGCCAAAGCCACGGCCTCTTGAGCCTCGTACAGGGATGAGTCTGGCGTGCTTTTTGCCCGCTCCTGCGCTGTCTGGCGTGTGCGGCAGCGCAGAGCTATGGGAGTGGCGATCGTGGCGCCGCTGAGTTGTCCGCGCCGTGGCGTGGCCCCTCAACGTGAACAGAAAAGTGGGGGAAATCGACCACGGAACCCACGATGATTTCAGGGGCTGGGGAGGGGGCTGGCAGGGCAGAGCGGAATGACCGTCCTACCGCTTACAAATGCAGCGGTTTGCTCTCGCAGCGTCCACTCCCGTGCCGGCGATGGAAGGCTTCACCCCGCAGCGCTCCTGCTGCGCGGCTCCTTCCCACTCCTGTACCGCTACTCCCCAGGCACAATGAAGCCATTTCCTTTGAAGCTGCTCCCCACCACTCTTCCAGGTGTTTTGCCGAGGGCAAGAGATTTTTTCGTTTATTCCAGTGCATCCCTGTTTTTTTGGTGTATCCCATGCTAATGATGCACATGACCTTAAAGTCTGATTTCCACTTCTTTTGTTTCATGTGAAAATCCTTCCCGCTCGAAGTCCCCCGATTTGGAATTAATCCACTCGCAACTGCCTCTCCCCTTTCCACCACCAGATTAGCTGCATCTTACAGAACCCGTGCACAGGATGATGACTCCGCTTCCTGCACAAGCTTCCCAGCCCCGGCTGGAAAGAGGAGGCGGGTATCCACAGCATGTTGCCTGTGGGCGATGGCCAAGATCTCTTGTCTCTCTTCATGGATTTCACGTCACACGGGTATCCCAGGCTTCCGAAGTGTGTGTCATATGTGTACCCCCCAAAAGTGTGTATCATATGTGTACCCCCCAAAAGTGTGTATCATATGTGTACCCCCCAAAAGTGTGTATCATATGTGTACCCCCCAAAAGTGTGTATCATATGTGTACCCCCCAAAAGTGTGTATCCCGTGCCAGCGGTGATACACATTTATCTACACCTCCGTGTTGGACCTTTTTGGCCCCAAATGGGGCCCTGTGCGCCGCCCTGGCAGGTCCTGGCATCCCCTGGTACACGGGACCCAGCGCTCACAGGCTTCACATTCAGTAGCTACAGAGGGGTCCTGGTGCCTTTCGGGCGTCTGCTTGGTCGCCAGCAGAATGGCGCTCGTGATGAGGGGGGGGCTGAGAATCATGCTTCCGGCCCCTGCCCCGCCCGTCCAGCAACTGCCGCGGTCCCTGCACCAGAGCGCCCGTCCCCTCCTGCCATTGCACCAACCCCAGCCAGCAGGCGTCTGTTGCCTTCACAGGGGGCGGTGATGCACATTGAGGGCCCTATGCAGTACCGCTTCCATCAGTTCTGGGCCCCGCCACTGCACATTGTGGCCGGAATATTGGCAGAGGCTTTGGTGGTGCGCTTGAAGGAGCGACGGCGGCGCGAGCAGGACGAGAAGTTGGAACGAATTTGCGTGTCAGGCTCTTCGCTGGCGTCAGCTTCTTCAGGTGCGTCTGCCCCCCTATTGTGATCAGACCACAGCTTAGTGGGCGCCCCCCCCCCTCCCCCAAACACACCAGGGGGTGGGTCAGGGGCCAACAAAAAAGTTTGCACCTGAAATCGGCCTCAAAATCCTGGCCCCTTTAATGAATTTCATTTTTTCCCCGATGACTGTTTTCTGATGTCGGTGGGTGGGTGGGTTGGCCGCGGTTGCCCAGGGTCCCAAATCATCCCCTCCCCCCTGGCTGGGCAACAGGCAATAGCCTGCTCGTGATGTGCAAAGGCTGCAATGGCTCATGTGACATGCTGCAGAGTTGGCACCGACCGATGCAGCTGGATGTTCTGTGGGAAACCGTCAGAGGCTCCAAATGCAATGAGTTGTCGGGGCGACGCAGGTTGTTCCAGGCGGCGTCAGCATCATCAAGGGCCACTGGCACACTACGGCATGCGGCACCGCCAAACCTCTGTCATTCCTGCCAATTGGTTTTACAAGGGGTTAGACATCTGGTATCATACACTGGGGTATGCAACGCGGATACCCCCCCAAAATGGGTGGTATGTGGCTTTCACGCCTGCACGTGATCTACCGACCCTGTTTGGGGTGATTTAAACAATGACAGGCACGCGGTGGCCTGAGGGGGCAACATACAACAATGGAGGCCTCCACTCTACCTATGCTTCAGGGACACTGGTTTTCCCTGCAAGAGTAACTACAGCAGAGGAAACAAATCATGTCCGTGTGTTCATATCCACACCGCGCGCATGGTTCTCTCACTATCTCAGAAACGCGCCACCTGCGTGTATGTGTGTGCACGCACGAGCTCCTCCGCGGGCGGTTTTTGTGGTCTGTTGTGCGGTGCAGAACTGAACGCGGGAGAAGGTGAGGTCCACTGTCCAGAACTGCATTTGCTCATTCTCTACCAACAGACCGAAAGACGTCTAGGACAGCTCTGCTGTTCCTGAGGAGTTTTCTTTCAACCGCTTTTCTTGCTTTGTTCTTGTCTCGCGGTTCTCAACGTGTGTGCGCGCGCACGCGTGCACTGCCTGACACCAGGCTGACGACGTGACTGTCATTTTGGGAGACAAAATTATCCCCCACTGAAGTTTTCGATTTTGACCCCTCCACCCAACCTGCGTACCATTTTTTTTGCAAGGGAGGGGGGAAAGGGGTGTCACATTGTTCTTAAGGCGAAGTGGAGTGGTTGTTGAATGTGGATATCTGCGCAGAGATAAGTAGCTGGTAGCTACTAACTCAGGCAGCAATTCAACAAGATTTAAGTTGCTGCAACCATTTCTGAATGCGAATGATTAATCAGCGGGATGCAGCAACCCAGTAGGGAGTGCTCTACCATCGCTACATGAGGTAAGAGCTTTCTTGACCCTGAGGCATTGGGCATAATGAAAATCAAGCGCTTACAGCCGTACCCCTGAATGTAGAGTATTTTAGTCCCAGTGTCCAAACTGTATATATGTGCATGAACCGTCAAGTGCGCTCCAGTGTCACCCTATCCAGCTGTGCTGCACTCCACGTCGGCTGTTTACAGGGTCGGAACCAGGATGCACCGACGAAGAATTTGGGTCCTCAGAGGACGACGAGGGCCCAGCGCGCTTATTGGACGTGAGCCCTGCACCAACGGAGGCAATGGTCAACGACGAGCCGGTTGTCAGGGAGTGCACAGCAAGAACAGCAGCAGCAGCAGCAGCAACAGTAGCATCAGGAGCGTTGGCCATAGCAGTAGCAGGAGCAATAGCAAGTAGCAGTACCAGTAGCAGTACCAGTAGTAGTAGCAGTAGCAGTAGCAGTAGCAGTAGCAGTAGCAGTAGCAGTAGCAGTAGCAGTAGCAGTAGCAGTAGCAGTAGCAGTAGCAGTAGCAGTAGCAGTAGCAGTAGCAGTCGCAGCAGCCGTAGCAGTAGCATTGAAAACAGCAGCAGTAACAGTAGTAGTGGCATTGACAGCAACAGCAGCAGTAGCATTAGCAGTACAAGTATCGGTAGAGCAGAGCCATTAAGCCCGCTCCGCCACTACTACGAGCAACAAAACGTGGTGAAGCCAGGAACCGTCCAGGGGTACAAGGCAGGGGAAGAGCAATTCAGTCCGCTCCGGGATCACTACAAACGACAAAGCGCAGTAGTACCGAGGCAGTACTTCGAACAACAAACTGTAGTAGTGCCCAGGGAATACTACGAGCAAACAAATGTAGTCGTCCCGGGGCAACCCCTGTCAACCACAGAACTGTAGCAATGATCCTTCAGAGTTACTAGATCTATTTTGACCCAAAACCGGACCAAACAATAACCCTAAACAGTTCATAATTAACGTAAACGATCCCTCTGTTTAATTCCCAGAATTGGATGCTAATAAATCAAACCGGATGTCGGGGGTGTACTCTGGACTACCTGCGTTTTGTGGACAAAGCCAGTGTACCCACATTCCGTCGCGACACCCCGGCAATCACTGCACAAGCGCTGTACAGATGCCGCCCGAGGGCACTGTCACCAATTAGGGCCGCTGCGGCCTGCCTCATGCGTTGTCAGCAGCTCAGGGCTCACGCTGTGTGAGTGTGTACAGTTTGGCGGGAACAGTGGTGTGCGTGGCATGCGCAGTGGTTTGGAGCTCCGTGGTGACGATTCAGTGGGCCAGGCCTCCACCCTCGAGTGGTACTGGTCTGGTGGCGACTGAAGGCACGATCCCATGAGCGCATACGCCCTGCAAGTCCCCTTGGTCCCTCATGCCTCTAAATGCTGTTCAGCCAAGTGGGGGGTCCCCACCGCTTCAGAGCGGGGGGCAAAATCAGAAGTGGCCCACAAGTGGGCAAGGTGGCTACATAACCCCTGCCGCCTAGGGGGTTGCCGAAAGGCCCCAGCAGGTGCGCCCTACCCGCAAGGGAGTCCGCAAGGGCCATTCACTCCGCAGCTATGCAGCCATGGCTCGTGTTACCTCCTCTGTCCCCATTGAGCCCCAGCGGCTGCCCATTCCCACGGGTTTCTCTGTGTCACGCAACGCCCCTGCCCACCACCTTCCCTGGCTTCCTGGCTTCCTGGCTTCGGGTATGACGTGCCATGCGGCACAGGTTATGCAATGCCCCGGCTCGGAAGCATCTGAAGCGCCTGCGGAGGCGCATCGGCATACCTGAAAATCCGTGGCTGAGGGGTTATTCGACCCTGACCGTGCACGGTCCACAAACAGTTTGCAGAGCTGTGTTCTCCACCGCCAGGGGTCTCGTCGGGGGCTCCACTGCCTGCCCACCAGGCGTTCGGTTTCTACTGTCACTCATTGGTGTGCGCCCATTCCACTAAAGCCAAGGATGGATTTAAGATTGACGCGATTGTTTCAGTGGGAGTGGCGGGGAGTGGAGGTGTTCAAGCCAGATGAAGCGATGAAGGAAAACAACCGACTGGCGGTGGGGGGTGGCAGTACACCCCTCCCCAAAAGTAAGAACTAGTTCTTACCTTTGGTACAGCCGGTGGCGGTCTTGGTGGGTATTCGTGTTTTGGGGGGGTGCAAGCAATTGCACTATTGTTCCCCATCTTTGGCCTATTGCTTGTCAAGTCTTTGGCACGCTCCGTGCAAAACCCCAGGTAGTTCTCATATTTGGGGTGCTTCTTAATTTGGGCGCAGTTTCTGTGTTGGGGAGGGGGTTTTAGATGAAACAAGAGTCTTATCAGCTGTGTCTGACATACTGCAAATTCGCTTTGTGACCTCCGAGCGAGCCCTCCAGCCCATTCCTCGGGGTACTTCATCTGTCACAGCGAAAGGCGCCTGTGGCAATGTCACAGAAGAGCTTTTTGTCCTGACTCTGTTGCTTTGCCTCAACCTTGTGCCTCAACATTTGCATCCCACAGTGTGTGTGTGGGGGGGGGGGGGGGGGCTCTTTTCCCATACACAACCCCTTTGGCCACACTTGGGTGCTCCAGGTAGCCGGGTCTTCACTGGTCACCCATTGGCACAGGAAGGAAAATTGCCAATGGTGGCGTACCACAGCAATGTCCATGATGCTGCACGTAGCCATCTGTCTCCTCCCTACTCTGGTACTCTGGGGACGTTGATACGGCCACAAGGCCCAAGCAACCCCTCACCAAGTATCATGCTCTCGTCTGCGCTTGAGTTCCGGCTGCATGACCCCCTACCTCCAAACCCCCCTCCCCCTCCACATCGACAAGAACAAAAGCACCTCAAAATGCTCATCGCGACGTGGCGCTTCATTTTCTGGTACGTATGTTGGGAGCCCGCCCCCCACCCAACCAGCACCACCACCACACACGCGGGTTCAGCCCCCCTCTGTCCCCCAATGAAGGTGCCTTCGGCCCACTTCTATTGCCGGGGCATTCGCGTCTCAAACCAACCACCACTGCTAAGTGGCCCTGTGGCGAACTGGTTGGCAAAGCTCGGGTTAGGGTGACAGTATGAAGCAGTGATGGATATAATTTTGGCGCCACTTGGGGGGTCCGGGGCGGGGGGGGGGGGGCAATTGTTGATGACTGGTCACAAAAAAACTAAAGGGCCATGGTGGGAAAATGCAAACCCCAGAAATATTGTGTGCAAATAAGGTGTCTCCGGTAGAATGTCTCCTGTGCCTGCCGGTACTGCAAATTTACTATGACTGTGTCTACTTGCACCGCAAATTCATTCTGACTGCTGGTATTTGTACACTGTGTGTGTATTCTGTTGCTGCAGGCCCTTTTGTTCCTTTTTGCCTCCTTGTCCTCTTTGCATCTATGAGTACAGGTTCATCCAGTGGCAGTGGCAGTGATAGTGACAGTGATAATGATAATGACACGTCAAGTAGTGACAGGTGCAGCGAGCAGGACAACATTGTCACTGTGAGTGATGACAGTGAGTGACATTGAATGACATGGAATGGCATTGGCAATGTTGCATCCACGGGGCTCTGTGCCTGTCATGTGTGTTGTCGCATCACCACCTCCCCTCCCATGTACATGTACGGGCTGAGGGCTGCCCAAAAACGGCCGGTTGTAGGTCACTTTTTTGGTGACCAAATATCGTGACCTTTTTTGTGACCAAGGGGGTCGGGGGGGGGGGGGGGCGGGCCGGACCCACCCCCCCAATTATATCCATCACTGGTATGAAGTACGGTCTCTACAGGATACTGCTCTACACACCAGACAATCCATCCTCAAGTGTTAGTGATCGCATCTTTGGCATTGCAGCCTGTTGTGCTGTCCTCTGCACATCAGTGGGATAGGCTGGAACACGCTATGCACCACCAACAGCGACCTACACTGTGTCGGACCGGGGGTTCGGCATCCTCATCGCGGAGGGGTGCACGCTTGTTAGATCCATGCCTGCTGGGAACCCAGTGAGTGGGTCAAAGGGTGATTGGTGATTGTTTATCCCTCATCGCAAACCATTGCCCCGTTGTTGTGTCTTCGTTGGCTCAGTGAGCGACGGTGGCCCCGAACGGTGCACCGGGCAAGGAACACTCCCCGTGAACGGAATTGGCATGCCCGGCACCGCGCCGACCCCAGGCATTGCCGAGAGGCGCCATGGCCCGTGGCCCGTGGCCACGCAGACGCTATTCCCGCCGATGTTGATGCCCCTCATCAAAACGGATGCGTCATCACAACCCTCCGTTGCATTGAAGTGCAGTCCTTTGATCCCACTTGCTCGGGTCACACCATTCAGATGTCTGTTGTGGTTGACCGTTGGCCCGTTGGCCCCCCATCCATCCTGCCCTCCCCTTCGCTCCAGGTGACCTCCATCCACAGGACCACAGGACCGCAACGAAGCCTTCAAATGGGATAGGAGCCCCTCGTTCCTGGCACAGGCCCATAGAGCAGCACAGGCACGGCGCAGAGGAGTGATTGCTGATCACACCCCCTTTGAAGTCAGTGGGGTCCTTGCTACTGTTGGCCCAGAACGGAGGCTGGGGGCGCGCTAAGGGCGTCCGGTCACGGAGGTGCCCGCACAAGTAGCGCTTCTCCTCCACCACCCCCAGGGTACGCTGTACACCGCTTTTCGTGTCAGGGGTGGGTGACGGTCGATCGACAGGTCGATTCAAAAAGCGGCGAAACCCCATGACATATGGATGGGGTGCTCTACCCTCGTCCACAGGCCAATTTCTCATATGTTTTTTGGTGCGATGACTCTTTGCTGTGAGCACAGCACGAACAACCCGCGCACTGCTGTGTTGTGTCACATTGTATCGGTTTGCTGGGGATTTTTGGTGGTTGCTAATTCCGTACCCCCCCCCCCTTGCGCATGCACGGCCTTGTCTAAGCACGGGGTGGGCGTTGAACCGCCGTTTTGAGGAAATTTTGGGACCGCTGTGTTTGTGGTCCAGAATGGAGGATTGGGTGTTTGTAGAGCGTTTGTACAGGGAAAGAGCGGCTCAGTCACGTTTGTGATAGTGCATTGTGTTCATAACTACATTGTACCACACATTGCAACCCCAGGCTGTTTGTTCTGATGTGATTTTCAGCCATGGCTAACAATGTTATTCCCGGCATGGCTGTTACGTGTGTTGCGCGCGTGCACGGCCTTGTCTAAGCACGGGTTGGGCGTTGAACCGCCGTTTTGACCTGATTTTTGGGACCACGGCCGTGCTTGCGCAAGGGGGGGGGGGGTACTGTTCAAGCTTGAGCTGCCGGCTGCGGTGTTCACTGCGCAAAGCGCATTTACATGGTCCTGTCCCCAGGAGTCCGGGTGGATTCTAGGGCCGCGACCGCTCCTTCCGGGTCCCTTTTGGACCCCCCCCCCCCAAAAAGAAACAGAATTTCAGAACGGTGGTCTACCAAAGGATCCCCCTCAAATACCATTGGTGCAACGCCGCAATGCACCCAGGAACTGTTGCAGAGTAGATGAGAGTAGATTGTGAAATATGCCGCGGATGTACATATGCCTCGTGTAACACCCTGACCAAGAAAGGGACGTGTGTTTGGTTTTGCTGTCCAAAAAACTGCATCTAGAAGACGTTGGACAGATGGCTGACCCTCCACTCCTGTTCAAGGGGTTGCTGCCTACTAGTGCCGGGACAAACCCGGGGATCTGATCAGGCAGGATCTGTCTGCTGTGCATTGCGCAATGGGGCACTGCATGTCCACATTGACACGCAATGCACTCATTGCCGAAGGCCATACTGAGCAACCGAGGGCTAAACCGTAGGTGGCCCAGGAGGGAGCCTCTTCCTCTAGCGGCAGGAAGGGGATCCTGATCTGCACGCCCTGTGGATGGAGAGCACAGGAGGGGGGGTCAGAACCAACAGGCCCATGCTTGCAAGTGCATTCTTTTCTCCTGTTCAAGTGGGTGACGAGGTTGGCATCTTTCTCTCACACAGGGATATGACGCCCCACTGCTTTTCCAGAGCCTACCATGCTATATTCTGCTTGGTGTTGCATGTATTACAGTGTCTGGTGTGTCGCTTGTCGTGCAGGCCACGCCATTGAATAGGTTTCTGGTTGGGAACAGGGCAACACTGTCGGTCATGTCGGATGATTTCATCTGGGCAGGATGCATTTCTGTTGCACAGGCCCATTGTTGGGGACAAACGAGGAGGGTCATCCTCCTTGCCCGACCGAAACCCCCCCCCCCCCCAACCCCTCCTCCCTCCTCGCTTCTAAAGAAGCCCTTGTCCCATCCGAAGACCCCGATCATATCCCCAACCGCCTGTCCCATCCACCAACCCGAGTCATATTGCCAGCCGCAATTTTTGAGTCAAGAGGCGCTGAAGCTGCCAACGGCGATGCTGGTGGTGCCAGCACACGGTCACGCAACACTTCATTGTTTTGCCAGAAGATGACGGCCTGTGTTGTTTTGTAGCACATGAAGCAGCTCACAGGAGTGTGTGGGAATGCAGAGTGTGGTTGGGGAGACCAAAGTGCACAGTGTGTGCACCCAAAAGGAGGGAAAACCAAGTTAAACCCACTCTTTCCCCCCCCACTGCCCTCTCAAGCAGCAGGCAGTGGGATGTTCTGTGGGGCACTTTTGCAGCCTTCAACTGTACATCGCACAATAGCATGTCTCCTGGTTTTGGTCCAGTGGCACTGTTGAATTAGGTACCCCCCCCCCCCGTGTCCAAGAACCACCTTGCGCAAGAACCAACCCCTGGTTCCGCAGTCAAATTCTCGCATCACTTTTTTTACCAGGGTAGTGGGTTTTTCATGTTTCTGGTGGATGTAGGACAGCTATTCAGGTGTGCAGGACATCATTTCATGTGTGTTACTACGGGTCCCCCTATCAGGGGGGACCCTATCAGTCACTCACAGGCGCACATACCCCTTAAACCCCTCCCCCCTGCTCTCGACCCCTTCCCCGAAGCAACCAGCCCCTGACAAGAAACAAACAAACGTCAGTGAAACACAGGGGGCCACTAACAGCACCACTTTGCAAATTTTATTTTTTCATTTTTGGCGAACCATCCTTTCTTAGCACTACAGCCCAGTCAGCTGAGATTCACTCCTTTGGTGGTTAACTGTGGGAAAGGAGAGGGCACGCATGCCCTGGCGCAACGCGCCGGAAATTTTTTTCCGCGGTACGGGGTTGCCCACGGCTGTGCGCAAGAACCAACCCCTGGTTCCGCGGTCAAATTTAGGGGGGAAAGTGTGCGCAAGAACCAACCCCTGGTTCCGCGGTCAAACATTGCTGGTTCCTGGACACGGGGGGGGGGGGGTATCAGACTGCACTGCCCTGGTGTCCCCAACATGCTGTGGGATCTTATGGGACATCACCAATTGCCCTCCCATCTCCATTAACTCCTTAACATAGGGCCCTTTGGTGCCCCCAATTAGGACTGCATTGATGTGTCTGTGTGTTGTGTATGTGTGCATGTGCGTGTGTATGTATGTTGATCTATGCTTGTCGTGTTTATCGTGTGTGTGTGTATGTTCGTGTGTGTAGTGGACACCGAACAATGGAAAAGAAACTCAACAATGTTGTTCAAGTCTCCACGATTGACGTGTGGTTTAAATCTGAATTTCAAACCAACAACAAATTGTCTCAAGCTGCTTTGCCCAACCGTGAATTGGAGCGGTATTACTGTGATGTAGAGCATCTATGGGCGCTAGCTCAAGGCGATCACTTACATGGGATGTAGACACCACCGGGAGATGCAACCATGGCACACCAAGGCATAGGGAAGCATAGGGAGCGAGAAATTGGTACTGACGGCGTGATTGGATGCTTCTCTGCTGCTATGGCTAAATGTTGTCATGGCGCGCTACCTTCCATTCTCTAGAATCCATTTTGACGCCATACACTGTGTCCCACGAGTTGTCGAGTGGAACACACACTCAATGTTGATGATTTTGGGCAGGTAGCCCACTAAAATGGACTAAAGTAGTGTCCAACATGCAGTTGTAGTGCACATTTGTCCACTACCCAACAGCATGGGAATATTTTCATGGTCATGTGGCCGTCATTGACATCACTATGAGAGACATACCCCCCAGGGGGGTACATGGTCATATTTTGTCGCCGAAAACCCCATGCTTGAATGCCGTGCGCGCAGTGCACCCGCAATGCGCACGCAGTGCAAACTTTTGTATGTCGGCAACTACTTGAACCCTAGTTTTGGCTTTTTTTCACCAGTTGGTTCTTCCATAACATATTTTTTCACGCTTCTTGTGCATTGAGGATATGGCACATTTGAATTGCCACCCATTTGCACCCATTTTCAGCCATTTTGGCCCATTTTTATGCGGTTTTGTTGCGCGTTCTTTGTTATAGGTGGATGCTAGATTATGATGATGGGGAATCACCGGACGTCGTGTGGATTCAATATACAAGGAATCGGCCGGTGGGTTGTTAAACACTCCAAAGTAGATTCCAACCTTATGGTCATTGCTTTGCTATCTCCAGGAAACAATTTCTTTGTGGATTCTCTTTATGAGCCCGCATTTGAACCCTCCATCCGCACTCTTGGATCATCGCGAATCAGTAGCATTGCTTATCAGTAACGGCCCCACATAGTGCTGCATATTGCTAAAAGTTGGGCTTCAATGGGGTCAAGGTAGAATGCCTATGTCTCCAAAAGGCCGCCACCATCTTCAAACACACTCACACAACAACAGATTGCGCTTGCCCACGGCCACCAAGGATATGAAGACCCTTGTGAAGCCTGCACAAATGCAGGGGGGTTTGCTCCCTTCCTCCCTGGCTAGGTTTTATTGTGATGGCACTACATGCAGTGCGCTCGCAGTGCATATGCAATGCACCAACTTGGCCATGGTACAACAGCCAAGAGGGCCGCTATTAAAGGCTGTTAGTCCTTTGCCCAATATGTCAAGGGGCCCATACCTAATCTTGATTGGTTTCTTCCCCCTTCATTGTTTAGTGCTATGAGCAATTCATTTGGTGAAGTTTGTAGATGCGTTTTGATTTTTATGTTGGGATAGTTGATAAAGGCCGGAGAGATGTGGAAGTGTTGCAAGCAGTGGATGTGGGACCAAGCGGCTGAATTCCTCGCGGCAGGTGGGTACAAGATGGTTAATGAAATAGCCTCACAATTCATTCAATGGGTGGGCACTTGCATTCAAAATCTAGGTTGCTCCACCATTCAGCAAGCAAAATTGTGGTGACTCCACGTCATTGGTAAAGCAAAAAGTTTGTGGGCTAAGAAGGCTATTGTATGAAGGATTACACATGTTATGCCGGTACGTTGCTAGCCTGAGGTCCTCTCTTTTTCTAGGAGCACCCGCATTGTACATAAATGGACCTTCTACTTTCCGGGCTTCTCCCAAGTACACTCAATGACACCTTGAGCGCCAAGAACTCAAAAAAAAAGTTTATGGGCTCTGAAGGGCCGGTTGTGGTGCCTATCTGCTGCATAACCTAGCCATATTGTTGTGAAGCCTCAACTCAAAGTTGCCGCTTGCATTTACTTCATCCCTACAATATCTCATTAATGAGCTCCCGTTCTCGTTGTTGCAACTCTCGTCCACTGAATTAGCTACACGGGTTTAGTGGTGCACCCAACGGGCCTGATGCCTAACAACTGTTACTGAACTAGGCGGTAAAGAACGATCCAACACATTGAGCCTACAATTGTGCATGACCACGTGCATGGCACATCTAACCGGTTTGGGAGGGAGCATCGGTGGTGTAGCCTGGAGATCATATGGTCCATCCAAAATATGCACATGGGATTTCAATACTTGTCTCATGACTAGCTCTTATGACATAGCCCACAACAAATTCACTCGGGATAATGTGTGTGGGTGTGTGGGTTCTGTGTGGGTGCACATGAATGGCATCCCACCTCAATGGGAGGACCATTTTCCATGCAAGAGGCTAACCTCCATTCATCTAGTTGGCCTACACTAGGAGGGGGCAGTTCCAACAATTGGGCAATTTTCCTATACCTCTTGAAGATTCTTCCATGTGGGAGGGTGCACATGGTGCATGTCATAGTTCCCCGATAATGTCCAAGTGGCCATGGACATGGCACTAGTGGACCGCAATGTCATTTACCGTAAGGCAAATTCTTCGGCAGTGGTGGTCCTTGGAAGTTGCGTCCCATGTTGCACTTCCCCATAATGTCCTTGCAACCAGAAGAAAAATGTGGGTGCGTGGCACACTAACTCCCATGTGTTTCGTACAGTCTAATGATCTATTTGTACGCGTAAATGAACGATGTTTGAAGGAGTTGGTGGGTGTGTACCTAGTGCATGTCAATAACAATCCATCACCATGTAAGGTGTGAAGAAATGAGGCGACACTCATACATGCATAGTGCATACATATCTCGGTCTGCAAGAGGCTGCCGGGGCACGGGAGTTGCGCATAGTGGTGGCTGTAGTGCTATGGGGGGGTTTTGCGTGTTGTGCCTGCGCTGTGCACAAAGTTTGTACAGGACCATGCCCAACCTGCATAGTAGTGCCTAGTACCCGTAACAATGAGTTATGCATTTATATGAGTTGCGTGCATGCTTTGCCCTCATTTCTAGTGCATTGGTATGTGTTGTTGTGCATCCTTTCCTATAGGTTCGTGGCATCTGTTTCGAGATTCGCGGACTGGCTCTACTGTAAGTGCAGATAGTTCTCATTTGTCCTCCTCATCAGCCGGCAGCACAGAAATTGCGCGAAGCAAGAAGCATCGCCGTGTGGCTGTACATAACTGAAAGGAGGTTGTGGATGTGGACGCCATGTCGAGTGATGCATGTCCTGTACGTACGGTATGCTAAGCGAAGGGGAGTACGGCGTTCACACTTCGAGTTAAGGACAAACTTTGCTCTTGCCTTTTTTTGCATGTGTCTTTGCTGTGGCTAGGTACACTGGCATCTCTTATGCCGGGGGTGAGGTGAAACATCAGGCTGTTCAACATTGTGGGGGTGTAGTATGGTTTGTATAGGCAAGAATATTCCCAACTGTAGCAAAACCCCCCAATTTCTTCCTATCATGTGTGCGTTGTGCCCGCGATGTCTGCACTGTGCACGCGCTGTGCACACACACACCGTATATGTGCTGGGACTAGGCCACCCCCAAGATGACATGTGTTTCACATAGGTGGAAGACATGCACCATGTTGCGTGCCTAAGAGTTCCTAGTTCTTTCTATGACCAACTGCCCCAGGGATATGGACCCCAATTCCGGGAGCACGTGGCACATCACCAATACATGATGCTTTGCATTGTCTACCAGCTAAGAAAGGAGTTCACGATGCCCCCTAGGGACAATACAGCCCAGTCAGTCTGTTAGCGCATGGTATGGTAAAGTCAAGCCTAGGGTGTGTACGCCAAATCCCACCCCACAAGTGTTGCGGCAACAAGTAATGTATAAACCTCGGAAGCAAAAGTGTGCCAAAGTCAAGGCACCTGCCACGGCGACACAGGAAGATGAAAAGGAGTATCACAAGATTCTACAACACCAGGATTCATACCATACCAAGGTGAAGGCACTAAAATACCTTGAGTTCACCCAGGATACTATCGGGCATCAAAAAGTGATGGAGAAATTGTCCGCGCCCAAGATTCCCCCCCCCCCCGTGTCGTTCCCCACCCCTTGTCGTTCCCCAGGGGGGGGGGGGGGCGTCACTTGGTCAACCCAAAATTTTTCGTTGCGGCTCATTGTGTTGTTGTGTGGGTGGCTATGTTGTGGGGCACTACCACTTGCATCCCTTGCACTCATGGTAGGACATTTTGCTCACTTTCAACGAAATGGAACTTGACAACACAACCATGTTTCCCCCAGGGACAAGTGTGATGTTCATCCGCTCCACGGGGGAACCTGTTTTGGCGTAGGTCGTTGGACATTCAGAGCACGGTGATGCATATCACCGCATCTCTTATGACCGCGATGGCAAGACCGTCTTGCACGACTGTGCGTCTGTTCGGCGCCTCTCACTGCCACGTGCTCCCTCTCCGCCCCGCCCTGCCCAATCGGAGGCTTGGTGGTGTGTGGGGCATGGGACACAGTTTTGGGAACAAGTTGTATTTTACAAGGGACATTCCCGAAGGGAAATGGGTTCCCAAAAATCTGCTTGCGCCTGCTACCTCCTACCAAGAAGGCAAAACCACCACCCAAGAGTGCTGCCCAAAGCATTCCAGTGGAAAGTGGTGAGCATGTGCAAGAGTTCAAGGTGAAGTGGAGCAGGACTAAGAATTTTACACCGAGCCGGTCAAGGAGTAGGTCTCCGTACATTGGCAGCCCTTTGAACGCATCCTATGCTGAGTGCTTTCGTTTTATGCTGCAATTTCTGTGCCTGCAAATGTGCGTGTACGGTTGGGGTGTGGTCCCCCAGGGGGGGGGGGGACCGTCACTTGGTGACCATCCCCCAGGGGGTGGTGGGGGACCGTCTTCCTTGGGGTGGGGAACGACACGGGGGGGGGGGCAGGGTAAGTACCAAACCACTAGAATGATTCAGGAGGCACAGGACATGCACAACATTGGGTGCCAAAGTGTTCTGAGAGACCGGCACTATGACCGTATTTGGTATAGGAGGGTGGGTAAATGGCTGCATTATATGGAAAAGACATACCGGGAGTGGCTGCACGAGGTGGACTTATCATATCATATCCTGGGTCTACGGCACGCACTGATACAAAAGGGCTTGCAACGGCGCGAGGAAGCACCACACAACACGGCCTGCTCACCGCCACGGGCCAAATGGATGTGTACCACTAGGAGGATAACAGGGCGAATCAAAATATCACCAGACTCACCCATGCAAGTCCTTGGAGCAAAGAAAACTTGTCATTGGTGAGAAGACAAGGGCCAAACATGAGTCGTGGCGACCCCTGGTCGCTCTGTAGGTATACTTAAGATAGGAATATAAGTTGCTCCTTCTTTGTCATCCTTGACTCCTGTCCTTGACAGGGGAAGAAGCTATGGTATGTTCTGAGAGTGTGCTTAGATCCCGAGATTGACTCGTACTGCTGCAGAACTATTGCAGAACTATTGCAGCTTCGTCCAAAAAAAAAAGACATGTGTTTCACATAGGTGCAGTAAATTTGGAAGATATCCCCATGGTACGGGCAAGGGTTTCTTGCTGTTTACCTACACGTTTGCACTACGATACTAGCAGGGCAGTGCTGCTTTGCTCCTAGCATGGCCTGTTGATGATAGCTGCCATCTATTGAGCACCTGTATCCAACAGAATGGCACCTCTTGGCATTGAACATGCTTGATGATCCAAGTGATGAGGATTTACACTCCGCCAGCTTTTGTTGTTTTGTGTTTAGCGAATTGTGTACGTATGTGTGTGTATGTGTGTGTGTGCCAAGCTTCATCGCATTTGTCTTGAACTGCCACACTGGGCCCGGCCGGTGGCCACCATGTGACCCGTGTCCATTTGTGGACCACGCGTCTTGGCCGGGGTCGGGGGGCGAGGGGGATAGAGCGCAGGGGCAGGACGGGCAGCCGCACAACGCAACTGGGAACATCTACCATTGTCTGGAGACTCACAATTGTGGGGGGTGTTTGGATGGACACCCATCCACTGCCAGGATGTGGGGCACCAGCATACCTCCAGGGTGTGGGGGCACTCCCACTCCTCCTGTTTCCCAAATCCCAGGTATTGCAACCTGGGGGGGGCGGAGTTACTGTAAAATTTCTGACAAATATATTCCGATCAAAAATTCCAAGCACAATGTTACTTGTTTTGGGCAATGAACGCTATTTTGAGCAAAGCAGCGGTGACAACTGTGACAGTTTCAGCACCTGAAGCACCAACAGCACAATTGTATATGTGTAGAGTGCATCCTAAACACTGCTTTTGACCGTTGCAACACAAAATCTGTCGCAGGGCATTTCAAATTCAATCAAAAGTCATCGGACCAGAGAAGTGTGCCTGTTCCTGCACATTGGAAGCACAAGAGAGACGCCCATCGGGCGTCTCCAGTGTTCCTGTGAACAGGGCTTTGCAGGTAATAGGGGAAATAAATAAGATAAGCTGTTTTTTTTGGTGTGGGGCAGAACTTGGAGCGCCACAACTGTATGGAATGGAAGGCTAACTTTCAACAGACATCCTGAATCCCATGCGATCCCATGCTCAGCCAACACAAGGACCCTCCCCCGCCCCCACCCTCTGACCCAAGATAGTGCGGCCAGGTCAAGAGCTTTGCACCAACGGCGCTGGACGAAACGTTGTGGCACATCTGTCTACATCATATATACTGTGCTGGCACGGACACCAGGTTCCAACCGAGGTACAGCCCAATTTCACTACTGCAACAGAAGCGTGTTGTTCTCCTTTGTGACTCATTGTTCACATCGCTTGATGACATTTTTGGAGCAGAAGGAAATCACCACAGTGTCCTGCCGTGCAGTTGTATGTTAATCACACAGCCAGTCCGGCGGCTCTCAGCCCCCCCCCCCCCCAAGCCCTGCTTGCGGTGCCGCTCTGGAACCTCCGGGCCCCAGATAGTGTGGAAGGGTGGGTAGAGACCCACCGAGCCGGGGAGCTGGTGGCCAACCCCCCCCCCCCTCCCCCCGTATGGCAGGCCAAGTGCCCCAGTGAAATCCACACGATCCACAGTCATGAGCAGTGGGCCAAAACCCACTGCCTTTCGTCACCGCTTCTAACCTTGCCCCGCTTTCTTTGCACTTTGTACTGTCTTCACCCCCGGTTTGTCATCACCACTGCACTCCACCCGCCGATAATTGCGCAAGCCCTCTCTGATTTCATGTTGTTTATATGGCGTTGGACACACGGGTGGTGGGGAAGGGACTGAAATGCCTGCCGTGGGGATATCGACTGGTTGTCGTGCTCTTGCTCATTGCTGTGGGTGCAGAACAGCTAAAGGAGTCATTGGACATCATGAGCGTCATTTTGCTGCGTGCATGCCGCCGATTTGTCCCCATCAAAGGCCATCAGCAGCAATGGCTGTTGGGGCATCCACTGCTGCCCCCGCCTTTCCCAGACTCGATACGTAGTGGGGCTGGCCGTCGCAGGACCCCGAGGGCTAATCCCCTGTGGCCCACCGGCATTTGTCCGCGGCTAATGGGGGCTTCAGGCAGGTCTTTCTAGATGGCGACTCCTGGGCGTCCATGGCGTTCGGGGAAGGCCAGATTGAGCCCCGTGCCGTGCAGCCCCCCCTCCCCGTCGTCCAAGACAAGTCCCATCGCATTCCCAGCCTCATCGACAGCCTCAGCATCGTATGGGCGCATTGACCGGATTCCCTTGTCAGCGCAAGGGCTTTGTCAAATGGATCTCCTAAACTCCCCTCTCCCCTGTGCCCAAGATACAGCACTCTTGATTCGGGCGCCTGACGGCGCCTTGCTGGACAGCTCTGGAACAATTTGTGCCGTGGCTTCGCCGCGTTTAGACCTGCCGTACCGTTGTTGATGCCAGAATGATTCTGGAGGGTAGCGACCATCGCTGATTTATGGCCAAGATATGGAGGGGGTACGCGCCGTATGAATGTGGGGCATCATTTGTTTCGGCCCTGTATGTTCAGTTATTGTGCTGACTCACACGGCTTCTGTTGTGATTTGGCTGACCCACTTGGGGCCACTCATTTTGTCGTGGGCTACTGGCGAGGGCACACAAGTGGTAGTGCAGCTGATTGTGTTCAAGTGCCTGCATGGCACAGTTTTAATTGCCATGCACAAGATACACCGGGGCGTATGTGTCATATGATTTCGGGGAACTTAGGCAAGGGGTGCGGGGGGTTAATCATCTACTGACCTGCAAGAGGGCTGCGGTGTTCACGACACCCTCTTTCCAGGAACCTGGATCCGTCGAAATGCTGCCGCGATGCCCCAGTGTTCCCGCCACAGGCTGTCTTTGCACGAAAAAAGTCAGCTTACGCTGGCCAGACAAATGTCTGGCCCCTGTTGTGCCTGGTGTATGGTGCTCGTGCCATGCCTTCTGCTTGCCCTTGTGTGACCGTTGTCCTGAGAGTTGCATGACTGGATGGTTGTTGATGCACAGCCACGGCCTCTCAATGTACTATCGTCCGGTGCTCCCATCCCATTCCCAAAACACTAACTAATTTGTGTGCATTTTTTTTTGGTGGAGATGTGTGATGGATCCAGGATGCTGGACACTCATGTCCCATGACAGCCCATCAAACTCTATCATGGCTGATTCCGCTACAAGGTCGGACTTTTTCGGAAGATCTGTTTGCGCCCAAGTCCGTTAGCAACAGGGGCCAGGGAAGGGTATGGTTCACTGTTCATTTTCCTGGTGTTGTGTCGTGGTGGATGTGTTACCACCACTACACTCCATTTAGTGCAGCTCGTTGTATTGTTTATTTGTTCAATGACCACCCTATCCCATGGTACCCGCTGCCCAACCAGAAAGCGGCACATGCTCGACTATGACTGCTGTTCCATGCCATGCTGAAAGGCCGGTTTCATATTTGAATGCTGCAAGATCCCACCTGACCTCTGGTGCAGAATTTATTTCGTATCAGTGGTGTTCTGGCCAAGACAGCCATGTGCAGTAGTCTGGGTGTTCGTTCCTATGCAGTGGAAGCATTAGTGTTGTGCCATGCCGATGTTGTGATGAGACCTGAACCTTTCCCATGCAAAGCAAAACGATATAGCCACTAATTTACTAATGCTAGGCCAACTTACTACATTGTTACACCCACCAACACAGCTGCTGTGTGGCAATGACACTGGATGCCTCTCCTCAGCACACCATGTGCTGTACAAATTCGGCGATTTTGGACCCCACAACCATAAGTAAATGCAGAGTGACACGAGCATGAGTTGCTAGAAGTGCATTTTGGTGCCTCATTCTCCCCCTTTAAATGGGAATTGTTGGTGCGATGGGAGCGTGTTTCTTGGAGGGTTTGTAGGGCCATCTTTTTCCCACCCATTGTCTCTCCATTCCAAGAGGGTGCTCTTGCCACAGTGTGCGCGGTGCCACGCGATGCAAACTTTGGGTACATCTCGGGACCCTCCTAGTGATAACTGCAACCATCATGAGGCCTCAAGGAAAGAACAACAACTGCCCAGAAGGCTTTGGGATTTATTGGCAACCAAAATACTCGCTGCCCGGAACTAACGAGGACAATTGGTCATTTGGAGGTATGGAAACGCTCGCATTCACTCATCACTCAAGCCTGCCAAGATTGGGTCGACTGGTTCTTCTACGCGCTAGTGGTTCTATCCCTTGTGAGACACTAGTAGGTTGGCAAGACAGTGTCTATTCGTCGACGTGGCCTTGGTGAGTCCAGCTTGCGTTTGCAGGTAACAAAAATGCTAGACCAATTTCACCAAAGACCTGGGTCCCTACTCGGTGGCTAGCGCTCAGTGGCTGCAGTAGTATGGCGGCATTAGGGAAAGAGGCGGCACATTCATCTGTCCTTAGGGACCCAGTTGGCTCGTAGTCTGCATTGCACAGGCCCTATTTGGATCCGAGTACGAGGCACACCGCTTGCACTATTGGTGTTAGGGGGGTTGTTGCGTTACTCAAATGGCTGGGTGTCCCAGTCAACTTGGTGCAGTGGTGGGGATGTTGGGGCCCCCGTTCCGTTGCTCAGTTGTGTGTGATTATATGACACCCCCAGCAGATTGTATGTTCACCAGAGGGTGTAGTTTGGCGTGGCCTTTCGGAGACAAAGGGGTTAAACGCAAAATGGTATCCGCTCACAACTTGTGGCCCCATGCTCTTGTCAATTTCTTCACGCAAGATTCCGAGAAGTCTGGTGGATTGGGAGGTGCTGGACGGTGCTAAACGACCTCAACTCAAGAAACGGGCTGGTGGGGCTCCCGTGCAAATGGGAAAGGGCGTTCGGAGGCCCGCTCGATGCAACAAAAAGGATTTCTCGAGAGGAGTTGTGGGAGATTGAGGTGGGAAAGATATTGTAATCGTGGTGGTGTGGTGGAAACTGGGATTAATGGTTTAACACTGTTGCTCTGCTGGTCTCAAGGAAAGCAGATCGGTGGGACACCCTTGAGTGACATTTACTGTTGTTTGTTGTATGGGCTTGTGGGGCTGTGCGCAATTTTCGCACAACCGGTGTGGGATATTTTCCTTTTGGCCCTCAACTCCCTTTTCAGCTGAAGTGTGGCTTCGTTTTTTAATAATAGCACCAGCCCCAAGTTGAAATTAATTGGGCTCACTGTGGACATTTTGCAGCGTGGTTTAGGCCCTGTAGGTTGTGTTCACATACCATTGCATATGTGGCAGGCATTTGTGCCACGTGAGTTTGTGGGTGGGCCCACACACAATACGTCCCGAAAAACAACAAACTGAGAATCCTTCTGAGATGTACAAGAGCAAAACAGGCACACACTGGGAAGCCTACTGGCGTGGCAGTCTCCCACTGCATAGCCTGGTTTCAGACTCAGCTAATCCTCACTACGTGTCAGATCCGCTACCACAGTCATTTGTGGGATCATCGTAGCGCTCAACAGCTCGGAACCTTGATTCCGAGGGGTTACCTTGAGTACTGTGAAGTGAGCAGGCTGAGCCAAAAAAAAAAAAGACATACAAGAGCAAAACTTCCGTTTGAGTGCATCAAAGTTCAGTTTTGCGGAGCCCAAACAAGCATGTAGACACCTGAAATACGGGCAAGGCACCCGTCACTGTCATGCAATGGAAGGCTGCACATCGGTTCAACCCATTGGCCTCCACTCCCCAGATCTCACGCTTTTGGGCCTTGGTAGCCCATGGTCCGCACTTGGTTCAGCTTGTGTGGACCCATCAGCTAAAATCATCATAACAGTTCCAAGTTGCCACTTCATCCAGCACCTTGTCCCCACAGTAATCAGTCTGCAAGCGACTCTTAGGGTTGGCTAGATTACACTCACTCCGGAACCAATGCAAATACAACGAATATTCGGTAGCCATCTACCAAACAGTGCAAAACACGATTCTACGCTGACAGCCCCACCGCCCCCGCCTTTGCATTGGCGTACATCTGGAGTATGGACGAGTTGTCACCCACCACCAAAGTAGAGGGCCACCCCACGGAGCGCACAAAATTCATTGCAAATTCCAACACACAAAGCTATACAAGCTGGCGATTGCAAAATCCTGGCGGCAGGATTTTGGTGCGGCCTCCACTCCCCAACACCCAAGGTCCCACCCTCCACGTCACACCCCCGGGCGCCCCATCAAAGAAAACATAGTGCCGGGCCAACGGCCCAAAGGCGAGGGCAGCAAAGGCACTCTCCACGGACGCACGGCCAAAACCACCAGGGCCACGAGTGCATGCAATAGCTGAAGGGGTGTGTGACCTAATCGTTGAGGCGCCAACAAGATGTCCGCCCACACAATGCCGTAACACAAGCGCATCACAAAACTCCGCCTGTCCCACAAGCCAAAGCAAGACTTCTTTGACGATCACAAGGCTAAAAGCCCATCTGAGGGCAATGCCTTGAAACCATACACCTGATCATCAATTGTGATGCAAAAACAATTGTGAAACTCAGCACGCACAATGAGGCTCCAAAAACAAATTACCAATGTCAATGTGACACGCCAACATTTCTGTATCCCACCCCCCCTGCCTCTTTGCAGGCAGCAACGCCCACAACGCTTTAACACCAGGGCTGGCAGTCCCCTTCACTTGTTGTGGTAAAATTTGAGGATCTCCAAGGAGTGGAGGATCATTAAAACTGTAACCATCTCTACAGAGGGAATGGTCATGCGCAGTACGCATCGAAGCATCGACTCATTGAATGCAACCAGATTTGCAATGAAATTTGCTTTTCCCAATTTTTCGGGATTGGAGAAAAGGACCCGTTGGGGCCTATGTTCGGGGTGGTAACACGGGCAAGCACCCCTTAACAAATCAACGCTCCTACTATCACCAAGCCCTTGGCTTAGGCCGGCTGCTGATGGCTAAAAGTGCGCACCTGGACAGCTCGAAAATTTTTTGGGGGGGTTTCAGACCTGGGTAAGCTGGCAAATCCCTCTTACAAGATGGTACTTGAGAGAGCTCTCAGAATGGGGAATCAGAGCAGTCCAGCGCGCCTGGCACCCATCCCGTCTTTGACAGTGTTTCCATCACCTGGACCAGCTTATTTCTGTAGGCACCCCATTTCTCCTTCGGCTGCTCTTTCGGCTTCGACTGCAGCACCCAGACCACCCATGGCGCCTGTTTTAACAGCGCCTTGTGCAAGAACCACCCATGTAAGTGTTGCAACAGGTGGTGCAAAATCCGACCTCCTGCGAGACATGTTTAGCCCCCCCCCCCCCACCGCCATGTCCTTATCTGGCTTGGAGCGCACGAGCATATTCACTTGTCACTGCCAAAGTGACCTTCAACCGGCCTGAAGCACTATCGTCTGACACCCCACTCTGGCACAACAGACTGTTCTCCAAGCCGGCATCCCTCACCTACTATTGCCCCCAGCTTATCCGGCAGGGGGTCATTACGGTGGGAGATTTATTCAACAACAGCACACATATTTCACAGATCGCACCCACTTGGGCCAGCATTTATCAGCAGGGAGTGTTTCATTATCACTCCTCTAATCTCGGACAGGCACCCACGAACCCACCCCCCCACCCGGTTCCGGGAGCGGATGTGTGGTCTCGATGGACCACAAAATCCATGGCTTTGTTCCTCTGTTCCACAACCTCCCTGGCACCAAGGCAACCACCTGAGGTTTGGAAGGCCTTTCACCTTTTCAACATTCCCGCACACCACAAGGACTTCATCAGACAGGTGCTATGGCTCCGCCTCCCTGTGGGGGAGCGGCAAAAAGATTGGAAACCAGATGACGTGTGGTGCCCAATTGACGGTGAGCTAGAAACAATCGACCACGCACGCACGGAGTGCTCCTTGCTCAAAGTTGCTTTTGACACTATTTCCAAATGCTTCCCCACGGCCACTGTAGAGGAACGTCCAGCCGCCCTGCTTTCCTCCTTCCTACAGTTTTCCTTTCAGTGCCCAACAGGCTTCCTGGCCTGGGCGGCGGTATACGCCAATTGGCAGGTCCGCCAAAAGAAAAAATATCAACGACAATATTCAGCTACCTGGTCCCGCTTTGTTTCTATCTGGATTGCCACCTTGAAACTATGGGCCACATGTCCATCGAGCATCCCTATTTCAGATTATGACCTGCATCTTTTCATCGGAGCGCTACAGTCGCTTCTCCATGATGGAGTGCTACAACACCCCCATCTGCGTGTCACACCTCCCACTCCCCCGCCCAGCAAAAAACAACGCAAAGAAACAGCGCGCCGACTGCGCAAACAGCAACGGGCGGCGGAGCTGGAAGGAATTTTTGACACCCTCTCCGCGGACGGATACACCCTGGTTTTCACGGATGGCTCATCCGCCGAAACGGAAGGTGTGGGCCGGGTAGCAGGATATGGCATCTATGCGCACCCTGACATCAGCATCTCTGCATATGTTCCGGTTCACTTCCGGCAGACAAACAACACGGCAGAACTCCTGGCCGTGGTTCGGGCATTGCAAATCCTCTCTTTTGGTAAAGTCGCTATTTGCACAGACAGTGAGTACGTCTTCCTGGGAGCCACTGGCGCGGCGCGCCGGTGGAAACTCAGGGGATGGACGGGAAGCAGCGGTCCGGTTTCTAACGTTCCCCTCTGGGAACTTCTTCTGGACACCCTCAGTGCACACACAGGCTCCATCAAGTTTATTAAAGTGCCGTCCCATGTGGACATTCTAGGGAACAACGAAGCTGATAGATTGGCTGAACAGGGAAGGCTCTCCCATCCCAGATGCCCTGTACTTAAGACCCCGTCGCGGGACTTCACCATGCTTACGTACACCCCTCCCACCAAGCGACTGCGCAGGTCCACTGTAGCCGAGCTGGATTCGATTGTGCAAGTTTTGAATTTTTCCCCTTACAAAGACAATATGGGAGGCAGTGTGGTATAGTGGTTAACATCGTCTGACGTCGTCACGTAGATCGCCGGTTCGAACCCGGCCTGTAGCAGTGCTCCCCCCCCACCGGCCTCGCCCGACAGGGGACTGGGGCCCCTCCCGTTGCTTTCTACTTTTTCTCACTGGCCTTAACTACTTTTTCCCCACTGAGCTGCTACAGCTCCCCCCTTTCACAGCCCCCCCCTTTTACAATCATCAATTAGAAAAATGTGCCCAGGCGCCTGCAGCAGTGCGCCCCGCCACCGCCCACGCCCGATGGGTGGCTGCCACCCCACCCGTTGCTTGCCTTTGCCCGAGCCCCCGCGGCTCGGGCAGTGGGGTTCGAACCTGGGGCCAGCGCCGCTGGCATCCAGGGTGCTTCCACTGAAGCACGGGGCACCTCACTAGAAATACGATTCCATAAGCACACAGCCACGTGGCACACGTGCATCTGCAACGCATTCTGATTTCTGAATCTTAATGTATGTTACTCCCTTCACTCTTTGAAACTAAACAGCGACAGACGGGGTAAGGCCGAATGAGTGCCATGCTTTGCAGCCCGGTCAGCTCGCATGTGACACAGTGAATGCAGTCCACATTTACGGACGACTGCTTATATTGATTCAGGTTGTTCGCTAGAATCAGCAGCAAAGGACAAGCACACAAGTGACCCACGGAGCTAACCGCAACGCCTCGCTGTATTTTACATAGTGGAGCACCCCAACCAAGAAGGGGACACGTGCATTGATTGGATTTCGCACTACTGCTGGACTAATGGCTGGAATTGTCTATGGCGGGGACATTCAGTCTATCAGAACCGACCATTGATCCCCCCACCGCCATGACTCCAACACACCACACCACTTCACAATAAAATCATTAGGTGAGGGTGATTGTGTCTGGTACTTTGCGGCACACCTTCATACCCATTGCACTCTCAGACCCACCCATACCACCAACCCCCTTGTCGTTGTCATGAACAACAAGGGTTCCTCCAACAATTACCAACTGGGCTCAAACACCTGACCTCCGTGTGTACACTAGGCTGAAGGCCTGCCGCACTGTTTCGAACATGAAAAGTGACAAAAAGACAATGCCGCAGCACGTGTGCGTCATCGTCCAACCTCCCATCCGGGAGGCACAGTTTTACGGAGCACAAACAAGCATGTAGACATCAGAAATACGTCATTGTATTCCGGGTGGGTCTACGGTTCGTCGCACAAGACAAGGTAGACTGTATACATGTTGGGTCATGTATGTAGATGGGTCCGCAAAGCGAGTGAAAGGGTGGATGCAGGCAGGGTTTGGCATTTGGGTGCAGGGGCAGCCGCAGTGATGGCATTTTGCGCATGTCCCTGTCAGTGAGTGAGAGAGTGTGAGTAGGGCTGAGCTGCAAGGGATGCTGGGGGCGCTGTCTGCGCACCTGCCAGGAGAGCGCCTGATCGTAGTGCTGGACTAAGAGTATGTTTACCAGGGAATAATGGAATGGTCTCGGAATTGGAGGCGCCGTAGGTGGAGGATGGCGTGGGTGGGGCACAGAGATCTGTGGAAGGCCATACTTCTGGAAAGGGATCGGGGGGTGAGGCAGTCCCAACTGCGCTGGGTGCCGTCGCACTTGGGGGTGCCTGAATCAGCAAGCAGGCGCCTTGGCCGAGAAGGCGCATAAGGAACACCCTAATAATGCTCGGCCACCCATAAACGGGCCGTGTGCACGACGAGAATGGGGGCATGGGACTACAGGAAATGCTGTCCCCGGATCGCTGGGCAGGGGATTCGGGGGGCTCAACGTCCTCCAGTGATGCAGAGCAGGATGTCTCTGGCAGTGATAAGAGTTCCCAGTTTTGTGCACATGTGAGTGACAGTGCACGCAAACAGGCGGCACAGATGCAGGGATGGGGAATGGATTACAGCATGGACATTAGAGACACCAGGAGGGCAAGGCATCAGCCGCTGCCCAAGCGGCTACTTATCTGCGAGAATGTACTGTGAGAGTTCCCGGAGGGATTCTGGAGGGTGACGACCATCGTCGCTTTATGGCCAAGCTACGGGGTAAACCTGGGTAAACTTGGGTAATCTTAGGGTTAGGGTCACCGAGCTGGTGGAACCAGTCTTGGTTTTATAACCCTTTTTAGTGTCTAGGGTGGACCTACCAAGTTTAGCAGCAGCAAGCAAGCAGCAAGCAGCAAGCAGCAAGCAAGCAAGCAAGCAGCACGCCCGAAATGGGTAAAAATCAGAACTCCGTCGTGGTGCTTTGGATTTGGTTGAAATTTTGGTGCATGATACCTATGGGTGTGAAGTACAATCACACAAAGTTTGAGCGAGAAACTCAACGGTGGCAACCGCTAACGGGATTCGCAAGTGGCGGACCTCAGTTTCAAAAACTGCAGTTTAGGGCCAAAAACAGCCATTTTTGGGCCAAAAAAGCCCTGGAACACATTCAAAACGGCCAAACGAAGGGAAACGGTGGGTACACTACACGTGCGGCTTGACTTCCCCGTGTCAACGAGCTCTTTGCGGCCCTCTAACCCCATGATATGTCCCGGAAACGGCCCAAAAATGCCCCCAGAAGCTTCAACTGCCGACAGCTACAAACCAAGAATAGGCCATATCTTTGGCTACATGGCTCAAAATGCGATTCCGAGGGCACTGACTCCACCCGCAACCCCCCACTTTTTGTGGTTTCCACCCCTCAGAATTGCCCAAACGGACGCCTAGACCCCAATACCTAGGCCCACTAGGCTGCGGCAAGCTGCAAGCTCAAACCGAAACAAGTGGGTGCCCAAATGGGTCAACAGGGTCCAGTAGGGGCAAAAAGATGACTTTTCTCAAAAATGATCCTAGACCATGTGCGACGCTACAGCAAGTGTTTTTGCACCGTTTTGAGCTTATGGTGGCCCATTTTGGTCCTCCGAAAATCCCAAAATGCCTTGAAAATGGGCTGTTTTGGGACCAAAAATGGGTCAAAAATGGGTCAAAAACGCATTTTTCCAAACCTCATCCTAGACCATTTGGGGTGCACCAACGGGTGAAATGAGCCCATTTTGAGCCCATTTTGGGGCATTTTGGCCCCTCAGAAGTCCAAAAAGCCTTGAAAGTGGGCCTCGTGGTGATGGGGTTCACTTGCAAGCTGATTTCACTTTGTCAAGAGTCATCAATGTGTGAATCATTCTTGATGTCCCTCACCAGTCATAGCTAATGTTCCCTCCCCCACCAGCTCGGTCCCAATATTCAGTCTTGATTAGGGTTAGGGTTAGGGGTAAACTTGGGTAATCTTGGGTAATCTTGGGTAATCTTTGGTAACCTTGGGTACCATTGGTCAAAGTTGGTTAGGGTTAGGGTGGGGGTTAGTAGTAAACTTGGGTAAACCAGGATAAACTTGGGTATACTTGGGTAAACGTGGCCATGTGCACTGCCTCAGTGGGACGAGTTGGGATTGGAGGAAATGAGCTCGGGCAGTGAGGGAGAGGCGTGCAACAGTGGGGGCTCAGTGGCCAGCGATGAGTCCATGGACAGTGAGGGGTTCGACACGGGCTCATTGTTTCATACAGATGTCAGTGACAGCTGGCGAGAGTTGGTCCCATCGCAGGATGAAGAGAGTGAGGGTTCAGGGGGTTCGGCATTCAGCACAGATGTGAGGGACACGGAAAGCCCGGAAGCGCAATGTGTCAGCATTGATGACGGCGCTTTTGGCGCCGCACCTGTCAAAGTGGGAGGGATAATCAAGAGCACCTCCAGAGCGCCTAAGGACGTAGAACAGACAATGTAGACAGACCATCTGTGGACAATCTGTGCTCCTTTGCCATGCCTATGACATTGCACAGAGATTATTCCCAGAGGGTGACATCGAGCGTTGCTTTATGGCCAAGCTGCAGCCTTGCCCAAGCTACAGTGGGCATAGGGACAGTATTGGTTGGGGAGCCAATTTAATTTGGTACCAAATTGGTACCAAATGTAGTGTAGCCACATAAGACATCTGTTTGTCAGTGTTTGCCCACTTGAACCCCCCACAGCTTGATTTGGGGGAAGTTTGGACATTACAGTCATCCAGTGTTTGCCCACTTGAACCCCCCACAGCTTGATTTGGGGGAAGTTTGGACATTACAGTCATCCTTTCTTGCACCACCTCACCATGGAATCCTCTCTTTTTGAACCTGGGCGTCCAAGTATTTCTATCACGTGGTCACTCAAGTGTGGGTCGAAATTACAGTATTGTCTCAGCTACAGTCGGGGTAGGGTGCGTATTAATTTGGGTTTTTTGCGTAGCTTGGACAAGGGGAGGGGCTGGGTACACCCACTCGGAAGGGGCATGGCAACCGCCTGATCCTACGTGCCTTCAATTTTTTTCCCAGAGCCCAGGATGTCGTGCAACGGTGGTGGGGATTCGATTGCTTCTCGATTGGTTGTGGATAACCAGGGCATCATCTGCCCAATCTGTTTGGATGTGCTGCAAAACCCGAGACAATGCGTCAATGGGCATGTGTATTGCTTTGATTGCGTCAAGATGGCACTTGCCCTGAAGCAGGAGTGTCCTACTTGTCGCGTTGCTATGACCCTTGAGACTGCAGCACGAAATCTGCACTTGGAGTCCATTTTGCCGCAAACTCTTGTGCGTTGTGCGCACAGCGGGTGTGAGTCTATTGTCGCCCTGTCCGATTTGGAGGTGCACGAGGCCCGGTGCGTGTATCGCCGGCTTACATGCCTGTGTGGCGGCATAATGTTGCTGCATGAACTGCCTGACCACCTCGCTGCTGCCTGCGAAGCGCGGCAGTACCGGGAGCGCGTCCAGGTCTTAGAAAACCAGCTGGCGGCGGTGAGTGCCCACGCGTCCCGTGTCACTCATGTGCGCAACCAAATCAACGATCTCGTACAAAATGTGCACAGTCTGCAGGCTCACGTGAACGATGGTCTGGACCACATTGTGGAGAAGATGGTGCAGACTGCGGAAACTGGTGTGCCTTGCTCCGTCCCGTCCTGTGTGGTGTGCAGTCCAAGGCTGCCAGAATCAATTCATTCAGTCCAGCGGACCGACGTTGCTCTCTCTCCCTCTCTCTCTCCCTCTCTCTCTCTCTCTCTCTCTCTCTCTCTCTCTCTCTCTCTCTCTCTCTCTCTCTCTCTCTCTCTCTCTCTCTCTCTCTCTCTCTCTCTCGCTCTGTTGGTCAGAAGGCCCCACCAGGGATTCTTTGTCCCTCAAACTGACCTCTTTTCCGGCTTGCAAATATTCTCGTTCCCTCTTCCGAAACGGGTGCTGGTGTGGGAGGGAGGGTGATCGACTGGGGTCCGTCTGGGGCCTAAACGCCCACGCCTCTCCAGGCAGTCATAAATTAACCGCCTGTTCCTGTCCCACCTCCGCGTGCATTGCCTTCCACCGCAGTTGGTTCCCTCCTGGGGCCAAGGCATCACCCAGGGCTGGTGCCCCTGTAATGGCGCATCACTGGCAGCGGAATGCATCACTTAGGGCTGGTTGGTGTCTTGTGAACTAACCCCACTTCAACTGTATGTGAGTATGTTTGTCCATACATCTGTGCACAGGCGATGGTGGGGCCAGCAGCAGCAGCAGCGCTGGACCGCTCCGGGCAGCTGCCAGCAGCTTGGCCAGCTATTTTGGATTTGGAAGTGGGGCTAACAGGGGTACCGATGCTCAACAGAGGTCGGGTAGCACGGGGCCAAGTCCTGAACCCCCTTCTAATTCTGCAGAATTTGGATCCAGATTTCCCCCCGCCAGCAGCAGTGAGTCATTTGGGGCTGCAAGCAGTGGATTTGGAAGTGAAGGTTTCGGATCTGCCCCCAGCAATAACAGCAGCAGCAGCAGCAGTGGAGGATTTGGTGGATTTGGCAGCAGCAGCAGTGCTGGTGGTGGTGGATTTGGAGGTGGGGGGTTTGGAGTTGGAGGATTTGGTGGATTTGGCAGCAGCAGCAGCAGTGCTGGTGGTGGTGGATTTGGAGATGGAGGATTTGGAGGTGGAGGGTTTGGAGGTGGAAGGTTTGGTGGGTTTGGCAGCGGCAGCAGTGCTGGTCGTGGTAGGTATGGAGGTGGAGGTGGAGGATTCGGCAGCAGCAGCAGTGCTGGTCGTGGTAGGTATGGAGGTGGAGGTGGAGGATTCGGCAGCAGCAGCAGTGCTGGTCGTGGTAGGTATGGAGGTGGAGGTGGAGGATTCGGCAGCAGCAGCAATGCTGGTCGTGGTGGATTTGGAGGTGGAGGTGGAGGATTCGGCAGCAGCAGCAATGCTGGTCGTGGTGGATTTGGAGGTGGAGGGTTTGGAGGTGGAGGATTTGGTGGGTTTGGCAGCAGCAGCAGCAGCAGCAGTGCTGGTGGTGGTGGATTCGGAGGTGGAGGGTTTGGAGGTGGAGGATTTGGTGGGTTTGGCAGCAGCAGCAGTGCTGGTCTTCCTGGATTTGGAGGTGGAGCGTTTGGAGGTGGAGGATTTGGTGGGTTTGGCAGCAGCAGCAGTGCTGGTCTTCCTGGATTTGGAGGTGGAGCGTTTGGAGGTGGAGGATTTGGTGGGTTTGGCAGCAGCAGCAGTGCTGGTCTTCCTGGATTTGGAGGTGGAGCGTTTGGAGGTGGAGGATCTGGTGGGTTTGGCAGCAGCAGCAGTGCTGGTCTTCCTGGATTTGGAGGTGGAGCGTTTGGAGGTGGAGGATTTGGTGGGTTTGGCAGCAGCAGCAGTGCTGGTGGTGGTGGATTTGGAGGTGGAGCGTTTGGAGGTGGAGGATTTGGTGGGTTTGGCAGCAGCAGCAGTGCTGGTCTTCCTGGATTTGGAGGTGGAGCGTTTGGAGGTGGAGGATTTGGTGGGTTTGGCAGCAGCAGCAGTGCTGGTCTTCCTGGATTTGGAGGTGGAGCGTTTGGAGGTGGAGGATTTGGTGGGTTTGGCAGCAGCAGCAGTGCTGGTCTTCCTGGATTTGGAGGTGGAGCGTTTGGAGGTGGAGGATTTGGTGGGTTTGGCAGCAGCAGCAGTGCTGGTGGTGGTGGATTTGGAGGTGGTGGGCTTGGATTTGGCAGCAGCAGCAGCAGCAGCAGCAGCACTGGTGGCGGTGTATTTGGAAGTGGAGCATTTGGTGGATTTGGTGCTAGCAGCAGCAGCAGCAGCAGCAGCACTGGTGGCGGTGTATTTGGAAGTGGAGCATTCGGTGAATTTAGCACTGCCACCACCAGCAGCAGTAGCAGCAGTAGCAGCAGCACTGATAGCAGTGTATTTGGAGGTGGAGCATTTGGTGGATTTGGCACCAGCAGCAGCAGCAGCAGCACTGGTGGCGGTGTATTTGGAGGTGGAGCATTTGGTGGATTTGGCACCAGCAGCAGCAGCAGCAGCACTGGTGGCGGTGTACTTGGAAATGGAGCATTTGGTGGATTTGGCACCACCACCACCACCACCAGCAACAGCAGCAGCAGCAGCAGCAGCACTGGTGGCTGTGTATTTGGAGGTGGAGCATTTGGTGAATTTGGCACCAGCAGCAGCAGTGCTGCTGGTGGATATGGAGACGCAGATGTTGAATTTTTCAGCATTGAGGACCTTCCTAGATTCCGAGATTGTCTCTCTGCCCAGAGTAGCAGTGCTGGGACAATGAACAGCAGCAGCGCCCCCAGCAATTTTTCGGCATCTTCGTCATCATCAGCCGCAAGCGGAGGTGGCATAGGTGTGTCTTGTCTCGCTTTGCCTCGTTGAAGCGTGCGTCTTTGTGGATGCTGAGACGAGACCTGCAGGTGCTCCAGCCTCCAACTAACACTTAACCCTTACACACTAGAGCAGACACTTAACCCTTATACACCAGAGCAGGGAGACCTACAAGCGCTGCAGCCCGGGTTGCTGCTGCTGCTGCTGCTGCTGCTGCTGCTGCTGCTGTTGTTGTTGTTGTTGTTGTTGTTGTTGTTGTTGTTGTTGTTGTTGTTGTTGTTGTTGTTGTTGTTGGTGCTGCTGTTGTTGTTGCTGCTGCTGCTGTTGTTGCTGCTGCTGCTGCTGTTGTTGTTGTTGCTGCTGCTGCTGCTGTTGTTGTTGTCGTCGCTGTTGCTGTTGCTGCTGCTGCTGCTGCTGCTGTTGTTGTTGTTGTTGTTGTTGGTCCTGTGGTTGTTGTAGTTGTTGTTGTTGGTGTTGCTGTTGCTGTTCTTGGTGTTGTTGTTGCTGTTGTTGTTGTGGTTGTTGTTTGGGTTGTTGTTGTTGTTGTTGTTGTTGTTGTTGTTGTTGTTGTTGTTGTTGTTGTTGTTGTTGTTGTTGTTGTTGCGGTTGCTGTTGTTGTTGCTGTTGCTGCTGCTGTTGTTGTTGCTGTTGTGATTGCTGTTGTTGTTGTTGCTGTTGCTGTTGCTGTTGTGATTGCTGTTGTTGTTGTTGCGGTTGCTGTTGTTGTTGTTGTTGCTGTTGTTGTTGCTGCTGCTGCTGCTGTTGGGACAGACTCAGACGCTGGAGGGACAAACCCACAAAGAGGCAAAGGTGGCATCAGGGCCCAGCAGTGGCGCAGTGCCAAGCCTCAGGGGAAGTGACCAGCCCACGCCTGAGGCAGTCACTGTTCTCTGTGTAGGGAGGGTACGCAGTTGGCATGTGGGCCACGACGATCGGGACCGCCTCCGACCCCATACCCCAGAGAGCCCTTGACAGTGGCATCTCCTCCTCAACAGGCTGATCACCGCCTAGGCTCGGGCACACGACCCTCCCCCCCGCCCCCCCCTGCGCAGGTTTCAGAAGATTGGTGTCGCCGAGCCCATTTCGGGACCGAGCCCTACATGATCCATGGATCATCGCCATCAGCGCGCCGAGGCAGTCATTTTGAGTACCTTGAGTATTTTGGGGATCTATTGTGGCCCCTTCTCCCATGCCCCGCCCCCCCCCCCCAAGCCCCTCGGGATTCGCCAGATAGCGGGGGCGCAGTGCTTGGGAACCTGCGTGAATGGCAACTGAGTTTGAAGCGTGTCTGAGTGCGCCCCCCTTCCCCAGTGCTGATGGCCAGGCCACACACATGGGCTGCTCACCGTAGTGCCTGGGGGTCTACTTGCCCGACCTGCGAGAGTTCCTGCCGTCATCAGTGCCCCTGGATGTGTGTCTTTCGATGTCTGTGGGTCCGCCTGCGGGTCCAACATCCCTGCAACATCGCCTGAGCGCACGTGCAAAACCGTTTCTCGCTGCCACATCTGTGCAGGCCGTGCGATACCGTCAACGCGACCTTTATTTTTTTCCAACGTGGTGTTTCCCACTTCATCGGCATCCTCCAATCCATCGGAGTGCAGTGCCGCTGCATCATGTGCATCGACGTCCTCGTGTTCACCTGCATCGCCAGACTTCCCATTGCCATTCGCACCCATAGTTTGCCCTCCCGGCGTTTTTGATCCACAGCCACTGTCCATGACTGCACTGCCGCAGCTTTCGGGAACCGCCCCCTCTTCTGATGTGGCTGCGACCAGCACCACCACTGCGCCGTCCCGCGCTGCTGTGGCGGTGCCTCGACGGGCCCTTGTGGGGGACCCCAATCTGTGTGCGTGGGCACAACGCCGGCCGTTGACGTTCTTTGATGTCGCCGTTGTTGGTGTCGCGGGTGTGCCCTCCGTTAGGGCGACTAGACGATTGCTCTCCAGAGGGGGTTTTGGCACGGATGCCCGGCAAAGGAGGAGGGGGGGGGTTGGACCTGCCGATCAGCAGTCGCTCGAGATTGGCGTCTGGTTTCACGATTCTGAGGGTGGACACCACAACCCCTCGCACTATATATCTCAAGTTGATCAGCGTATTGCGCTGCTCAATTTGAGGTACGTTTTGCGGAAATGGAAGAAATTTTTGGGTGCCTTTGGCGCCAGGCGTTCAGCTGCCCACACACGCACACACCCATCCCGCCCCACCCCATTAAGCGGGGGGGACAGGGGGGTACCAGGGGTAGGGAGGTGCTGGGCGGAACATGTATGGAAAAGCCTGCCCCTCCCCCCCCATGATACGTCCGTTGAAATGACCAGCGCGTCATGGGTAAGCGGTTTGTGTCGGGGACCGTTTTGTGCCGGGGCCACCACCCCCTTTCTCGACCCTCTCAGTCCCTCCCTTTCCCCCCCCATTTCTTTCCGCCTTGGGCCTTTTCTGTCATGGTGACCCGATGCACCCCAGTGCCCGTTTTAGTCGCGGTGTACAAGTCTGCCCCATTCTTCCGCCCTCGGAGACATGATTCGGCATCCGGCAGTCCTTTCGGGTGGTTGCCTTCTGGTTGCTCCACTTTGCACGGGCTGCTTGTCCAGGGTGCCTCCCTTTTGATGATGGGATGGGGGGGGGGGGGGCACCCCATCCCGGGCCATTTTCAGGAGGGGTCCTTCCACAGAGCGGGTGGGGGGCTTGGGGCGGGTGCCAGGAGGGGTATGTGTCAGGGTTGGGTGGCTGAAGCCCCGGCAGTCATTTTTGAGCCGCTGTGGACCCCCCATTTGGCCATAGCGGGGTTGGTGACGCTTTGGGGCAGGACGGGATGCCCCCCGGCCCCCCCTTGGGGGGTGCGCTGGTGGGGCCGGGTGGCTGAAGGGAGATTTCAAGAGCGGCCGCAGCAGCGGTTACTGGTTGAAATTCGGGTTCAGTCGCCATGCTGGCGGTTGCGAGACGGTTGGAGGGCAGTGGGGGTGCGGACTGAAGCGGCTGGGGCGCCACTTGCAGTCATCCACGGGGGAGGGGGGGGATTGCAATACCCCTTTCAAGCGCATGCCCCCACCCCCAGCCCCGTAATGCAGATGGGGCTGGCCCCTAAGTTGGTTGAATATTGTTGCTGCCGCTCCGCAGGTGCACGGGCACTGGGCCGTATTGTCATGCGACTGGACTGGGAGACCATGCCCAAGACCGCCGCAAGCTTCTGTGCTCTGTGCGACGGGGCGCTCGGCCCCCGCCACCATTTCAAGGACCGCTGGTTCAGTCGGATCTTCCCAAAGGTGGCGGTGCAGGGGGTGCCCGGCGTGGCGTCGATTTATGGCACGCAGTTTGCGGACGAGGGCTTCGCATTGAAGCACGACCGGGCAGGTGTGCGGTGTGGCCGTCCAGGGATTCCTGTGGACGCGTGACTGAGCCCCAGGCCTCCGCTTGAAAGGGCAGCAGGGGGGTGGGGGGGGATGGGGGGGGGTGGCTGTTTTTCCGGCGACCAGGATGCGGAGGGGAGTGGGCAGCAAAGACCGAAAAACGACCCGCGCAACAACTAGCACAACCCCAGTGCACCAACTACTGGGCTCCGCTACCGTGGAAACGACACCAGCAGGAACACAGGCCGCAGCGGCCGAGGCGCAGCATGCGAAGGGAAGAACGGGCGACTGTCCAGGGCCCCGTCAAGCAGCAGCAACCCGATGGACTGTCACACGGGGGGGGGGGGGGTGGCTGTTTTTCCGGCGGCTTGTGAACTCCATAATTGACTGACAGATCCGGTGGCTGCTGCACTGCGGTGGTCCATGGCGTGCCGCTGCATCGCTACGGCTTCACTTGTCTGCGGCCTGTCCACTGGCGTCTTCGTGTCCCATTCTTTGTGACAGAAAGGTACGTCTGATCTTGTAGGCCACCGACGAGCCATTTTCCTTCTGTGCTTTGCGCTGACTGCCTCTTGTGAACACGTGCAGTAGCCCAGAGTTCCGGGGGTCTTTTTGGGCGAAGGCCAGCACGCTCATCTTTGCAGTCCATTTGCTCCCACTGGCTGGCCGGGATCTGTGCCCCATACTGGATGCTCTCCGCATGTTCTTGTGTGACGCTCCCACTGTTGTACCTCCCAGCCACCCTCATGCCCTGCGGCTACAGAGTTCATCTTGTATCTTGGAATGTGTGATTTCAGCCACGTGAACACGTCCCCAGGCAGGGGGTTAAAGCGATCAGACCACGAACAAACGAGTGTGGGGGCGTTTCGGTGGTGAACGGGACCTAAACCCCCCCCCCACACACACTCCACACACGCGCGCACGCGCGCGCGCATACCCCACCGAGACTTTTCCGCTCACGCAGTGGGGCCGACAACACCATCGCCGCTCGTTGGGGGGCTTTGGGAGGGGCGTTGATGCGTCCGTCAGAGTTTCCCGGTTTTTTGTCACGTGTGGTGGGTGGTCAACAGTTGCCGCCTCCCACCCCCTCATTCACCGCTTAGCCCCTGCCCATCACAGGGAATGCAAACATGCCAACGAAAAAAAACTGAAAAAAGTTTACCCGTCGCCTCCCGGCCCCCTCATGCCGCGGGCGTTGGGGCCCAGAATTACACTGCAATCCCCCCTCCCCCCCAAAAGGTTCAGAATGAGCAGTGGCGAGGGGCCAATAGGCGCCGCCAAAGGCAAACAATCAGATACCGAGGCCTTGTGCCAAATCCCCCCCAAAATGGTGCACAGGGTCGGTGGTGCTCAGAGCACGTGGGTTCGCCTTCGAAGGTGTCTGCGTCTGCGCCCGCCGCATGCGCCCCCAGCCCCCCCTCCGTCGCAGGCGTCCTCAGCGCACTCAACCTCGGCAAGCCCCACACGCAGGTCGCACAGTTCTTCATCTGCCTGGCCCCCTGCCCCCACTTCGACGGGAGGTACTCCGCGTTCGGGCAGGTCGTGGAGGGCCTCGAGGTCCTGCGGGCCCTCGGGGACTGTGGATCCCCCGGCGGACGGCCGACGCAGCGGGTACTGATCGCGGGGTGCGGGCTGCGATTCCCCGAGGGTTGACGCGTGCTCCGCGTCTGCCGTCCATCGCTCAGCCGCCGCGGCAGGTCCGGCATTGCCCACTGGAGCGGTGCCCCCCTGCGCGGTCGGTGCCCCCCTCTTGCGGAGTCGCAGTCTGGTCGTCACGGCGATGAGCCGCACGCTCCCCTCCACTGCGGCGTTCCCTTGTCGCCGCGTGCTGACTCGAGGGGGGCTGCTTGGCACTGCGTATCGTCGGGTTGCGGAAGAGCGGCTGTGGCGCTGTCGGGTGGCAGTGGAGGTTGCCGTGGCGGTTATTGGAGGTTGCTGGAGGTGCTGACGAGCAGGCGGTCGGGGGGCTCATGGAGGGCGGTTGTGCACGACCGGCGTGCGGCTGGCGCCGCGCGGGTGGCGGCTGGCAAGCCCCCGGCTGCTGGGGAAAGGGGCAACGAGTGCACGTCGCTGTCGGATTTCCGTCATCCGCGGGAGCAAACTCCCCGACCCCGGCGCGGGGCAGCCCGCCCCCGCCGGCGAAGCTGTCGGGCTGGGGCGATGCCCGGGGCTGCACGAGGTTGGCCGTGGCACGACACCAGCGTCCGTCATGTCGTGGGCGGCGGGGCCAGGGTGCGGGGGGTGCACAATCCCACGCACCCACACCCGTGGTCCTTGGGCAAGTCCTGTGCACACGCCGATACATATTGCACGCTGATGGTCGTGTGTGCATGGCACTAGCTGCATACAGGCGCGCGCGCGTCCACACGATCGGACACGCGTGCGCACGCAAATGCGCAACACACGAGCAAAAAGTGTGTGAAGTGTGTCAGACGATAGACAACTGCCGCTCGTAGGGTTGGCAATTGGCGCGAGCACGCGCGCGCAGCACACAACGCAGATTGTGACTCGGCAAAGGGGGTGCATCGTAGCCATAAACAGGTTGTCTGCGGGCAGTACGGCTAGGCGCAGCACGCGTGCGCGAGCGACACCCCCACACACCGTCCCACGTGTTGCCGAGCCGCTGGTGCCGTACCTCTTCAATGAGCCCCGACAGATGTGGAAGCAGTGATGCGGGCGCTGTTGTTGTTGGTGGTGTGGGCGTCGTCGGCAACCTCCGTCCGGCACGGGGCAGCGCCGTCCCGTCGAAGCAAGTCAGGGAGGGTCGCAGCGGCGTCATCGCAGCTTTCAAGCAGCCGCCATTGTACATATCGACCTCCGCTTGTAGCACTCGTCCGCCCCGATCCCGCGCCGCACCAGTGCGTGCCCGCACGCACTGGTGCACCCTCCCGCACCCTCCCGAGAGGGTGCAACACTGGATGCCCCGCTACACCACAGAGAAATGGACTTTGGCAGGTGCCCCAAGGGGTAGGGCTCCACATGTGGAATGGCACACCCCTCGGTGCCCAATGGACGCACACTTGCATACGCGTACACGCAGGCAGACACCCCCTCTCGCGCGCGCACATGCGCAGCACACACGCCAAACTGTGCAATGTGAGTCTGACGATGAATATGAAATATGAACCACTTCCACTCATGGCGCACTCAGCAGTTGGCGCGCACGCGCACACACAGCACGCAGCAAAGATTGTGACTCGGCAGCGGGGGTGCGTTGCAGCCATAAACAGGTCCGTCTGCGTGCAGTCCCAAATGTGCCTGCTGCCTCACAGCTGCACATGGGTCTCTCTGGTTCTGTTACACACATACACACACACACACGCACCCTCCCACACGCTCCACAGGCAAAATTTAAGGGCACCACCCTTTCACTGCAGGAGAGAGGCCGGGTCTTACGACTGGCAATGGCAAATGCGCAGCGCCTGGTCACCAAAGGCCATTTGCATCCAGCGCGTGTGGTCACACGCTGCAGCTCTTTAGTTCCTTTGGGGGGGCCGGCACTCTGCGGCCTGAACTGCCGCCCCTATTTCACCTGCCGCAGTGCCATGAACATGCACGTTCAGCAGTTAGCGGCATACTGTGAGCGCACGTGGGCCACCAAGGTTGGTCTCAACAGAATACACAAACTGCGCCCGTACACACATAGGCCACGCAGAACAGCGCAGGAAGTGGAGGAGCATCGACTACAGCGTGCACTCCAGGGGAATCTGCAGTTGGGGCTGGCTCCGTCCTCGGAGCAGACCACTTTTGCCAAAGGGGGGGGGGGGGGCTGCTCCTCCTTTGCAGCTGATTTCTTCCCTGTGATAGGGGATGGGAAGCTCCCACAGCGCCCCTACACCGGGACACGCAGGCGCGCAAACACACACAGGGCGCCACCACCGGCGCCGCCGGCTGATCCGTCAAAATGTGCCCAGCACTCTGCTGACGCATGCACGACCTGCAAGAGACTTCGGCGCACAGCTGAAGCATGCTGTGCGCTGGGACATCACGCTGATGACCACATAGCACGCAGACCGCAACTGCAACTATGCCCACTGCATGGCCTGCCACCGTGCCCGAGGTGCACACTCAAGCAAAGGGGAGTGTGCCACTGCTGTCAGCGGGGACACCATAAAGTGTGCACCCCAGTGCCTGCGCGCCGGAAGCGCCCACTTGCTGCACATGCACAACTGCCCAACAAACGACCCCGCTCGCAAGGGCCTGCACGTATCTCTACGGGTCTGCTGAGGTCCCCACACCAACCCCCCACCCCTCCAGCCCCCAAACGCAGGAGGCCGAAAACACCCCCCCCTCCGTCCCCACCAGCCCCAGTTCCACGGGGGCTGGGGGAGACCGTGGCCGAGGATGTCGCCCGCCCGCTTTTCGTGACGAGGCACGGGAGAGCAAACACTCTGGATACCTAGCCAGCAAAATACAGAGGTTCTGATTCCGCAGAAGGGAGGGAAACAACGTCACAAAGAGGCCTCAGCAGACCTGAGCCAAATGAGGCGTCCAACCCAACGCTGCACAAGGATCCACCTCTAAAAGTACAGATCACACACACACACACACACACCCACACACACAGGTGTTTTGTTTGGTGCCTGCCAGCTGGTGACACTGCATACCCAACCGAAAGCCAAACAGGCGCGATCCTCGGTGACTCTGTCATCACACGGGCTGCTTCTGCCTCCCCCTGGGCTGGTGAAAACCCTGCTTGGCACGACCCCACGGGTCCTACAAAATGTCGGGACTTACCCATGAAATTTTGGAAGCGCTACGTAAACCAGAGCTCCTGGAAGCTGTGGCCGCAGCCATCGCACCACTTCTCAGTGGGAAGAAGGATCTACCGCCGCCGGCGAAAACGACTACTGCACGGGAAGAGGAACTCCTTGGCGTCATCCGGGAGCTACGTGGCACGGTCCGCGAGTTGCGCGCAGCACTACAAGCGGCAGGGGGTAAAACGTTGCCCCCAAAGGAGCAGACCGTGGTGGACGAGCAACAGTCCCCCTATCGCGCGGCCCTCACTCGGAGGATGAAAACACAGAGCCGTCTTGTCGTACAGGATGTCCCAGACCTGGGAGAACCACTGCAGCCAACAGCCACTGCGGTGCATGAAATTGAGGGCAAACACGGCTTCACTGCGGTCCAAGGACGCCGCATTTACCAGGGAGAGCACAAGACTGCACTCAAGTCTTTGCAACAGATAGGAGCAAACAAGCCTGTCCATGATTGGAAGGTCGCAGAGGCCACCGCAAAGGCCTTCGAACACGTTTTGCTTGTGGGGCAACCGCTGGCGGAATCGCACGCAATAGCAGCACAGGCCTTAACAAAATATAACAGCATCCAGAGCGTCAGCGCACACGTGCTAGCGACAAACTGCAGACGGGGAGTGGTCAATGTGCCAGGCATACTGGCAGCGCTTGGCAGTTCACGAGAATGCTGGCATGTCAAGGATTTCGTTCTCAGCATCAAGGTCGTTACCAAACGTATGTCTTGGGAAGTCAAGAGAGACCCGGATGTGACTGTGATCCCACCTGAGCACTCCATCCTGCTTTGCTGGGAGCGACCCAAAGACGGCGTCGAAGGACAGGACACGGAGCCAGAAGTGCTACCTCAGGACAAGGCTGCCATTCGGATAGTGTGCTGCCTAGACCCTTCCGCACTGCGCGCGGGACAGGACAGCACCAAAGTCAAGGCATCCCGCTGGGCTGAAAACACGTGCTGGGAGCTGACGGCCCCCCTACTCCAGCCGGCACTCACCAGTCCCCCACCCATGCAAGTGGGCAAGAGGGGCAGCAAGTATGAAGTCACGGTGGTGCTACCAGCGCCCATGGCTAAGCAGGTGCTCTGCAGCAGTGGCAAAATCGTCGGCCTGGAATACAGGTTGTTTATGAGCAAAACCATCGATGTCGATGACCTGAAGGCCAACATGGTCTGGGTCAAGCTCCCTCCATCCAACAAGCGCTCCATTTCGGAGCAGTGGCGTAGATTATGCAAGCAGCCTTGGTTCGCAGGCCTCATGGCAGGGGACAAGGACGACAGACTCGGGGTACGAGTATGGGGGGGGGCTGTCTTGCCCGAAACCAGGGAGGAAATCGCAGGACTGTTGGGCATACAACTCACCCCCCCCCGTGACACGAGTGAGAGTGAGAGGCTATGGTATTTCTATGGGCCTTGTCTCAGGGTCGCAGTCTGCGGCCCAGAGGGAGGCTGACCGCGTTTTCGGCGCTAACACTGTCAAAGTGCAACGATGTCAACACCTGAAGCACAGTGGGCTGGTCAACCCTGTGTTTGATATGGATATTACGGGAGTCCCCCCAGACTGGGAGGGCTGCACTGCACCGGCGAAGGATTCGCGGATGCCTGTCCGTAGGTGGCACCTATGTCTGCGTAAATCCACTGGCCCCTCATACACCCCGGTGGGGAAAAACACGACGCTCCCTGCGGTCCAGGGGTGTGTCTTGCCTGATGATGAAGAAATGGAGGACTCGCCTGCAAGAGCCCCCGCGGCAGAGGAGGATGAGAGCATTCTCTGAACCCCCCCCCCCTTGGAAGATGGCACTGAGTTACAGGTCCTCTGAAATTCGTTCAGACAAACGTTACCTCTTTGCGCGTCCATCACGAGGACGTATTCAATTTTCAGGCAGATGTGATTGGAATGGAAGAAACCCGGCTCACTGAGGCTGGGCAACGCTGCATGAGGGCAATTGCAAAAGAATGGGGCTGGGAATGCCACTGGGGAAAACCCCTGGGCTCCCCAACAGGGGGCATCTGGGGAGCTCCCCAAGGAGGGGTGGGACTTTTGTTCAGGAAGGGCTGGAGTGTCCGCAAGGTTGAACCAGATCCAGACGACCCAATTGCCTGCAGGCTGTGGCATTCAGGGCGCTGGCTACACACACGGGCAGGAATCGGTGCAGGGCACTGTGTGCTGAACATATGTGTGGCCTATGGCCCCCCAGGCAACGAATCTTTGAACCAGGAGTTCTGGGAGCAGGTGGTCTGCTATATGAGCAAACTAGGCAATGCTGGATGCATCCTGCTAACGGACGCAAATTTTAATTTCGACCTGCTGCACAAAGTTCCTGCCGCACTCCTGACGGCGCTGGCAGACGGCTGGCTGGTGGATGCCGACCGCACTTTTAGCGTTCTCCATGGCACACCATGTGCATGTGGCTTCACGACGGCAGGCAAACCCCCCAACCGCATTGACGGCCTCCTGGTCACCCCAGCGCAAGCGGGCACGTTGACTGATGTCACAGCGCTGAAGTCTCATTCCCTCCCTGGGCATGCTCCAGTGTGCTTCACATTCTCGCTTGACGTCCCAATGCAGAAAGTAGTTAAAATGAAGAAACTGCCTCCTTTCTCCCCCCCCCCCCCAGATCGGCTGAGGACACTCAGAAAATTTGTGACCCGCTGCTCCGGCCACACAAGGCTGATTGGAATGCCCTGCTGCAACAGGGAAATGTCAATGACATTTGGGACAGGTGGACCTGGCTGGCCGAGGAAGTAGGCATGGCACTCACATGCACGCATCTTACACTGGACACCCCCAACCCCACACTCCCATTTGCACCCAAGAGTGCCCCACGGGGGCGTGGCACGGAGCGAATGGTGCGGGACACTACGCTAGCACCGACAGGCCTGGCGCCCAACGGCGGCCCGCGCACGCGCATACTTTCCAAAATCACGGGGACCCTGGGAGCCCTTCGCTCGGTCATCCAGTGGCAACGTGCACAGCTGGGCATCAGGGGCAAACGAGTCCCGGCATCTGCCAAACGCAAAGCCAGCCAGGTTTTCAGGCCAGGGGTGGTGCCCAGACAGGTGGAACTATCGTGGCAGGCCGCGTGCCGCCGCATGCGCAAAACGGCGCTGGCCTTTCGTGAGGACCTGCTGCTTCATGAATTTGTGGCCAGTGCCCCTGACCCCTCCCTCCCACTCATACGCCCCCTGCCAACGCTGGTAGACTGCATGTCGCTGTATGACAGCCTATGCGCACTAGGGAAGAGATATGCCCGCTATGAAGAGCGCACGCGCATTGATAAATGGAAATCCAAAATGGACCAAGCCTGGCTGGACAGGCCAAAGGAGGTTTATCAGTGGATACAGAACGAGTACCAACCTCCTCTGGTTATGCTCCTGGACCCAGACACAAGCCAACCAACGGCGAACATCCCCCGCATGGATGAAATTCTTCATGCCTCTTGGGACCAGGTTATGCGAAAATATGCAGACACCCCAGAGCCAGACGTGCACGCTTTTGCACAGAAGTATGATAAGTTTCTGATAAAGGGAGTGCAGATGCAGTCCACCCCTATCACAGGGTCCCGGCTCGCGAAACGCCTTAGAAAGATGGGTGTTCACACAGCCACCGGCCTGGATGGCTGGTGTGTTTCGGACCTTTTACTGCTGCCCACCTGTCTGCTGGACATGCTGTCAGAAATTCTGTTTCTAGTTGAGGCAACAGGAACCTGGCCCAGGGTCCTGGCGAGGGGATACGTCTCGCTGATCCCGAAAGGGGAAGGGATGATGCCGATGCAGCAGCGCCCACTGTCCGTACTGTCCCAGATCTATAGGGTCTGGGCAGGGATCAGGTTAGAGGAGTGCATGCTGTGGCAGGAACTGTGGATCCACCCGCACGCTTACGGTTTTCGCAAGAAGCGCGGCGCCACTGATGCGGCCGCCTTTATCTCCATGCTCATTGAGCTACACAAACTGATGAAAATAGTTTTGCATGGTTTTGGGTTAGACTACATAAAATGCTTTGATTTAATCCCACAATCCATTGTACTGCATATTGCACTGACGCAGGGGATGGATTTGGGCACACACAGGGCCCTTTCTGGCATGTATCGCACCCTCACAAGGTGCTTTAAAATAATGGGATGTTTGGCCAGTTTTTTCGATGCCACCAATGGCATCCTTCAGGGCTGCCCATTGAGTGTGATACTCATCAACCTCCTGACCTCGGTCTGGAAACGGGTGCTGGATGCACAGCAACAGGGCATCAAAGTCGCAGTACAGGCCCTCCCCCCCAGCGATCAGCCAGCGCAGGCCCTGCAATTCATCCTAACTGCCCTTGGGTATGCGGATGATACTTATGGGTTTGCAGCCGGAAGCAGTAGCCTCACCCCCCTGCTAGACTGCACCACTGACTGGCTTGAGGACACGGGTCAA